>OX377613.1:64550629-65750629 GCA_947397855.1 Thelaira solivaga
GAAATTAAATTTAACTAGCCCAATTGCTAATTACGGATTTAAATATAAAGTTAAAAATTGGTCATAAGAATTTCAACTCTTAGATCAAAGGACCAGGTGAGACCGGCTAAAAATAGTTGGTTTTTAATAAATTGTGAAAATAGTTTGAAATTTAACAATCAAATAACTGGTTGCTATAGCAACTTTTAACAGAATAGCTAACATAAAACCAAAGAGAGACAGAGAGAGAGAGAGAGAGGTATGAGAGTGTGTCAATGTGGCTAATCACCCAAAACTAATTAAACTTTTTTTTTTAACAGTTCATAAAGATTTATCAATAAAGTTTCAATTCATATAATTCTTTCTTAAATATACAAAAGAGCATTTTGCTATTTTACCGAACGATATAGTTTCATTTAGGAATAGTTAGTTAAGTGCCAAATAAAGTACAACCAACACCTGTGACAAAATTGTTTAAATTTCTATAAACAACTTAATTATTAAGCAGACACATCAAACAGCCAGGGATGCAAATTTAATAATTAATTAAGGGGTTGTTTTTTTGTTTTATTTAGTTGCAGCAACATTTTACAAACTACTTCGATTTATAAAATTTTGTTTGATACCCAAAATTAAATTTTATTTAGATGCAGTCTGCTTAGGGGGAAAAGACAGAGAAAAAATTATGAGAAAAATTTTTTCTAACAAACTTTTGTTTAAGTTTATGTTTTGTTCTATTAATTTGTTTGTTCAAGTCTATTAATGCTTTGTTTCTGTTCGCTGTTATTAATTGCGTGTTTGGTTTTACGAATTCTAAGATAGATGAAATTTCAGCTAAAAAATTCATTGTGTTTATAAATTTCGTATGCTTGTGCAGTTTGTTGGTGTGTAAAGAGTGTCTTAGTAAAAGTGCACTTTTTAATTTTCAAATAAAAACAGGTACTTTTGAGAGACTTAAAATTTTTTTTATTGGATTGTAAAGAAGACTTTCTTCGATTAAGTGTGGCATAAAATGTCCTGGCATGGTCAGGGAGCAAAATGAAGTCAAAGTGAAAAATCATTTTCTGCGATGAAGCTTATTTTCATTTGAGGCTTAGAAAATCTTCATCGAATTCATGAGAAACAAATGCACCCATAATGGGTAAACTTTTTGGTAAGAATTTTGGTCAGGCCTTACTTTTTTTTCGAAATGAGGCCGAAATTGTGGTGACTGTAAACGGCATTCATTACAAGAATCTTATAAAGGAGTTGTTGTGACCTCTTGGATCCAAAAGTCATGTGGTTTCAGCAAGACGGCATCTGGTACCTACCATGCAAAGCATGAAACCATCGATTTATTGCAGCATGAATTGAAAAAGTGGCTCTTATACATAAGTCTAGATATGACGTGCATCTAGATAGCAGAAATACCTGAAAATGTAATCTTTTTTCTTAACAGGTGGGCTAAAAGAAATCACCCTATTGGAAGATGCTTTTATTTTTGCAAATGGCGGCCAATGTCAAATCTGTTTTGAGATTTGTGAACTAGACAGATTTAGAATACAAGTAAACAAGCCATGGAGCGATACACTCCCCAAGAACGTGGAATAATCGAAGTGGACGATTTTTCGACCAAAATCATAATGAGCGACGAGGCTCATTTCCCCCTCAGCGGGTACGTGAATAAGCAACACTATCGCTTCTGGGGCACCGAAAATCCACGAGTGATGCACGAGGAGCCATTACACCCGCT
Organism: Thelaira solivaga; assembly: GCA_947397855.1. Taxonomy (NCBI): domain Eukaryota; kingdom Metazoa; phylum Arthropoda; class Insecta; order Diptera; family Tachinidae; genus Thelaira; species Thelaira solivaga. Next base: position 64,552,341 of record OX377613.1, read on the forward strand.
CAAAGTGACTGCATGGTGCATTGTTCACGCTGGAGGAGTCATCGGGGTCAAACGACAACAGTGGATGGTGCGCGCTATAGGGCCATGTTAACCGAGGTTTTCCTCCCGCAATTAAACGAATTAGAACTGGAGGACATGTGGTTCCAACAGGATGGAGCAACGGCACACATTTCATTTTCATTTAGAAGAAAAATAAGAGCCAAACAACATCGGATGACTTCTTTTGGCCCACTTTGTATTATTCTTAAGACGCTGTTGAAATGTGCTTAGAAAAAAGTATATGAAAAAGTTGTAAAAAAAACAAAAAACGGTCTTTAACAATTGGAATTTGACACCAAAAATATATTTCTAAGCCTGCAGGCTTTTGTGGAAAACTTGCAAGCTACAAAACCAACAATTAGATGAAGAAATCATTTCCCAAATGTCAAAAAACTACCAAAGAAACATTAAAAAAAAAAAAGACACAACAATATTTTATAAGAATTTCAGTAGGAGAGCAAAAAAAATGTATTTAATTTTTTTTTTTTTTAAATAGAGCGAAGAATTAGAAAATCTTTTAAAACAAAAGAATAAAATCAAGAGCTAAAATGTTGTATTCCTGCTCAGAGACCGGCAATTGTCTGTTTCTAATTTAAATTAATTAAACAAACTCTTGTGTTTGCTTTGTGTGGCGATGTGTTTTTGTTTTAATGCATTCTTGTGCTTTAAGGTGTTTTGACACTGGCCGTTTAATTTAATTGTGAGGGAGATCATTCCTTTTCTTTTTTTATTAAGCTGAGAGATTTTCCTTTTGCTTTTTTTTCTATTTAGCTTCTGCGCAGTGGCCTTATATCGTAGTAGTACATTGACGTTGTTACCACTGCAGAGCACAACAAAAGAACATCAATTAACCAACACCAGCAATGGGCACGATCTGTTTTTATTTTAATTTTAAGTGGAGGCAAATACATAATATTTGTGTGTACATACTTATTTAGCGGTAAAATAATGGCCACCATTTGCTTAGAGGTGGCAACGAACCTAATGATTTTTTTTATTAATATTTTGCTGTTAAAAAGAATTAATTTTATTATTTTGGTTAACATCAGAGAGCGTACTCGGTGTGCTAGCTAGTAAGGATGTTCATGCACTCCAGTAATTTTTCATTTGGAGCATTTAAAATTAATAAGCTGCAAAGTTTGAATTATGAGTTGAAATTAATTAAAATTGATTTTCATAGAAAACATCTGTTCATACCAAAGTAAGTGAGAATTGACCCCTTCCTAATAAATCACAGTGTTAAAGTTACTAGTACAGGGTGTCCGCCGCGAAGGTATAACATACTATTTTGTTTTGCCGCCATTTTGGTAAACATTGGTCTTGACAATTCATATTTGGCAGTCGTGAAGTAGACAAGTGGCAAATTTATTATGGAAAAATATTCGATAAACCAACGTGTTTTTTAATCGTTAAAACATTTTACCAAAATCAATCATCGATTACTGTGACGATGAGAAAGTTACGTGAGAAACAACGTGATAACAAAACGTACTATTTATCGTGTAGTGAATGATTTCGAAGAAAGAGGGTCTGAAAACATTACTGCTGCTCAAGAATATGTTCAAAACAATCCATCAAACTCAATTCGAAGCTTGATCTTCAAAGAACAACTTTAGCCACAATTTTCCACAAGGATTAACATTTGATTCCTATAAGATTCAGTTGACACAAGAGCTTCTTCCACAAGACCATTTACGACGCCAACAAGCAAAGTAGTATTCCTTCCCGGCGGACAGCGTGTATATCTCCAAGCGGGCACGTTATAGCGGATTCTCTGGTCAGTGTGTACAACTACTATAACATAGGGTCGTACAGATTTGTTGGGGTGGTGTCTACCTCATGGGAAGGATAGGAGTCAGGTGCGATCCCTAACCTACCATCTGATTCAGATACCAGTGGACCAACATATTTATCATTATTATTATCACAAGGACTATAATCTCATCGCGACCTTTAAAATCTATTGTGCAGCCCAGTTCCTAACTACAATCCGAGACTCCTTACGAATCTCGTTATTGTTGTAGGACTAATCTTGCCTAGATCTTCTGGGACTAATGCCCCACTACCCAAGCAGCTTATTCTGCGTATTGCCACTGCTGGGCACTCGCAGGGATCAACAGAAACAATCCCAATCCTTTTTTTCCCCATTTCTTTTTTCTATTAATTGAAAAATAGTAAAACAAGGATGGGTTTTAAAAACTTAGGAACTAATCCGATGACACGATTGGTCACTAGGAAACAACACCTACCTAATGTTGCATGAGTTGGGAGGCTCGGTAAGCTAACTAAATGTCTCATCATTATTATTGTAAAGTAAGTCATATGTACCGTAGCCTAGAGCATCTCTTGTGCAGCCGACAACTGCATTGTTCAAGATTTAGCCCTCGAATGCAGACAAATACCTTATGCATTGAGAGCTTTCCTACTTTCCTCGGAGTCAACAAGAAGTCTCCCAGAAGTTTTTCCCCACTAAACCCTAAGATCGGACAGTCAAAAACTACATGTATTGAGGTTTCAACATACAAACCACAGAATCTTTATTGACTGATTGGTGATATCTAAGACTATCAAACTCTTGTTAGATGTTTGAGGTCACTCTTGTTGAGTGGCTGTGCCTTCTGCTATATGTAATTCAATAGCGTGAGTCTGATTCCAGTCAGCATTCACCAATGTTTTCAGTTTTGAGATGCAAACCAAGAACCTATAAACGTTTGAAGGATCCTTGTGTTGGGAAAGTAGTCTGCCCGCTCGTTACCAGTATGACCAGTCAATACAACACGCTGTTGCTATGGATCCCAGATTTGTTCAAAGATGACAGACAATCCATTACAATGGCTAAATTAAGCTTAGGTAAGCATAAGCCCAGCAGTATAGCTTGACTTTCTGATATTAAGTATATCTTGAATCTTTCCTCTAAGTAAATTTCCTCTTGATAGAAAGAAGGGAATTTTCTCAAGAAAATGGCACTTTGAAAACTCAGAGTAAAGATTTTTACTAAAGGGCTGTACAAGCATACTTGCAACAGCTTTCAAGCATCATTCCTGACTTCAAATACTGTCAAGCACTGTTATATCGTATTGACTAAAGCCATATGTGTGGATGGATGAATGTATAATTCCTTTGCTCCGTTTAATTTGATGTCACAGCTTTAAAACAAAATTTTGTTTTGAATTTCTACTGCCGTACAAAACACTAGTGCTCTTATCCAAAAAAATTTATAAAAAAATTATATGATACATTTCGATAACGTTGACTTTAAAGTCTACGTTAATTTTTTTGGACAAGGGGGTAGTAATTTTAGAACTGTAGAAAAAAAATTCAAAAAGTGTCTATGCTTGTTCTGTTGCATTATTTTTGCATAAAAATTGTTGGTCTATTGTAAAAACGACACTAGAAACTGTGCTTTGTGCTAGTGTCCAGTAGTGTATCGTGTATTTCAAATTGGCTTGAGCAGCCTTTTAATATTTACCTTCAGTGTCGACATTTTCTTGCTTGAAACCGTCAGTGAACCAAATCTCGTTGGCAGCCATCCCGCTCAGCTATGATCTCAAACGAGTATATAATTTTTTCATTTGCTAACTGCTTCTTTTGCCAGTTAACAACAAGTAGAGGGTCGAATTTGTTATTTTATTCAAAAAAATTCTGTTTCCTGCACAAACTTTATGGAAATTTTGCTTAAATTGAAAATTATAATTTTTATGTGAATCCCTGTATTATTTATGAGAGGAGTTCAAGAATTTTTTGTAATTTTGTTTTGGTTGCTCTATAAATTCATTCAAACAACCAACCAACCAACCAACCAACCATCCTACAAACCATCCATATGTGAACACATTTCAAGAATATGGAATTTATTTTTAACCCCACACACACACTTGTTCCTTGAGTTTACGTTACCGATCAACTATTTATTGCACTCTTGAGTGTATAACGTAAAGAGCAGTTCATTTATGTAGTTCTTGATGGTGTCCCTACAGCTGTCTATGTCTTCTTCTTATAACAGCAAGAAAAATAGATCTAAAAAAGAAACTCATATAGTTTTTTTTCTTTTTTCTTTATTTATTTATTTATTCTTTAGATTTCTTGGTGTTCCTGAACTCTTGCAAGATGTGATTTGTGATTCTCCCATATAAATACGCTCTCTAGTGCTCGTACAAATTTTATACAATGATGTTTCAAAATGTGCTTGTTCTTTTTCTGGTTTCGTTGATCATTTTTATTTTTTGTTGAGTTGTTTCTTATTAATTTCCGATATGTAAAATGTAAGTGGCTGATTTGAAAATGTTTCAGTCCTTTACGAGATTTAAAAATGGTACAACGTGTTTTTTGTAAGACAACAAACAATAAAATTAAATAAAAAATAATAAAATTTTAAAACAGATTTTGTTAAAGGAATTAAAAGTTTTGAACAAAAGTGCCTTTTAAAAATAATTTTTGTTTGTTAAATATTAAAAAAAAAAAGTCATAAATAATTTTTTTTTTTTTTGATTTCATATTAATTTAAAAAACTACACACACAAACACCTGTGCTAAAGACAAACAAAAATCAAATGAAAATTTCTTCCAGTGTGTGCACGCGTATACAAAAATAAAATTTTTTTTTTTTGATTTTTGGTTTATTTTTTTTTACTACAAAAGTTTAATATCAGAGAACGGCATCAAATGAATTTAAATTGACGTTTTATTGTTGTTGCTGTTGTTATTTTATTTGTGTTTTGACTGAATCATCGAACTATTTTTGTCGATATTTCTTTGGTTTTTCGATATTGTGGAAATTCACAAACTATACAATTCATTTCTTCTATTTTCCTCACATCAATTAATTTACGAAAACAAAATTCAATTTCTTGGCTTTCCTACTCATTGTGTGGTGCCTTTTCTTGGTAAGTTTTAACAAGCAACCACAAAACAAAAAGAAATTATTGAGAATAATTAATAAAACTCAAACCAAATACAAAAAAAAAAAAAAAAAAAATTAATTATAAATTTAATTAAACTTGAGGCCAAACGATAACAAGCAATTTGTAGAGTTTTTTTTTTAATTATTCAATTTCATACAGAACAAGTAAAATTACAGTCAATTTTATTTAAAATCGAAGGCCATGGCATTTTAAAAACTAAATTTTTATTTAATTTTTTAACTGCGACATGCATTAGGAAAACTTTTCCCAAAGGAATATGTTCCAGGACTTGTGAAAAGACTTATAGATAGTGACTAATAAAAAGAGAACTTGTCACGTAACTAGTTCCAATAAGCAGGCGTATGTAATTATTATTGTGAACATTCAATATTAGCCAATCGTTAAGTAAATCTGTTTAGATTAGTTCTATATCATGTCCAAAGTATAGTCCAAAAGTAGCCTTCTTGCTTGGCTGATTTACTTGGCGGCCTGATAGCCATTAGAATTGCCAACTTCTATCTTGAACTCTTAAGCTAATTTTAAAGTCAATTAAGTCTATTAATTACATAAGAAAAAAAAATGAGGATTGCTTCTTATATTTTTAAGAACTAGTTCTGTGACTAGTTCTTTTTCCCTATCGATGTTACACAGTTGTGGACCATTTCATTTCCAGCCGAGTTCGAGCATAACACAACTAAATAGTAAGAATTAGCAAATCACATGGGACTACTCGCATGTAATAAAAAACCTGGATTATACGAACTTCTTTTAGGACACAGCTTCAAAGCGGAATCTTGCGCTTCTAATTGAAGGCCATCAGGCCGGCTCGTAAGCCAACCTATTTTTCTGTAAAACAATATTTATTAATCGCTGCAAAGTACAATTTATTAAAAAGTGTTACATGATGTTATAAAACCAGCGTTAAAACAACTACTTTTGTACACATTTTTTACTTTACTACACGAAGGGAAAAACGCAGTCTATTGACTTTTGCTGCCAGTTATGTCCAATAACTGGCTTTGCTGGAGACTCCAAGCGGAGACTGATTAATCTAGCAGGTATGACTACAGAGATTATCCTATACCTCTTTAAATTTATAAAAGTCTACCATGAGCTGCTAATAAATCGATTGTTTTAAGCATTATGTGTGGCAGATGGCACCATCTTGTTTAAACCACATATCGTTCAGATCCACGCCCAGTTGAGGTCACAGTCACTGCAATTTTGGCCTTATTTTCAGAAAAAATACACCCTAATCAAAATCCTTACTAGACAGTGTTTTTATATACAAATACGCGAAGCTTTTATAATTTTCTGTCTAGCAAGGAATCGAACTTGCAAAACACCCTCCCCCCCGCAATTGGTAGGCTATAATACACTACCTGCTAATCCACATAGGCATCGATAGTTAAGGGTGTATTTGTTACTCATGCACTGGCATGACAATTTTCTTAGCCCTAAATGCAACAATTTTGAAAAATTGGCCTTGGAAATTTCAAAAAAAATTTTAAAAATAGTACCAAGTATTTTTTAAGTATTTGGTCGGTAGATTACAAATCTAGACGACCTACCCTTTAGAATGATATTTGTACCCATGCACTTATAAAGGGTGTTTTTATAGACGTATAAAACTTTAAGTTGGCATTACTGTTCAAGATGGCGACCGATTTAACAGCTGTCAAGTGATTTATTCTCAGTTTGGCTTGGCAATTCATCATGAATAGACTCACGCCTGAACAACGCTTGCAAATTCGTCGAATGGGCCCAAAACGAGATTGCCGTTGTTCCCGATTTTCATAAGCGAACTTCTGGTTGAATGGCTACGTCAACACAACAAAACTGCCGCATTTGGAGTGTATGTCGAAACACCGTTACATCCAGAAAAACTGACTGTTTGGTGCGCTTTATGGGCTGCTGGAATCATTGGTCCGTACTTCTTCAGAACGTTACAGTCAATGGTGATCGATATAGAGCCATGATTACTAAATTTTTCATTCTTGAATTGAACAACCACGATGTCCAGGAGCTGTGGTTCCAACAAGACGGCGCAACATGTCACACAGCTCGTGCCACAATCGATTTATTGAAAGACACGTTTTGGACCTTTGAATTGGCCTCCAAGATCTTGTGACTTAACACCGATAGACTACTTTCTGTGGGGCTATGTAAAGTCATTAGTCTATGCGGATAAGCCACAAACGCTTGACCATTTGGAAGACAACATTCGCCGTGTTATTGCCGATATACGCCCACAAATGTTGGAAAAAGTCATCGAAAATTGGACTACATCCGAGCCAGCCGTGGCGGTCATATGCCAGAAATCATATTTAAAATGTAATGCCACAAGATTATCTTTCGGATACATAAAATTCATATCAATCGAATAATCCATCGTTGTTTAATTGCAGTTTAAAGTTCTATACGTCTATAAAAAACATCCTTTATTTCTCCTAAACATATTTATAAATATGTCATAAATACTAAAAAACGTAAGGGGTTACATTAAAACATATTTAAGTCGTCAGATTTATATTAGCGACAGTATGATACTTCGCTGACCAAGTAGCGAGTTAAATAAATAATTAGAATATTTACCGATTTTTAAAGTGCCATTCCATATCACACAAAATTACTGAAAATTTAAATAGTTTGTTTGTGTAGTCTGACAAAACAACTTGGGTTGTAAGAACTAAATTTATTTTCAATCAAAAATTTTGTTGTGATAGTGGAATTTTTTAAACGTGACCATAAAAAATCGTTTTTACAGCGAAAAGTATATTTACTAGAACTAAATTCTAGTTGCTACAACTAACGAGATTTATTATCACAAGTGATTTTTTTTATTGGAAAGAAATTTAGTTCTCACAAGCGAAGTTATTTTGTGGGTGTATGAAAAATTTCAAGACAAGTTGCTCAACATCGCATGCAGCGATTTGGCCTTTGATTTTTATTTTCTTTTTTAATTAAATGAATTCTTTGAGTGTAAAACTGGCCACTGGAAATGTTTATTTATTTTTTATTTTAAGCAAAAACATGTTGTTTTAATAAAATATTTTACGGAAAATAGCTCGTGGCTGAAAATGTGTTTGGTAGCCTAAGGAAATACAATAATTTTTCACAAAATAAATTTATTTTTTTATTAAATGATGCTTTTGTTTTATTTATTTATTTTTTTTTTTTTTGTTCTTCTTCTTTATTTTATTTTGGCTTATGTTAAGAGTGCGATAGTATTGAAATTAATTTCGCCAGAATACGCAATATACTCGTAATTAATGGGAATGAACATGTTGACATTTCCTTAAAATGCAACAACAACAAGCAAATTTTTTTTTTTTTTAAGAGTTTGCAAAAGGCGAGGAGCATGCGAATTAGGTATTTCGAACATGGTGATCATCAGCAAACAACAACAACAACATTTTAAAAATACTTAATTTATTTCTTTTACGTTTGTGTTGCTGTCGTTTTATAGAATAAAATTTAGTGTCGTAGCACCACATGCGAAGATTATCGGCCGTCTGCTGCTGCTGTTGTTGCTGTTGTTTCAATTCGCAATAGCAGTTAGTGTTAGAAAATTATCACACATTGTGGACAGCAATTGGACAATTTTGAAGATGAAAAAAAAATTGTTTTTCTTAAGAAATATGGTGGCTGACCATGTGTCTGTTTGCCTGTATTTTTTTTTTTTTTTTTGTCTAAATTCATTTATTTATTTTAAATCTAGTACATATTTACTCTTAATGTTTTTTCTATAAATTACGAATTAATAACGTAATTAGAAAATGTCTTTGTTTTTAATTGCATTTGGAAAATTTTTAAAAATTTATTTTGACACAAAACTGCTACTTTATTTTTAATGGGTTGTGATAATTTAACTGCAAAATATTTAAAAAAATATATATAAAACAAATCGTTCTCGAAGTTGTTTTCAATAAAAAATTTTTTAAATTTTTAAATTAAAAATAAAATAAAAATTTTTCACATGTGATACTAATCAAACAGCTAGAAGAAGGGGCTTCACAAGGCACCTCTCAGATGTAGTTCCTTTGTTATAAATGAAATACTAAAATCACTTTCAGCTTATTTATAAAGCTCTGCTAATAAGGAAAAATCGCTTAAGTCGACTTAAATAAAAATTGTCTTGATGAGGCTCAATAATTCAATAACTTTAACCCATTTAACTAGATGGCCAAGAAAATAATAACGTTTGCTAAAATCGCAATAATTTTATAAGAAAAACTTTCAAAGCTTTTAAAAGTTTAGTCCATAAGCGGTTTTTCTCTATTGCTACAGAACTTATGATTTTATTTACTGCTGAGTTGTTAAATGATTTAGTTGCATTTAAAAGTAAAAAGCTAAATAAATAAAGTCTCCTGATGATCTCTAATAAAATTTATAGAAAACTTAGCTTATCTGCCAATAACAAGCCGACGCATGACTACTTTTGAAGTTGTCAAGCCGAGGAAGTATAGAAAACTCAGAGCTGCCCTGGCAAATTAGTGCAAGCTCTATTTCGGGGTCTTATTGCACTATTGACTAAAGAGCTAGTTTTGATATATGGCTTCATTATAGGTATTAAGTGGTTAAGGTGAAGGGCTCGTCTTCCGTCTTTTTCTTCTTTCCCTTACTATCTCCCTACTTCCTTTCACTCTTCTATCTCTATTGCTAACCATCTCTTCTCCTATACAGATATCGCAGAGAGCCCAAGTGAGCCCCCATCAGCTTTGCTTTATTCGGGGCATCCTGTGTATCCTAACCTAACCTAATCTAGCTTATCTGGCACCAACAAAAAAATAATGAATTTAAATTCAATGGACCATAATCATAGTCACAAAAAAGTAGGCTTCTACTAAAAGCTGACTTTTGATCATAAGAATTATATAAATTTAAAGTCGTTTTTATAAAGATACCGACTTTAGTGTGACTATGATTATGGTACAATTTAATTTATTTGACGTCAAATAGCAATATCAGGCAAATATTTGTCAACACCTTTTAACCCTCTAACTCTTCAATTAGTGGAACATTTTTGACGCCTAATTTAAAAAAGAACATAAAACACTCAAAAGTTGAAAAGTTAAAGAGTTGAAATGTTCCACAAAATTACTTCTAATAAAATTCTAGTGTGAGTTGCTGAACACACGACTAATGCCACAAATAAGTCACAACTTATGTGCTGTTTTTTCAAACAAGCGATCAATTGGTCTAAAAAGTTTGTATGGGAAAGACTCAAAATGTTGTATAGACGAGTTGGTCACACATTAAAATCATTCCTAATTCATTCAAACCTTTTACTTTTTTCTTACTTTTCTTTAGCAAAAAAAAAAAAAAAAAAAAAGAAACCATTTATGCAACTTTTAATTGAAATACAAGAATTTTATTTTAGATGTGAAATAATAAATGTAAGAAAAATATATTAATCACGCCAAACTTGAATCTATTTACAAAAAGAAATTTCAGTTTAAAATTTTTTAAGCAGAACAAGAAAAAGAAAACAACAATATAATTAATATCTCACTGATCCTTCAATAATGTTTATTTATTTTCTTTTCATATTTTGGTTTTCTTTTTTTAAATCTTTTTCTTACATTTTTATCTGATTGAAATCATGCATAAATCTTTTACCAAAAAATATTTGCCAGAATATTTTTATTTTCAATCAGAGTTTTTCAAACTGTGAATCTAAACACACACCTGCAAGCAACATTGTATTAGTTTATCAGAAACATACACATCTACAGCTAAACTTTATGATTTCAATACTAAATTAGCTGCAGAAAAATTGCTTAAAGCATGGAGGATTGAGCTAATAAGGCCCTTACCAAGGAGAAATCATAAAGCATCTTTCTTTCTTCTTCTCTTTTCTTGATTTGTCAAAAAAGACCGACATGGCTCATATACTTTGACCATAAAAATGTAACAATTTTCACAAATCAAGAAAGAATTTGAAGCGCACAGCTGCTTTCTTGATATCACCTTGTATGAATTCGCCTTGGCCCTTACACACTCAATTTCAATAGCATGTGAAGATGTGATTTTCTCCAATAAAAAAAAAAGATACGCTCCAGAGCTTGCCCTATTTCTGCACTAAAATTACAGTAAACTCCTGTATGTAAGGACCCCATCAAGGCGTATCTATACAAGTTGACAGCATTAGCAAATTCGCTTATCAGCTGTTATATTCCAAATTGTCAAAATTTATTTTAATTTGCAATTTGCCTTAAAAAAACTTAAAAATCGAAAATCCTGCACCAAGAATTTTTTTTAAGTTTAAAAAAATTTAAAGAAAATGAATTTGTATTTGTAATGATTTTTGGGAGGCATTCACCTTGTGTAGATTCGTCATGGACTATTTAAAAAGCTTAACCCACATACTGCTTGAAAGCTCTCTGACTTTTTGAATTTTCTTTGCAGTAACTTTAAATTTAACATTGTTGATGTAACGCCCACTCTTTTAATAGGCTGCTGTCCAAATTTTAGCAAGCTGAGTCATTTAGTTTGGGCTTGGCAGCCATTAAATATTGACAATCTCGGGCATTTTAGCAAAAATGGAAAATTTTTATAAAAAAAATCTATAAATTGGGCTACGATCCTTTAGATTTAACGCTTTACAAACATTTTCTTTTGCCAAACCTGAAGAAATGGCTGGGTGGGAGGAGATTGGGGTCCCATGAACGAATATTTCGAGATCTTTGACTAAACCTAACAATTAATTTCATATTCAGTCTTATTATGAGTGGCGTTGTCATAGTCGAATTCAGAATAAGCCCGTATAATACATATGGTAGAACCGGTGCTGCCACATATCACTGTTTTCATCACCACAACGGCACTCATAATCAAGTGGTATTTAGATTGTTATTGTATGTATTTATTACCCACATCGAAGTCTACTTTAAGAACCACTGACTGGCACTGCTGCACTTATACAACGGCAAAACACACTTGTATTTATTGCATTCACACACAATTAACGTCTATTTATTTTTAAGAAAAAATAAACGCATTCAGCAACACTTGTTAAAATTTATTATCAAGCATTATGAATATGATTTTTTTTTTTTGTGGGTCTTGCAATTTTTCGATGATATTTTGACATTTTAAAAATGAAATGAACTAAAAATATGTGAAATATTTGTTTTTTATTTAAAAAAAATTAAATAAAACGTAGCGGTAATACCTACTTACGTTAAGGAATAAGTAGAAAAACAATAATTTATCTAATAAAATCTAATTTCTATTTATTTTCTATTCCTTAATTGCAAACATACGAGTGCATTTAAATGATATTTATTTCTAGAATAATTTATTTACAAAAAAAAAAAAAAAAAAAAAAAAAAATTAAGTATTTTGGTGTGTGTGTTCTTATTGGCAAAGCAATAGATTTTGTTTTCAATCGATAAAGTTTTTAAACCCAACAATTTTGAGTTTGTGAAAGCTTAAAAAGAAAATTTTCTTGCTTAATAACAGCAATAGATTTTTTTTAAATAAAAATTAATTTAACAAAAATTATGTTGAGATGCAAAATTGATTGGGCCATAAAAAAGTAGGGTTTTATTAAGAGTTGACTGTTATTCATAAGAATTTAAATTTAAATGATTATGGCTAATTATTTTCTATAATATTCTGAACTATTGAAAAATTAAAAAAAAAATTTTTAACAACTTTGGAATGAAATTAGAAGTTTATTTAAAAACAAAACTGACTACCTATCACACTGTATGAAGAGGTAAAAAATTTTGACAGTTCAAAAACTAAATGCACAACTTTTTGAGACAACAATAGTTAGCCATTGCTCTCTTTCTTAAAACACGAAAACAATTGAAGAAAGAAGGGAAAAAATTTTTTTTTTGTTTCTATCCTTAAAAAATATTTTTATATTTCATTAAATTAAATAATATTTGTGGCATAGCGTAACAAAACCAGGTGACATTGAGACGCTCGTTCTGTCAAAAATTAAGAGATATCAATGTGTTAAAGAGAGATCAAAAGAGGACACCAATTATTTGTTTCACTCTAGCACACTAGTTTTTGACAGCAGGACCCTCAAAACCAATAACAAAATATATGGGATTTTGTATTTTTGAAGTTATCTGGTTTTATTGTAACATGATTTGTGGCTTGCTATTTAGAAGTATTAAGCCACTATTAGACGATCATGCGCGGCACGGTGTGATGAAGTGCTGTTTGATGGCTTTAAAATTTTTTTTTATATTTTCACTCTCTTTGATCACGCCGCGCCTGCTAAGTGACCAACAGCTGATTTGTGGTTCACTAAAAATTTTTTATACGACAATTCTTAAGAAAAAAAAACCAAACAATAACACTTAAATATGTCTATAGGGTGTCCCGCTAAATGTAAACTTTTTAAATGTAGTGTCATCTCTTTTTTTGTTGTTGTACAAGTATCAACTTTAAAACTTGACAGCTGTCACGCATGTTTAAGCCGATTATTAAAAGTGAAGCGCTTTACTTAACAGCAAAGCGTAATAATTGTGATTTAGCAAAGTGAAGTCAAATTCTGCGATATTCGTGAATACACAAAATTATCAAATTTAAGGCTTGGAAAATTCTCTTGCAATTCATGGGTAACAAATTGATGCTTAACAAGTAACTGTTTGTTAAGGATTTTGCCTTGTGGATTATAGTCACAGGCATTTCTGGTGATACTCATATCGTTTGGCGACCTGCGTAGAATATGACCCATCCAGTTCCGCTTTCGTCTTTTTATTTCAACAGATTTATTTTTCTTCCATAAGCTGCTAAATTTGAGCAGAAGATACACATAATTCTGAGCAGGTTTTGGTAAGCAAACACTTGTACTTTCTGAATATCTCGGAATGCAGCAGGACTGGCTTTACGGTTGTGTCCCAAGTTGCACACGGTGGGAAAGAGCACGTTAGTTCCATACGGTTTTCAATCGACCTTTGCTTTTATGACCAAATTTTCAATGTGATTCTTAGAGCTACCAGTCCTTGTTATAGTGCTGGCAAATATCAAAAATAGTTTAAGCCTTTCAAGTCTTGATTATTCACACGAAAGTTATCTTGTCTCGCTTCATTTATACCCAGCCTCGTTTATGATTATTAGTCATATTGGCTTGGGTCATAATACAGATATCATCTGCATAGTCAAGGTCGCTTATTCTTCTGCCACCCTGCATTAAGGATAATGTTAAATAGAAGTGTTGAGAGCACACATCCTTGGCGTACTCCAACAACGACTGAAATTTGTCTGCTTAATTTAAATTCATGCAAGATTCGGCAGGATGCTTGATGAATCAGCCAGATAAGCCACATGTCAAAGCACTCCATATGACATTGTGATTCAATAAGTCGAATGCTTTTTCAAAATCAACGCATCTGATTTCAGATATCAGTAATGATCCTTAGGACTTATGAGGCTTAAACCCAGCTTGATTGCTCCTCAGTGCAGGAGGATGTAAGCAATTATTTTATTAATCATACTAAGAAGTGTTATACCTCGCCAGTTACTTAGAATTTTACAGATGATACCTTCCTTGAGCTCGCATCGTAGAGATTCAGTTGTTCAAAAGTCTGGCACTAACATTTGGAGCCGCTTTGTTGCAACTTTAGATGATTCTTAATAATAACAAAATTGGGTTTGGTTTTGTAGGGCAAATAATGAGTTTTTGACTACAACTTTTGAAATAAATTTGGGTGGTTAATTAAGGACACTTTGTACGATATAGAACTTGATATTTGAATTATAAAATCTTAACTTTAATAATGGTTTTTAAGTTATTAAATTTTTAATAAAAAAAAACTTTTTTTTTTTAATTTAAATAAAAAAATACGCTTTTCAAATCAATAAAATGCAAACCATGTCATGCCACCCACATAATTCAATTTTTTTTTTTTTTTTTTGAAATTTTGCACTTTATGAATGATATTTTTCCAAAGTGAGAAAGAAGGAAGAAGAATATGAAATAAATATTTTTAAAAATAATTTTTCAAATACCAAACTGTTGAGATCAAACATGACTAAAAATTCAACAATTCAAAAAAAAAAGATGTCTGTTTGGCTGAGAGTTCAAAATCCTTTTAATGTGAATGTAAACATTAAATGAAAATAATTGTTGTCGAAAGAAAAGAAAACTTGTAACGATGGCAGACAGGCATTCGTTCAATCGAATGGTATTTACATGCGCTCTAGTCAAATAAAAAGTAAATCATTCAAGTAATCCACCCACCCAGCATTTGTTGTTGTTAAACAAGAAACTATTTTAAAGGTCATTTACCATTCAAATGCACATGTTGCTGCAGCCCAATGATAATTCCTTTATTTGTTGTTGTTGTATATTAAGACGTTCATTCTAAATTTAGGCTAGCAATTTCCTAATTAACATTTTCTTTTACAAGTGCATCTTACATCTTTAACATATAAATACTTTCAGGAAACATAAAACTTCTTTTTGTAAACACACACACAGTCAACCAATAATAGATTGAATTTCTTAAAATTGAAATTATTTGTAAACTACTTGAAAACTCAATTTATGTATAAACTAAAAGTTTTACCTGATGATAGGATGGGGCTTTTACACTATAATACAAGTGTTAAGATTTTCATTGGATTTTGTCAGCTGTTTTTGTTATTTCTTTGTTCGCATACCAAAAATCTAGCTTCGATACAATGAAAACCATAAAGGTTTAGAAAAGTTTCTAAAATGATTTATAAATTTCTATCCCTATTTTTTATATATTTTTGGCTAAGTTTGGGCACCCACCCATTATCTTTTTCTTGCATTTTTATCTGATTGAAATCATGCATATATCTTTTACCAAAAAATATTTGCCAGAATATTTTTATTTTCAGTCAGAGTTTTTCAAACTGTGAATCTAAACACACACCTGCAAGCAACATTGTATTAGTTTATCAGAAACATACACATCTACAGCTAAACTTTATGATTTCAATACTAAATTAGCTGCAGAAAAATTGCTTAAAGCATGGAGGATTGAGCTAATAAGGCCCTTACCAAGGAGAAATCATAAAGCATCTTTCTTTCTTCTTCTCTTTTCTTGATTTGTCAAAAAAGACCGACATGGCTCATATACTTTGACCATAAAAATGTAGCAATTTTCACAAGTCAAGAAAGAATTTGAAGCGCACAGCTGCTTTCTTGATATCACCTTGTATGAATTCGCCTTGGCCCTTACACACTCAATTTCAATAGCATGTGAAGATTTGATTTCTCCAATAAAAAAAAGATACGCTCCAGAGCTTGCCCTATTTTTGCACTAAAATTACAGTAAACTCCTGTATGTAAGGGCCCCATCAAGGCGTATCTATACAAGTTCACAGCATTAGCGAACTCGCTTATCAGCTGTTATATTCCAAATTGTCAAAATTTATTTTAATTTGCAATTTGCCTTAAACAAGTCAAAAAAACATTAAAAAATTCAGAAATCCTGTACCAAAAAATAGAATATTTACGGGAACGCAGCTATTGTGTTCACGTTATTAGACTTTTTCTTTAGATCTGATTTTTTTTTTTTTTTTGACAAAGTCATTTTACTTAGTATTACAGTTTAAAACTGTTATAAGCTCGAATTAGAAAACATGCCATTACATGCTCTTGTGGAAAAGATAAAACAAAAATAGAAAACTAAATTCCAAAACTTACCCCCTTATCCTAAAAAATTAACGTAGACTTTAATGTCAACGTTAACGAAATTTTTCATATAATTTAAAAAAAAAAATTTACTTAAAGTCTACGTTAATTTTTTTTTTTGGATAAGAGCATTAATATTTTGGGGAAAAATAAGTTTTAGCTAAAAATGTCTTTTATGTGTTCTTCCTTGAAATTAATTTTGTTAAAATAATTTAAAATTAAATAGCCCAACTTTGTTTAATGAAATACTTGCGCTAGTGCTCAGTGAATAGAATTGGTTTGATTGTGTCCGCTTAAAGCATTAGCTCTGATGAGCCAAACAATTGCTAACGTTATTAAAACTCTCTCTCCATATTGAAAATATTAATCGTTTAGCTACTCGAGTTGTATTGATTTTGAGAAAAGGATACGTGCCTGAGCTGCCGCTTAAGATTTGTAAAATTTTAAAAGAATTTCTGTTGACATTGAACTTAATTGATGTTGATGTTGAAAGACATAAAACATTTTCTGTTTTTATTTGTATGCATTTCATATGGTTTTTTTTTTGTATTTAATTTATGTTTGTATTTATTTCATTTAATTTATAATCATTAAATCTGACATTGATTGTACAACTTGGTTAAAAAGAGCAAAAGCATACAAGAAAAACAAAAACGAAAGAATGTCTGTAAATTTTCAAAGACTTATAATTTAGTGCCAGAACAAATTAAAAATTTCAATTATTAAAAAAAAAAATTAAAAGAAATTTTGCATTAATAAATTACGAGCACATAAATGTGCTTGTCGTCTAAGGGTCACATTTGTAGTCGTTTTTAGTTTTCATAATTCTTGAAATCCTTTTTTTACTGTGGAACGAAAATTTTTGATTTGAGGTTTTTTTTTTTTTAAACAAAAAATTTAAATAAAATTTATTATTGGCTGTAATAAATATTTATCGATGTCTTTAAAAGATTCGTTAAGATTTGACCCAGTTTTTTTTTTTAATTTTATTTTTATTTTCAACACAGTGCCTTTCAATTTATTTATTCATTTCATAATAAACTCAATCGTAACAAGTGGCTGGCGGCTCATTTGACTAATTTAAATGTGTTGTTATACAGTGAACCACACAAGTTTTCTAACGTTAGTCTATCGGATAGAAATTTGACAGTCACCATAAAATTTTCTAAACACTGTTCACAGTAGCCGCATTTTCAGCCTCATCTTCAAAGAAGTAAAGCCTGATAAAAATACTAACCAGCCCGTGATGGGTGTTTTTGTTTCTCATTGAATGCTAGAGGAGTTTCTGAAATCCATATTCGAGAATTTTTTGTATTTCTCAAAAAATTAGCATTGACTTTACTTTGCTCCATCAAAATTACAACGCGTTCCATTTTTAAAAATCGTAATAAACATATGTGACAGCTGCTAAATTTCAGAGTTGCCACTTGACCCCAAAAAAATTCATTAAATTTAAAAAGTGCACTCTTACTGAGATACCCTTTAGAAATAAATAGTACTCGTAATTTTGCAGATTTACCCTTCTTAGACCCATTATTACAAGTTACTATTAGTTTAGCGCTCATATTGCATTGCTGAAAATTAAGCATTGACAGAGGTCATATTTACACTAAAATAAAGGGTTACGTTCCAAACTAAGATACTTTAGACTGTTGTCAATTCTAGTAATAACGTTCATTTTCATCTCCAACGTTAAGCTTTTTCTAGATTGCTCAGCAACATGAGTTGCTTATTCTTGCAAGCAAAGAAAAAATATGGTTGAGGTAACCATATTCCGGTGGAATGGTGGTATGGTTAAATTTATGATTGCACTTAACCATATATATTTTTAAATCAAAGATATTAAAAATACCGTTCAACTGCAGATGTTGCAGTCCAATCCCCGGTCAAAGCTAAACATTTTTTTTAAATTTTTTTATTCAAATTTTATAAATAATTTTTTATTTTTTACATACATAAATGTTTTTTAAATAAATTTTTTTTTATTAATTTTTTTATAATTTTTTTTTAAATAAAATTTTTTTATAAATTTTTTGTATAAATTTTTTTATAAATTTTTTTATAAATTTTTTGTATAAATTTTTTTATAAATTTTTTTATAAATTTTTTTAAAAAATTTTTTTAAAAAATTTTTAATGCAAATTTTATAAATAATTTTTTATTTTTTACATACATAAATTTTTTACATAAATTTTTTCTTTAATAAATTTTACCTTTAATAAATTTTTTTTTTAATTTTTTTATAATTTTTTTTTAATAAAATTTTTTTATACATTTTTTTGTATAAATTTTTTTATAAATTTTTTTTTTAATTTTTAATGCAAATTTTATAAATAATTTTTTATTTTTTACACACATAAATTTTTTACATAAATTTTTTTTTAATAAATTTTTTTTTTAATTTTTTTAAAATTTTTTTTTAATAAAATTTTTTTATACATTTTTTGTATAAATTTTTTTTTTTAATTTTTTATGCTAATTTTGTAAATAATTTGTTATTTTTTACATACATAAATTTTTTTCTTCAATAAATTTTTTTTAAATAAATTTTTTTTTATTAATTTTTTTATAATTTTTTTTTAATAAAATTTTTTTATACATTTTTTGTATAATTTTTTTTATAAATTTTTTTTTAATTTTTTATGCTAATTTTGTAAATAATTTGTTATTTTTTACATACATAAATTTTTTTCTTCAATAAATTTTTTTTAAATAAATTTTTTTTTATTAATTTTTTTATAATTTTTTTTAATAAAATTTTTTGTATAAATTTTTTATAAATTTTTTTTAATTAATTTTTTTTTTTAATTTTTTATGCAAATTTTATAAATAATTTTTTATTTTTTACATACATAAATTTTTTTCTTTAATAAATTTTTTTTAAATAAATTTTTTTTTTATTAATATTTTTATAATTTTTTTTTAATAAAATTTTTTGTATAAATTTTTTTATAAATTTTTTTTTTAATTAATTTTTTTTTTATTTTTTATGCAAATTTTATAAATAATTTTTTATTTTTTACATACGAATTTTTGTTTTTGTATTTCATATACTCTTTAATTACATTCAGTAATACCCACCTGGCATTCGAATGTAAAAGAGAAGAGAAGAATAGAAATAGAATATATAGTTTTCAATATTAAAATGTTGGTTGGGAAATTTATTTATTTATTCAGTTCAATGCTTACTGAGTTTTTTGTTTGAATATTTGAATCTTTTTGTAACTATTGATTAATAATTCTTATTTAGTCAATTGCTTTTACAATATAAAGGTTCTAATGTTTGCAAGAAACGTTGGGAGTAACCTACTGAGGATTCAGAGTAGCGTCTGATGAAATGGTCCATATAGGTATACTCTCCCCTTCAGTACTTATTGTACTGAATAAATAACTCATGAGAATATCATGAGTAAATAAAATAAATTTTAAAACCAACACAATTTCTGGAATTAAGCACAAATAAAAATTAATATTTTGTTAAACTTTTAAATTCCAAATAGAAATTATTACATATAGAAATTATTTAAAATGTTTTACCATTTGAATTTACATACACAAAATTTTGAGTGTGCTTTTGATAAGAATTCTCAAGCTTTTTAAGTGCGCATTATGTGTGCTTAAGAATTAAAAATAAATTTTTTTATTTTTTTATTATAATTTTTTACAATCACAATAAAAACAAAAGGAAAAGTCTGCCAGGTGTTAGATAAAGCCTAACGCTGACTGTATGTTTGCTGGTGTTTTATTTTTAATTAAAAAAAATTTTTTTTCTGAGTGGCATTAGTTTGTAACTGCAATGTTTGTTATCTTCATATAAAAATTGTTTTTATTTTTTTAAGTAAAATCTGTATGACGTTTTTTATCCATAAATTGAAAATTGATAAAGTGGCCATTTAAGTAAATGAAATTAAACTGGTACACACGCACACATTTACAATTTTAAATTTAAAACAAAAAATACAAACACATTCATTCACACAGTTATGAAAGCATTTTGCAGGTATGAGTATGTTGAGCTCACACACACACACACGCATAAATTCATACAACATGCAAAATAATTGCAAATATTAATTTTGCGCCAGTATTTATAACAACAACAACAAAAAAAAATTAAAAATTGAACATAAATAAATTTTTGGCCTCATTTCAATTAATTAGGAAAAAAGAACAACAACAACAACCAAACAAATACTAATAAACTAAATGTACTTGTACAATTTGTAAGTATGACAACAGGTTCTTCCATAAGAACTTTTTTTCTTTAAATCAAAATAAATAAAAAAATTTGTTTTTAATTCTTTAACGATTCTCGTTAACACAAATGACATTAAACTCTACAAAACTATCACATGAGTAAAACACGTGTGGTACAAGACGGCTCCTGTCGTTTCTGTCGGGCAGGACAGGAAACATATTCTCTGCGACTGCTCAGCGGTGGCAAGACGCAGAATAGGCTGCTTGGGTAGTAGGGCATTGGTCTCAGCAGATCCAGGCAAGATTAGTCCTACAAAAATTACGAGATCTTAAAGGTCGCGGTGCGATCATAGCCCATAATGATAATAATAAATAACGCAAGTTTCCTCTTAAAGGGCGTGCTTTTTTTCGTTTCCTACTACGAGTACAATAAATCGATTGCTTTAAGGGCTGTATGGCAGGTGGTGCCATCATACTGAAGCCATATGTCGTCCAGATCCCTCACTAAGCCATCGAAGAAGACGGCTTTTTGTCGAAAAACTGGCATTGACTTGATTTTGCTTCATCACAACTATGACGAGCTGATCTGTCATAAAGCGTTCCATTTTTAATAATCGGATTAAGCACAAATTTCAGAGTTGCCTTTTGCACAAAAATAAAATGACACCAAATTTAAAAAGTGCATTCTTATTGAGACACGTATTATTAACACAGTAAATATTGAAAACTTTTTGTTATCTAGTGGCTTTAAATAAACAGTTCTAGTGTCCCAGTAAAAGGGCAATTTTTCATTTCATGCTGTAATAAATCGGTTGTCGTCCAGTAGTCGATTCAGTAACATTCGCTATGACGATATTTTATTGAAATCGTAATTAGTATTCAGTACTTGTCTGACAAAAATATTCGAAGTTTTAGACGAAGCACATAAATAATCATCGCAAAATAACGATTTCTATCGTAACGAATATTTTTGTGAGAAACTTACTGAATACGAATTCGTTATACTTGTTTTTTCAATACGAATATTCGTAATAAAAGTTATTGAATCGCACTAGAGATCCATACCACTCAGTTGAGGCCACAAGAACTGCGTTATCATGTTGCTGTAGTGAATATCCTTCACAGTCATCGCAATTTCGCCCTCATTTTCAAAGAAGTAAGATCTGACCAACATCCTTCCCACACAGTTGACCGTTGTGAGTGTATTTATTTCTTATGGAATGTCAGTAGATTTTCTGATTGCCAAGTTCGACAATTTTATGTATTTAGATCGAAATGCACTTCATCGCCGCAGATGACTTTTTTTCAAAAATTGGCCTTGACTTTGATAATCATAATGAATATTTCATAAAATAAAACTGACACTAACTAAATATAAAAGGGGCTTTGTAACTGAGACAGCCATAATTTTGTTGTTTAAAACTTAAGCCAACAGCGAATGATCGCTATCGCAAACCCAGCTATTAGCACTTGCTGATAAACCCTTTACAACTACATTAATGGTTGTATGTGCGTTTGTGCTTGTAAACTTTAAGAATATTTTTATGTTAAATAAATTGTTTAAACAATTTTATGTGACGCACTCAAATGGTCGCAGCAGGTTGTTAGTTAATAAACCCCAACCACTGCTGTCAAATCGCATAGTATTTACCTACATAATAGATTTGCCTTACAACACACATATCTTCATACAAACTCGTATATACATACACAACAACGTATGCACACCATTTACAGACTACGTCATTTGCTTTAAATGAATCAAAGTTTGACGAAAATCTTTTTAAATTGTCATAGAAAAGTAAAATTTTGTAAATGTTGGCAAATAACATTTAGCATTTATCTTATTTAAACACACATACTTATACACATAAAATTTTGTTAAAATAGATATTCATTTAGTATAATTTGTTATGGCATCATTTAAATATTGTTTCCGAAATAAACTGAAAATTTCTTGCAAAATTGACAAATTTACCCAACAATCATTATAAATATTAAATATTTTAAACTTGTGTTTAACTCAAATATGTTTATTTTAGAGAAAATCTCTTTAAGAAGCTTTAAGCTTTACTGAAATGAAATTTCGAAAGTGTGAAAGACAAATTAGTTTGTCAAGGATTTAGTCTGTATGTTTTGATTCGATATTTAAGGAAAACAATTTTTAGTTTCTTTATTTAAATTAATAACAGGCCTGATTATGAGGGTCGTTGTCGTGACGGAAATGATGATATGTGGCAACGCCAGCTATGCGTTATACGACTACGACAATCACACTCGTAATAAAGTGTCTCTGTAAGAGTGCACTTTTTAAATTTGGTGTCATTGTATTTTTGAGCAAGTGGCAACTCTGAAATTTGACAGCTGTCACACATATTTATTATTATTATTATCACTATGAGCTATAATCGTACTGCGACCTTTAAGATCTATTGTGCAGCCCAGTGTGCAGACCTACGCCGAACGCTTCCTGCTCAGAAAGAAGAGAGATCTCGATTTGCATCAAGACGTAACAACAGAAGCAGAAGCTTTTTGAGGGGTGACAGCAGCATTGTGCTGATTGTGGTTAGATTGTGAATGGTCCTCTCTAGGACGGAGGTTCTGGGCCTTCCCGAAGCAATGCAGAAAGCCGTGCCGGGAAGGATTCTCCCCAGAAAAGGAGGAGGAACTGTTTTAGTGGAAATACCACATGGCACATTTTCAAGCAAAAAAAAAAAGACAGCGCAGTTCCCAAAAACAATCCGAAACTTCTTACGAATCTCGTAATTGTTGTAGGACTAATCATGCTTAAGACTACTAGGACCGATTATTAAAAATGAAACCCTTTACGAAAGAACAACTCCTTATAGTTGTGATGGAACAAAAAAAAAGCATCTCTCCAATGAAGCTCATTTCCTGCTGAATAGCTGCGGGAATACACAAAATGGTCGAATTTGTTTTAAATAAAATTATAAACAAACAGTATCGTTTTCATTGCCAACTCTTTAATTGTGGAATTTATGGCCCCCCAAATTAATAAAGTTATTGATTTAATAATGCCCGTCAATTTAGTAAATTGTTACTTAAGTCGATTTAAGCGAGTTGACTTTTTTTTTTTAATTTTTAATTTAAGTCATTAAAAAGAATTGCTATATTGATGAAATATTTAATTGATTGAAATACAAGTTTAATCGGTATGAAATTTTTTTAATTAAAACATTTAATTAGTGGACAACTTTTTTGTGTTTGATGCTGTGAGAAATTTATAGGTTTGATTTGAAGAACTTTTTTAATTGATTTTGCCAGGGGCTGTCTTCCTCAGCATAAATTGCTGAATTAATAAATTAAATGAAAATATCCTTTAAGCGTTTTTACTTGTCTGCAGAAAGCACCCAAATTTTTGACAGGCGATGAACCCGCTCGCCTCGGATTAGTAGATTAGTGCCCTACCCAAGCATAGATTATCTTTATTGGCATTGAAGTTGCCTATAAGATAACTTTAGGTTGGTCTTGGCTGCATGAACTTCCACTTTAAATTTTTTTATTTCCACACAGTGAAGAAGGCCTAATTGTCAAATAAAATAAAAAAAAAAAAGAAAGCTCATTTGATTCTTTTCATTTCAGTTTAAATTCAATTTAGAATTTCATAACATTTAAAAATGACCAAAGAACAAACAACCGCCATACCCGAGGAATTGTACAATTTAACACAACTGGCGGAAGTAGCTGCAGAGCGTTTGAGTACAACGGACAAAATTATGCAGAATAATTTCGTTGCTCAGGCACACATTGCGAGGAAAAGAATGGATGGCAGTTATGACAATAAAATACCAGATCCTCCAGGTCAAGAAATTAGAGCTGCTGATCAACAACAACCAAAAAATGAACAAATATCAACCGACACGACAGCTACGCAAACAGCCATAAAAACAGAAAATAAATCTCATATTTTAGCATACGAGGAGTATCCTATACAGCCATTACACCAGCGTGCAGATCACAATCGTCATCATTATCATCATCACCAACATCATCATTGCACTAATGTTGTAACAACATTTTATTCATCATCCGATGATGATTCAAACTATTACAGTCACAAGGTATTCGATCGGAAAAAATTGCGACGCTCCACAATTTCTGATAATTCCCGCTATGATGAGTTTTCATCATGTAGCAGTGTGCTGCCTAGTGGCAGCAGCAGCAGTTGCAGCAGCGGTAGCACTAGTGGCGATGAACAAAATTACACTTTACAAAATGAGTCAACATCAGCAGAAATTGGTGACCTCAAAGATATTCATATTGATGCATCGATGGGCTGCAGCTCAAATCTCTTGGATGATGAACACATTTGCCCAGAGTGCGGTAAAAAATATTCAACATCTTCCAATTTGGCCAGACATCGGCAAACCCACAGGTCAGCTTAATTAATTAAATGAATTTCAATTAAATAGAGTTGTTGTAATATTTCTAATAACAGTTTCTCAAATTTTAGGTCGATTATGGATAAAAAGGCCAGACACTGTCCGTTCTGTGAAAAAGTTTACGTTTCAATGCCGGCCTTTTCCATGCATGTGCGTACCCACAATCAAGGCTGTGAATGCCAATATTGTGGCAAGAAATTTTCACGTCCCTGGCTTTTACAGGGACACATACGAACACACACAGGTGAGCAGAAAGAAACAATTAGACAGATTCTGCTGTTTGATAACTCTGTGGTTGCTGGCATCAACCATCAAACTACTGTTAAATTTGAAGCAAGCTGCGTCATTTAGCTTATGTTACGCAGCCTATAAAAACAGAAAACCTCATGAATTTTAGCAAAAATTAAAAAAAAATTGTATTCTGGGGCTTGATTAAGGCGCTATGGCAAAAATCAATAAATTGAGTTACGAATTGCTAGCCCATCCAGCATATTTTCAGATTTTGTCCCCTGCGACTATTGCCCAAACCTGACTTACCTGGGTGGTAACAGATTTGGGTCAAATGAAGGGCTCATTACCGAAGCAAACGCCTATTTTAAGGGCTTTAAGAAAACCCATTATTTGGAAGGAATACAAAAATTTAAACATGCCAATTATGAATATTCCCAAGGATTTTTTCCCTAAGAAGATTTTGGTTTTTGGGAGAAATTCAGATAACTTGCCATGTTAAAAAAGAAAGAAATTTTGTTTATAATAAGAGGAAAGCGAAAAGTGAAAAACTTTTGAGCCGAAAAACAGGTGGAAAAATAAAACTCTTTTTTGGCAAAAAAAATATTTTTTATTCAAAAAATCCCTGAGTTAGAATTAGAAAGAGGAGAGGGAACAAGTCACCTGGTCACTAAGTGCCAGAGTTATCAAATAGCTTTCGTAGGACAAAAAAAAA
The DNA here is from genome assembly GCA_947397855.1 of Thelaira solivaga. Lineage (NCBI taxonomy): Eukaryota > Metazoa > Arthropoda > Insecta > Diptera > Tachinidae > Thelaira > Thelaira solivaga. The sequence goes on from OX377613.1 coordinate 64,578,459, forward strand.
TTAATAAAATAAAATAATTTTATTTTTATTTTTCTTTTTCAACATTTTAGGTGAAAAACCCTTCAAATGTAATGTTTGCACAAAAGCCTTCGCCGACAAATCAAATCTCAGAGCCCACATACAAACCCATTCAAATACAAAACCGCACACTTGTAAACGTTGCGGCAAAGCATTTGCTTTAAAGTCGTATCTCTACAAGCATGAAGAATCGTCCTGCATGAAAAATCATCACAAAAGTGCTGAGAAAGAGTTGCGTACAAGTCGTTCCATGACAAATTCAAAATGCCCAACAACAAATTATGCCACTGCCATTAACAGTTTGGCAACTGCTCAAACAATTACAAGCTCAGAATCAGCCAAAACCACTTTAGCAACTAAACTATTGCAAAAAGAAAAGGATAGACGACAAGCAGCATTTCAATATGCCAATCTAACGCCGGCTATTATCACTACAAACTGTCATGCAGGGCTTCAGATAGTAAATGTTAGCACAGATGCACCTTTAATTGATGCCACAAATCATAAATCTTATACAATGCTGAGAAGTCCAATGGGCCCGGACGAGTACGAACACTATAAACGTATCAGTGTTATAACCACAACCGCAACTCCAACCTCTACATTGTTGTGTGCCGACCTAAATTCTCCCGAAGTTCTGCCCTTTTCAACTGCCAACTTATCAGCATCTGAAGCTTTAGCTCCCACCCATATGCAAATACAATTTTATAATAACGCGAAAATGGTCAACGATCCAGAACAGATACAGGAACAGCCAGTAGATTTTTCACCTAAAAATAATTTCACCCATTCAGCCAAAACCAGTCCATTTGAGTTGACTGGTAATTATGCCATTATGGCTTGAATTCAATTCAATTAAAGAAAAAAAAAAAAAAAAAAGACAATGAATCTGTGAGTCTTTATTAAATCAAGAATCTCAACAAACAACCTTAAGTTTTCTTATAGATAAAATTTTTTCATTAATTTCATTATTTTTTTTTAAACTTCAATTTTATAAATTTTTTGATTAAGAACGTGTTTGTGCAATTGAATTGGGAGAACAAGAAAAAAAACAAAAATTGTTTTTTTTTAATTTAATGGCAAATGATCGCATCCGATATCAAATACAATCGATCGAAATTTTAGTTTCTTACCCACAGTGGTGCGATCGCAATCAATTACTTTTATTTATTTTTTTTTTTGCTTTAAAAAGATGACAAGAATTTTGCTTAACAATCCAGCAAAAAATGTGGTGCTTGCCTAGAAGCATTTATAGAGAATCATTTGCCAGCCCAATTATGAATAAAAATTCCCCGGGAGTTTTTTCACTTTTCCCTTTCTTCTTATTATAAATTAAATTCCTCCCAAGTTATCTGATTTAATGAATTTTCTCCTAAAAACCAAAATTTTCCCAAGGAAAAAATATTCATAATTAGAGCTGTATAATAGCCCAAAGTAATTTTTTATTTTAAGAATTCTAAGTATAATGCATTAAATTGGAGTTTTAGAAAAAAAACAAACTAAAAAAATGCGTATGTGGAATACCCCCATGGACCAGCTGTTGCAGTCGTTCTTTGGCATATGTTAAAGGATATTGAAGTTTGCAGTTAAGGGACGACCAAGTGTTTTTCTTTAACTTACAACTCGTAATTACAGTCATAAGAAAAAAAGAAAAAAAAAAACAAATGTGATAGTAAATTAATTTTAAAAGTTTATTTTTAATTAACTAATTCTATTTTATTTTTATTATTAACTAGATGTGTTTACCCGGTCTCGCCCGGCACGGTCCTTAATTACATGAGCAATTTTTAGATAAATCTGTTAACAAATAAAATTTTCATTATTAAAAAACCCATCCCTCTGCTAATAATAAATTATTTTTTTTTGGAAAAATGTATAGTGTAAAAATCTTGGGTGTAAAAATGGGCTTGACCGTTCAAATATTATATATTTCCTTGGAGTAGGAATACCATATGTACAGAACATGAATTTTATTTATTTAATACTTTTAAAATGTAAAAAGTGGTTTTAAATAAGGATTCTTAAATTTTCTAATTTTCCGCGCAATTTTTTAAAATTTTTCTGTCATAAGAACCTTCTCCTGACAATAACAAACACAACAAAAAAAAAAAAAAATAGTGAAATAAGTCCAGGCGTTCACGCGTGATGGCGGGACCAAGGGATATAGGGATTCATTTTTATATATATAGATTAAAAAAAAATTTTTTTAATCTCTTAATAATTTTCTTTTGAATTAATTTCTACTTTAATTGCATTCGCTTATTTTTTTTTATTTGTCAGTTTATTTGACCTTTTTCTTTTTAATTAAAACGGCTAGTTTATTAAGCTTAAGGTCGTATTATATAAATTTAAATTTTATATCGATATTTCGCTCCAACTTAAATTTATTAGACAGACTAATTTCATCATGTGTTTGATTGATTATTTGAAGACACACATACGTAGCCAGCTCTCTCTCTCCCTCTCTCCATCTCCCCTCTCTCTCCATCTCTCCATCTCCCCTCTCTATCTCTCTCCCTCTCTTTCCATCTCTCTCTCCATCTCTCTCTCCATCTCTCTCTCCATCTCTCTCTCTACATCTCTCTCTCCATCTCTCTCCCTCTCTCTCCCTATCTCTTTTTTTTTCTCTACCTGAAAAAGAGAGAGAAAGAGAAATTTTTATTTAAATATGTATTATTAAGGGTTTGTGCCCAAATTACTTTTGTGTATTATGGCTAGGAGGAAGAGCTTGTATGCTGGCAAGAACTAACTTTCTGTGTATATAAAATATTTAAAATTTATTTTTTAATTTTATTTGATCTTTTTCTTTTAAATAATATCACTATTTTATTATATATATGTGACAGCGCATAGAGAAAGGGACCTAAGGGTAAAAAAAAATCAATTTTCACTTTTTTTTTTAATGTGGACAACATCTGAGCATCGAATGAGACCGATTCCATGCCCCAAAAGTGTTCTCTCCCAGAGATATGCGCGTTTTATGAAAGTGATGGTACACCAAAGATACACGTATTTAAATCTTTAAAATGGCTCTCCTGAACAAAACCGGCTTAGGTCCCTTTCTATTTTGCGCCTCACATATATTTATAAGCTTTAGGTCTTATTTATTTTTATATCGATATTTCGCTTCAATTTTTTTTTTTAAATAACAACTCAAGCTTAATAAAATAGTCATATTATTTATATTAAAATTTTTTTAAACAGCCTCTAGTAATGAATTTAGCAGGTAGTAGAGTATTTATACAAAAAATTATTTTTTAAAACCAAAAAAAAAATAAAAACGTTGCAGTATTTGAATTGAATTTTAAATGTCATTTAATAATATAATATTTTTGTAATGTAGTTAGAGATTCCAAAGTATGCAAAAAGTAATTATAATTATATAAATTTAATTTAACTTGTAAGTAATTTATGAATATGAGTTTATTTAACTTTGTTTTGTAACAATCAAAGATAAAAATAAAATGCTCGTAAACGAGATAATCTAGTCTTTAAAATTAGTTTCGCTAGAAAATCAAATTATTTAGGTGTAAATTCACAATCTCTAGTTAACTAAGGATTCTGAATTGTAACATTTTCACATGATTTGATTGGAAGAAGAAGAAGAAGAAGTAGAAAAACAAATACAATTTAATATTAGCTTTAAGTAAATTTTTAAAAATGATATAAAACTAAGTAAGGGGCCGTTGTTGGTGCAATATAAATTGAAAACAAATTCAAAGCAAAATTTAATTTTATGTTTCAGTGTTAATTTTAAAATTTAGAAATTCTAGTTTTTAACTATTTTATGGATCTTTTAATGCAACATTTTACCAAGAATTTATTTTTATATTTAGTAAAGAAAAGGCATTTTTTTTAATTTAATTTTATTTTATTTTATCATAATAACCTAAACTCATACTTAAAAATCATTCTCATAAAGTATAGCGAGTGAGTATGATTTTGAGCCATTTAGTTTTACAGTTTATTTGTATTTTTTTTTTATATTTTGAAAATACAATTTTAGTATTTATGCCAAACATTATTGTGGGCTCAAACATGCAGCTAAATAAACCAAAAACTTTTAATAAAAGAAAATAGTTTAACTATAAAATTTCTATATATTATTTTCTTAGATTTAGTAAAGCTTTTTAGACTTCATTTTAAATATTTTTAATAAATCAAAAAAAAAAAAAAAAAAAAAAAAAAAAAAAAAAACTGCAAAAACATACAAAAATAAAAATGTGTTTTAATTTTATATATATAAAAAAAAAAACTAGTCAAAAATTACAGTCTATATTAGCTCCGATCCCGTACTTTTTGATGAGAGTAAAGACACATAACTCTCAATTAGAGACTAAAAGGCTTAAAAGTACGGGAACAGCAAAAACCAAATTTTTAGCCCAAACAAAAAATTTTCAAAGTTTATTGACATTTTAATACAAAACAGCATAAAAGATGGCAACAAAATTTAAATTTTTATTATTGAAAAATAAAAATGTTAAATTTTTAAAAAATTTTTAATAAAAATATTTTTATTTAAACTCTTACAAAAATTTTTTTTTACATTTTAATTAATTACTTTTTGCAACAGCTGATTGTTTTACACACTTACCAAATTAGCCCGTAGAAATTTTGCAGGCTGTTTCGGTTAGGAAGAAGAAGAATATTATTCTCTCAAATTCTCTCTCACAGTTTTAGGTAAGTTTGGGCACCCGTGGACTCCCAAAGTAGAGTAGCTTTTTATTTATTTATTTATTTATTTATTTGATGACTTAATCTACAGCCTACCGAACCGAAATTTATTTTAATCTAGCTAATGGTGAGTGTGCAGAAATTTTTCCAAGTAAACATGTTAAGTTTTATTTATTTTTAACTGGGTTTTACCCAGTCTGGCCTAGTTCTTTACATGTTTTATGAACTACAATCCTTAAAGTAAAGAGAATTTATTTATTACACTTTAAAGTCAATGGCCCATAATCATAGTCAAACCATAAAGTCGGTTCTTTTTAAAAACAACCTAAAAATTAAAAGCCGTTACTAAAAATTTTAGCAAAAGTAGGTTTTAAGTTGAATCAACTTTGTATAAAATATGCCGCAAAATATAAAAAAGTGACATTAAAAATAAAACAAACTGAAAAGTAATTTAAATTTTTTTAAAAACTCCTCGTCATCCAAATCAAATTTCGTAAATCGTTGCTTGTATATTTAAAATTTTTTTTTATCATTTAAGTCCTCCAGAATTTCAACATCTCTGAAGACGTATTGCAATGCAAAAATTTTTTAATTTACTTAAAAAAAATAAATTTTTTTATAATTTATTTGGAGTTTTTACTTAATTTTATTTTTATTTATAACAGAATATTTTTTGTTTGTTTGATTTTCTGTTTCTAAATTATTTAAAAACAACTTTAGTATATTTTAAATTTGAAATCGACTTTTTTGCTAAAAATACATTTTAAGTTGTCTATAGTAGACCTAAAGTACGTATTAAAGAAAAATATGCTTAAAGTATACTTTTCTCCGGACTATGATTATTTTTCATATAATTTTTTCAGAAATTTTACTCTAAAGTCTACTTAAATGTCAGAGAAATTATAAAAAAAAAAAATACAACTAACTTTTTCCATATAAAAGAGGGCGTGGCCGATTCTAAAAATTTTTGTATGATGAGGACAGATGTTTCAAATCAAAATAAACAATATGGCAACATTCCTTAGAATAAAGAGGTTATAGAATGCTTAATGCAACTTAGCTCTAACATCCTGGATTATGCTTCTGCTTATACTACTTCTCAAAGAAAGTGCCAGCAATTACCTTTAGGTGTCCCATTAAAGGGTATTTTCTCAGTTTTAAATAAAAACAAGTATTTTTTCAAGTGAATTGCAAAGAAGACATGCTCCGATTAAGTATAGACTAAAATATCTTTCAAATTGATCTCACGGTTCTGATGATAGATCTTTACTCTCTTCATGAGATTTTCAATGACTTTTTCTAAGGAGCTAAATAATTATTTGTAGTTTATCCACATAAGCCAGAAAGAAAAAAATTGTATGGCAATAAATCGCAGGATTTTGGTGGCCAATTGACATTATAATTTGTTCTGTAAATCCTTGCTGCAATAAATCGATTATTACAAGCGATGTGTGGCAAACCGCAGTCATTACATATTCAAAAAAGTAAGGCCTAACCAACATCTTCCCCACACAGCTGCTTGTTGTGAGTGCAATTGTTGCTAATAGAATGCCAGAAAATTTTTTGAGTCCCAAATTCGATAATTTTGTGTATTTAGATCGACATGCGCTTCATCGCCGAAGATGACTTTTTTCCCAAAATTGGCCTTTACTTTACTTTGCTCCATCAGAATTATAACACCTTTTTCTCTTATAAAATGCTCTAGATTTAATAATCAGAATTAACATACTCGTATGTGACAGCTGCCATTTGTGCCCAGATTAAAATGACACTTAAATTTAAAAAAAAAATTACTTTTACTGAGACACACCTTACAAGTAATAAAATAAATCAATTTATAAAGGTTTTATAGGCTGGTAGTGGTAATCGTGCAGTCATCAAAATGATTGTTTTCGTCTTTGAATTTTAATAGTTTGTAGCCGGTAGCCGGTGGCCGGTAGCCTGCATTATTTTTTCATTATGAGAAACACAATTGTTGTGATTTTTTTAAGCCATTAAAAATATTTTTTTTTTCTATTTCAAAGCCAATTAAAATTAATGTCACATTAACTCAAATTTTATTTGAAACAATTAAATATTTAATGACTATGAGCAATCACTTTTTCATTCAGTATGGGCTTCGCAACCTTTACAATATATTGTGCGTTCCAGTTCCTTATTACAATTTGAGACTCCTTACGAATCTCGTACTTGCTGTAGGACTAATCATGCTTAGGTTTCCTGGGATCAGTGTCCCACTGTCTAAGCAGCTCATTGTGTGTCTGTTCAACGTTCGGCAATCGCAGAGAACATGCTCCGACATTTCCCGTCCCTACCGACAGATACAGCAGCAGTCGTTTTGTACCACACCGGTTTTACTTAGGTGGAAGTTGGGTTTACAATGGCGTGTTAGCAGACCAACATAGAGTTTAATATCATTCCTCCAGCATTCTTGTAGACTTTTTTTCTCTTCCTAGCGTAGTAGGGCATAAATGGAGTTGTTGTTTACCCCGCAGAAAGCCTTTTGACCTGTACCCTTTTTTTTAGCCAAATACTCCACTATTTAGTTGATTCAATGTAAAATTTTAGTTAATTTGACATTAGTTTTCATTAAAATGTTTAATTTCCAATACAAACACTGATTGGCTAGGAAAATGTTCCCTCACTCAAAATCCACGATTTTTTTTAATAAAAAAAAACATCGTTAAAAAAAATACTCATTTATAAAAGACAAACTAAAAAAAATCATGTTCAGTTTACACTTAAATTAGTACAGCTTAGCTTAGCGTATGTTTGTAGGAAATTACACTTGATTTTGATAAACTTTGACCGCTGAAGCATCTAAATTCACGCAATAGTTATTTTTAAAAATGACAACGTCTACGTATGTTTGTAGTTGCTGTATGCAAAACACAAGTTTTTTTCTTTTTTTTTTAGATTTTTGAAGTGAGTTGTTGGTCGAGACCCAAAATACGAGTAACAAACAGTTGAATGTATTTTTGCATTAAAATGATTTTGAATCAAATTTTCTAGCTGTGATCCCTAGCCCAACTTTACTGTTTGAAAGGTTTTTCACTGCATTATTAGATATTTTAAAGCGAAGGTGGCAAAGATTTCTCCTGCTAAAGGAAGAGCAAATATTCTTTTACAAAAGGCATGATGTTTAGGCATTGTGGAAAAGAAGTCCATAATTCTCTGTCTCTGTGTGTGTGTAAAAATTTATAAAATCGACCATGAACAACATTTTATTTATTTAAAATTTTTTTCTTTTTGTAATTTAAATGCGTAAGAAACACTAATTGATCAAAAGCATATTGTGCGTTATGCTGAAGTTAAAGAAACAGCGACACAAATAAATTAAAACGATCTTAAAAGTCATATTCAGCATGAAAATAACAATAGGGACAAATATAGGGTCCGCCAAATAACTTTTTTTTTTTTGAAAATGCTATAAAAACATCGAGTGTAGCTTCGGCTGTGTGGCACGTAGCGCCGTCTTGTTGAAACCAAATGTTTGCCAATATCCTCCTCTTCAATTTTTGTAAACAAAAATTCGTTCAACATGGCCCGATAACAATCGCCATTGACTAACGGCCACTCCTTGCTCATTTTCAAAGAAAAATGGCCCAATTATGCCTCTGCACCAAAATCCGCACTAAACAGTGACTCGTTTTGGGTAAGTCGGCTTTTCAATGTATGCGTTCGGGTTTTCTGTGCCCCAAATGCAACAATTTTGCTTGTTTACCTACCCGCCAAGTTCAAAATGAGCTTCATCTGAAAAGATGATTTTTTTTGGCAAAATCGGCATCTTCTGTAAGTCGATGGCAGGCCCATTTAGCGAAGCGAAAACACAACCATATTCTTTCAGCGGAAGGATAAAATTAATTATCTGTCAAATCAGACATGAGCTAAGTGTTACCATTCACGAAATAAGCACTAGTTGAAAAAAAAAACGTTCGATGGCGGACCCTATACAATTGCTATAAAAAAAATTTAAGTGAAGTGCAGTCAGATCAAGTTGACAACAATTAAATTTTGTAGATGCCACTCACTTGCAATAATAATAACAACAAAAAACACAAGAAGAAAACATAAAACAAGCATAAAACTGATGAACAACTATTGGGTGGTTTTTTTTAGAGGTTCACCACTTTGAGTTTGCAACATTGTTTTATTTGACAAGCCATTTAACAGCTGACAGTTTAGTTTTAGTGACATTTCATTATGGATAAAGCAACGCTTTGCAGAAATTTGTGGAAATTTTTTTTAACAAACATAGAATTTTAATTCAAAATATGGTTCTTCCATGAAGCCCATGTTTGGTTGAATGCAGGACCTTCATACGGTGATACTGAAACATCAGTGTCTTCTGACATACCAAAAGATTCGACAATTGATTCACCAGCAGGACCCTCATACCAGTAAGATACTGCAATTAGCAGATCGAAAGTGAAAACAGAGAGGTTAATCTGCAAACTTTTGCTAAAACACCATTACATGCACCAAAAAATATTTTTTTGTGGGCTTTATGGAGCTGCCGGAAACATTAGTTAATCCAGGCGTTTTCAAAAACGCTGATAGTCAGAATGTTACTATCAATGATAAACGGCATAGGGACATGATTAGAAATTTTTTCATGCCTTAATTACCTGACATTAAACCTGAAATGCTAACGTATGTCCAATTTACGTGTAGGCTTTTTTTCTAACTGTGACTACACACTTGTATTGCAATCAATTTTACTAAATTTCCCATGAGCTTTCAGCAATAGGTTTTAAGGGAAAAAAAGCAAAAGCAAACATTTTAACTTGTCAAGCTTAAATTTAGGGTGATTTTATTTATGTAGCATGAAATACATATCTAAACCCGAGAATACTAACGTTATTTCCTGCTACATAAATAAAATCGCCATAAATTTAAGCTTGGCGAATAAAAATGTTTTGCTTTTTTTTTTTTTTAAAAACCTATTGCTGAAAGCTTATGGGAAATTTAGTACAATTGATTTACTTTGATGAAATAATAATTTCATGTAATGGTCCTATTAACTGGTCACTAAGAGCGTGTGATTTAATCTTCTCCTTTATTTCCTTCCACCTTTCAAAATCAAGTGCTATCCTTCTTCACCTCCTCTTATAAAGGGACCTTAGCATCTGCTTTTTTTTATTTTGGCGCCCTGTGTAACCTAGCCTAATCCCATTGAATTATTTTCTTTGGGGTTATACAAAGTCACTTGTCTACGTCGACAAGCCACAGGCAATTGAAGATCTGGAAATCAACATTAGAAACGTCATTTAAGAAAATTTATGTTCCAGATTAATGGTATAAAATTTCCTATCCAATGAAGCCGGTTTCACCGATATCACAAATAAACTTGTTTGTTTTACAATGATTTAAACTTGTGCACCTTAAAAAAAAACACCCTTTACTTGTTAGCAGATATTTGTCATGTAACTGACAACAGCACTATTCAATTTATAAGAATAGAGGATTTAATTGTAAGTAAAGTTTTGAAAGAGCATCACACACGCACACTCTTCATTTTCGGTCATACGAATTACCAAACGAAATATTAATAAAAAAAAATGTAATTGCAATTGGAGATGGCCAAAGATAAGTGAGGCTAAAGAAAGGAAAAATTACTACAACTACAGCCAAAATATAGAGGTAGTTGCAGTTCAGAGCTCATAGCTCAGCCATTTATAAACCAATTAGGCTGAATTTCAATAGCAAGCTGACAACAAGAATTTCCAACAAATTGACATGCAAAACTGTACTAGAAGTCTTCTAGCGACTTTATAAAGTTGATTTCAACAAACAAACGGACAGACGCTCAGATTGACATCGCTAAATCGACTCCGCTTTTTATAAGGATCCAGAATAAATATATTTTATAGGGTGTCACTTTTTTTATGAAGCGATCGATAGTTTTGGTAAGACACAGACACCGTCTTACTAAAATTACCGCTGACTGATTTTTTTTTTAAGTGCAGACTTATACCACTTTCAAAAATAATAGCTCATTTGTTTGTAGAACGAGTTTGAAATGGGCCTACGAGTTGCAACCAAGTCAGTTTTTTTTTAAATTCCCTCAAACTTTATTAGGAGCAAGTTTGAAAGCAAACGAACGAAAGAGTTGGACTTCAAATAAAATATTAATTGAATTATTAATAAATATTATTCAAGCTTAAGATCTCAATGAAAATTGTTTTTATTTTAAATTTAATTTTCCAATATTTCCACTTTATTTTGAAGGACTTCTTCAGGGAAATTTATTTTTATAAATAAAATTAAAATAAAAACAATTTTCATTAAGAACTTAAGCTTGAATAATATTTACTAATAATAAATTTACAAAATGGAAAAATTTACTAAAATTTAATATTAATTGAATGTTAAATTTCAGTTTTGAAAACTATAAAAAATATTTTTTGTTTAATTAAAAATTTATTAAATTAATTTTCTATAGCTTTAAATTAATTCAAATACTTGCTGTTTTATAAATGCTACTGAACGATTTTGTAAAATTACAGAAGTGTTCGTGACTTACATATAAACTTCACTATTTTACTGCTGAATGTCATACACGCAAAGAAAATAGATGGTTGAATATGTTCACCGCAAACATAGTTTGTTTTTCACAAAAATATTATTAATAATTTGAAGCATCTAAACATTATTATGATCAGGATAAACATGTTTCTAGTTATTTTTAACCATATTATGTTTAGTGTCTTAGATCAACGATATAATTATCATATTATGTTTAATAAAATTTTAATTGAAACCATAAATATGTTTATAGCAAACATAATAATGATAAAAATATGGTTGAATGTAAATTATTGTCTATTTTGTCTCTTCCGCAACCATATAAATCAATTGAGTATAAAAAAGAAAAACTTAATCGTTCAAAATCAACTGAGCTCTGTGGCTGAAGTAGTTAAGTGGCGAGTTAATGCTTCTTAACTTAGTGCTCGCAAATTCGAGTCCTAACTAAAATTTAAAAAAATTAATTCAAACCCGCTGTATTATGTAATAAATAAACAAAAATTAATAGAAAAGAAAAATCAATGGAATAAAAAAACTTTATTTATACAAAAAATTTAAATTAAAAAATAAAAATAAAATTTTTTTTGCCCTGACCGGGGGTTGAACCACAACATCTCTAGTTGCAAGCTATTTTTAATATCTTTGATTTAATAATATATATGGTTAGATTCAATCATAAATCTAATCATACTATGTTTAAACCAGAATATGGTTGCCTCAACCATATTTTTTCTTTGCGTGTAGTGATCTGTGCTACCATCTGTACAGAAAGAAATTCTTTATATATTTTTTTTTAAATCAAATTTAATTTATATTTTAAAAAAGTTTTAAACAAAAAATCATATCTGTTTATATCTAAAATATTTCTGTTGTGATGCACTAGTAACAAAATGGTTGTCAATATTATTTGAAAACAAAAAAAAAAAATGGGTCAAAAGTGTATGAAAAGTTAATATTAAAAATATTATGAAATGAAAACCTTTCGAACATAATTTTTTTTCCAACAATTTTATTACACTGAGTGGCCTCAAGAACATGAATGGATTTTTTTATTTTTATAAAAATAAACAAGTAAAGCCGTTGTAGCGGTTGTAATTGAAAAAGCTTGAATTTATTATATCATATGGCGTTTATAAGATATCTCGTCAGATTTCATTATATTTTTATATGATGGCATTGTCGACTCAGTGTTTTGAATAGTTTTTAAAAAATTTTCGAGTTAGGCTGCTTTCAGCCTACCCTTTGATAGGCTACCTTTTGGAGAAAATTTTTTGTGCGTTAAAAAAATTTTTTTTTTTTTTTTTTTAATTATACACGTCGAGCAAAAAAAGCTTTAAAACAGCAAAAATGTGCTTTTCGAAATTTTTAAAAACCATTGCAAACATAGCTAATGCTATTACTAAATGAGCTGTTATATTTTAAAGTGGTACAAGTCAATTTTTTTTTTAAATAAGTCAGCATTAATTCTAGTTAAATGGTGTAATTTTTTTCTTAAATCAGCGCCAGCTCATTATCTTTATTTTTTTTTTTTTAAATGAACTTGTACCACTTTCAAATAAAACAGGGCAAATATTAATCTAGGATTAAAAGTATAGAGGGAAATATTGCTGGCAGCCCTTTTGTTATCAAAATTGAATTTTGATTGTGAAGAAGAGAGTGGCAACTGCAGGAAAGAAAAAAAAACGCTTAAATTGTTCACTGAAAGCAATCGATTGATATCATCAAATTTAATTACATTTGGTGTTGTTGTTGTGTGATGGCTCTTTTCAATTTCGCACCCTCCATTTTCATTTAAAAGCAACTAATTTAACATCTTCTGACTGACATTATCTGATGAATGGAATCGCCTGCTAAAGAGGAGACAACGTTGTTATTGTTTCAGATGAGTGTTAGTGTGTGTGTGTGTGTGCGATAATGCGTGCCAAGAGAGATGAAAAATTATGAATTACAGCAGATACAATAAACACTATCTGTGTTTGAAAGTGTTTTTTTTTTTTTTATTTAAAAAAAATATTTTTTGTAAGTAAATGTTTTGTTACATACTGCGTATGTAGCTGTGTGTGTGTGTGTGTGTAATAATTCTACTATAATTGCAAAAGACACCATATTTAGTGTAATTTGAATGCAACTACAACAGCAACAAGTACATTTGTATCATCACTTCAATGTAATGCTGTGTGATTTGAATGTGAGAAAATAAAAGAAAAATATGCAAACGACCATACCAACCCATCAAATTCCTTCCCTTCCCTTCCCTTCCTATTCCATTCAATTCAACCATCCATCCGATGATCGATTGATCAAGAAAAATTCTGTCTGTCTGTCTGTCTGTGTGCATTTGTGGCTTTAAGAGAAGAAAAATAATCATTTACTCGTAATTCTGTTGCTGTTTCTGTGTTTTAGTTTTAGTTTTGAATTTGAATTTTATTTTCTGAATAAATTTCAAGATTTTTCAAGTATAGCTCGTAGTTCTTGTGTATATTGTGCGTTATTTGGAATCCAGCAGTTGTCGCGATCGGAAGCACATTTCAAATCGTTATTATTTCCTGCGCTGAAAAGTAATTTCATTTATTCAGTTCTATAGAGAAAAAATATTAATTAAAATTTAAAAATCTATTGATAAGAAAAATTAACAAAAATTAAGTGATTAAAAAGGATTTTTTTTAATCAAAAAAAAAAAATATTTTTTTAAAGCTCTATCTAGTAGCTGAAGAGTAAATAAATAAAAAAAAAAGCAAATCCAAAGTTCAAATAGAAAGTGAAAATACTAACCAACACATTTCTACTTGGGGCAAATAGTTTTCGAAAAAAATCAATTAAAAAATTTAGAACGACGTTTCTATTTGTTTTATTGCTTGTCTTCAGATTATGAAAAGATTAAAATAATAATTTTTTTTTTCAAATGAAATATAAATAAATGGCGACTGGCTGTTTATTAAAATAATTAAGCTGCAAAATACATTAAAAAAGAAAAAAAAAAAAAATAGTGATAATAATTTTCGATCTCATTTTAGTTTGCTGGTATTCAATGACGATTTAAAACGTGTCTTGGCAACAACTTTAAAATAACTACTTGAATTTATTTAATATAAATAGTGAATTTCTGCTCAACATTAAGTTTAATTAATCAAAAAACAAAAATAAAAATGTTGCCCTTTCGTTGGGGCCTGCTGTGTGTGGTGGCGCTATTGATCAGCCTTACACACGGAGCTTCAATTGTAAGTGAAAAATTATTGTAACAGTTTGAATATCAAAAAAAAATCTATAATTGCAAAATTATTACAGAAAATCAATTAAAAAACTTTTTTATTTATAAAAAAAAGTTATCAAATATCACTGTGCGACAGAGTTTTTTCTTCAAATTGCCATAATAAAAAAATATTCATGTTATTTTCAAAGTAAAGTTTAAACTAATTTACCAATTTAGGACAACTTTTGGACCAGAGCAACTAAAAACTGCCTTCAAAATAATTTTGAAACACTGATTTCAAAACTGTATTTAGTTTTTTTTTTTTTTTTTTTTTTATTTATTAACTGTGGTAGCCAAACGTTGCCAGGAGCAACAAAAAAAAAAAAGCTAAATTTGCTTAAAAAAAGGCTAGAAAAAGCTAAATCTCTCCAAAAAAAAGCTAGAAAAAAATTAAAAATTCTAAATTTTCTTAATTCTTTATTACATTAAGAATCTTAATTATAATTTTTATAAAAAACCCAAAAAAAAACGTCACATCAAAAACTAAAGAAAATAATGTCGTTTTCCACATGACTTAAAATACTTATAAGCGAATTTAATTATTTTTCAACTTCAATATTAAAAAATAATATTTAAAATTCCCTTAAATAATAATTAATTTTTTGATTTTTAATGCGATTTTGATTTTGATACTTCGCTTGCTTTATCGTACTCAAAAGCGAGCAACCTTAGCATTACTAAATGGTCGTACTAGATAACTTAATTGGAACAATTAATTAATCAATTGGGAATAAACTGCATTTTTATTTCCCAAGTTAGAAGCCAAACACTTTTCTTTACTTATGAAATTACCGTCGTTCGACCAATTTATCAATTTACATATCAAAGTTTTATCGAAAATATTAAATTTTTAACAAAAAAAAATTCGTTAATAAGAATTCTTTAATAAGAATTTTTTTTTGCGAATAGTGCGAAAAAATTTTTTTTGCCAAAAATTACCATGGACTGCCCTCTGCTTTTTTTAGAAAAAAATTAAAAAAAATTTTTTTTCACACTATCCGAAAAAAAATATTTCGAATTAAAGCCAATACGTTTATCTATCCAACGCAATAGAAATCAAGTCGATAAATTGAAAACTTAGCAAGTTATGACCAAAAAGGTAAAATGTTCTACTAAAAAGTGGCCGGAAAGAGGCAGTAGTAGAACTGGTCACCTTTTTGGGTCATAACTTGCTTAGTTTTCAAGATATCGACTCTATTTCTATTGCGTTGGGTACATAAACGTATTGGCCTTAATAGGAATTTTTTTTTGCGGATGGTGCTTTTTTTTTGGAAAAAATAATAAAAAAAAATTGTCGCACTATTCCCAAAAAAAGGGCTATTTAAGGCTATTTTTAAAATGAAAAAAGGCTAGGGAAAAAGCTAGAGGCTAAATCATCAATTTCAAGGCTAAATACAAGAAAAAAGGCTAAATCTAGCCTAAAAAAGGCTAAAGTGGCAACGCTGGTGGTAACCGAAATATACCTTTACCTCCTAAAGGAAGAAGGTGAGCTTTACCTGAAAACAGTTCGTTCTCTTTGTTATAAAAGAAAATACGAAAATCCACCATAAAATTTCCTTTAAGTCGTACGTACAGTGTTTTTAAATTTGCCAATTAATTTTAAAAATATCGTAAAAGCTGCGACTATAAAAAAATAATTTCTTTTTTATATTTATTTATATATTTTTATATTCAACAAAAACTAAAAGAGGAATCATTGAGTTTTTATTAAAGATCAAAAATAAAAATTAAAAAGTTGTTCTTTCAAAAAATTATTGAAAATAAGAGGAGACAAAAACTGCCTACAAAATAAACCTGTATTTAGTTTTTTTTTTTTTTTTTTTTTTTTCAAATTGGCTGTGGTAGCCGAAATATGCCTATTAAAGGAAGAAGGTGACGCGATATATTTATATGAGCTTTACCTGAAAACAGTTCGTTCTCTTTGCTCAAAAAGAAAATAGGAAATTCCACAACAAATTTTAATTTAAGGTTTATCTATAGTGTACTATGAACGGGGACCCATTGAGTTTTTGTTGAAGGGGTAATTTAAAGATCAAAAATAATAATTAAAAAGTTCTTTTTTAGTTTTCAAAAAATTATTTAAAATAAGAGAAGACAAAAACTGCAGCGTATAGCCCCATTAGTTTCCAATAAAATGACACATACTTTACTAAAATCGAGGCACAACTTTTGATTTTATTCACAATTAAGTTAATCAATCACACAGTTTTGTTTAATTGCACGCACTGTTTTCACTGAATTGAAAATAAAATCAAAAATTATGCCTCGATTTTAACAAAATATAGCGCGTTTTGCTTGAAACTTATGGGGATTTATGATTATAGAAAAAAAATAGTGAATTCTTAGCTTTGATTTATTTAAAAAAAAAATTTTTTTTTATTAAAAATTTCCATAAAAAAATTATTTTTAATTTTGTCATAATATCTCCGATAACTTCGAAACTAATGGGCTAATTTAAAGGAAATTTTAATGCAGAATTAGGAATTTTCCTTTTAAGCAAATACAACTCTTGAATTTGGGATATAACGGTATATCTGGAAAATTAAACACAATTTAAAAAAACAAAGTGCATATTTGAAATCAGCACTGCAAAATACTTTGTAAACGGTTTGCAGTTAAGTTAAGCTAGGTTGCACAGGACGCCCCATTAATCAAAAACATACAAGGGCTCACTTAAGTCCTTTGATGGGGTTACTTTGTGAAAGGAGGATAATGGAAAAGGAAAGCCATTTAATATGTCAAAGAGAAGAGTGTAGGAAAAGAAGATGAAGTAGACGAGTCCTACACGTAGACCCACGCCTATAGTCTGTAGGTAGCTGCTCCTCGTAAACAAAGCAAATACAGAAAAGCTGTCGTTGTCCTGACAATTTCTACAGTAGCCATTTAATATCAAAGTCATTCTACTTGCATGATTGCCAAAACTTTTGTGGCATATTATTACTGTTACCACATTTTGCAACTAAAATCTCTGGAGTGCCAGTAAATCTCTACTGCGATTGCTATCCAGACTGGGTCAGATTATCTTCACTGTGTTGCATGTCCGTTAGTCCCTCCTTCTGGATTGTGCTTTACGTTAAAATATTAAATCGATCTACTGCTTGCAGACTGAAAGAGAGATGCCGCTTGGCATATCGATACTCTGCTCTGCCATTCTAGATTCGTCTCTTGCCAGATTAATCGCCCTACAGCTCATTATAGTGGTGATTCTTAATGTCACGCCTTCCTATCCGAATAGACACCCACCAAAGAACTTATGGCAATTCGACTGTCAGCATAAATGCAAATTTTCTTGCCGGGTATTCCATGATACCACAGCCAGTCTGCTGCTTATAAAACTCAGTCTGAAGGACATATTAGTTGCAAACTTCTCTATATAAACTCCGCCGCCAACGCCAGAAATATTCTTCGACATAACAGTGAAAACAACTAGATGCTTTTCTAGTGGAGAAGATAACCTGGAAATGTCTGTGAAGGCACAATCCCTTTGTAGCAAAGGTCTTAGTGTGCCGTAGTCAATGAGATTAAAGATCTCATTCCTAATACTAAATATGATCACATTGCACATGTAATCGCACGCATGCAATCAATGCTGATTTCTCAGCCTGCCAGTTTGGAGTTCCTCTGGTCCAAAATCGTGTGTTATTAAAACAAGGCCATTAATAATACCCAAAAAATTTTTTTTGCTTCTTCAGTTGATTTTCTTAAATTAAATTAATCTCTCTTCCTCTCTCTCTCTCTCTCTTTTTAATATTTCTATTTCTTTTGGTCCCAACATTATACTTGAATGACTCAAACAACTTTGCTAATTCTTTTTTTGTTCCATTTGTTATTAAATATCATTTGGAACTACACAAGTTCCCAATCTTGGGCAATTGGTTCACTTTCATTTGGGACATTCATAGTTTGTATGGCCAGTTCAAAGATATACAAAGAAAAAAATTTGTAATTTAAATTTGATTTATTTTCCAATTTTTTTTTTCATTCCACAATCCAAAATTGAACAGGAAACCGTAAAAGATTTGTGATAAGAATTTAATAATTTGATGTTTCATTAGAAATGAAAAGCAAGGTCAATAAAATTAGTTATTGAGCACAAGATAATAAAAGAAATGTGTGTGTGCAAGCATAAATAAACAAGTGAAGCGTGAAATTAATCCGAGAAAAAATTTTTTAAAAAGTAGGTCGGTCTTCTTATTGATAAAGTTGACACACAAGATGAACTTATTTACTCGATATGTATGCACAGCCCTACATACTAGTACATACATATATAGAAGTATTTGTTAAAGCAGCATTAGATTCGCTCTAACTAATGACGCCTGTAGGAACTCAGCTGTTAAGCTGTGTGTTTTAGTCAAAGCAGTCAGCTGATGTTTTGCTCTGCTTGCAGGTCGTGTGTACTCATTGTGGAAGTTTTCACATATTTGATTGTTTTTATTTGCCAAGTCTATAATTTTGTACTAAATTCCGCTGGATCTCTGCAAAAACAATTTTTTTTTTTGGATTTTTTGTTACACGAAAGTAAATATTAAATTAAAGATGATTTTTAAAAAAAGGATTCACTCCTAGTTATTTTGAAAAATTATGAATAATAAATATTTTTTACGTTGTGCAAGTTAGATGGAAATAAGTTTTTAAAAAATTTTTTTTTAGATGGTTTGCATTTCGTTTTCTTAATTTTGTTTACAGCCCTTGAAAAACCTTAAACAAAATGTGTTAAAGCAAAAAACGAGGGCTGTTTGATAACTCCTGATATTTTTTCTTTAAGTTCTTTTGCCATCCAGCTATTACTTCAGGCTTAGAGAGAGAAAATAATCTCAAGGGGCTAAATCTGGAGAATATACTGACCAAAATATGACTGCATCTCTGGGCACTAGTGCACTGTCTTGATGGAACAAAACTGTTTTGTTAAAATTCACCAGCTTGTCTACCTTTAATGGCCGCCCAACACAAACTAAATGGCGCAGCCTAATCAACATAGTGGTTGACGACAGCAGTTCCAGATGTTATTAAACAGCGGCCCTAGTATTTTGCTTTTCCTTCTAGCAAATATTTTCTTACAACAATTTTTGATAAAAGTTGTTGTAATATTGCCTTGTATTGTAGTTTTACAAGTGCCTTATATATTAGTAGAGACCACGCTCTTAGTATCGAGTGTAAAATTGTAAAAATTTCTTTACACAACACAGCAACAAAATGCAATATCCTATTAGTTTCTACAACAGTTTAGAACTACAATATGAAAACTCGTTGTAAATACTAAAGGGCTGCACAAGCATACTTGAAATGGCTTACAAGCATTTTTTATTATAAAATATTACATATGTTTGTAATGACGAGTGCCTTTCAAGTATGCTTGTGCAGCCCTTTAGTATTTACATTTTAAAATTGTGTATAACAGCTGGGGGTCAATTTTGGTTTTGTGATAAAGTGAAATGAAAAGTATTTTTACGTTTTCATAGAACTTTTGATTCTTGTTCAGTGAAAAGGTGAAAAGAATTGTCAAAATTTTTTCATATGAAAAAATTTGTCAAGAACAAGTGGAATGAAACAAGAACTTTTCACAGTTGCACAATAATGGTGATTCTTGTTTCGTGTAGTAGTGAAAACAACTGTCAAAATCTTTTCATATGAAAAAATATTTTTCATTTTAAATTGAAACGTGAAAAGAAAAAAAATGGAAAAGATTACCAGAGGAAAACGCGAAAGCGAAGCCCAAAAAGAATATTTAATAAATTATTTAGAAGAAAACATCGATATTGCTAATGATAAGTAAGTTATAAAATTACAATAAGAAAGTTTGTTAATAATTTTTAATATGTATATATGCATGTATGTATAGATTTGTGACCGCAGATGGTGCAAAATTTAGAGAAGCCAAGTGGAAAGAATTGGCAACTAGTCTTAATGCCCTTGGTGGTACACAAAAAGATGGTGGCAAGTGGAAAAAGTATTGGAGTGACTTAAGGTTTGTAGTTTATTAAATAGTATATATATGTATAATATACATTGTATATACATACTTACATATATTAAAATATTTGGTTTTCGTTCCCGCACTTAGACTTCACACTCGTGCAAAATATAGTGAAATAAAACAAGCTGAACAAAGAAGCGGCATTAATGGTATAAGTCGGATAAAGGCACTAACGTCACTGGAAGAGCGAGTTATAAAAATAATTACAATTGAAGCAGTGGATGGAGACGCAACGCCAAAAGTAGGATTTGAAGCAATAATAAATGAAACTGAAGATGAACAGTCAACTTTTAGTTTGAAATAAAACGTTTGGTTTATGTTTTAAGTGCTGAAAATAAGCTTATCTACTTGAAAACTGAATATGTTAACACCACAGTTGTTTATATTTTATTAGCTTACAATTTTCAGAATAAAAACGAGCTCACTTTGTAGTTAAAATTTTTCGTAAATTTTCATTACTGGTAAAAAATACTTCCAAGCGTGAATTGCACTATTATTAGGCAGTATCTTACACAGTTTAGTTACTCTGTCTTTTAAATAAAAAAAAATTTTATAGTCGTAACCAACTCAATCCTAAGTTTTTCATCTTGCAATGACTTTCTATTAGATTAGGGCGAATGAGGTTTTCACTAGGCCTTTGTGAGACCTGTAAAACTGAACAAAAGAAAAAGATATAAAAAGACGTAACACAGAGAAAGAGAGAGAGAGAGAGAGAGAGGGAGTATAAAATCACAAAAAGAAAAATAAGAAAGAGTCCATCATGATCTAAACCAATTGCTACTTTTACAAAGTCAGATAACTTGTTAATTCCTGTAGTTGGCAGCTCCAAAAACCCCGCATAAAGCGCTTACCAAAATAAAGTTAACGCTTTTATTCTAATGCTGAGTAAAGACAAAGAAGTGGTTGCAAAGTCTACTCCTCTTATTCATCTAGACAAGTTCTGCAGCAGCTATTTGATGGCATAACCATTCTTCTTCGCATGATTTGGCAAATTGCAATAGGCAGCACATTTCTCACCTAAGCTCTCTGGAGTCCCAGTAAATCTCTGCTGTAATTGCTATCCAGCTTGGGCTTTATTCTATTACACAAGTATTACTGCTATTAAATTTATAAATGGCATATCCACCTCTAAAATCTGAATTGCTTTGTGAAAGTGGAGTGTAGATTTGAGTTCAGTTCCTTAAATTAATGTTATGGGAGGTTACTCTCTATTGCGATGCGAAAGAAATACATCTTAACTCAATGTAAAAGTCATACAGATTCGAATGGTTTTTCTTTCGCATCGCAATAGAGAGTAACCCCCCCCCTGTTCTTTTTCTGTTTGTAAATTACACAAATTTTGATTTAACCTGGTACTCTTATTTACAATTCTTTTATCTTGCCACGCCTACTAGTTTATATATTAAAGAATCAAAGTTCCATATCCCAAAGAATTTGGTACATACGTTCTGTGTACTCCAATAGAGATCGCCATATACCTTTACGAGTATAATTACCCAAGCAAGTCCTTAAATCACTATTTTGAGCTATAAAATTTTGGTTAATATTGAATATAAAAGTAAAAATATTTTCAGTTGTAGCCTAAAAAGAAGTTTTTCCTTTGAATATCGTTAAGTTTAACAAGCTTTTGTTTTCATATTCAATTCCAGTTTCCTTATTTTTTTATAATTTTTATCTTTTTATTTAAGATTATTTGAAGGTTTTTCTTTTGTTTTCAATTTATAGAATTCAGAAGTCAATGACGGCAACAGCGAATATATTGATGAAGTTCGCAGGTCTAAAAGAACATAGTAAGTTGCAGTCAATTCTTTCTTTTGCAATAAAGTGTATTTGAAATATATCCCAGCCGGTCTCGTATCAAAATTTATCTCTAAAGCTTTTAACGAATATTTATTATTCAACCATCGCTCAATAATTAATTTTATTTATTAGTAAACATGGCCAAACTCAATCTCAGTACTTAAATTTTGGTCAACCAGAACTAGATGGCAAAGCAGATGCCGAAGCTACAGAGAGTGGTTCCCGATCTACAGTTTGTAAGAAAAATTGTTTATGAAATTAAAAATATTTGAATTAAATGTAAATTTCTTTTTAAGCTGGCACTCATGGCATGGGACAAGCTCAGAGTCAGTTTTCTGGTGGAGACTGCAGTGGTTGTGGTGTTGCTTCTCCTACTTATGGTAGCTTTTTTTTTTTCGACTCGCAGAAAATTAATAAATTTTTGTTTTTCTTTAGAATATTCTACTGGATCACCGGATCCTCTTAGATTGAGTGGAAATATAATTAATTATTCAGATGGCAAACCTCCTTCAATAATTGGTTTGCCCGGCACAATTCCAGGTGGAGCTTTAGGACCTCCCGCTATTGGTGGTCATGTAGGACGGCCCGGTGTTGGTGGCACTTATGGTCCTGGTAGTGGTGATGTTGGACAAATAGGAACAGGTGCAGCTTATGCACCTGGTACAGGTAGTGGTAGTACTGGACAAGTGGGACGACCAGGTACTGGTAGTGGATATGTTCCAGGTGTTAGTGGTACAGGACAAGTAGGAAGACCGGCAACTGGTGGAGCTTATGCTCCAAGTGGAGCATATGTCCCAGGTAGTGCAGGTACTGGACAAATTGGAGGACCCGGAAGTGGCAATGCTTATGCTCCAAGTGGTGGACTTGGCCCTGGCACAGGCGGTACAGGACAATCAGGAAGTGGGGGTGGTTTTGTTCCAGGAAGTGCGTATACTTCTGGCACTGGCGGTGGTTATGCTCCTGGAAGTGCGTATGCCCCTGGCACTGGCGGTGTTTATGCTCCCGGTAGTTCGTATACCCCTGGCACTGGTGCTGGTTATGCTCCAGATGGTGCGTATGCCCCTGGCGGTGGTTATGCTCCAGGTGGTGTGTATGCGCCTGGTATTGGTGGTACAGGAAGACCTGGTGGTGTATATTCTCCTGGTACTACAGGTGCGAGACAAACTGGAAGACCGGGAAGTGGTGATGCGTATTCTCCAACTGGTGAATATGCCCCTGGCACTGGCAGTGTAGGACAAACCGGAACTGGCCCATATCCTTCTGGTATTGATACTTCGGGGCAAGTACGAAGGCCTGGGAATGGCGTTTATAGTCCCATTAGTGGCGGATCAGGACAAATAGGAAGACCAGGAACAGGTGGTGTTTATGGTGCAGGTGATGGATATGGAAGACCTGGGAGTGAAGGTGTTTATGGTCCAAGTGATGGATATGCTCCCGGTACAGGCAGTGGTAAGCAAATGGGAGGCGGTACTTATGCTCCAGGTGCTGGATATGGTCCTGGCACTGGCGGTGGAGGACAAACTGGACGACCGGGAACTGGTGTTGCTTATACTCCAGGTGGTACCTATATTCCAGGTACTGGTGGTGGAGGACAAACAGGACGACCGGGAACTGGTGTCGCTTATACTCCAGGTGGTACCTATATTCCAGGTACTGGTACTGTAGGACAAGAAGGAAGACCAGGAACTGAAGGCACCTATACCCCAGGAGGAACATTTTCTCCTGGTACTAGTGGTACCGGACAAGTAATAAGACCAGGAACTGGAAGCATCTATACCCCAGGAGGAACATTTTCTCCTGGTACTAGTGGTACCGGACAATTGGGAAGACCAGGAACTGGTGATGCTTATGCCCCTGGCACCGGAGGTACAGGACAAATAGGAGCTTCTGGTATGTACATTTTTAAAATTAATTTTCTTTTCAATTAAACTAAAATAGCTACAAGCACGCACTGCAAGTGCATCAGGTCTATAACGATTCTATGACAATAACCTCCAGTTTTCAACTAAATTTATTTACATTTAATAAACAAAATTTGCTTTAATTATTTTTAAATTTTGTTATGGCCTCAATGCACTTACACACGCGCAAAAAAATACTTTCAAATCATCTTGAATAATTTTTTTGAGGTGCTGGCAAATCTGTTATTGGTGGAGTTGGACAGCCAGGACAGGGACGGCCTCAATTAATAGCGCCTCCTGCAGGACCACCTGGACAAGTTCAAGGTACACCATTGCCATTAGTTTTGGAAAATTGTACAGATAAATTACCGGGTATGTTCTGCTTTCTACATTAAAATAAAACAAATAGTTTTAGAAAAATTAATAAAAAAACACACTTTGAGTCAAAGATTTTTGAGAATACGCCTGCAGAAACTATCTTGTTATATTTTTTATTAAAATTGATTGGAAAGTGAGAACATACCCCTGGGCAGTATACCTGCTGAAAATAAGCATTAAAAAATTCATTTTAAGAAAGAAAACTTGTACATCCTAATCAGAAACTAAAAATTAGTACAAAATCACTGTAGTGAAAAATATGTTTACGAAAATATACTAAATGGACTACCCTATTAAAAATATTTTACAGGCCCGCAAGTACCTGCCTATGGTCCGGGACCGGGACAACAATACACGCCAGGTTATGTCCAACCAGGAGGTGCTAAGCAACCAGTTTCTCAGTATAACACTGGTAGTCAACAAATACCAACGCTTCGGCAAGAAGGGCAACCACAGATACCTGGTACCGGACCAAGTAAGTATTATTAAATCAATAATGTTTATGAAACTTTAAAATAAATGGTTATTTACTTAAAGGTTCTGGATTTGGTCCTGGCCAGCAACAATTTCCCCAATATGGTACTGATCAGCAGGTGTACGGTTATCCTCGGCAACCAGGTTATGCACCAGGCTATATAGCGCCCACTGCTGCAGAAGGCGGTCGTCATCCAGACACAGTAATTCAACCGGGACCCCAACAACCAGGTAGAGGTTCACAGCAAATTTTGCAACAACCAGGCTTACAACCGGGACCTGGAACGGGGCCCCAATCAGGCTACAGAACTCACACTAATGCAGGTTATGGCCAACAAGCAATTGGTGTTCAATCTGGGGCTGAAGGACAACGTGGAGCATGGTTTCCTCAAGGGGGAGCTATTCAACCAGGTTTTAATCAACAACCTACTGGTGGCTACAGTCAGCCAGGTGGTGTGCAACCAGGTGCTTATGCTCCACCAGGATCAGGTATTCAACCGAGTACAGGATATGCTGGTACACAACCTGGTGCTGGTATTCCACCAGGAACAGCTTTCCGCCAACCAGGACCCGGTGCTACTTTTGATCAAAGAGGAGTTGGTTATCAACCAGGTTCACAGCCAGTTGTTTCTCAAGGCCAACCAGGATTTAGTACAGGTGGAGGACATTTGCCAGCAATTCCGTATAGTCATCCAGGCCAGCCGGGCACTGGAACTGCTGGTGGACGACCAGGAACTGGGCAACAAATTGCCACTCTGCCCGTTAAAGGTTTTGGTCAATATCCTCCATCTGGTATTGGTTTTGATCAGCAGGCTACTGGAGGTATTCAAGGTACTGGTTACGATGCTACTTACAGTCAAAAGCCTAGTGTCTACGGACAACCAATTAGTCAATACGGCCAACCTGGCTATGGCACACAAGATTCTGGTTTGTCATCTGTGACTGGACCAAGGCAACCAACTACAAGTGGAACTCAATTTCCGGGAACACGAATTCAATCTGCACCTGGAGCCATACAATATGGCCAAGCTCCTCAGCAAATTATCCAACCGGGTTCAACATACATACCTGGCGGCCTGCAAACTACTGGAGATCAAACAGGTATTACAGTATGAGTTGGAATTATTACAAATTTTAAATTAATAACGATTTTATTTTTTTTATCACTAGGGGCTGGAGTTGGCGGCGCCGAAGATGCTTTCTCCCAAGCTGAATCCTCGATTGGTAATGGTCAAGCCTCTGCAAGTGCCCAAGGCAAAAAGAATGGTGGCACAGCTAAAACTCAAGTCCAGGGTACATACAGTTCAAGTGGATCATTCAGTGCTAGCGCTATGACCTCAGACAATGATCGATCAGCAAGCTCCCAGGTGACCGGGGGAGTTGAAGGTGCTATGAGTCAATCACAAGGTCAGGGAGGAGCCGCTCAATCTCAAGCCCAAGTACAAGTAAATGAAAAAACTGGTGGAACAAAGGCTTCCTCGCAAAGTGGCGGAATAATTCAACAAAGCCAGAGCGAGGTAAATGAAGAATTTATTTTATTTCGTTCACATTTTGCAAAATAATATTTGCGTAGGTACAAGCCAATGACAAAGGCGGTTTGGCTGATGCTCAATCCAGTGGCCCTGGTCAAACATCATCTCAAGCCCAAATCGGTTTTAGGCCAGGTCAAGATGGTGAAATATTGCGATCAGTTGGTGGTGGTCAAGCCTCTGCTCAATCTGGTGCACATTATGGAAACAGTCAGTCCCAAATTCAAGGAACATCAAAGTAAGTACAAATTTTAATACATCACCGTAAACACTCACTCACACTCACTCATTCCAGATATGGAGTTTCTTATCATGGGGCTGCTCAGTCTGCTTCTGGCACCAAAGAGCAAGTTGCAACTTATCGTGAACAGAACAGAGTTCTCTTTAATACAATCAGCCAATTTGGAAGCACTGATGCGTAATATTGTTAATTTAAAAAAATTCTAAACAATTGTTAACCTAAAAAGCTGATTAAATAATTTAATTACAGAATAACTGATCGTGTTGACACTGTCTACAATCCATCACTTACTTCTGAATCAGATATACCCGATTTGCAATTAAAGAATTCCAGAACAAATAAAGAAGGTGCTTGAATATCAAATATTATATTACAACTGATTTTATGTTTGTTTGTTTTCGTTTGTTTTGATTTTAGTGACAAATTCCAATAAATTAGATGATGATTCGGCTGTAACTGATGAGGATGAAGAAGAAGAACCTTATGATGAATACGAGGACGAAGAAGATTATTATAATGAAAATCCCATTAAAATGGAAACGAAAAGTGATGGTGACAAAAAAGTAGATTCCTCAACCCTATATCGCACCCATACACAAACCTCACCCACGCAAACCCAACAAGTTGCTGTTGCCGACCCTACCAAAAAGTACAGTGTAGTACAAAATCAAAATGGACGCGTTCAAACTTATTCTGCACGCACAACCACTGAAACAGTACCTAATGGTTTTCGTGGCACAGTCAATGTTGAGAAGAAATTCCACACCAAATCATTGGAACCACACAAAACTGAAAATAAATTAAATAGCACTGCCAATGAGAAATCTCAACATAAGCCACGCACTCCCGACAGTTATGTAACCGTAACGAAATCCATTACTGGCAGTATGGACAATTCAAAGAATCCTCCGCAGGACAATAAGAATTTCCAGTCCACCTACTACACTAAATCATCCACCTGTGGTTATTTCACCTTCTCCTGTAACATAGTTTATGGTGCAAATGGTCGCAGCAAGATCTGTCGCCCCAAAGCACCCACCAATGGTAAATGCTAGAATTTCTTAAGCACCGCACCACGTTTGTACGCTTGTACATACATAAATAGTTTTAAATGATACACATAAATATTTTGTTACTAAGTGAAAGTCGTAATATCGATTATCTATTTTCCCTTTCCATTTGTATTTTTAATGTTTTCTTTCAATATATATTTTCACTGGCTTCTTAAATATTTCTTAGGTTTTACAATTGCCGCATCATATTTATGTATTTTAAAATAAGATTTTTTTTTTTTTTTACCCAACAAAATATTCATAGCAAAGCCGCCACTGCCCTTTTTGTTAATAACATACTTTTCCTACTTTACTACTTAATTTACGATAAATAAAAAGTGGACAATAAAATACAAATCTGAATTTCTGTTTATTTTTCTCTCTCTCTTTCTTAAATTTATATCAGACTCTACCACATTAGATTTAGGTATTCGCTATAATTAAATTTAAAGGGTGTTTTTTATAGACGTATAGAACTTTAAGTTGGAATTACTGTTGAAGATGGCGATCGATTTAACAGCTGTCAAGTGATTTATTCTCAGTTTGGCTTGGCAATTCATCATGAATAGACTCACGCCTGAACAATGTTTGCAAATAGTGCAATTTTATGTCGAAAATAATGGTTCTGTGCGGAATACGTATTTTACGAATTTTGTTTAGCGATGAAAAGCACTTCTGGTTGAATGGCTACCGTTACATCCAGAAAAACTGACTGTTTGGTGCGCTTTATGGGCTGGTGGAATCATTGGTCCGTACTTCTTCAAAAACGATGATGGCCAGAACGTTACAGTCAATGGTGATCGGCATAGAGCCATGATTACTAACTTTTTCATTCCTGAATTGAACAACCATGATGTCCAGGAGCTGTGGTTCCAAAAAGACGGCGCAACATGTCACACAGCTCGTGCCACAATCGATTTATTGAAAGACACGTCATATGCCAGAAATCATATTTAAAATGGATAAATAAAATTCATGTCAATCGAATAATCCATCGTTGTTTTATTGCAATTTAAAGTTCTATACGTCTATAAAAAAGACCCTCTATTTTAGTTCGACCAAATTTAATGAATATTTTTTCATTTGTTGGTTTTATTTGACCTTTTCTTTTGAATAATAATATGGCTATTTTGTTAAGCTTGAGGTCTTATTTTTCAAAAATTTATTTTTATATCGATATTTCGCTCCAATTTTTGTAGCTTCTTCAGGATATAATTATAAATTAATCAAATTATTAACAAACAAAAAATTAAATGGAATTTTGTGAAAGGAAATGGTGAGCCTGAGCATACCCTTAAATAGGCTCGTTAAGGGCTCCAATGTTGAAAAGCATGCCAACGTATGAAAAACATTGAAAAAATGGGATAATTGTAAGCAAAAAAAAGGACATTGTTAAGAAAAAATTTATGATATTAAATTAAAGAAAAATACTTAACACATAATTTATATCTTGCAGAAGCTACGCAAAGTTGGGGCGATTTATCGAATTTTAATAATCCGACCTCAAGCTTAAAAGCTGGTCATTTCAGTTAAAGAAGAAAAGGGTAAAAAAAAACTTAGAAAATAAATTTTTTGGTCATAACTTGCTAAGTTTTCAATTTATCGACTTGATTTCTATTGCGTTGGATAGATAAACGTATTGGCTTTAATTCGAAATATTTTTTTTCGGATAGTGTGAAAAAAAATTTTTTTTAATTTTTTCAAAAAAACCAAAGGGGGTAGTCCATGGTAATTTTTGGCAAAAAACATTTTTTCGCACTATTCGCAAAAAAAAATTCCTATTAAAGGCGTTACGTTTATCTATCCAACGCAATAGAAATAGAGTCGATATCTTGAAAACTAAGCAAGTTATGACCAAAAAGGTAACCAGTTCTACTACTGCCTCTTTCCGGCCACTTTTTAGTAGAACATTTTACCTTTTTGCTCATAACTTGCTAAGTTTTCAATTTATCGACTTGATTTCTATTGCGTTGGATAGATAAACGTATTGGCTTTAATTCGAAATATTTTTTTTCGGATAGTGTGAAAAAAAATTTTTTTTAATTTTTTCAAAAAAACCAAAGGGGGTAGTCCATGGTAATTTTTGGCAAAAAACATTTTTTCGCACTATTCCTAAAAAAAAAAATTCCTATTAAAGGCGTTACGTTTATCTATCCAACGCAATAGAAATAGCGTCGATATCTTGAAAACTAAGCAAGTTATGACCAAAAAGGTAAGCAGTTCTACTACTGCCTCTTTCCGGCCACTTTTTAGTAGATCTGGTTACTTTTTTGGTCATAACTTGCTAAGTGTTCAATATATCGACTTGATTCCTTTTTTATTGGATAGCTAACCGTATTGGCTTTAACTAGCAATTTTTTTCTGGTGGATAGTGCAAGAAAAATTTTTTATAATTTTTTCCAAAAAAAGCAAAGGGGGTAGTCCATGGTTTTTTTTGGCTAAAAATATTTTTTGTGTACTATCTGCAAAAAGCAAAACTAGAGTTTAAGCCAATACGGTTTTCTATCAAACGCAATAGAAATTTAGTCGATACCTAGAAAGGTAAGCAAGTTATGACCAAAAAGGTAAGCAGTTCTACTACTGCCTCTTTCCGGCCACTTTTTAGTAGATCTGGTTACTTTTTTGGTCATAACTTGCTAAGTGTTCAATATATCGACTTGATTCCTTTTTTATTGGATAGCTAACCGTATTGGCTTTAACTAGCAATTTTTTTCTGGTGGATAGTGCAAGAAAAATTTTTTATAATTTTTTCCAAAAAAAGCAAAGGGGGTAGTCCATGGTTTTTTTTGGCTAAAAATATTTTTTGTGTACTATCTGCAAAAAGCAAAACTAGAGTTTAAGCCAATACGGTTTTCTATCAAACGCAATAGAAATTTAGTCGATACCTAGAAAGGTAAGCAAGTTATGACCAAAAAGGTAAGCAGTTCTACTACTGCCTCTTTCCGGCCACTTTTTAGTAGATCTGGTTACTTTTTTCGTCATAACTTGCTAAGTGTTCAATATATCGACTTGATTCCTTTTTTATTGGATAGCTAACCGTATTGGCTTTAACTAGCAATTTTTTTCTGGTGGATAGTGCAAGAAAAATTTTTTATAATTTTTTCCAAAAAAAGCAAAGGGGGTAGTCCATGGTTTTTTTTGGCTAAAAATATTTTTTGTGTACTATCTGCAAAAAGCAAAACTAGAGTTTAAGCCAATACGGTTTTCTATCAAACGCAATAGAAATTTAGTCGATACCTAGAAAGGTAAGCAAGTTATGACCAAAAAGGTAAGCAGTTCTACTACTGCCTCTTTCCGGCCACTTTTTAGTAGATCTGGTTACTTTTTTGGTCATAACTTGCTAAGTGTTCAATATATCGACTTGATTCCTTTTTTATTGGATAGCTAACCGTATTGGCTTTAACTAGCAATTTTTTTCTGGTGGATAGTGCAAGAAAAATTTTTTATAATTTTTTCCAAAAAAAGCAAAGGGGGTAGTCCATGGTTTTTTTTGGCTAAAAATATTTTTTGTGTACTATCTGCAAAAAGCAAAACTAGAGTTTAAGCCAATACGGTTTTCTATCAAACGCAATAGAAATTTAGTCGATACCTAGAAAGGTAAGCAAGTTATGACCAAAAAGGTAAGCAGTTCTACTACTGCCTCTTTCCGGCCACTTTTTAGTAGATCTGGTTACTTTTTTCGTCATAACTTGCTAAGTGTTCAATATATCGACTTGATTCCTTTTTTATTGGATAGCTAACCGTATTGGCTTTAACTAGCAATTTTTTTCTGGTGGATAGTGCAAGAAAAATTTTTTATAATTTTTTCCAAAAAAAGCAAAGGGGGTAGTCCATGGTTTTTTTTGGCTAAAAATATTTTTTGTATACTATCTGCAAAAAGCAAAACTAGAGTTTAAGCCAATACGGTTTTCTATCAAACGCAATAGAAATTTAGTCGATACCTAGAAAGGTAAGCAAGTTATGACCAAAAAGGTAAGCAGTTCTACTACTGCCTCTTTCCGGCCACTTTTTAGTAGATCTGGTTACTTTTTTCGTCATAACTTGCTAAGTGTTCAATATATCGACTTGATTCCTTTTTTATTGGATAGCTAACCGTATTGGCTTTAACTAGCAATTTTTTTCTGGTGGATAGTGCAAGAAAAATTTTTTATAATTTTTTCCAAAAAAAGCAAAGGGGGTAGTCCATGGTTTTTTTTGGCTAAAAATATTTTTTGTGTACTATCTGCAAAAAGCAAAACTAGAGTTTAAGCCAATACGGTTTTCTATCAAACGCAATAGAAATTTAGTCGATACCTAGAAAGGTAAGCAAGTTATGACCAAAAAGGTAAGCAGTTCTACTACTGCCTCTTTCCGGCCACTTTTTAGTAGATCTGGTTACTTTTTTCGTCATAACTTGCTAAGTGTTCAATATATCGACTTGATTCCTTTTTTATTGGATAGCTAACTGTATTGGCTTTAACTAGCAATTTTTTTCTGGTGGATAGTGCAAGAAAAATTTTTTATAATTTTTTCCAAAAAAAGCAAAGGGGGTAGTCCATGGTTTTTTTTGGCTAAAAATATTTTTTGTGTACTATCTGCAAAAAGCAAAACTAGAGTTTAAGCCAATACGGTTTTCTATCAAACGCAATAGAAATTTAGTCGATACCTAGAAAGGTAAGCAAGTTATGACCAAAAAGGTAAGCAGTTCTACTACTGCCTCTTTCCGGCCACTTTTTAGTAGATCTGGTTACTTTTTTCGTCATAACTTGCTAAGTGTTCAATATATCGACTTGATTCCTTTTTTATTGGATAGCTAACCGTATTGGCTTTAACTAGCAATTTTTTTCTGGTGGATAGTGCAAGAAAAATTTTTTATAATTTTTTCCAAAAAAAGCAAAGGGGGTAGTCCATGGTTTTTTTTGGCTAAAAATATTTTTTGTGTACTATCTGCAAAAAGCAAAACTAGAGTTTAAGCCAATACGGTTTTCTATCAAACGCAATAGAAATTTAGTCGATACCTAGAAAGGTAAGCAAGTTATGACCAAAAAGGTAAGCAGTTCTACTACTGCCTCTTTCCGGCCACTTTTTAGTAGATCTGGTTACTTTTTTGGTCATAACTTGCTAAGTGTTCAATATATCGACTTGATTCCTTTTTTATTGGATAGCTAACCGTATTGGCTTTAACTAGCAATTTTTTTCTGGTGGATAGTGCAAGAAAAATTTTTTATAATTTTTTCCAAAAAAAGCAAAGGGGGTAGTCCATGGTTTTTTTTGGCTAAAAATATTTTTTGTGTACTATCTGCAAAAAGCAAAACTAGAGTTTAAGCCAATACGGTTTTCTATCAAACGCAATAGAAATTTAGTCGATACCTAGAAAGGTAAGCAAGTTATGACCAAAAAGGTAAGCAGTTCTACTACTGCCTCTTTCCGGCCACTTTTTAGTAGATCTGGTTACTTTTTTCGTCATAACTTGCTAAGTGTTCAATATATCGACTTGATTCCTTTTTTATTGGATAGCTAACCGTATTGGCTTTAACTAGCAATTTTTTTCTGGTGGATAGTGCAAGAAAAATTTTTTATAATTTTTTCCAAAAAAAGCAAAGGGGGTAGTCCATGGTTTTTTTTGGCTAAAAATATTTTTTGTGTACTATCTGCAAAAAGCAAAACTAGAGTTTAAGCCAATACGGTTTTCTATCAAACGCAATAGAAATTTAGTCGATACCTAGAAAGGTAAGCAAGTTATGACCAAAAAGGTAAGCAGTTCTACTACTGCCTCTTTCCGGCCACTTTTTAGTAGATCTGGTTACTTTTTTGGTCATAACTTGCTAAGTGTTCAATATATCGACTTGATTCCTTTTTTATTGGATAGCTAACCGTATTGGCTTTAACTAGCAATTTTTTTCTGGTGGATAGTGCAAGAAAAATTTTTTATAATTTTTTCCAAAAAAAGCAAAGGGGGTAGTCCATGGTTTTTTTTGGCTAAAAATATTTTTTGTGTACTATCTGCAAAAAGCAAAACTAGAGTTTAAGCCAATACGGTTTTCTATCAAACGCAATAGAAATTTAGTCGATACCTAGAAAGGTAAGCAAGTTATGACCAAAAAGGTAAGCAGTTCTACTACTGCCTCTTTCCGGCCACTTTTTAGTAGATCTGGTTACTTTTTTGGTCATAACTTGCTAAGTGTTCAATATATCGACTTGATTCCTTTTTTATTGGATAGCTAACCGTATTGGCTTTAACTAGCAATTTTTTTCTGGTGGATAGTGCAAGAAAAATTTTTTATAATTTTTTCCAAAAAAAGCAAAGGGGGTAGTCCATGGTTTTTTTTGGCTAAAAATATTTTTTGTGTACTATCTGCAAAAAGCAAAACTAGAGTTTAAGCCAATACGGTTTTCTATCAAACGCAATAGAAATTTAGTCGATACCTAGAAAGGTAAGCAAGTTATGACCAAAAAGGTAAGCAGTTCTACTACTGCCTCTTTCCGGCCACTTTTTAGTAGATCTGGTTACTTTTTTGGTCATAACTTGCTAAGTGTTCAATATATCGACTTGATTCCTTTTTTATTGGATAGCTAACCGTATTGGCTTTAACTAGCAATTTTTTTCTGGTGGATAGTGCAAGAAAAATTTTTTATAATTTTTTCCAAAAAAAGCAAAGGGGGTAGTCCATGGTTTTTTTTGGCTAAAAATATTTTTTGTGTACTATCTGCAAAAAGCAAAACTAGAGTTTAAGCCAATACGGTTTTCTATCAAACGCAATAGAAATTTAGTCGATACCTAGAAAGGTAAGCAAGTTATGACCAAAAAGGTAAGCAGTTCTACTACTGCCTCTTTCCGGCCACTTTTTAGTAGATCTGGTTACTTTTTTGGTCATAACTTGCTAAGTGTTCAATATATCGACTTGATTCCTTTTTTATTGGATAGCTAACCGTATTGGCTTTAACTAGCAATTTTTTTCTGGTGGATAGTGCAAGAAAAATTTTTTATAATTTTTTCCAAAAAAAGCAAAGGGGGTAGTCCATGGTTTTTTTTGGCTAAAAATATTTTTTGTGTACTATCTGCAAAAAGCAAAACTAGAGTTTAAGCCAATACGGTTTTCTATCAAACGCAATAGAAATTTAGTCGATACCTAGAAAGGTAAGCAAGTTATGACCAAAAAGGTAAGCAGTTCTACTACTGCCTCTTTCCGGCCACTTTTTAGTAGATCTGGTTACTTTTTTCGTCATAACTTGCTAAGTGTTCAATATATCGACTTGATTCCTTTTTTATTGGATAGCTAACCGTATTGGCTTTAACTAGCAATTTTTTTCTGGTGGATAGTGCAAGAAAAATTTTTTATAATTTTTTCCAAAAAAAGCAAAGGGGGTAGTCCATGGTTTTTTTTGGCTAAAAATATTTTTTGTGTACTATCTGCAAAAAGCAAAACTAGAGTTTAAGCCAATACGGTTTTCTATCAAACGCAATAGAAATTTAGTCGATACCTAGAAAGGTAAGCAAGTTATGACCAAAAAGGTAAGCAGTTCTACTACTGCCTCTTTCCGGCCACTTTTTAGTAGATCTGGTTACTTTTTTCGTCATAACTTGCTAAGTGTTCAATATATCGACTTGATTCCTTTTTTATTGGATAGCTAACCGTATTGGCTTTAACTAGCAATTTTTTTCTGGTGGATAGTGCAAGAAAAATTTTTTATAATTTTTTCCAAAAAAAGCAAAGGGGGTAGTCCATGGTTTTTTTTGGCTAAAAATATTTTTTGTGTACTATCTGCAAAAAGCAAAACTAGAGTTTAAGCCAATACGGTTTTCTATCAAACGCAATAGAAATTTAGTCGATACCTAGAAAGGTAAGCAAGTTATGACCAAAAAGGTAAGCAGTTCTACTACTGCCTCTTTCCGGCCACTTTTTAGTAGATCTGGTTACTTTTTTGGTCATAACTTGCTAAGTGTTCAATATATCGACTTGATTCCTTTTTTATTGGATAGCTAACCGTATTGGCTTTAACTAGCAATTTTTTTCTGGTGGATAGTGCAAGAAAAATTTTTTATAATTTTTTCCAAAAAAAGCAAAGGGGGTAGTCCATGGTTTTTTTTGGCTAAAAATATTTTTTGTGTACTATCTGCAAAAAGCAAAACTAGAGTTTAAGCCAATACGGTTTTCTATCAAACGCAATAGAAATTTAGTCGATACCTAGAAAGGTAAGCAAGTTATGACCAAAAAGGTAAGCAGTTCTACTACTGCCTCTTTCCGGCCACTTTTTAGTAGATCTGGTTACTTTTTTCGTCATAACTTGCTAAGTGTTCAATATATCGACTTGATTCCTTTTTTATTGGATAGCTAACCGTATTGGCTTTAACTAGCAATTTTTTTCTGGTGGATAGTGCAAGAAAAATTTTTTATAATTTTTTCCAAAAAAAGCAAAGGGGGTAGTCCATGGTTTTTTTTGGCTAAAAATATTTTTTGTGTACTATCTGCAAAAAGCAAAACTAGAGTTTAAGCCAATACGGTTTTCTATCAAACGCAATAGAAATTTAGTCGATACCTAGAAAGGTAAGCAAGTTATGACCAAAAAGGTAAGCAGTTCTACTACTGCCTCTTTCCGGCCACTTTTTAGTAGATCTGGTTACTTTTTTGGTCATAACTTGCTAAGTGTTCAATATATCGACTTGATTCCTTTTTTATTGGATAGCTAACCGTATTGGCTTTAACTAGCAATTTTTTTCTGGTGGATAGTGCAAGAAAAATTTTTTATAATTTTTTCCAAAAAAAGCAAAGGGGGTAGTCCATGGTTTTTTTTGGCTAAAAATATTTTTTGTGTACTATCTGCAAAAAGCAAAACTAGAGTTTAAGCCAATACGGTTTTCTATCAAACGCAATAGAAATTTAGTCGATACCTAGAAAGGTAAGCAAGTTATGACCAAAAAGGTAAGCAGTTCTACTACTGCCTCTTTCCGGCCACTTTTTAGTAGATCTGGTTACTTTTTTCGTCATAACTTGCTAAGTGTTCAATATATCGACTTGATTCCTTTTTTATTGGATAGCTAACCGTATTGGCTTTAACTAGCAATTTTTTTCTGGTGGATAGTGCAAGAAAAATTTTTTATAATTTTTTCCAAAAAAAGCAAAGGGGGTAGTCCATGGTTTTTTTTGGCTAAAAATATTTTTTGTGTACTATCTGCAAAAAGCAAAACTAGAGTTTAAGCCAATACGGTTTTCTATCAAACGCAATAGAAATTTAGTCGATACCTAGAAAGGTAAGCAAGTTATGACCAAAAAGGTAAGCAGTTCTACTACTGCCTCTTTCCGGCCACTTTTTAGTAGATCTGGTTACTTTTTTCGTCATAACTTGCTAAGTGTTCAATATATCGACTTGATTCCTTTTTTATTGGATAGCTAACCGTATTGGCTTTAACTAGCAATTTTTTTCTGGTGGATAGTGCAAGAAAAATTTTTTATAATTTTTTCCAAAAAAAGCAAAGGGGGTAGTCCATGGTTTTTTTTGGCTAAAAATATTTTTTGTGTACTATCTGCAAAAAGCAAAACTAGAGTTTAAGCCAATACGGTTTTCTATCAAACGCAATAGAAATTTAGTCGATACCTAGAAAGGTAAGCAAGTTATGACCAAAAAGGTAAGCAGTTCTACTACTGCCTCTTTCCGGCCACTTTTTAGTAGATCTGGTTACTTTTTTGGTCATAACTTGCTAAGTGTTCAATATATCGACTTGATTCCTTTTTTATTGGATAGCTAACCGTATTGGCTTTAACTAGCAATTTTTTTCTGGTGGATAGTGCAAGAAAAATTTTTTATAATTTTTTCCAAAAAAAGCAAAGGGGGTAGTCCATGGTTTTTTTTGGCTAAAAATATTTTTTGTGTACTATCTGCAAAAAGCAAAACTAGAGTTTAAGCCAATACGGTTTTCTATCAAACGCAATAGAAATTTAGTCGATACCTAGAAAGGTAAGCAAGTTATGACCAAAAAGGTAAGCAGTTCTACTACTGCCTCTTTCCGGCCACTTTTTAGTAGATCTGGTTACTTTTTTCGTCATAACTTGCTAAGTGTTCAATATATCGACTTGATTCCTTTTTTATTGGATAGCTAACCGTATTGGCTTTAACTAGCAATTTTTTTCTGGTGGATAGTGCAAGAAAAATTTTTTATAATTTTTTCCAAAAAAAGCAAAGGGGGTAGTCCATGGTTTTTTTTGGCTAAAAATATTTTTTGTGTACTATCTGCAAAAAGCAAAACTAGAGTTTAAGCCAATACGGTTTTCTATCAAACGCAATAGAAATTTAGTCGATACCTAGAAAGGTAAGCAAGTTATGACCAAAAAGGTAAGCAGTTCTACTACTGCCTCTTTCCGGCCACTTTTTAGTAGATCTGGTTACTTTTTTCGTCATAACTTGCTAAGTGTTCAATATATCGACTTGATTCCTTTTTTATTGGATAGCTAACCGTATTGGCTTTAACTAGCAATTTTTTTCTGGTGGATAGTGCAAGAAAAATTTTTTATAATTTTTTCCAAAAAAAGCAAAGGGGGTAGTCCATGGTTTTTTTTGGCTAAAAATATTTTTTGTGTACTATCTGCAAAAAGCAAAACTAGAGTTTAAGCCAATACGGTTTTCTATCAAACGCAATAGAAATTTAGTCGATACCTAGAAAGGTAAGCAAGTTATGACCAAAAAGGTAAGCAGTTCTACTACTGCCTCTTTCCGGCCACTTTTTAGTAGATCTGGTTACTTTTTTCGTCATAACTTGCTAAGTGTTCAATATATCGACTTGACTCCTTTTTTATTGGATAGCTAACTGTATTGGCTTTAACTAGCAATTTTTTTCTGGTGGATAGTGCAAGAAAAATTTTTTATAATTTTTTCCAAAAAAAGCAAAGGGGGTAGTCCATGGTTTTTTTTGGCTAAAAATATTTTTTGTGTACTATCTGCAAAAAGCAAAACTAGAGTTTAAGCCAATACGGTTTTCTATCAAACGCAATAGAAATTTAGTCGATACCTAGAAAGGTAAGCAAGTTATGACCAAAAAGGTAAGCAGTTCTACTACTGCCTCTTTCCGGCCACTTTTTAGTAGATCTGGTTACTTTTTTGGTCATAACTTGCTAAGTGTTCAATATATCGACTTGATTCCTTTTTTATTGGATAGCTAACCGTATTGGCTTTAACTAGCAATTTTTTTCTGGTGGATAGTGCAAGAAAAATTTTTTATAATTTTTTCCAAAAAAAGCAAAGGGGGTAGTCCATGGTTTTTTTTGGCTAAAAATATTTTTTGTGTACTATCTGCAAAAAGCAAAACTAGAGTTTAAGCCAATACGGTTTTCTATCAAACGCAATAGAAATTTAGTCGATACCTAGAAAGGTAAGCAAGTTATGACCAAAAAGGTAAGCAGTTCTACTACTGCCTCTTTCCGGCCACTTTTTAGTAGATCTGGTTACTTTTTTCGTCATAACTTGCTAAGTGTTCAATATATCGACTTGATTCCTTTTTTATTGGATAGCTAACTGTATTGGCTTTAACTAGCAATTTTTTTCTGGTGGATAGTGCAAGAAAAATTTTTTATAATTTTTTCCAAAAAAAGCAAAGGGGGTAGTCCATGGTTTTTTTTGGCTAAAAATATTTTTTGTGTACTATCTGCAAAAAGCAAAACTAGAGTTTAAGCCAATACGGTTTTCTATCAAACGCAATAGAAATTTAGTCGATACCTAGAAAGGTAAGCAAGTTATGACCAAAAAGGTAAGCAGTTCTACTACTGCCTCTTTCCGGCCACTTTTTAGTAGATCTGGTTACTTTTTTGGTCATAACTTGCTAAGTGTTCAATATATCGACTTGATTCCTTTTTTATTGGATAGCTAACCGTATTGGCTTTAACTAGCAATTTTTTTCTGGTGGATAGTGCAAGAAAAATTTTTTATAATTTTTTCCAAAAAAAGCAAAGGGGGTAGTCCATGGTTTTTTTTGGCTAAAAATATTTTTTGTGTACTATCTGCAAAAAGCAAAACTAGAGTTTAAGCCAATACGGTTTTCTATCAAACGCAATAGAAATTTAGTCGATACCTAGAAAGGTAAGCAAGTTATGACCAAAAAGGTAAGCAGTTCTACTACTGCCTCTTTCCGGCCACTTTTTAGTAGATCTGGTTACTTTTTTGGTCATAACTTGCTAAGTGTTCAATATATCGACTTGATTCCTTTTTTATTGGATAGCTAACCGTATTGGCTTTAACTAGCAATTTTTTTCTGGTGGATAGTGCAAGAAAAATTTTTTATAATTTTTTCCAAAAAAAGCAAAGGGGGTAGTCCATGGTTTTTT
This sequence comes from Thelaira solivaga, assembly GCA_947397855.1. Lineage (NCBI taxonomy): Eukaryota > Metazoa > Arthropoda > Insecta > Diptera > Tachinidae > Thelaira > Thelaira solivaga. The sequence goes on from OX377613.1 coordinate 64,618,571, forward strand.
TTGGCTAAAAATATTTTTTGTGTACTATCTGCAAAAAGCAAAACTAGAGTTTAAGCCAATACGGTTTTCTATCAAACGCAATAGAAATTTAGTCGATACCTAGAAAGGTAAGCAAGTTATGAACAAAAAGGTAAGCAGTTCTACTACTGCCTCTTTCCGGCCACTTTTTAGTAGATCTGGTTACTTTTTTCGTCATAACTTGCTAAGTGTTCAATATATCGACTTGATTCCTTTTTTATTGGATAGCTAACTGTATTGGCTTTAACTAGCAATTTTTTTCTGGTGGATAGTGCAAGAAAAATTTTTTATAATTTTTTCCAAAAAAAGCAAAGGGGGTAGTCCATGGTTTTTTTTGGCTAAAATATTTTTTGTGTACTATCTGCAAAAAGCAAAACTAGAGTTTAAGCCAATACGGTTTTCTATCAAACGCAATAGAAATTTAGTCGATACCTAGAAAGGTAAGCAAGTTATGACCAAAAAGGTAAGCAGTTCTACTACTGCCTCTTTCCGGCCACTTTTTAGTAGATCTGGTTACTTTTTTCGTCATAACTTGCTAAGTGTTCAATATATCGACTTGATTCCTTTTTTATTGGATAGCTAACTGTATTGGCTTTAACTAGCAATTTTTTTCTGGTGGATAGTGCAAGAAAAATTTTTTATAATTTTTTCCAAAAAAAGCAAAGGGGGTAGTCCATGGTTTTTTTTGGCTAAAAATATTTTTTGTGTACTATCTGCAAAAAGCAAAACTAGAGTTTAAGCCAATACGGTTTTCTATCAAACGCAATAGAAATTTAGTCGATACCTAGAAAGGTAAGCAAGTTATGACCAAAAAGGTAAGCAGTTCTACTACTGCCTCTTTCCGGCCACTTTTTAGTAGATCTGGTTACTTTTTTCGTCATAACTTGCTAAGTGTTCAATATATCGACTTGATTCCTTTTTTATTGGATAGCTAACCGTATTGGCTTTAACTAGCAATTTTTTTCTGGTGGATAGTGCAAGAAAAATTTTTTATAATTTTTTCCAAAAAAAGCAAAGGGGGTAGTCCATGGTTTTTTTTGGCTAAAAATATTTTTTGTGTACTATCTGCAAAAAGCAAAACTAGAGTTTAAGCCAATACGGTTTTCTATCAAACGCAATAGAAATTTAGTCGATACCTAGAAAGGTAAGCAAGTTATGACCAAAAAGGTAAGCAGTTCTACTACTGCCTCTTTCCGGCCACTTTTTAGTAGATCTGGTTACTTTTTTCGTCATAACTTGCTAAGTGTTCAATATATCGACTTGATTCCTTTTTTATTGGATAGCTAACCGTATTGGCTTTAACTAGCAATTTTTTTCTGGTGGATAGTGCAAGAAAAATTTTTTATAATTTTTTCCAAAAAAAGCAAAGGGGGTAGTCCATGGTTTTTTTTGGCTAAAAATATTTTTTGTGTACTATCTGCAAAAAGCAAAACTAGAGTTTAAGCCAATACGGTTTTCTATCAAACGCAATAGAAATTTAGTCGATACCTAGAAAGGTAAGCAAGTTATGACCAAAAAGGTAAGCAGTTCTACTACTGCCTCTTTCCGGCCACTTTTTAGTAGATCTGGTTACTTTTTTGGTCATAACTTGCTAAGTGTTCAATATATCGACTTGATTCCTTTTTTATTGGATAGCTAACCGTATTGGCTTTAACTAGCAATTTTTTTCTGGTGGATAGTGCAAGAAAAATTTTTTATAATTTTTTCCAAAAAAAGCAAAGGGGGTAGTCCATGGTTTTTTTTGGCTAAAAATATTTTTTGTGTACTATCTGCAAAAAGCAAAACTAGAGTTTAAGCCAATACGGTTTTCTATCAAACGCAATAGAAATTTAGTCGATACCTAGAAAGGTAAGCAAGTTATGACCAAAAAGGTAAGCAGTTCTACTACTGCCTCTTTCCGGCCACTTTTTAGTAGATCTGGTTACTTTTTTGGTCATAACTTGCTAAGTGTTCAATATATCGACTTGATTCCTTTTTTATTGGATAGCTAACCGTATTGGCTTTAACTAGCAATTTTTTTCTGGTGGATAGTGCAAGAAAAATTTTTTATAATTTTTTCCAAAAAAAGCAAAGGGGGTAGTCCATGGTTTTTTTTGGCTAAAAATATTTTTTGTGTACTATCTGCAAAAAGCAAAACTAGAGTTTAAGCCAATACGGTTTTCTATCAAACGCAATAGAAATTTAGTCGATACCTAGAAAGGTAAGCAAGTTATGACCAAAAAGGTAAGCAGTTCTACTACTGCCTCTTTCCGGCCACTTTTTAGTAGATCTGGTTACTTTTTTCGTCATAACTTGCTAAGTGTTCAATATATCGACTTGATTCCTTTTTTATTGGATAGCTAACCGTATTGGCTTTAACTAGCAATTTTTTTCTGGTGGATAGTGCAAGAAAAATTTTTTATAATTTTTTCCAAAAAAAGCAAAGGGGGTAGTCCATGGTTTTTTTTGGCTAAAAATATTTTTTGTGTACTATCTGCAAAAAGCAAAACTAGAGTTTAAGCCAATACGGTTTTCTATCAAACGCAATAGAAATTTAGTCGATACCTAGAAAGGTAAGCAAGTTATGACCAAAAAGGTAAGCAGTTCTACTACTGCCTCTTTCCGGCCACTTTTTAGTAGATCTGGTTACTTTTTTCGTCATAACTTGCTAAGTGTTCAATATATCGACTTGATTCCTTTTTTATTGGATAGCTAACCGTATTGGCTTTAACTAGCAATTTTTTTCTGGTGGATAGTGCAAGAAAAATTTTTTATAATTTTTTCCAAAAAAAGCAAAGGGGGTAGTCCATGGTTTTTTTTGGCTAAAAATATTTTTTGTGTACTATCTGCAAAAAGCAAAACTAGAGTTTAAGCCAATACGGTTTTCTATCAAACGCAATAGAAATTTAGTCGATACCTAGAAAGGTAAGCAAGTTATGACCAAAAAGGTAAGCAGTTCTACTACTGCCTCTTTCCGGCCACTTTTTAGTAGATCTGGTTACTTTTTTCGTCATAACTTGCTAAGTGTTCAATATATCGACTTGATTCCTTTTTTATTGGATAGCTAACCGTATTGGCTTTAACTAGCAATTTTTTTCTGGTGGATAGTGCAAGAAAAATTTTTTATAATTTTTTCCAAAAAAAGCAAAGGGGGTAGTCCATGGTTTTTTTTGGCTAAAAATATTTTTTGTGTACTATCTGCAAAAAGCAAAACTAGAGTTTAAGCCAATACGGTTTTCTATCAAACGCAATAGAAATTTAGTCGATACCTAGAAAGGTAAGCAAGTTATGACCAAAAAGGTAAGCAGTTCTACTACTGCCTCTTTCCGGCCACTTTTTAGTAGATCTGGTTACTTTTTTGGTCATAACTTGCTAAGTGTTCAATATATCGACTTGATTCCTTTTTTATTGGATAGCTAACCGTATTGGCTTTAACTAGCAATTTTTTTCTGGTGGATAGTGCAAGAAAAATTTTTTATAATTTTTTCCAAAAAAAGCAAAGGGGGTAGTCCATGGTTTTTTTTGGCTAAAAATATTTTTTGTGTACTATCTGCAAAAAGCAAAACTAGAGTTTAAGCCAATACGGTTTTCTATCAAACGCAATAGAAATTTAGTCGATACCTAGAAAGGTAAGCAAGTTATGACCAAAAAGGTAAGCAGTTCTACTACTGCCTCTTTCCGGCCACTTTTTAGTAGATCTGGTTACTTTTTTCGTCATAACTTGCTAAGTGTTCAATATATCGACTTGATTCCTTTTTTATTGGATAGCTAACCGTATTGGCTTTAACTAGCAATTTTTTTCTGGTGGATAGTGCAAGAAAAATTTTTTATAATTTTTTCCAAAAAAAGCAAAGGGGGTAGTCCATGGTTTTTTTTGGCTAAAAATATTTTTTGTGTACTATCTGCAAAAAGCAAAACTAGAGTTTAAGCCAATACGGTTTTCTATCAAACGCAATAGAAATTTAGTCGATACCTAGAAAGGTAAGCAAGTTATGACCAAAAAGGTAAGCAGTTCTACTACTGCCTCTTTCCGGCCACTTTTTAGTAGATCTGGTTACTTTTTTCGTCATAACTTGCTAAGTGTTCAATATATCGACTTGATTCCTTTTTTATTGGATAGCTAACCGTATTGGCTTTAACTAGCAATTTTTTTCTGGTGGATAGTGCAAGAAAAATTTTTTATAATTTTTTCCAAAAAAAGCAAAGGGGGTAGTCCATGGTTTTTTTTGGCTAAAAATATTTTTTGTGTACTATCTGCAAAAAGCAAAACTAGAGTTTAAGCCAATACGGTTTTCTATCAAACGCAATAGAAATTTAGTCGATACCTAGAAAGGTAAGCAAGTTATGACCAAAAAGGTAAGCAGTTCTACTACTGCCTCTTTCCGGCCACTTTTTAGTAGATCTGGTTACTTTTTTGGTCATAACTTGCTAAGTGTTCAATATATCGACTTGATTCCTTTTTTATTGGATAGCTAACCGTATTGGCTTTAACTAGCAATTTTTTTCTGGTGGATAGTGCAAGAAAAATTTTTTATAATTTTTTCCAAAAAAAGCAAAGGGGGTAGTCCATGGTTTTTTTTGGCTAAAAATATTTTTTGTGTACTATCTGCAAAAAGCAAAACTAGAGTTTAAGCCAATACGGTTTTCTATCAAACGCAATAGAAATTTAGTCGATACCTAGAAAGGTAAGCAAGTTATGACCAAAAAGGTAAGCAGTTCTACTACTGCCTCTTTCCGGCCACTTTTTAGTAGATCTGGTTACTTTTTTGGTCATAACTTGCTAAGTGTTCAATATATCGACTTGATTCCTTTTTTATTGGATAGCTAACCGTATTGGCTTTAACTAGCAATTTTTTTCTGGTGGATAGTGCAAGAAAAATTTTTTATAATTTTTTCCAAAAAAAGCAAAGGGGGTAGTCCATGGTTTTTTTTGGCTAAAAATATTTTTTGTGTACTATCTGCAAAAAGCAAAACTAGAGTTTAAGCCAATACGGTTTTCTATCAAACGCAATAGAAATTTAGTCGATACCTAGAAAGGTAAGCAAGTTATGACCAAAAAGGTAAGCAGTTCTACTACTGCCTCTTTCCGGCCACTTTTTAGTAGATCTGGTTACTTTTTTCGTCATAACTTGCTAAGTGTTCAATATATCGACTTGATTCCTTTTTTATTGGATAGCTAACCGTATTGGCTTTAACTAGCAATTTTTTTTTGGTGGATAGTGCAAGAAAAATTTTTTATAATTTTTTCCAAAAAAAGCAAAGGGGGTAGTCCATGGTTTTTTTTGGCTAAAAATATTTTTTGTGTACTATCTGCAAAAAGCAAAACTAGAGTTTAAGCCAATACGGTTTTCTATCAAACGCAATAGAAATTTAGTCGATACCTAGAAAGGTAAGCAAGTTATGACCAAAAAGGTAAGCAGTTCTACTACTGCCTCTTTCCGGCCACTTTTTAGTAGATCTGGTTACTTTTTTGGTCATAACTTGCTAAGTGTTCAATATATCGACTTGATTCCTTTTTTATTGGATAGCTAACCGTATTGGCTTTAACTAGCAATTTTTTTCTGGTGGATAGTGCAAGAAAAATTTTTTATAATTTTTTCCAAAAAAAGCAAAGGGGGTAGTCCATGGTTTTTTTTGGCTAAAAATATTTTTTGTGTACTATCTGCAAAAAGCAAAACTAGAGTTTAAGCCAATACGGTTTTCTATCAAACGCAATAGAAATTTAGTCGATACCTAGAAAGGTAAGCAAGTTATGACCAAAAAGGTAAGCAGTTCTACTACTGCCTCTTTCCGGCCACTTTTTAGTAGATCTGGTTACTTTTTTCGTCATAACTTGCTAAGTGTTCAATATATCGACTTGATTCCTTTTTTATTGGATAGCTAACCGTATTGGCTTTAACTAGCAATTTTTTTCTGGTGGATAGTGCAAGAAAAATTTTTTATAATTTTTTCCAAAAAAAGCAAAGGGGGTAGTCCATGGTTTTTTTTGGCTAAAAATATTTTTTGTGTACTATCTGCAAAAAGCAAAACTAGAGTTTAAGCCAATACGGTTTTCTATCAAACGCAATAGAAATTTAGTCGATACCTAGAAAGGTAAGCAAGTTATGACCAAAAAGGTAAGCAGTTCTACTACTGCCTCTTTCCGGCCACTTTTTAGTAGATCTGGTTACTTTTTTCGTCATAACTTGCTAAGTGTTCAATATATCGACTTGATTCCTTTTTTATTGGATAGCTAACCGTATTGGCTTTAACTAGCAATTTTTTTCTGGTGGATAGTGCAAGAAAAAATTTTTTATAATTTTTTCCAAAAAAAGCAAAGGGGGTAGTCCATGGTTTTTTTTGGCTAAAAATATTTTTTGTGTACTATCTGCAAAAAGCAAAACTAGAGTTTAAGCCAATACGGTTTTCTATCAAACGCAATAGAAATTTAGTCGATACCTAGAAAGGTAAGCAAGTTATGACCAAAAAGGTAAGCAGTTCTACTACTGCCTCTTTCCGGCCACTTTTTAGTAGATCTGGTTACTTTTTTGGTCATAACTTGCTAAGTGTTCAATATATCGACTTGATTCCTTTTTTATTGGATAGCTAACCGTATTGGCTTTAACTAGCAATTTTTTTCTGGTGGATAGTGCAAGAAAAATTTTTTATAATTTTTTCCAAAAAAAGCAAAGGGGGTAGTCCATGGTTTTTTTTGGCTAAAAATATTTTTTGTGTACTATCTGCAAAAAGCAAAACTAGAGTTTAAGCCAATACGGTTTTCTATCAAACGCAATAGAAATTTAGTCGATACCTAGAAAGGTAAGCAAGTTATGACCAAAAAGGTAAGCAGTTCTACTACTGCCTCTTTCCGGCCACTTTTTAGTAGATCTGGTTACTTTTTTCGTCATAACTTGCTAAGTGTTCAATATATCGACTTGATTCCTTTTTTATTGGATAGCTAACCGTATTGGCTTTAACTAGCAATTTTTTTCTGGTGGATAGTGCAAGAAAAATTTTTTATAATTTTTTCCAAAAAAAGCAAAGGGGGTAGTCCATGGTTTTTTTTGGCTAAAAATATTTTTTGTGTACTATCTGCAAAAAGCAAAACTAGAGTTTAAGCCAATACGGTTTTCTATCAAACGCAATAGAAATTTAGTCGATACCTAGAAAGGTAAGCAAGTTATGACCAAAAAGGTAAGCAGTTCTACTACTGCCTCTTTCCGGCCACTTTTTAGTAGATCTGGTTACTTTTTTGGTCATAACTTGCTAAGTGTTCAATATATCGACTTGATTCCTTTTTTATTGGATAGCTAACCGTATTGGCTTTAACTAGCAATTTTTTTCTGGTGGATAGTGCAAGAAAAATTTTTTATAATTTTTTCCAAAAAAAGCAAAGGGGGTAGTCCATGGTTTTTTTTGGCTAAAAATATTTTTTGTGTACTATCTGCAAAAAGCAAAACTAGAGTTTAAGCCAATACGGTTTTCTATCAAACGCAATAGAAATTTAGTCGATACCTAGAAAGGTAAGCAAGTTATGACCAAAAAGGTAAGCAGTTCTACTACTGCCTCTTTCCGGCCACTTTTTAGTAGATCTGGTTACTTTTTTCGTCATAACTTGCTAAGTGTTCAATATATCGACTTGATTCCTTTTTTATTGGATAGCTAACCGTATTGGCTTTAACTAGCAATTTTTTTTTGGTGGATAGTGCAAGAAAAATTTTTTATAATTTTTTCCAAAAAAAGCAAAGGGGGTAGTCCATGGTTTTTTTTGGCTAAAAATATTTTTTGTGTACTATCTGCAAAAAGCAAAACTAGAGTTTAAGCCAATACGGTTTTCTATCAAACGCAATAGAAATTTAGTCGATACCTAGAAAGGTAAGCAAGTTATGACCAAAAAGGTAAGCAGTTCTACTACTGCCTCTTTCCGGCCACTTTTTAGTAGATCTGGTTACTTTTTTGGTCATAACTTGCTAAGTGTTCAATATATCGACTTGATTCCTTTTTTATTGGATAGCTAACCGTATTGGCTTTAACTAGCAATTTTTTTCTGGTGGATAGTGCAAGAAAAATTTTTTATAATTTTTTCCAAAAAAAGCAAAGGGGGTAGTCCATGGTTTTTTTTGGCTAAAAATATTTTTTGTGTACTATCTGCAAAAAGCAAAACTAGAGTTTAAGCCAATACGGTTTTCTATCAAACGCAATAGAAATTTAGTCGATACCTAGAAAGGTAAGCAAGTTATGACCAAAAAGGTAAGCAGTTCTACTACTGCCTCTTTCCGGCCACTTTTTAGTAGATCTGGTTACTTTTTTGGTCATAACTTGCTAAGTGTTCAATATATCGACTTGATTCCTTTTTTATTGGATAGCTAACCGTATTGGCTTTAACTAGCAATTTTTTTCTGGTGGATAGTGCAAGAAAAATTTTTTATAATTTTTTCCAAAAAAAGCAAAGGGGGTAGTCCATGGTTTTTTTTGGCTAAAAATATTTTTTGTGTACTATCTGCAAAAAGCAAAACTAGAGTTTAAGCCAATACGGTTTTCTATCAAACGCAATAGAAATTTAGTCGATACCTAGAAAGGTAAGCAAGTTATGACCAAAAAGGTAAGCAGTTCTACTACTGCCTCTTTCCGGCCACTTTTTAGTAGATCTGGTTACTTTTTTCGTCATAACTTGCTAAGTGTTCAATATATCGACTTGATTCCTTTTTTATTGGATAGCTAACCGTATTGGCTTTAACTAGCAATTTTTTTCTGGTGGATAGTGCAAGAAAAATTTTTTATAATTTTTTCCAAAAAAAGCAAAGGGGGTAGTCCATGGTTTTTTTTGGCTAAAAATATTTTTTGTGTACTATCTGCAAAAAGCAAAACTAGAGTTTAAGCCAATACGGTTTTCTATCAAACGCAATAGAAATTTAGTCGATACCTAGAAAGGTAAGCAAGTTATGACCAAAAAGGTAAGCAGTTCTACTACTGCCTCTTTCCGGCCACTTTTTAGTAGATCTGGTTACTTTTTTCGTCATAACTTGCTAAGTGTTCAATATATCGACTTGATTCCTTTTTTATTGGATAGCTAACCGTATTGGCTTTAACTAGCAATTTTTTTCTGGTGGATAGTGCAAGAAAAATTTTTTATAATTTTTTCCAAAAAAAGCAAAGGGGGTAGTCCATGGTTTTTTTTGGCTAAAAATATTTTTTGTGTACTATCTGCAAAAAGCAAAACTAGAGTTTAAGCCAATACGGTTTTCTATCAAACGCAATAGAAATTTAGTCGATACCTAGAAAGGTAAGCAAGTTATGACCAAAAAGGTAAGCAGTTCTACTACTGCCTCTTTCCGGCCACTTTTTAGTAGATCTGGTTACTTTTTTCGTCATAACTTGCTAAGTGTTCAATATATCGACTTGATTCCTTTTTTATTGGATAGCTAACCGTATTGGCTTTAACTAGCAATTTTTTTCTGGTGGATAGTGCAAGAAAAAATTTTTTATAATTTTTTCCAAAAAAAGCAAAGGGGGTAGTCCATGGTTTTTTTTGGCTAAAAATATTTTTTGTGTACTATCTGCAAAAAGCAAAACTAGAGTTTAAGCCAATACGGTTTTCTATCAAACGCAATAGAAATTTAGTCGATACCTAGAAAGGTAAGCAAGTTATGACCAAAAAGGTAAGCAGTTCTACTACTGCCTCTTTCCGGCCACTTTTTAGTAGATCTGGTTACTTTTTTCGTCATAACTTGCTAAGTGTTCAATATATCGACTTGATTCCTTTTTTATTGGATAGCTAACCGTATTGGCTTTAACTAGCAATTTTTTTCTGGTGGATAGTGCAAGAAAAATTTTTTATAATTTTTTCCAAAAAAAGCAAAGGGGGTAGTCCATGGTTTTTTTTGGCTAAAAATATTTTTTGTGTACTATCTGCAAAAAGCAAAACTAGAGTTTAAGCCAATACGGTTTTCTATCAAACGCAATAGAAATTTAGTCGATACCTAGAAAGGTAAGCAAGTTATGACCAAAAAGGTAAGCAGTTCTACTACTGCCTCTTTCCGGCCACTTTTTAGTAGATCTGGTTACTTTTTTGGTCATAACTTGCTAAGTGTTCAATATATCGACTTGATTCCTTTTTTATTGGATAGCTAACCGTATTGGCTTTAACTAGCAATTTTTTTCTGGTGGATAGTGCAAGAAAAATTTTTTATAATTTTTTCCAAAAAAAGCAAAGGGGGTAGTCCATGGTTTTTTTTGGCTAAAAATATTTTTTGTGTACTATCTGCAAAAAGCAAAACTAGAGTTTAAGCCAATACGGTTTTCTATCAAACGCAATAGAAATTTAGTCGATACCTAGAAAGGTAAGCAAGTTATGACCAAAAAGGTAAGCAGTTCTACTACTGCCTCTTTCCGGCCACTTTTTAGTAGATCTGGTTACTTTTTTGGTCATAACTTGCTAAGTGTTCAATATATCGACTTGATTCCTTTTTTATTGGATAGCTAACCGTATTGGCTTTAACTAGCAATTTTTTTCTGGTGGATAGTGCAAGAAAAATTTTTTATAATTTTTTCCAAAAAAAGCAAAGGGGGTAGTCCATGGTTTTTTTTGGCTAAAAATATTTTTTGTGTACTATCTGCAAAAAGCAAAACTAGAGTTTAAGCCAATACGGTTTTCTATCAAACGCAATAGAAATTTAGTCGATACCTAGAAAGGTAAGCAAGTTATGACCAAAAAGGTAAGCAGTTCTACTACTGCCTCTTTCCGGCCACTTTTTAGTAGATCTGGTTACTTTTTTGGTCATAACTTGCTAAGTGTTCAATATATCGACTTGATTCCTTTTTTATTGGATAGCTAACCGTATTGGCTTTAACTAGCAATTTTTTTCTGGTGGATAGTGCAAGAAAAATTTTTTATAATTTTTTCCAAAAAAAGCAAAGGGGGTAGTCCATGGTTTTTTTTGGCTAAAAATATTTTTTGTGTACTATCTGCAAAAAGCAAAACTAGAGTTTAAGCCAATACGGTTTTCTATCAAACGCAATAGAAATTTAGTCGATACCTAGAAAGGTAAGCAAGTTATGACCAAAAAGGTAAGCAGTTCTACTACTGCCTCTTTCCGGCCACTTTTTAGTAGATCTGGTTACTTTTTTGGTCATAACTTGCTAAGTGTTCAATATATCGACTTGATTCCTTTTTTATTGGATAGCTAACCGTATTGGCTTTAACTAGCAATTTTTTTCTGGTGGATAGTGCAAGAAAAATTTTTTATAATTTTTTCCAAAAAAAGCAAAGGGGGTAGTCCATGGTTTTTTTTGGCTAAAAATATTTTTTGTGTACTATCTGCAAAAAGCAAAACTAGAGTTTAAGCCAATACGGTTTTCTATCAAACGCAATAGAAATTTAGTCGATACCTAGAAAGGTAAGCAAGTTATGACCAAAAAGGTAAGCAGTTCTACTACTGCCTCTTTCCGGCCACTTTTTAGTAGATCTGGTTACTTTTTTGGTCATAACTTGCTAAGTGTTCAATATATCGACTTGATTCCTTTTTTATTGGATAGCTAACCGTATTGGCTTTAACTAGCAATTTTTTTCTGGTGGATAGTGCAAGAAAAATTTTTTATAATTTTTTCCAAAAAAAGCAAAGGGGGTAGTCTATGGTTTTTTTTGGCTAAAAATATTTTTTGTGTACTATCTGCAAAAAGCAAAACTAGAGTTTAAGCCAATACGGTTTTCTATCAAACGCAATAGAAATTTAGTCGATACCTAGAAAGGTAAGCAAGTTATGACCAAAAAGGTAAGCAGTTCTACTACTGCCTCTTTCCGGCCACTTTTTAGTAGATCTGGTTACTTTTTTGGTCATAACTTGCTAAGTGTTCAATATATCGACTTGATTCCTTTTTTATTGGATAGCTAACCGTATTGGCTTTAACTAGCAATTTTTTTCTGGTGGATAGTGCAAGAAAAATTTTTTATAATTTTTTCCAAAAAAAGCAAAGGGGGTAGTCTATGGTTTTTTTTGGCTAAAAATATTTTTTGTGTACTATCTGCAAAAAGCAAAACTAGAGTTTAAGCCAATACGGTTTTCTATCAAACGCAATAGAAATTTAGTCGATACCTAGAAAGGTAAGCAAGTTATGACCAAAAAGGTAAGCAGTTCTACTACTGCCTCTTTCCGGCCACTTTTTAGTAGATCTGGTTACTTTTTTGGTCATAACTTGCTAAGTGTTCAATATATCGACTTGATTCCTTTTTTATTGGATAGCTAACCGTATTGGCTTTAACTAGCAATTTTTTTCTGGTGGATAGTGCAAGAAAAATTTTTTATAATTTTTTCCAAAAAAAGCAAAGGGGGTAGTCCATGGTTTTTTTTGGCTAAAAATATTTTTTGTGTACTATCTGCAAAAAGCAAAACTAGAGTTTAAGCCAATACGGTTTTCTATCAAACGCAATAGAAATTTAGTCGATACATAGAAAGGTAAGCAAGTTATGACCAAAAAGGTAAGCAGTTCTACTACTGCCTCTTTCCGGCCACTTTTTAGTAGATCTGGTTACTTTTTTGGTCATAACTTGCTAAGTTTTCAATTTATCGACTTGATTTCTATTGCGTTGGATAGATAAACGTATTGGCTTTAATTCGAAATATTTTTTTTCGGATAGTGTGAAAAAAAATTTTTTTTAATTTTTTCAAAAAAACCAAAGGGGGTAGTCTATGGTAATTTTTGGGAAAAAAACATTTTTTCGCACTATTCGCAAAAAAAAAAATTCTTGTTAAAGGCGTTACGTTTATCTATCCAACGCAATAGAAATAGAGTCGATATCTTGAAAACTAAGCAAGTTATGACCAAAAAGGTAACCAGTTCTACTACTGCCTCTTTCCGGCCACTTTTTAGTAGAACATTTTACCTTTTTGCTCATAACTTGCTAAGTTTTCAATTTATCGACTTGATTTCTATTGCGTTGGATAGATAAACGTATTGGCTTTGATTCGAAATATTTTTTTTCGGATAGTGTGAAAAAAAATTTTTTTTAATTTTTTCAAAAAAACCAAAGGGGGTAGTCCATGGTAATTTTTGGCTAAAAACATTTTTTCGCACTATTCGCAAAAAAAAAATTCTTATTAAAGGCGTTACGTTTATCTATCCAACGCAATAGAAATAGAGTCGATATCTTGAAAACTAAGCAAGTTATGACCAAAAAGGTAACCAGTTCTACTACTGCCTCTTTCCGGCCACTTTTTAGTAGAACATTTTACCTTTTTGCTCATAACTTGCTAAGTTTTCAATTTATCGACTTGATTTCTATTGCGTTGGATAGATAAACGTATTGGCTTTGATTCGAAATATTTTTTTTCGGATAGTGTGAAAAAAAATTTTTTTTAATTTTTTCAAAAAAACCAAAGGGGGTAGTCCATGGTAATTTTTTGCAAAAAACATTTTTTCGCACTATTACCAAAAAAAAAAAATTCTTATTAAAGGCGTTACGTTTATCTATCCAACGCAATAGAAATAGAGTCGATATCTTGAAAACTAAGCAAGTTATGACCAAAAAGGTAACCAGTTCTACTACTGCCTCTTTCCGGCCACTTTTTAGTAGAACATTTTACCTTTTTGCTCATAACTTGCTAAGTTTTCAATTTATCGACTTGATTTCTATTGCGTTGGATAGATAAACGTATTGGCTTTGATTCGAAATATTTTTTTTCGGATAGTGTGAAAAAAAATTTTTTTTAATTTTTTCAAAAAAACCAAAGGGGGTAGTCCATGGTAATTTTTGGCTAAAAACATTTTTTCGCACTATTCGCAAAAAAAAAATTCTTATTAAAGGCGTTACGTTTATCTATCCAACGCAATAGAAATAGAGTCGATATCTTGAAAACTAAGCAAGTTATGACCAAAAAGGTAACCAGTTCTACTACTGCCTCTTTCCGGCCACTTTTTAGTAGAACATTTTACCTTTTTGCTCATAACTTGCTAAGTTTTCAATTTATCGACTTGATTTCTATTGCGTTGGATAGATAAACGTATTGGCTTTGATTCGAAATATTTTTTTTCGGATAGTGTGAAAAAAAATTTTTTTTAATTTTTTCAAAAAAACCAAAGGGGGTAGTCCATGGTAATTTTTGGCTAAAAACATTTTTTCGCACTATTCGCAAAAAAAAAATTCTTATTAAAGGCGTTACGTTTATCTATCCAACGCAATAGAAATAGAGTCGATATCTTGAAAACTAAGCAAGTTATGACCAAAAAGGTAACCAGTTCTACTACTGCCTCTTTCCGGCCACTTTTTAGTAGAACATTTTACCTTTTTGCTCATAACTTGCTAAGTTTTCAATTTATCGACTTGATTTCTATTGCGTTGGATAGATAAACGTATTGGCTTTGATTCGAAATATTTTTTTTCGGATAGTGTGAAAAAAAATTTTTTTTAATTTTTTCAAAAAAACCAAAGGGGGTAGTCCATGGTAATTTTTGGCAAAAAACATTTTTTCGCACTATTACCAAAAAAAAAAAATTCTTATTAAAGGCGTTACGTTTATCTATCCAACGCAATAGAAATAGAGTCGATATCTTGAAAACTAAGCAAGTTATGACCAAAAAGGTAACCAGTTCTACTACTGCCTCTTTCCGGCCACTTTTTAGTAGAACATTTTACCTTTTTGCTCATAACTTGCTAAGTTTTCAATTTATCGACTTGATTTCTATTGCGTTGGATAGATAAACGTATTGGCTTTGATTCGAAATATTTTTTTTCGGATAGTGTGAAAAAAAATTTTTTTTAATTTTTTCAAAAAAACCAAAGGGGGTAGTCCATGGTAATTTTTGGCTAAAAACATTTTTTCGCACTATTCGCAAAAAAAAAATTCTTATTAAAGGCGTTACGTTTATCTATCCAACGCAATAGAAATAGAGTCGATATCTTGAAAACTAAGCAAGTTATGACCAAAAAGGTAACCAGTTCTACTACTGCCTCTTTCCGGCCACTTTTTAGTAGAACATTTTACCTTTTTGCTCATAACTTGCTAAGTTTTCAATTTATCGACTTGATTTCTATTGCGTTGGATAGATAAACGTATTGGCTTTGATTCGAAATATTTTTTTTCGGATAGTGCGAAAAAAAAATTTTTTTTAATTTTTTCAAAAAAACCAAAGGGGGTAGTCCATGGTAATTTTTGGCAAAAAACATATTTTCGCACTATTACCAAAAAAAAAAAATTCTTATTAAAGGCGTTACGTTTATCTATCCAACGCAATAGAAATAGAGTCGATATCTTGAAAACTAAGCAAGTTATGACCAAAAAGGTAACCAGTTCTACTACTGCCTCTTTCCGGCCACTTTTTAGTAGAACATTTTACCTTTTTGCTCATAACTTGCTAAGTTTTCAATTTATCGACTGGAGTTCTATTGCGTTGGATAGATAAACGTATTGGCTTTGATTCGAAATATTTTTTTTCGGATAGTGCGAAAAAAAAATTTTTTTTAATTTTTTCAAAAAAACCAAAGGGGGTAGTCCATGGTAATTTTTGGCAAAAAACATTTTTTCGCACTATTACCAAAAAAAAAAAAAATTCTTCTTAAAGGCGTTACGTTTATCTATCCAACGCAATAGAAATAGAGTCGATATCTTGAAAACTAAGCAAGTTATGACCAAAAAGGTAACCAGTTCTACTACTGCCTCTTTCCGGCCACTTTTTAGTAGAACATTTTACCTTTTTGCTCATAACTTGCTAAGTTTTCAATTTATCGACTGGATTTCTATTGCGTTGGATAGATAAACGTATTGGCTTTGATTCGAAATATTTTTTTTCGGATAGTGCGAAAAAAAATTTTTTTTTAATTTTTTAAAAAAAACCAAAGGGGGTAGTCCATGGTAATTTTTGGCAAAAAACATTTTTTCGCACTATTAGCAAAAAAAAAAAATTCTTATTAAAGGCGTTACGTTTATCTATCCAACGCAATAGAAATAGAGTCAATATCTTGAAAACTAAGCAAGTTATGACCAAAAAGGTAACCAGTTCTACTACTGCCTCTTTCCGGCCACTTTTTAGTAGAACATTTTACCTTTTTGCTCATAACTTGCTAAGTTTTCAATTTATCGACTTGATTTCTATTGCGTTGGATAGATAAACGTATTGGCTTTGATTCGAAATATTTTTTTTCGGATAGTGTGAAAAAAAAATTTTTTTAATTTTTTCAAAAAAACCAAAGGGGGTAGTCCATGGTAATTTTTGGCTAAAAACATTTTTTCGCACTATTCCCAAAAAAAAAAAAAAAATTCTTATTAAAGGCGTTACGTTTATCTATCCAACGCAATAGAAATAGAGTCGATATCTTGAAAACTAAGCAAGTTATGACCAAAAAGGTAACCAGTTCTACTACTGCCTCTTTCCGGCCACTTTTTAATAGAACATTTTACCTTTTTGGTCATAACTTGCTAAGTTTTCAATTTATCGACTTGATTTCTATTGCGTTGGATAGATAAACGTATTGGCTTTAATTCGAAATATTTTTTTTCGGATAGTGTGAAAAAAAAATTTTTTTAATTTTTTCAAAAAAACCAAAGGGGGTAGTCCATGGTAATTTTTGGCAAAAAACATTTTTTCGCACTATTCCTAAAAAAAAAAATTCCTATTAAAGGCGTTACGTTTATCTATCCAACGCAATAGAAATAGAGTCGATATCTTGAAAACTAAGCAAGTTATGACCAAAAAGGTAACCAGTTCTACTACTGCCTCTTTCCGGCCACTTTTTAGTAGAACATTTTACCTTTTTGGTCATAACTTGCTAAGTTTTCAATTTATCGACTTGATTTCTATTGCGTTGGATAGATAAACGTATTGGCTTTAATTCGAAATATTTTTTTTCGGATAGTGTGAAAAAAAATTTTTTTTAATTTTTTCAAAAAAACCAAAGGGGGTAGTCCATGGTAATTTTTGGCAAAAAACATTTTTTCGCACTATTAGCAAAAAAAAAAAATTCTTATTAAAGGCGTTACGTTTATCTATCCAACGCAATAGAAATAGAGTCAATATCTTGAAAACTAAGCAAGTTATGACCAAAAAGGTAACCAGTTCTACTACTGCCTCTTTCCGGCCACTTTTTAGTAGAACATTTTACCTTTTTGCTCATAACTTGCTAAGTTTTCAATTTATCGACTTGATTTCTATTGCGTTGGATAGATAAACGTATTGGCTTTGATTCGAAATATTTTTTTTCGGATAGTGTGAAAAAAAATTTTTTTTAATTTTTTCAAAAAAACCAAAGGGGGTAGTCCATGGTAATTTTTGGCAAAAAACATTTTTTCGCACTATTCGCAAAAAAAAATTCCTATTAAAGGCGTTACGTTTATCTATCCAACGCAATAGAAATAGAGTCGATATCTTGAAAACTAAGCAAGTTATGACCAAAAAGGTAACCAGTTCTACTACTGCCTCTTTCCGGCCACTTTTTAGTAGAACATTTTACCTTTTTGCTCATAACTTGCTAAGTTTTCAATTTATCGACTTGATTTCTATTGCGTTGGATAGATAAACGTATTGGCTTTGATTCGAAATATTTTTTTTCGGATAGTGTGAAAAAAAATTTTTTTTAATTTTTTCAAAAAAACCAAAGGGGGTAGTCCATGGTAATTTTTGGCTAAAAACATTTTTTCGCACTATTCCCAAAAAAAAAAAAAATTCTTATTAAAGGCGTTACGTTTATCTATCCAACGCAATAGAAATAGAGTCGATATCTTGAAAACTAAGCAAGTTATGACCAAAAAGGTAACCAGTTCTACTACTGCCTCTTTCCGGCCACTTTTTAGTAGAACATTTTACCTTTTTGCTCATAACTTGCTAAGTTTTCAATTTATCGACTTGATTTCTATTGCGTTGGATAGATAAACGTATTGGCTTTGATTCGAAATATTTTTTTTCGGATAGTGTGAAAAAAAATTTTTTTTAATTTTTTCAAAAAAACCAAAGGGGGTAGTCCATGGTAATTTTTGGCAAAAAACATTTTTTCGCACTATTCGCAAAAAAAAATTCCTATTAAAGGCGTTACGTTTATCTATCCAACGCAATAGAAATAGAGTCGATATCTTGAAAACTAAGCAAGTTATGACCAAAAAGGTAACCAGTTCTACTACTGCCTCTTTCCGGCCACTTTTTAGTAGAACATTTTACCTTTTTGCTCATAACTTGCTAAGTTTTCAATTTATCGACTTGATTTCTATTGCGTTGGATAGATAAACGTATTGGCTTTGATTCGAAATATTTTTTTTCGGATAGTGTGAAAAAAAATTTTTTTTAATTTTTTCAAAAAAACCAAAGGGGGTAGTCCATGGTAATTTTTGGCTAAAAACATTTTTTCGCACTATTCCCAAAAAAAAAAAAAAATTCTTATTAAAGGCGTTACGTTTATCTATCCAACGCAATAGAAATAGAGTCGATATCTTGAAAACTAAGCAAGTTATGACCAAAAAGGTAACCAGTTCTACTACTGCCTCTTTCCGGCCACTTTTTAGTAGAACATTTTACCTTTTTGCTCATAACTTGCTAAGTTTTCAATTTATCGACTTGATTTCTATTGCGTTGGATAGATAAACGTATTGGCTTTGATTCGAAATATTTTTTTTCGGATAGTGTGAAAAAAAATTTTTTTTAATTTTTTCAAAAAAACCAAAGGGGGTAGTCCATGGTAATTTTTGGCTAAAAACATTTTTTCGCACTATTCCCAAAAAAAAAAAAAAATTCTTATTAAAGGCGTTACGTTTATCTATCCAACGCAATAGAAATAGAGTCGATATCTTGAAAACTAAGCAAGTTATGACCAAAAAGGTAACCAGTTCTACTACTGCCTCTTTCCGGCCACTTTTTAGTAGAACATTTTACCTTTTTGCTCATAACTTGCTAAGTTTTCAATTTATCGACTTGATTTCTATTGCGTTGGATAGATAAACGTATTGGCTTTGATTCGAAATATTTTTTTTCGGATAGTGTGAAAAAAAATTTTTTTTAATTTTTTCAAAAAAACCAAAGGGGGTAGTCCATGGTAATTTTTGGCTAAAAACATTTTTTCGCACTATTCCCAAAAAAAAAAAAATTCTTATTAAAGGCGTTACGTTTATCTATCCAACGCAATAGAAATAGAGTCGATATCTTGAAAACTAAGCAAGTTATGACCAAAAAGGTAACCAGTTCTACTACTGCCTCTTTCCGGCCACTTTTTAGTAGAACATTTTACCTTTTTGCTCATAACTTGCTAAGTTTTCAATTTATCGACTTGATTTCTATTGCGTTGGATAGATAAACGTATTGGCTTTGATTCGAAATATTTTTTTTCGGATAGTGTGAAAAAAAATTTTTTTTAATTTTTTCAAAAAAACCAAAGGGGGTAGTCCATGGTAATTTTTGGCTAAAAACATTTTTTCGCACTATTCCCAAAAAAAAAAAAAATTCTTATTAAAGGCGTTACGTTTATCTATCCAACGCAATAGAAATAGAGTCGATATCTTGAAAACTAAGCAAGTTATGACCAAAAAGGTAACCAGTTCTACTACTGCCTCTTTCCGGCCACTTTTTAGTAGAACATTTTACCTTTTTGCTCATAACTTGCTAAGTTTTCAATTTATCGACTTGATTTCTATTGCGTTGGATAGATAAACGTATTGGCTTTGATTCGAAATATTTTTTTTCGGATAGTGTGAAAAAAAATTTTTTTTAATTTTTTCAAAAAAACCAAAGGGGGTAGTCCATGGTAATTTTTGGCAAAAAACATTTTTTCGCACTATTCGCAAAAAAAAATTCCTATTAAAGGCGTTACGTTTATCTATCCAACGCAATAGAAATAGAGTCGATATCTTGAAAACTAAGCAAGTTATGACCAAAAAGGTAACCAGTTCTACTACTGCCTCTTTCCGGCCACTTTTTAGTAGAACATTTTACCTTTTTGCTCATAACTTGCTAAGTTTTCAATTTATCGACTTGATTTCTATTGCGTTGGATAGATAAACGTATTGGCTTTGATTCGAAATATTTTTTTTCGGATAGTGTGAAAAAAAATTTTTTTTAATTTTTTCAAAAAAACCAAAGGGGGTAGTCCATGGTAATTTTTGGCTAAAAACATTTTTTCGCACTATTCCCAAAAAAAAAAAAAAATTCTTATTAAAGGCGTTACGTTTATCTATCCAACGCAATAGAAATAGAGTCGATATCTTGAAAACTAAGCAAGTTATGACCAAAAAGGTAACCAGTTCTACTACTGCCTCTTTCCGGCCACTTTTTAGTAGAACATTTTACCTTTTTGCTCATAACTTGCTAAGTTTTCAATTTATCGACTTGATTTCTATTGCGTTGGATAGATAAACGTATTGGCTTTGATTCGAAATATTTTTTTTCGGATAGTGTGAAAAAAAATTTTTTTTAATTTTTTCAAAAAAACCAAAGGGGGTAGTCCATGGTAATTTTTGGCTAAAAACATTTTTTCGCACTATTCCCAAAAAAAAAAAAAAATTCTTATTAAAGGCGTTACGTTTATCTATCCAACGCAATAGAAATAGAGTCGATATCTTGAAAACTAAGCAAGTTATGACCAAAAAGGTAACCAGTTCTACTACTGCCTCTTTCCGGCCACTTTTTAGTAGAACATTTTACCTTTTTGCTCATAACTTGCTAAGTTTTCAATTTATCGACTTGATTTCTATTGCGTTGGATAGATAAACGTATTGGCTTTAATTCGAAATATTTTTTTTCGGATAGTGTGAAAAAAAATTTTTTTTAATTTTTTCAAAAAAACCAAAGGGGGTAGTCCATGGTAATTTTTGGCAAAAAACATTTTTTCGCACTATTCCTAAAAAAAAAAATTCCTATTAAAGGCGTTACGTTTATCTATCCAACGCAATAGAAATAGAGTCGATATCTTGAAAACTAAGCAAGTTATGACCAAAAAGGTAACCAGTTCTACTACTGCCTCTTTCCGGCCACTTTTTAGTAGAACATTTTACCTTTTTGCTCATAACTTGCTAAGTTTTCAATTTATCGACTTGATTTCTATTGCGTTGGATAGATAAACGTATTGGCTTTGATTCGAAATATTTTTTTTTGGATAGTATGAAAAAAAAATTTTTTTAATTTTTTCAAAAAAAACCATGGTAATTTTTGGCAAAAAACATTTTTTCGCACTATTCGCAAAAAAAAAATTCTTATTAAAGGCGTTACGTTTATCTATCCAACGCAATCGAAATAGAGTCGATATCTTGAAAACGAAGCAAAAAAAAAAATTGCGAAAAAGAAAAAAGTCAATTTTGAAAATGAAAAAAGGCTAGAAAAAAAGCTTGAGTCTAAATCTTAAATTTTGAGACTTAATACGAGAAAAAGAAGGCTAAATCTAGCCTTAAAAAGGCTAAAATGTTAACGCTGGTCTTGTACTGCAATTGAGTAACTTTTATTACGAACATCCGCATCGAACAAACAAGTATAACGATATTGTAACGAATTCGGTATTCAGTAACTTTCCAACAAAAATATTCGTTACGACAGAAATCGTTATTTGCGATGATTATTTACGTGCTGTTAGTTGCATTGTTTGTTGAAATTGAAGTCAATCAAAAGAAATTGATATAAAAGGCGGCGTTTGGGGAAACCCTTAAATAAAACTCATTTTTTATTTATATATGTATGTTTGTTTTTTATTTCCTTTTTTTTTTTATTTAATAATTTACTTTTATTTTTTATTATTATTTGCCTTTGATTTTCTTTGTCTTGTTTTAATTTCTTTTTGTTTTCTTTTGTAATACATTATGTTTATTTATTTGGTTTTTATACAATATTTTTGTTTTAGGTTTTTTTTAATTTTTAAATTAATTTAATTTTTTTTTTAATTTTTAAATTAGTTTAATTTTTGTTTTAATTGTCATAAACTAAATAAGTACTTTTGACAATTCTGAGTTGTTATTGTTTTAGTGTTGTATTATTTTTATTTTTTTTTTTTTTTGCTAATTTATACATTAACATATGTAGGTATGCATGTGTATGCAAATATCACACTCTCTCTCATATCGAGTGCAGTACTCATGCTTGCTGGTGCTTGCAAAAATAAAAATAAAATAATGGCTGGCACATACCCACAAGCATGCACACATACATACCAAGTAGTTGTGTATTTAATCTTTTTTTTGTTTTTTTTTTAATATTAATTTTGTGTTAAGTGGTACATGTATGTTTACAATATCTATATAAAACAGGTTGTGTAAGCATTTAAACATTTTCACATGCTTGTAAACACCCATCTACACATACATACATCTTAAGTATTTTTGATTTTATTGTAACACCTTAATGTAGTATGTGTAAATGCTTGTATGTAAGCAATTCTATACAATAAAATTAGTAGATTTAATCTGTAGTAACTATAGTAAAACATACAATACATATAAATGACTACATAATTGGGTATGTAGGTAAGAGTAATTATTTAATTAATTAAATTATTTGCTTTTGTGTACTAAACAATGCTTTTTATATTAATTGATTCATTAATTATAATTTTTTTTTTTTTAATAATTTTTTGTGTGTGTTCTTTTATTTGTGGAAATAACTATATTGCACTTCATAATTTGTTTGTTTAATATTGTGTGTTTGTGTTGTAGGTATGTATGTATGTTTGTAATTATATTAATTATAATCTACATTTCCATACAGATCAAATATTTGTTAATATCTAATTGTTTTTATTATATTTTTATATGTGTGCATGTGGCTATTGTACAACATAGAAATAAGAATGCATGTGAGTATGTATGTTTGAATGTAGTTGTGTTTGAATGTATTTTTTTTTAAATTTTTATTTTTATATATATTTTTTTTTAATCAGTAAGTAGATACACATCCATATAAATAATTTTATTTAATATTGTTTGTTGGTTTGTCTCTTTGTCGTTTTGTTTTAATAATAATTTTGCATTTGTTGTTGTTGTTATTATTATTATTATTATTATATGTAACTAAATTTAAGTTTACTTTTAATATTAATATTTTATTTGTTATTGTATGTTAATTTATTTATTTATATTTGTGTTTAAAAAGACACTGAATTTCACAAAAAGTTACATATTAATTAATTAATTAATTATTTATTTTATTTTTAAGACTTTTCCTACTTGTAGGGTTCTCATAATTATATTTTCTTTACTATTAATTTGTTTATTAATAAATACACTTTATATTATTATTTAATTTTATGTTATAAATAATTAAAAACGTTTAGTTGCCATAAAATATTTATTTAGGCCCCACACACTCATGATCTCTTAGTTAATTAAGGGCTGTTGCTTAAGTTATATGTATGTATTAAAGGCCTGCACAAGCATACT
Organism: Thelaira solivaga; assembly: GCA_947397855.1. NCBI lineage: Eukaryota > Metazoa > Arthropoda > Insecta > Diptera > Tachinidae > Thelaira > Thelaira solivaga. The sequence goes on from OX377613.1 coordinate 64,641,874, forward strand.
TGAAAGCCATACATCACTATAAACATGTGTAATATTTTATAATAAAAAGTGATTGTAAGCCATTTCAAGTATGCTTGTGCAGCCCTTTAGTATGCCAATGTGGTCATTAAAATGAAAGAAAATTGCTTTAAAATAGTTTTTATTTTTCTTTAAATAAACGCCGGAACGAGTGGCTGAATTCAGCCTTACAAGACAAAAGATTTCTTGAAATAGTAATTTTCTTCTAAATTCTGGGTGTACTCGTACCAGTAGTCATTTGTTGTATTTTTACAACTCAAATTAATAGGAATAACAGAGTTAATACAGCCTCATTTAAGGTTTGTAAATATTTTGGCGACAACCTCATGGGAAACATTTTAAATGTTTTTCCTTAAAAAAGAAGAAGGCTTAAAATATTTTTTAAGCAAACAAATTAGCTTAAGTTTATAGGCTGTTCAGACATACACGTTAATTGAGCAATTAAGCATTTTACGCAATTATCGCCTTTATTGAGCTCAATTTATCATACAAATTTCCATTCAATAATTGCGTAATTAAAAATTGATTGCACGTTAATGAAGTCAAAATCAAAATTCAACTTAAAAGTAAGAAGTCGATATTTTCAGTATTAAAAAAAAGAAAACGTAAATAATTTTAAAAATAAATGTCATAAAAAGGAAATGGCAGCCGAAGTTACCAGTAAATAAATTTTATAAAATTGTTATTGAAAATAATTTTTAAATAACTAATTTCTTTTAAACATTTAAAAAAAAAAAAACTGTCAATATTTTCAGTTGTCAAATGCTTAATTGCTTAAACTTAATTGAATATGTGTGAACAGCCAAATCAGTCACACAATTTAAAACTTAATTGACTTCATTAACTTTTATGTCTGAACAGGGTATTAAGCATATAAACAGAAATTGTTTCAATTTTTATGACCACCTCTGTCTGCACTTTATACACATAGAGAGAGAGAGAGAGAGAGGGATTGCATAAATTCAAATTCATTTCTACTAATATAGTAAAATTGTAAAATTTAGGAGGGGGGAGTTATTTGTTTGTTAAATAAAATATGTTTTTTTTATGTTTTGTTTAGTTTTAGCTTGTGTGAAATGAGTTTATGTCCACAAATTTTATTGTTTTAATTTCAAGTTACTACGACGGCTTTATTATGTATTATTTTTGTGTTGTGGTTGGTTTTTTGTATTTTTATTTTTAGAAATTTGTTAAATGTTTATAAAATTTATTTATTTTTTATAGTATTAATTTTGTAAAATATTTCTTATAATTTTGTTGTTGTTGTGTAGGTGATTATATAAATATGTATGCAGGGCTTTTGTTGTTGTTGTATTTTAAGTTATATGTACCTACATATTCGTATATATTTATTTATTTTTTACGAGTATAAACTGGAAATGTATAAAATCAGAGATATTTTTTTTTATATTTATTTTTGTTATTGTATTTAAATTGTGTTTATTATTTTTATTATAATTATTTTTTTTTTAATTGTATTTGACTATGAATTAAATCTTTTTTGTATTTTATTTCTTTGTTTTATATAATTTAATTACTAAAGTGTTTAAACAGCCATAAATTCAAATGTTTTCGTGTGTTGTTTTATTTAAATATTTCTAATTTGTAATGGTATTGGTATTTTATGCTTTAACTATTAAAGTATTCTTTTTTTTATTTGTTTCATATCAACTTTGAATTTTTTTTTTAAATTAATTTTTATAATTTTGAAAATTTTACCTCTTTTTTTTTATTAATTAATTTATTATAAAGGTACATGAAATATATATGTATAACTGTATATCTGTATGTATGTAAGTATTTGTATATGTGTGTGTGTTTTATCTTGTTACATACATAATTAATTTATTTTATTTATAATAATCGGTGTGCTTCGTTTTAATATAGAATATAGAATTTTTAAAATTTATCATGTTTCGTTTTGCCTTTACAAAAAGTCAGCAATTTTATATTTATTTTTTTTAAATATTTTATAGGTTTTCAAAAAATTACATTTAAATAATTTTAATTTTAGCATTAACACACAGATTTATTTAAATGAAAATTTCAAAATTAAAATTGAAATAGTTTCCAGCAATTTAAAAAGCACATTTTACGTTCATTTTCTCTTTACAACAAACACATTGAAAATTTTGTAAGAGAAAGTCTCAGTTAATAATGAGGTAACAGTAAACTCAATTAAGTGAGTGAGTGAGTTTGAAAGTGAGATTAAGAATTATTGTAGAAAAAGACAGAGGGAGAGACAGAGAGAGAGAGAGAGAGGAAGGGACATTTGCTAATTTACATAAGTGTCAATAATGTGCTCCTCCAAATTGTGAAATTATTTCGTTGTGTTACCTAAGGATTTGTTTAGCATTTTTTAATTTTTTTTTTTAATCTTTATTTTATGTACGGCCAAGTAGCCATAAAAAATTTAATTAAAAAGCAAATCAATTAATAAATCTCACACAGAGACCTTAGAGTTACATATTTTTATATTAATTAAAAAGAGATAAATTATTCAAGTTAAACAATTGTTAGGAAGATTATTGAAAAGGAGTAATAAATTCAAGCACATACTTGTAAGAAAAACAATACAAAAAATAAAAATTTTAATTTAAAAAAAAAAAAATCTATTTAAAATAAATTTTAAATCAATTTCACATTTACGTAAAGTTTGAAAAAAATTTTTTTTTAATTTTTAACGCATGCAAAACCTAAGTGCCTGACACACAATCAATCATTCAACGTCAACCAAGAGGCTGTGTGCGTGTTTTTTAAAGATGACCGTCACACGGACTCACAGTAGAGTCATATCAAACTTAAAGTCATATTATTTTATGATAATTAAAATAAATTTATTGTTTTTCAAACAAAAAAAGTCCTAAAATAATTAAACTTTTATCATAAGTACTCAACAGAAATAACACACTGAGTTATGAGTGGTTGCTCACAGCTCTCATACTACTGTGTGAATCCCCTAACTATGTATTTTATTTTTCAAATATTATAAAGATTTTTAATAAAATTGTATATAAAGACAGCTTGTAACACATAAAAAGTCTAAAGATGCTTAACTTTATTATTATGTTGCTTTATTTATTAATTTATTATTATGTAGCTTGCTTCATTTACAGACATTAGGCCTGATTATGAGTGTCGTTGTCGTGATGAAAATGGTAATATGTGGCAACACCTGCAATATGTTTTATGTTAGTTTGTTTTAATTTTTTTGACAGGAGCATAAAACGCATTGAAGCATGTGACCCGTGGCATGTACTTCTAACTTAACTCGATGGCAGGATTGAGTGTTTGGAAAATCCAATTTTGACAGTGCGTTTTGTAATGAAGTTGGCTGCAAAACAATTTGCTTTTTGTTATTGTTGGCCACTAATGACACATTTTAGCTATTTTTTTTTAATCTAGCGAGACTATTAACACTAATTTAGGTAATGCGCACTACCAGTGCTCAGTGTTTTTATATAGGTTTTGCCGCTGGGAGCTAACAAGTGCTGCGCTTGCTGCTACAATTTAGGTTGGTCTATAAGTAAGCCACTGAATATCTAAGTAGCAGCTCTCGTGAAGTGGTTTATATTTATCATGAGAATATTATAAATTTTCAATATGAATTACCAACAGAAAATAATTTATTAATTAAATTAAAAACTATTTAAAAATTAATAAATAAAAGAAAATATAATTAATTGCTTGAGATTTTTATGTAAAGAAATTACGAAAAGAAAAAGAGTAGAAATTTTTAAGCCGAACAGAAAACTAATAAATTCGTTTAGTTATTTAAAAGCTTATTAAAATGGCTATAATTTATTTATTTATTATAAAAATAATTATTTTTTTCATTAAATTTTTATAAAAAAAAATCTTATTTTTTTATAAGTTTTTACATAATGATTTTCTTCAAGTTTGCATCACTACTTTTGTCTTCTTTTTTTTTATTACTTTTTTTATTTAATACTTTTTGCCAAAAAAGGTACACTCTATTTATTATATTTTATATATTTTGTGTATATTTGTTTTGTAATTAATTATGTACTCGTATATGGAATATCATTTTTTTAATAATTATTTTCATTATATAAACTATTATTAATTATTTTTTAATAAGTATAATTACTAATTTAATTTGTGATTTGTTTTAATTTGTTATATTTTATTTTTTGTTTTAGTTAAACATTAGGTAGGAAAAAATGTACTCTAGTCTTATAAATTTCATACATCAACATTTCAATTATTTTCGTTTTTAATTTTAAAATTCATTTTTATTTTATTTTAGTAGCTAAGAAACTAAGCAAAAATTAATAATCATAAAAAACAGAGTTTTCTAAGTGTAAATTATATTTTTATCTTTGATTTTATTTAATATTGAAAAATTTTTTAAGTTTCTTTTATACATCTAATTTATGTAAATATGTATTTTTATTTTATTAAAAAATATTATTTTGAATAGAAATAAAAAAATTTTGAAATAAACTCAACTCCAAGCATCAAAATTTAAATGCATTTTTATTTTCCACGAGCAAATCTGACAAACGTTGTTTTTGCTTTAATTTTTAAAAAGAGAAAAAGAACGAAACAATGAATCTTAAGGTGTGTTTTTATTTTATTTCACAATTATTCACTCAATTAATTTTAGTTTTCTACAATCGATTAATTTGGTCCATAATTTGACAAAAAGCAGTTAAAATGAACATTCGTTTGCTTATTTGAGGAAATAAATTGAAATGTAAATAAAACAACCGAATGAGACAAGAATGACAAATCACCAGTTAATAGCTTGAGAGTATAACGAACAAAATAAACAAAAAAAATATGTAGTACGGATTGTCAGTATTGTTGTGAAGAATTCATATTTTCAAACTGTTTAAATTTGAAACTTCTTCATAACAAAGACTGAGAGACAGTAGAGCACATATTGTGTCACAGTCCAACCTAAATTGGAGTAACAAGCGGAACTTTTTTTAGCGCCCAGTATTTATGTTAAAGCGTCATCCCTTTTTATTTAAATATTTTACTTCGTTTTGAACCAGTTCATAAAATTTTTTTACAGGGTTAAAAGAAAGAATCGTTCTATTCGATAGCTAGCAAACTGCAATCGAAATTTATATAAAAATTTTATGCGGACAAAAATTATATGCAGACAAAAATTTTGCATGGACAAAAAATTTTCTTCGACAAAAATTTTACGCGATTAAATTTTTTTTACACAAAAAATTTATGCTGACAAAAATTTAATACGGACAAAAATTTTATACGAACAAAAATTTTATGTGGACAAAAATTGTATACGAACAAAAATTTTATGCACACTCAAATTTTATGCTGACAAAAATTTTATTCTGATACAAAATGTATGCTGACAAAAATTGAATAAGAAGAAAAAATTTTATGCGGACAAAAATTTAATACGGACAAAACTTTTACAAGAAAAAAATTTTATGCAGACAAAAAATTTTATTCACACAAAAAATGTTTTTCGACAAAAATTTTACATGGACAGAAATTTTATACGAACAAAAATTTGGTTAGACACAAACATTTTTTTCACACAAAAAAATTTTTCCGACAAGAATGCGGACAAAAATTTTTCAGGGACAAAAATTTTATGTGCACAAAAATTTTGTTCAAATAAAAAATTTTTTTCGACAAAAATTTTATGCTGATAAAAAATTTATGCTGGCAAAACTTTTACAGGAACAAAAATTTTTTGTGTCTACAATTTTATGCTGACAAAAATTTTATTCACGCCAAAAAATTTTTTCGACAAAAATTTAATGCACACAAAAATTTTTTTCGCACAAAAAAATTTTTCCGACAAGAATTTTATGCGAGCAAAAATTTAAGCAAAGAGAAATTGAATACGGACAAAAATTTTACAAGAACAAAAATTTTGTACGAACAAAAATTTGATTAGACACAAAAATTTTAATTGAAGTAGGTGAATTTAGGGGCCATGATTGCCAACTGTTCATGAAGCAGAACATTTTCTTGTTTATTTGTCGTTACAATTAAAGAAAAGTTTAACAATAAAATAATATTTATTAAAAATAATTTTGAGCTGCAATCGCCCGGCATACGTTTTCAAATAAAATCCATTAAAATTTTATACTTTTTGTATGAAATAAATTAAAAATTCTGATAGATATTACCCGAGTTGTGAGTTGTGTTTATTCCAAAAAAAAAAACCGAAAATTTTTTTTTGGTTAATAAATTCAACTGAATTATTAAATCTTGTTATATTTTTTGTTTGTCTATTAAACTTTTTTAATTTTAAAAGAATTTTTATTATTTTATGGTGTTTATGATAATTTTTTTTTTTAGTTTTGTTATTTTGGTACAGTAAAATCAATTTTAGTTGGACGGGTTTTCAATCAATCTTGCATTTGTGTTTATGTTTGTTGTTACTATTAAGATTTCATAATTACAGTTACATTTTTTGTGGGTGTGTGTTTGTGTTTGTTTTAAACATTTCCTATTGAGAAAATGCTGATTTTACTAATATTTTATTTTTTTTTTCTTTTTTTATTTTCTTTGTTTTTCTTATTTTGTAAATAAATTAGTGGTTAATTTTGTGGGTGGGTAGGGAGTAATATAAGAAATTAATAAGTCAAGCTAAGGTTTTGTTTATAACTTTATCCCTAAAATTGCCATTAATCTTGGGAAAATTGCATGTTTCGTGGTCACTATACCGTGCCCACTTTCCCTATGATATCAATAGCATTTCCAATTGCTGATTAGAGTCTCACGGTTTATAATACAGAGACTTTTGTTTGTTATTAAAAATGAATGATAAATTGTTTAGATTGTGGTGTTTCTGTGTGTGTGTATGTGGGTGTGTGGGTGTGTGGGTGTGTGGGTGTGCTTGATTTTTGTATATTACTGATGCCATCTGTAGAAAATTTTAATTATTTTGATAATTGCTTTAATTTGATTTAGTTGGTGTTACATTCCTAGCTGCATGTGTATGTGTATGAATTAATGACTGAATAAATGTGAGACATGCTTGTATGTGTGTATTGTTTTTTTTATTGCACTAAAGAAATTTTGTATTTAATAATTGAATTATTTTGTTTTAAATTAATGCTTGTAAGTAAGTATTATGCTGTTGTTGTTATTGTTGTTGTATATTTGTAGTTACTTAAGAGAAAATTTGTTTCATTTAGTTAACACAATACAGTTTTCTGTTTTAATTTATAATTTATTTTTTTTTTTTTGAATTATTTGTTTAATTGTTAAATGCAGAATATTTGCCATTGAAACACATACAATGAAGCATAAAATTATTTTGTTGTTATTTCTTATAATTAAAAATTAAAAGCTCATTAATTTTATTTTTTGTAATTTTAATTTTTATTTTTTTTTTATTGATAAGTTGTTGGTCATTTATTTTTTTTTTTTTTGCTTTTCTTTAATTATTTAGTCGTTTTAAAAATCATATTCTATTGATTTTAGTGCATTTTTCTATTATTACAATATTTTTTTTTTCGATTTATCATTTTTTTTAATTGGTGGGATAAATATGTACGAAGATTAATATAAATTTTATTTTAATATTATTTTGTTGTTGTTGTAATTAATTATAGAAAATTCATATGTTGTCAACATACAGCTACACATAAATAATAATTTTAATATATCAAATACGTTCGGTTTAATTGGATTAAAAAAAAACAAATTCCAAGCTAAAGATCGCGTTTGACATCGTGCAAGTTCTAATGAAATTTTCAAAAAAAATACAACTTAGATTGATTTCATAAAATATCAAATGTAATGATTTGGTCTCTAGCTTCTAGTAGTTAAGTGACCAAAAACAACAACAAAAAACTTTCAATTGATTTCATACGATTTGGTAACTGCCTTACAAGAACAATGACACTCAATTGATCTGTCATTTGATTCACATTGTTGATAGAAATATCTATCACAGCGTAGAAAAAAGTTTCTATCAAGTTCTTAACCAGCATTGTCAGGAGCTAAAAAAAAATAAGCTAAATTTGCCTAAAAAAAAGGCTAGAAAAATCTCAATCACTCACAAAAAAAAAAAATTCTAGGAAAAAGTTAAAAAACTATCGCTTAAAATTCAAAATAATAATTATGATTTTTATAAAAAATCAAGAAGAGAACTTACAACAACAAAAACTAAAGAAAATAAGGTCGTTTTTGGTCATAAATTGTTTTTTTTTTTAATGATAAAAATTTTTTTCGCACTATGGCCAAAAAAATTGCGTTGGATAGAAAAACGTTTTCCTTTAATAAGAATTTCTTTTTTGCGAATAGTGCGAAAAAAATTTTTTTATCAAAAATTACCATGGACCCCCTTTGGTTTTTTTAAAAAAAAATTAAAAAAAATTTTTTTCGCACTATCCGAAAAAAAAAATATTTCGAATTAAAGCCAATACGTTTATCTATCCAACGCAATAGAAATCAAGTCGATAAATTGAAAACTTAGCAAGTTATGACCAAAAAGGTAAAATGTTCTACTAAAAAGTGGCCGGAAAGAAGCAGTAGTAGAACTGGTTACCTTTTTGGTCATAACTTGCTTAGTTTTCAAGAAATCGACTTGACTTCTATTGCGTTGGATAGATAAACGTAATGGCTTTAATGAGAATTTTTTTTTTTTTTGTGGGGATAGAGCGAAAAAAAATTTTTCCGCCAAAAATTACCATGGACTACCCCCTTTGCTTTTTTTTTAGAAAAAATGATAAAAAAATTTATTTTTGCATAGTCCCCAAAAAAAGCTAATGCGAAAAAGGAAAAAGGCTAGGAAAAAAGCTAGAGGCTAAATCAGAAATTTCAAGGCTAAATTCTAGAAAAAAAGCTAAATCTAGCCTAAAAAAGGCTAAAAGCTTATGTACGTAAAATTTACCTGTGGGTGTTTTTTTCTAATTGTTATTTTACTAAATGTGATTTCAAGAATAGTTTTTAAGTAAACGAAAAAAGCAGATTTAAAATATTTTTAAGTTACTAAATTTCTATTTATATATTACAAAATAACATTAGTATTCCAGGGTTAAGGCATTGTGAAAAATGTGATAGATACTTTGTGTACGTCTGAGTTTGTATCTTTGTCTTACACATGGATCAAATGCTATCACACATTTCTGGTAGGTTGGCCTCTAGTAGTTAAGTGAGCAAAAACCAGAAAAAAAATTCCTACTTAAGTCTAGTGTCATGCTGTGAAAATATTCTACTCTAAATATTTATTTATTTATGTTTGCTGTTATATGTTGGACTTAAAACATGATCTTAATTATCTAGTCGATGTTTCCAGAACTATTATGAAACCACAATACATACACGCTCCTGTATATTAAACATTATTTATTGTAAAATAAATAAAAATAGATAAATAAAGTAAATAAATTATGTAACATGCAAATGAAAAGTATATTTTTTTAATTTTATTATTTTTAAATTTGCAAAAGCTTTTGCTTAAAGTACAGAACACACTGGCCTGCAAGTCTTGCAATAGTCTTAAAATAAACGAAACTCAACACAACAAAATTAAAGCGTTTTAATTTAAAATTTTTGTTTCACAAATTAAAAAAAAAATCTAGGAATTTCCTTGGTAGCAACGGCAGTTCTAACGCATCCCTATAAAAATTTTAGCAAGTGAAATTTTATATATAAAATAGTAATTGATTGCAAAGCCTAGCGAAATTCATTTATTTAATACAGATAATTTATTTGCTAGCAAAACTGATTTTCCATTTCAAATGGATGCTACACACTTTAAAACTGCAGAGCGGAGTAGCTTCCGTGAAATGCTCCATATGGTTTTGCTTTCCTTCGTAAACAATTTTCAATTTTCTATAAGAATATCATGGAAATTAATGCATTTAGAAAACCTGTACTAAAAAAATAATTTTTTCTTATGTAAAAGAGAAGTATTCCTCACTCAAAATAGAATATTTTCATTCATTTGCAATACATTGGTAGAGAAATCTTGTTTATTTAGTTCAATGCCTGTTTACTTTGTTAGATTTTTTTTTATTTAAATTTATTGAAACTTTTTGTTTGACTGAAATTCTGATTTGTGCGATTGGTATAACAAAATAAGTATCTTTATTTAGATCTTACAATGTCTAACTTGAAGTTGGTAAAACTCTATATAAGATGGGTATAAAAAAACAGAGGTCTATGCAACACATTCCTCCACAGTCAGACCGTCAGTCCTCAAGTCGATCCCTGGGCTCAATAGACAGAAAAAAATTAGTTACAAATACCCAAAATATTACGGATGTACTCACTCATGAAAAATGCGAAATAGCTTTGTGCTACACATAAGCTTTCATACTTCTTAGTTTTGTTTAATTTTTTATCGTTGCAGCTCATTGTTGCCTTTTTTTTTTAATTTTTCCTTTCTAATAACAAATTTTTTAATTTACAAAATAAGCGTTTTTTTAAATTTGTGTTTTTTTGAAATTGTATGATTTTAAGATATTGAGTTATTGAGGGTTAAGAAACACAGTTTTTTTTTTAATTTTAAGGATGATTCAGTCAGTCCCCGGGCCATTTTCGTTGTTCGTTATTTTTCCGTAATCAAATATAAAAAAACATGATCTGTGGAAAATTCTGCTGCAATGTTTTGCATTTGTCTTATTAGTTAAAAATTGGGAGTAGCATGTAACAGCACCAATTGACTCTTTTTTTTGCTTGGTTTAGTGCAAAAACACCATGATGTTTTTAATCCCCTAAAGTATGCCCAACATTATAACAAAACTAAACTGTAGTGCCGTCAGTTTGAAAAAAAAATATTCAAGCGAACGGTAGCCCATTTCCTGCTCTCTTATAAATTGAAAGTTTCCTCAAAAAATTTATTCGTTAAAAATTTGTTGAAAAAAAAAAAAAAAAAAAAAAATCTGCATTTGTTTGTACTGTTTAGTTTTTTGGCAATAACTTTTGAACGGATTAATATTTTTTAATGAAATTTTTACTAGGTGATAGAAAAGGAAATGGGCTATTGTTCCTTTTGAACATTTTTTTTAATCGCTCAAACGCTTAAAAAGTTATAAGCGTTTTTTCAATTAAAACGCTTTTTTATTCATGTTGAATGTGGCATGTGGCAACATTGGTGGCATGTGGCAGATACCTTAATTCCCACTCTGCCACATGGTAAAAGTTCCATTAAAAAATAATCATCCGTTCAAAAGTTGTAACAACAAACACAAATTCTTTCCCAAAAATCCACCTACTGCAGGTTCTGTGCGCCTGGTGTTTTACTTTTTTGGCTCAAGTTTCTTCAACTGAATTTTCGGACACTGTGACAAGCAAGTGCATTTTGCTTTAAATTTCGTTTTTTCCCAATAACTTTGGAACAGATCAATATTTTAGAATGAAAATTTTACCTAGTGGCAAAGGGAGAATTGGGCTATCTGCCACATGCCATTTGTGTTGCCACATGCCACATTCACTTTAAGAAAAAAGCATTTTTATTTTAAAAGCGCTTATAGCTTTTCTACCATAGAGTGATTTCAAAAAAAAATGTTCCCCTAAAGTGTATCCCATTTTCTTCTCTGTCACCTAGTTTAGGTTTCATTACAAAATATTAACCCATTCAAAAGTTATAACAAAAAAACCAAAAAGTAGATCAATTTGAACTTCTAACATGATGTTTTTTTCTACTTTTTACATTTTTTGTTATAACTTTTGAATGACTTAATATTTTTAAATGAAACTTCTACTAGATAATAGAAGAGGAAATGGGCTATTGTTCCTTTGAACATTTTTTTAAACGCTCAAACGCTTAAAAAGTTGTAAGCGTTTTTTCAATTAACACACTTTTTATTCTACTTAGAAGTGGCATGTTGCATGGAGCCATTTCTTATACCGTCTTTACTAGCGACATAAGTTAGCTACACTTTGTTTGTAGCTGAGAAGGTTAGGGAAGCTTGCGACAAACTTGTTTTTTTCTTGATTTGCTTATTCCCCTTTTTCGTATTGTGGTTTGTTTTTCTTTCAAGATTGACAAATTAAAGTTCAATTTATTTACCGGATATAAAAAAAGAAACATTTTGCAATTAAATAAATTAAAACAAACTTATTGGTATTTATAAAAAACATAAAAAGTCCCTATAGTGTAATTGTACTGTAATTTTGGAAGGGACCTCAAAAGAAACTACAAAGTTTGTCGCTGCTGCAAAAGTCACAATGTAAAAGCGGTATTATTCTATAACATGGTGCAAGTTTCATTCAAAAATATTTATTCGTTCAAAATTTGTAAAAAAAAAAAAAAGAAAATAAAATAAATTTTCAAAAATTAATCTACTGCTGGTTCTGTTGGCCTGATATTTTACTTAAAAATTGCATTTGCTAAAATATGTGAGATAGCAACATGTACTTTTCAGTTTTGTTGCTATAACTATGGCTACATATTGTGGGATGAAACCTTTAGGTGTTGAGTTGGGCTAGCTCTTAACTGCCATGCCCACTCCCAGTTTTTTTTTTTTTTTTTTTTTTTTTTTTTTTTTTTTTTTTTTTTTTTTTTTTTTTTTTTACGAAAAATTACAAACTTTGTAAATACACAAACTCGGAAAATACTAATTTCCCTGGCAATATTTACTTATGTGTTGTTGTCATAACACTAGCGATCAACTCGTGTGGAAATTTTATATGAAAAGTACTCAAAATATTGAATCTTTTTCATACAAATTTTTTAGACGAAATGATCGCTTGTGTTATAAAAACAGCACATTAATATTTCCTTCTTAAAATTCAATTTTCTATCACCTGTGATAATTAATTTTTTTTTAATTGCCATAAGTTGCAAACATTTTTAACCTAAACAATTTCAGAAATCATAATAAAACAAATTAATTTTATGCAATTTTTTCAATCATAGTAAGTAATACAATATATTTTGTTGCTGTTGTTGTTGTTGTAATAATATTAATAGTGCTATTGGTTGGTTATAAAAATTAAAATATAAAATAGAGAATTTCATTTTAAACGTTTAATTAATTAATTAATAAGCAAATGTGTAAAACATTTTTGTTTTCCAACTAAAACTAAATCAAAAAATAATAATAAATTGTTAAAAGCTATGTATGCATGTTGATACTATAATTATTTAAAAATTTGTTTTATAAATGTGATTTCTAATAATATTTTATCTTTTTTTATTTAAACTTTTTTTTCTCTTCTTTACATTATAATTTATTAATTTAAAAAATTTCTTTTCGTTATTTTATTATTTTTTATTAATACATTTTCAAAAAACCTCAAAAAAAAAATATGGTTTGCTTCTGTTAGCAATTTGAAGAAACACTTTTTATTTAAAGCTAAAACAAATGTGTAGTGTGTGTGTGAATGCTTTACAGAAATGTAGTGTAGTTTTCAAACACGTAGAAAAATAATAATAATTTTAATTTATTTGTATTTTCTCTTAAATCTAAATTTATTTAAACAAATAAAGCATAATTGTTGAGTCACATTAAATTATTGAACGTTTTGATTTGTTAAGAGACAATATTCGTTTGAATTTAAAATTTTAATTAAAATTGTAATTTTTTCTTTTCTTTTGTTTTTTCTTTAGTAATATATTTGTTTTTGTTTTTAATTATGGTCCATAAATTTCTATAAAACACTTTAAACAGCTTAATGCAAATTACTTTCAAATTATTTTTCTATTTTATATTAAAAATAATAACATTTTTTTTGTTAGAATTAAATGACAAACTAACGCTGCACAAATTCAGCAGTCTTATATGTAATTACATGTGTCTATGCGTGTTTTAAATATATCTAATTTTATTTATTTATGTATTAAAAAGAAATAATTTTGAAATTAATAAAAGCAAAAATCAGCCTTATTACGAGTGTCGTTGTCGTAGTCGAATTCACGACAAGCCGATATAAAACATATGGCTGGCGTTGCCACATATCACTGTTTTCGCCACAACAACGGCACTCATAATCACGCCTAATGATTACAACAAAATATTCTGAATTTATTCAAACAGAAATTTTGAGAGAGAAAAAATGGGCTGTGTAAGCTGAGAGAAGAATTATGGTACAACTCCTTTCTATAAGTTTGTTCCAGATGGTTATGAAGAGAGGATTACCGATATACCCACTTTTATAGTACTGGCGCTGAAGTATAATTTTTATTTTAATATTTTCTATTTTTTTCACAAATGAATTTACTTTTATTTTTCAATTCTTAATTAAAAATTCAATTGATTTTCCGTTGTGGAGTGTCAGTGAAGGAGGGAATGACGAAGCATCGGAACAATCCGTAAATATGGATTTATTAGCATATTTTCAGGAAATCGTGAAAACAACTGAAGATGATTTTAGACGAGGGTTAACTTCTATTAGAGAAACCTTGAATAGGCAGTACTTCAGCCAATTCAGGCGGTAACGCAGATTTTGTAATGGAACATAGAAAAGTTGCAACAAAAATCTCCAACTCAAAGAATTGCTAATGATTCTTAAAAAAAAAAAAACTTTCAAAACTACTTACAAAATAAAAACGTTCATTTAATTAAACACAGAAAACTAATGGAAACGACAATACATATTTCACAACACTTTTACTTTGTTTACTTTTTATAAATTTTTTTAATATTTTTTTTTTGTTCTTGTAATATAAATATAATTAATTATTGTTGTTGTAGTTAAAATTTAATTTTACTTATTTTTGTTTTTGTTTGCCTACAATAATTACAAAATAATTTGTTCCTTTTAATCAATTTTTTTTTTTTGGCCTATAAAACATTGTTTTTTTAACTTTTAAAATTTATTTTTTTTTACTTTTTTTAATTTGAATTTGTCAATTATCGTACTCAAATTTTTTGTTTTGTTGGTTTTTTTTTCTCAATCACTGTAAAATGACTAAATGAACAAAACTACACATACTCATACACAATTACTGTTACATAATTCTTTGTTTATTCTTCTATCATATATAAAAAAAAATGTTTTTTTTTTTGCTTTTATTTTTCAAAACTTGTTGATTTAATTTTTTTTGGTTATAATTAATTATTATTATTTTTTTTATATATTATTAAAAAAATTTATTTGTGTTTAATAATATTTATTTACTATTTTGTTTTGTTGTTGTATTTTGTTTAAGCCTACTAAACTAAGTTTTGACAATTTAATTTAATTTAATTATTTTAATAATTGTTTGTGTTGATTTTCTGTGAAAAAATACATACTCCGTAGCATACAAGTAAGCAAGTAGGTGTAGCAACATGTTGCTATTTGTTGCATAAGCAACACTGGTTAGCTGCGATTCATGCAACTCAACAAGTTTAACTTTTTAACGTCAGTCTGTCTTCGGGTGTGCTGCTGTATTAACGTTCTTTACACTATCTTTTATTATTTAATGCCTGGGCCTGTTCAGCGATGTCACAAGAAAACCAAAGCGAACGAAAGATAAGCAAATTTGTAGCAAAAACAATGTATGAAAATTTGTTTTTGTTTTTCATACAAAAGTGCTTTGCTTGCGTTCGCTTTAGTTTTCTTATGGCATCGCTGAACAGGCCATAACTTTTTGTATTAAGCTTATAAATAAATTGCTTACAACGTAAAGATGCATGTATTTATTTAACAAGGTCACAACACTATTATTAATGCAATAAATACAGTTGCTAAAAAAAATTAGTTTAAGTTGAATTTTAGTTAAGTTATTTGGACACACTGTTCATTTTCTACTACACCAAGCCACTGTGCAATATTTTCTAGAAGACCGTTACATTTAAATGCCATAAGTGCTGTTGTACAAGTATTTCTAGCAATATAGATTTAGAGGAACTTATCAGCCATCTTAATGTCACAGAGAGAGAGAGAGAGAGAGAGAGAGAGAGAGAGAGAGAGAGAGAGAGAGACAGAGGGTTCTAAACTCACTTTATCATTCCCTAGATGGTTCAAAACGCAATCTTAAGCTTTTAACAAATGACCCACAAACCTATGTAATAATACATTAGCATTTAATATTATACGACCAACTAAGTAACGCTTTCGTTGTTTAAAAAAAATTAAGAGCCATATGCTGTTAATACAATATTCCTGGATGTGGCCAATGCAGTAGTGACACTACTCCAATATAGTGTAAAATTGGATTATATGGACTTAGTAATGTTACATAACCACCATGTTTTTTTTATTATACAATTGGGCTGGCTTTGGAATAATCCTTCTTCTATATGAACTAGCCTTATTTTTTGTAGCCAATGATGAGTGTGTTATGTATACCAGTAGCATAAGCACTTCAGCAACTTAAACATAAACTTATTGGCTTGTTTAAACAGTGTGTATAAAAATGTAAAGCATTTTAAGGCATTTTTAAATGTTAATTTTTTATGTATGTAAATTTTTGTATTGAAATTTACGAAAAATAAAATGGAATCCCATTGAAAATGGTTTACTTTTATTAAATTTTGTTGGAAACACATGCGATTTAATATCCGTAAACAAAAGTGCTCATTGTGTCAATCTTCTTCTTGGTCGATATGTTGATGTGAGTTGAAAAAGGCAAAGTATACTTTTACTATGTTTCAAATTATTGCCCCTACTATGGTTCCCAGCTCAACTACTTTTAAGAAGTTTTATTTTAGTTTATATAAATTTTAGCTTAAAAGTCTCTTTAAGTAGAATAAAATTCAACTGTATTAGAAAAAGTTTACATTATTCATAACTAGTGGCCAAATTTATAAAAAAAAAAATAATTTTTTAACAGCTCCATTGACTAAACTGTAAAATAGTTTTGATTTTTTTGGTGTCAATTGGGCTTTCATACTGCGCCAGTGGCTTGCGATGGACCGGTTTAGAGAATTTTTACTTTTGTACTACACACTTGCACGTACTAGGCAATTCGTTTTATAATTAAAATTTGTGTATGTGTGTTTAAGGGATTTATTTATATAAGAAATAAAAATAAATTGAGAATTTTAAGAAAAAAAGAACATTAACCCTTTATCTGGCCATGTGACAGTAATGTCACATACCCTAAAAATAACCATATATTGATGTGTTCAACCGATGCAAATACTGTAAACATTTTAATATAAAAAAAAGTAATAAATTAAACCTTATTCAATGAGCCTTGTTCACTACAAGTTGAAAGTACAGGGGGGTTATTCTATATTGCGATGCGAAAAAAACGGTACGAAATCAAATCTTTAATGTGTTTGATAGTTTACTTATTGCATTTGCATCTTTAATGCGTAATTGCATGTCAACGTCGTTTTACAGACACAAATATCTTGCGATAACCAAAGAGCAAATGAAAAATATTTAGTTTCGTATCGCAATGCAGAGTTATGCCCCCCAGGCATAACTCGATTAACGCTAACTTTTTTAGTGCTTTTTTTTAAGCGCTCTTTTGAATTTTTGAACAAAATAAAAATGTATTTTTTAAAAGGTTTTCTTTTTCTAATTTCATAGGAAAACTGAAGAGAAAAATAAATATAAAAATCATAGTGTAATTATATCAAGTGGAGGCAAGTCTACATGTGTAGTATTGGACTTTAGTATCAAAAAAAAATTTTTTTTTTTAATTTTGCTTTGTTTACGAAATAATATTATTATGCTATGTTCTCTTGCTTTATTTTGACGTTCGCTATGTAATTTTACACTAACAAAATATATGGTGCGGTGCGTCTACTTTATATAATTATACTATGATCAAAATTAATTTTAATTCGTGGAATCCAAAAATGTGAAATTTTGTAATAAATTGTTTATGGGAAATACTGATATGGTTTGATATAGACCTCAGTAATTTTGATTAAATATATAAAAAAATAAAAAAAATTTAATTGAACCAGAGACACATGTTGTTAAGTAATCTAGAAAAAGCTTAAAGTTGGAGATGAAAATGAATGTTATTAGGCGAATTGATAATGGCGAACTGACAGTCCGAAGTGTCTTAGTTAGGAACGTAACAACCCCTTATTTTAGGGGTTTCTGTTTCGCTCAATTTTCAGGAACGCAATATGAGCACTAAACGAGGTATGCCTGTATGATCTAACTTTCAGCACATAAAGAGAAAGAAATTTATAAATTTGGCCATACAAATTTATATATTTTTCGTGGCAATTGATGTATTTTGTGTTGGCTTTTTTGACACGTTAAAAAGATATATTAAAGATTGTTAATGCAATATAATTATAAAAAGTGTACAATAAAAACAAACGATAACATATAAATGAGTTTTAACATTAGAGAAAATTATAATAATAATATGTATGTATTTGTGGGTGTATGTTTATATTCTGTAATATTTAATTAAATTCAAAAGTCATTTGTTTTTTGTTGGTTTCCTACATACTAAAATTAAAAATAAAAAAAGAAAAGCTAAAGACACAATATATATTTGTATAGCATAAGTTTAAACTCTGTTGTATATACTTAGTATGTATGTAAAAGTAAATCCCAATATGTTAGCAATAATAATAATAAAACTAATAGTATAAATATTAATATTAAGTGAAGAGGTCGCTACTAGTATTTTAGAATTTATTAAAAAAAAAAACAAATACATTTTATGTATCTATGTTAGTATGTATGTATGTACGTGTAAGTGATTAATGGTATTATTTCGGCCATTTTTGAGGTTGGTTTTTGTTTTAAGCATATATACAATATATAAAATAATTAATTGATTAATTGATTGATTTAAAAAAAAGCAATAGATTATGATAATTATTATTAGAAAAATAGTGTAATTAAAAGTATACAGTATTGTCTTTCATAATTAATAATAATAATATAAAAAAAAATCAAATCTGTTTAAACTTATTTTTACTATTTATTCTCTATTATTAAAATAGATTTAAATATTTTAGGTATACATATAAATAGATATTGAGAGAGAGAGAGAGAGAGAGAGAGAGAGACAAAGATATAGATAGCATATGAAAAAAACTTAAAAGTTGCAATTGTTTGTGTCTTTATATATAAATTGAAAAATCAAACAAAGCAAACGTTAATTCAATAATCATATTCCATGTACATGAGTTGTATTTTGTTTAAATTGTGTATAAATATTTTAAATATTCTTTACATTTTCTTTATCTTTATATTTTTTTAATTTAATTATTATTAAAAAAATAGGATTCATTAAAACTACTTTCATCCATTAATAATATTTTTGTTGCTTCTGTTTTAAGGTACAAACTACATTTAGTGTATGCAAGTGTTTTTATTTATTTATTAGTTTAATAGTATATTTACAGTTACATATATATGTATGTATGTTATACGTATATGTATATATAAAAAAGAAATATTTGCTTGGTTTTTTGTTACTTTTTTTTAGTTTTCTACAATTTATTTTATTAGTAATTGAAAAGAAAAATAATAATAATAACCCCAACAATTTCAATTTTTGTTGTTAAGTGGGCAGATTTAAAGTGTTTAATATTTATAATAGAGATTTAAATTTATGTTTTAGTACACCCTATATTGTTTATATAAAAATGTTTTTTATTATAATTTTTTTTAATATACATAGATAAACTTTATGTGCTGGGTTTCTTATCTTTATAAAACATTTAGTTGTTCATTTTACTTTTGTCTTCTAGTTGGTATTCTAAATTAAAAATTAATTTTTTTCTCACATATGTATACATTTTATATATTCTTAGTAGTAGTTTAGTAATAGCATTTAAAAACATTTTTAGATTTTATTGTTTTCATTTCTATTTTATTATTTTAACTTTCAAGTTGTTTTTTGCACATTGTATTTTTGTTTCTATATTTTTTAATATAAATTTATTTTTTTTTTTTCTTTGTAAATTTAAATTATGATGCTTTTGTTGCGGCTTTCATTTTACTTTCTCCTAAATTACATTTAAGGGCTTAAAAATCATTTCATACAATATCATAGCGAAATTTAATTTTTGCCAAATTTCGTTACAAGTTAAAAAAAAAAAATAGTAGCACAGAAACGCCAACACCACATAGAAGATACATTTGTTTTGTTTTTTTTTTTTCTTATTTGACATTTAATTATGACAGCATTGTTTTGTTACAATCTGATAATTTTCGATTATTAAATAAAAAAAAAAACACGACCACTAAAGTTCTATATTATAAAATATTAATTAATATAAAAACAAGTTCAGTTATAAAAAAAAGGGTTTAATAATTTCAAAGCTGAATAATTAATTTGCCGTTTAAGTGCTTTTAATTTTGGTTCACAGTTGGAAAAGACTTTTAATTACAAGTAAACGATTTATGTAATTCATGCTAGTTTTTATTTTTAAATTAAAGCCATTTCTTTAAAATCATACATTTTTCATTAGAATTAAAAAAAATCATACCTGGATTTCATTAACAAACACAAAAATTTTTTTTTTAATTTTTCTTTTCATTTCCTTGATTTAAAAAAATGTTATTTGTGGATTTGAAATAATTGCATATTTTTTCTTTTCTCTAATTCAATACAGATAAATAAAATTGGTAATTAATTAGTTTTTAATTAATTTTTTTTAATTATTAAGCCTTTTCAATATTTTAAGTTGTCTTTCATTTATTCAGCTTTAATTATCATAAAGTTTTTTAATGTATGCATATGTATAAAAGATTAGAAAAAGTAAAAAAAATTATAAATAATTTCTAAACATTAAACTAAAAACGATTTTATTTCTAAAGTTCTTACACATTACAACGAAAAGTTTCTTTCATAGGAAACACTTTTAAACTCTATTACATCATATGCGAACGCATTTTCTTTTTTAGTGCATCGTAAATCCTTTTACTACTTCTCTACTTTCATGCAGAGTTCGCAAGAAAACGAAACGAAACATATGCAAACGTTTTTAGAGTATTGTTATGGAAAACTACAAAGCGAAACGTTTCGTTTCTTTGCAAACTCTGCTGCCATGTATTGTCTCACAATTTTCCATAAAATTCCAGCTATGTAATTTAGTTCTAAAAGTCTTAAATAAATCAATATTCATTTGCTGGGGGGTTACTCTATATTGCGATGCGAAAGTAAACGCATCGCAACTCAGTGTAAAAATCATACAGATGCGAATGGTTTTTCTTTCGCATCGCAATAGAGAGTAACCCCCCTGCTCACAGGTTTAAAATACGTTTGAGAAGTTACTGTGTTACAGAGGGTACTCTGGAAAACGCTGATTTTAAATCGCACCACTTTAAATAGAAATATATTTATATAAAATTTCTTGAACTAAGTTTGTATTAAATATTAATAAACTAAAAAACAATTAAAGAAATTTTGAAAAATTACATTTTATGAAAACGTGCGATTTCAAATTGTAGCGTTTTACAAAACACCGCCCATAAGAATAAATACTTAACGACTTTAGAAATTAAAATTTTTTTTTTTTTTTTGATTGGAAATTTGGGATGGAGATAGGAAAATAGCTCTGAACGTCGTTGTTATTTAGACAGACAGTAATTGCGTGTACTGTAGAGGAGTGAAGTAAAGTAAAAATTTTTATATTATAGACTTGGAATATTTGTAAATATGCTTATGCGCCCCTAAACCATTGCACCTTGCCAATCTTTAGTCTATGCCGAAATTGATAAGTAGTTTTGATTTAATATCTGTTTTCTTAAATTTTTGTGAAGCTCTAATTTCAAATAAAAAATCAGTGGCACGTAACAGCATTTAAAGTGTCCATGTAATTCAGAAGAAGAAGCTCTAATTTCAAATGAAGTATAAAGTGTGTGTGTGGCGCGTAACAACACTTAAAGTATCAATATAATTGTGAAGAAGGGAAGCAGAAAGCTGGAATTCATAAGCAAATATGCCGATGCGTCTATGATAATTCCAAAAAAGTTTTTTTTTTTTATTAATTTAGAGAACTTACACTTCAGCCGTTGTTAAAAAATTAATACATTTTTAACGCAGCATATGTAAACAGAAATGAATAAAAATAAGAATTGAAAAAAATGGATTGAATAGGCTACACAAACAGCATGTTTTTAAACTTAATAGGCATGACTTACTCAATACATTCTCCCTAGAAATTTTCAAGCGAATATTTCTCTATAGTACCTGTTTCCAAAGGCACATATTGATGAGGGAATTTTTATAGAAAGTCTCCGTATAATCTTATAAATATAAAACACTTAATTTTTTTATTTTGCTACAGCAAATTTCAGTTTTTTTCTAAAGTAAACAAACTGCAAAAACATATTCTTTTCCAATGAAAACAGCTGTCGTTAAGTGCTGCTAACTTTTGAGCTAAACCTTTTTTTGAACGTTTTAACAGACTTAAGTAATTTAAGACTGAGTAAGTTCATAGTTAAGTTGTTATAAATAGATGAAATTCTTAGTAATTATAAAAATGAAGAATGATAGAAATACATACATTCCCGTTAGATGACGTAGTTTGTCCACTGTGCAGAAAAAACTAATAAATTTCTCTACTGTTATGTTTACATTATTTATTTATTAGCCAATAGGAATACATATCGTGACGGCATTTGTGCAACATACACAGAAAATTTAAATTCTTGATAAAAAATACTTCAAAACATTAATTCTGTAATATTAAATAAAATTAAAGTTGTATTCTACTGTATAGGATGTTTGTGTAGCCTATGCGTTCCATTAAACTAATAACAAAACGTTTAAAAAAAATTAGTTAAATAAAAAGTATAAAAGAAATATACATATATTTTAATATATAAATTAAAATGTTTGTGTTGTTAAAAAAAAGCTAAAAACTGCACTAAAAGGCTAAGTAGGCCTCACTATACCAATTTCTTGCAAAAAAAAAAAAAAAAAAAAAAAAATAGATAGAGAAATTAATAAAATAATGTGTAAGTAAATTTAAAATATAATTAGGGAATTTAAGGAATTTACAAATAAAATTTCTGTATCAGCGTATAAATATTCTTTTAAGAAAATTTTTTTTAAAAGACTTTCATTTTTCTGCAATTGTGTATGTGTGTTTTATATGTATTTATATAAGTATATAATTAAATACGTGGAGTAATTATTAATCAATAATAAATATTTACAAACAAATTAGTAAAATATATGTATGCAAGTATAGGTAAGTATTTTTGAATGTATAAAATATAATTATTCGTTTAAGCAAAATTCTTTTTATTATTAACTTTGTAAACTTAAATATATAAAATATAAGGAAAGTGGATAGATAAACTTAAATATGTATTGCCTATTAAACCCACTTGTGGCATTTATGTATGCTTGTTTGTCTGTTTTTTAATTTTACTATAAAATATGTGGGTATGTATGTAGTACATATGTATTAAGTGTATATAGGGAAATGAATATATTTTGTATATATATTCCATATTTGTGTGTTTGTATGTATGTACAAATAAAATTAATTTTATAAATATGTATTTTAATCACTTCTTAAAAAAATTATTAATAGAAAATTTTAATATTTATGGAGATAAATCAATTATATGCGCATTTCTTACTTGTTGTTGTTATTGTTGTACAGCCGAAACTTGTAATTATGTTGTTGTCACATTAGCGGCATTAAAAAAATTTAATATATTGAATTGATTTACAGATTGAGGAGCAGCAGTCACTAATGCTGTCGTTGCTGCGAAAGTTTCATCATTGTTTTTAACAATATTGTTCACAGTGGTAGTAGTGTTATTGCTATTGTTATCATATAAATGACTGCTTATTTGCTGATGTTGTTGAAATGTTGTTTTAAAATTATATATTGTTTGTTGCATCATTAAAAACCACCATTGCGTTAATTGTAGGTTTTGTATTTGTTGTATTGTTGCATCTGCACCAGCCATAGCAGTAGTGGTTTCGTTAGCATCCACTACATCTGCATCACCACCACTATCACCACAATTATCAATATCATTGTCTCCCTTATTATTATTTAATTCTGGCACTTGTTGCAAGTCAAACAGGTTGCCATTATTATCATCAATATTATGATGATCACGTTTAAAATGTTTGTTATGATTCCGATTTGAAGTATGCACTTGTTGTTTTTGTAATTTTAGCTGCTCGTTGCAATCATGCATGAACGATCTAAAATAGAATAGAATTTTATTTTATTCATTTCAATAAAGCAATTAGTAATCCCTTGGGAAGAAAATATAAAATATAGAAAAGATTCATTTGTTAGCAATTTATTGCTTTGACTCACTCGTTATGTTTAAATCAGTGTTTATTCGCCCCCATACCATATATTTGTCGGTGCGTAGTGTGCATGTTTGCTGGCGGCTACCTGTGCTGGACTTAGGGGACCAAATTGGCTGTACTGAGTTGGAAATTGTATATGAGCGGGCAATGGATGGGATGGTATAACCTAAAGAAGAATTTTTTTTATATAAAGGCGTGTTTGTGTACAGATTTTGAGTGTGTACGCATACACATACAAATTGCAATATTTTGTGTTAACATTGTTAAAAGAGAAAATTTACCTGACGACTTGAACTATTATGGGCCGGTGGTGGGGCGACAACAGTACGATTATATGTGTAAGTTGGTGCAGCTTGAGAAACAAAGACAGTGGGACGACGATATATATCATTCTGAACGGCAGCAGCATAAATATCTTGTTGTAGCAATGCTGCCGCAGCAACAGCTGATGATGGTGAACTACCAATTGGAGTAGTCGTATTGGTTTGGTGTTGAGATTGATTGGAAGAATGGGTGCCAGTTGATTGTTGCTGTTGCAACTGAGAGGTATGCGTAGGTTGACGATATATTTGAGGTGCACCCCATGAAGATGGTCCAACGGGGGCTGCAGCTGAAGAAGAGGATGATGATGAACTTTTTGTATGGGCCATGGGTGGATGAACGTTTGCGGATGTGCCAGATGAGACTGGCTGTTGAACATAGCCACCTGATGATGTGGGAGCAACCGATGGTGCTTCACGCTTGTGCAGTGCTAACGGTGGTGCCTGTTGTTGCTGTTGAGAGCCACCAGAAGATGCAGCCCATGAGGAACGTTTATTGTCAATATGTTGCGTTTGATGCTGCTGCTGCTGCTGTTGTTGTTGTTGTTGTTGTGAAGGATATTCATAGAATTCACTTGGTTCCTGTTTGGTGGGTAAATGTGGTAAACTCGATGAAGTCTGGGAGCTGCTATTGGTGCTTGTATGGGAGGTTGGCATAAAGCATTCGTTTTGGGCCATGGCTAATATACGTTTCTTCTGGGACTGCCCCGGTTCATATTTGACACTTGTTTGGGGATAGGCCTGAGGCTGGTGCTGCTGTTGTTGTTGTTGTTGCTGCTGCTGTTGTTGATGATGTTGGTGATGATGATGCTGATGCTGCTTTGGACTATTGCTTGACGCATGAGTGGTATTACGTCTTCGAATTTCATCATGCTCGTTATCACCTACGGTAACGCATGGTATTACTAATTGTACATGTTTTGAACGATGATGGGATGCATTATTGGATGCAGATGATGATGATGATGTAGCATTGTTTGTGGAGGAATTTGGATTGTTTTGGGTGTGGTTGTTGTGATTATGTGAGGATGTCGCAAATAGATTAGAGGATATAGAAAAATTTGTATTTGAGGAAGTATGGTTAGCAGAGGGGGCAACGGTTGTTGATGTTGATGAAGAGGAGGAGGAGGCAACAATATTATGATTGCTACTGCTACTACCACCGCAACCACCACCATACAATAGACTGGATGTTGAATGTTTGTGATGATGATGTTGTTGTGGTTGTGAATTTTGACTATTGTTGTGAGTTTGGTGGTGTTGTTGGATGGAAGAAGTGGAAACTGATTTAGTATTGGAAGAGGAAGTGTGTATAAGACCACCACAATTTAATTGCTGCTGCTGTTGTTGTTGTTGTTGTTGTTGATTCGAATGATGATTATGATTATGTTGTTGCAACTGTTGTTGTTGTTGTTGATGATTATGACAATTTGGATTTGGTATATCAATAAAATTGCAAAATGCTGTTTCATTTCCAGTGCCAGTGCCAGTGCCAGTTCCAGTTCCAGTTCCGGTTCCGTTTCCTGTTCCTGTTCCACTTCCGCCAACCATAAATTCATTATTATTGTTACCGTTACTACTGCTACTGTTATTGTGATTATTAGCTGATGATGACATTGTTGACGATGACGATTTTATGGACGCTATAGAGGCAGAAGAAAAATGATTTGTATTGTTGATATTTATATTTGTATTATTGGTATTGGTATTGGTATTGGTATTGGTGGTAGTTGAGATGACATTTATTGATTTATTATTGCAACTAATCGTACTATTATTACTTTTACTTAAATGTTGATCAATAAAACCTGTCATACTAGCTGTTGCAGTACTAGAATGATGGCTATTGTTATGATTATGATTACTAATTAAATTCATATTGCTTTGATTATTGCTATGGCTATGGCTAGTGATATTGCTATTTTTATTATTTATATTTGCATTAGAGGATGATGATGTTGATAATGATGATGACGATAAAGAAATGGAAGAGGAAGTATTATTACTTGAATTATTTTTTATAGCAGCAACACTATGCTGTACTTGATGTTGTTGCTGCTGTTGTTGTTGGTGTTGTGGCTGTGGTTGTGGTTGTGGTTGTTGCTGTTGCTGGTGGTGCTGCTGTTGCTGTTGGTGTTGAGGTTGGGGCTGGGGCTGGGGTTGGGTCTGTTGTTGCTGTGAATGATTTTGATTTTGATTTTGATGCTGCGATGATGTATGATTAGCATTCATCGACTGCAATTGCTGTTGTTGTTGCTGATATTGTTGGTATTTATTTGAATTGGAATTAGTTGTTCCTGTAGTTGCTATTGATGAGTTTAAGAGGTAAAATGATTAACAATTTGTGGGAACTAAACTTGGGTTTTTTTCTTTTTTTTTTTTTTTTTTTGGAATATCGAATACCTAATTTTTCATTTAAAAAAGGGAATTTAAAAGCAAAAGAATGAATTTTAAATTTAAATGCTACGCTAATGCGATGTAACAGTTATTCACTTCAATTCAGCGTTACATGTTTAAAGTCATTCAAAATAAAAATAAAAGATATAAAATTTGTCTAAATTTTTAAAATCTCTTTGCACTAAAGTAGACTTTAATGGACTTTTGTTATTATTAAGAGTTACAGCAGCACTAAACAACAACGTACAAAGGCATGTAAATGCGTTCCATATTTCTAACACCTTTTTTAAGGCATTCAAAAATTAATTTCAATAATTTCATCCTTTTGAAAGTAAAGCGAAACAGAAAATCAAATTCTTTTCTATTTGCTCCCACAACATGGAAGCCGATTTTAAGCAGCAACAGCAAATTCAATATTAAGAAAAGTGTAACACAGCAATATTCTATATTTTTTATATGAAATTTCAGATCTTAATAGTTTAGGCAAGTCTTTAACTGAATGAATTCAGTTATTAAAGAATAAAATCAAAAGCCCAAATCAGCACAGTAAAGGAAATGTATTTACAGCTCATCACTGCCAATCAACTTGTTTAACTAAAAGAAGTTTTCTAACAAAAAAAATTTCTGTATATCAACGTCACCTCCTTAATTAAATATAATCTAAAATAGCTTTAGGGTAAGTAAGATCATTATAAGAGTTTAAATATATTTTTTTTTAACAATTTACCATAAGTTTGTTGTTGTTGATGATGCATTTGTTGGGATTGTTGTTGTTGTGGAGGCTGTTGTTGAGTTTGACTTTGTTGATGTGAATGGCCATGTTGATGAGCATTGTTACGGCAACTTAACGATGAAGATGAAGTGGAGTGTTGCAACATTGATGACGTTGTTTGAGATTGAGCATGTGCCCTTTGCTTAATCGGTGCTGTACTGCTAACAATTGTTGGTCCATCTATTCCCTCATCCTCACTGTCCGATATGGTAATAACAGCTGACGGTGATGGTGTATCGTGTATTGTGATAGTTTGTTGTTTAATAACAGCACCATGGTGCTGTGACGATGCCTGATGGCCATGTTGTGGGTGGGAGTGATGCGAGGATATATGATGCTGTCCACCCGAGGAGGACGATGAAGAGGAGTGATGATGATAGCCACTGCCATTACCAGTTGAACCATTAACTGCTCCACAATTGTTAACAATATGATGACTGCCACTGTTGCTACCATACACAGCATTACTGCTAATAACATGCTGCTGATTCGATGAAGAATTAGTACCACCACTATGATGATGGTGATGGCTGCCATTGATAATGTCTAATGAAACGAGTAAAATAGACAAATAGAGAAGAATGTTCATTATAGTGAAAAAGGGCTTATACTTACTGCTAGATGAAGATGAAGTAACAATTGGACCACCACTGGCACCATTTTGTCCATTATAACTACCATTACCACCACCACCATTGCTGCCATAATTGTAATTATGATGATTATTGTGATATTGGGGCGAAACGTGTGATGCGCGATTATAACGTTGCTGATGAGGCGGCGAACTTTCTTTGACACGTTTCTTAACGGGCGACAATTGTTGATTCTCTTTTTTGTCATGCCGTGGTACACGATATGAATTGCCTTTGCTGCTATAAGTTGTAAAATTTTGTTTAAGAAAAAAGTAGATGACACGTTATTAAATCAAATACAAATGGGGGTTTTTCAGACAATTGTCTTTAAACAATTTTTAAATAGAAAAGGAAAAGTAATATTTTAATCCTGCATTGCTAAAATTATTGAACTACTTACACCAAGTGATGGACAGGCGATTCCTTTTTGAGATCATTACGCGGTATATTTAAATGTTTCGGATAGATTTCTTCAACGTTTAAGAAAGGTGCCGGATCAACAATTAAAGAATGGGCCGGTGCCTGTTGTGGCCATGATGGTACCAAAGCCATTTGACGTCCTGTTTGCGGCCAAGCTACACCGCTCGCTTGTACACGATTTGTTAACAGCATTCTCTGGCCAGAAGATGGTTCAACCATGGAAACTGGTACCGGAACATTTACATATTGCTGAGGGGGTACCTGCACACAAAAAAAAATCACATATATTAAAATTTATTTAGTTATTAAGTAAATTTAAAGAAATAACTGCACAAAGAGTAAGAATTTATTTGAAATTCAAGTTGTTAGCAATTGCAAACACAAACAAACAAACACATAAACAAATCAAAACGGTGTCAAAAATGTTAAAAACAATAATTAAAACAGGCCTAAATGAGTCAAACAAAGGCAATTATATTTTTTATAAAAAAAAAATCATGGGACTGGATTAATAATTAAATTAAGAATTAAAATTGCTTTATTGTTATCACCAAGGTCTATAATCGCACAGCGACCTTTAAAGATCTATTGTGCAGCTAAAATTGCTTTAAAAGAAAACAAATTTCTGTGAAGTTGTCAGTTTTTCAAATAAATTTTACTCGGGGATTTGTAAATTGTATTTTTTTAATTAAAAAGAAATATTTACAATTTTTCATTCCTACGAATGTAAAGACTAAAAATTTTATGCTAAAGCGATATTTATTAAATAATATTTAATAAAAGTAACATTAGACTTGCTAATGCGGGTTTTATACTATAATACTAAGTAAAACGACTTGTCAAAAATGGAAATAATATGACAAAATAGAATAGTGTGAAAACAATACATCAAAAAATACGGATAGAAGCTTGACAGTTGTATGGCTCTCACCATTTTTAGGAAATTTTCTAAATTTCCATCGTATCAGACCTGCATTTTTGCATACGAACAAAGAAATACCAAAAAAAGCTGATAAAATCCAATGAAAATCTTAAAGTAAAGTGTAAAAACCCCGTACGATTTTTGGACAGTCGTATCAAATATAATTTGATTTTGCTGTTTTAAAATCTAATGAAAATCTTAAAGCTTGTGTAAAATCATCATAAACAACGAAAAAGTCTTTAGGTTCCAGTGAATAAATTTTTTTTAGATAAATTTCCTAGTTTTTAATTCTGATTTTAGATTTTTTTTTTTTTTTGAAAAAAAAAAACTTCCCGGCTTAATTTTTTTAAATAAAAAAAAAAAAAAAAAAAATAATTAAATTAATTACAAGGCGAAGGCCTTGTTAAAGCAAACGCTTTTTTCCAATTTTCTTTTTTTTAGTTATTCGTTATTCTTCTTGCCTTTTTCTTTTTATTTATTTATTTTTTTTTTATCAAAAATAATAGTACATTTTAGCTTATTAATACTTTGTAAATACAAAATAAATAGCAACAAGTTTGTGTTGTTTGTGCAATTATTTATCATCATCGTTATCAAGTGTTTTTTTTTTTTTTTGATTAACATTAATTATTGAGTTTTAGATTTTATAAATTAAATTTTACTTTACGTTGTTGCGGCAATTTACATAAACAAATACTTACTTGTAAGGGTGGCTGCATTGTACTGCCAACAACGACATGTTTGGTGGGACTGGGCATGGCTTGATAAGATGGTGGACATAAAATATTTGAAACCAATTGATGTTGGAACGTATCTGTACGGCCCTGAGCGTACTGACGACCCACATTACGTCCACCATAAATTTGATACAGATTCTCATAAGCCAAGGGTCTTTCTCGTACAAGCCGTTGTACTTGGCTTGTCAGTTGATTGTTAATCGTAAATGTCATATTCTCTGTTGTGCTAGGTACGAAATTTGTCACCAATGTTGATGCCGTTTGCACCCTAAATGTATAAAAAAAAAAACAAAAATTAAGGACAAAAAAAAATTTACCACAAAATTAAACACTTACGGATGATAATCCCCGCGTCGACACACTTCCATCATTTGTACGGAAGCCTTCACATTATTACAATACACATAATCCACTAAATGGGTGAGACGTGTAAATGAGTGATTAAGAGCTTCAGCTGGTGTTAGACGTCTTTCCTGATCGATTGTCAGCATACGCTTAAGTAAATCAATAAATTCTCGTCGATCAGTTTTCTCAGCCAACAATTGGCCGCCCTCTAAATCAGTGGGCACATTAACCTGTCCAATATCATCCAAACAATTGAAAATGTATTTGCGCGCCTCTTTACTTTTTGTATTTGTTTCAGCCTCATATTCTTCAATAGTTTTTAAACGCCAAAATGGATACGTTAAATCTGTATCACGATAAAAGAATTTCGATGTCTTTGAAGCGCAACTAAGCATATGTTGCGTCGGTAAACCTTGAGTTTGTGATATGTATCTTTTTAATAAAAAAAAAAAAAAAAAAAAAAAAATAAAAAAAAAAATTAAAAATTAATAATTAATTTATTTTAATGATTTGAATAAAAAATAAATAAAATAATTGAGCCGCGATGATCGTTAATATTTTAGTCTTAGAATTTTATTCTGTTAGACTAAATAAATAAATAAAATAAAGGTGGCCACATTAGCCATTCGCTCATCAGCTTCTTCTTTTTAATTACATATACAAGTTTTTAAGGCAATTTTTTTTTAATTTTTATTTATTGGTACAGGATTTATAATTTAAAATAAATTATTTTTTAACAGCCCAATTCATAAAAACTTGTTAAATTTCATATAGAAAATGTGCTTATTGAACAAGAATATTTTTTTATGAATTTGAATGCAAAAAATTTATTTAAAAAAAAAATAAATTAAAAAAAAAAAAAATTTTTCATTCAGCTGCTAAGCGAATTCCCTAGCCTTAACTTGGTGTTTTACAAACCTGATTTGATCAAATTCTGATGAACCGGGATACAAAGGCCAACCTAAAAATAATTCTGCCACTACACAGCCTAACGACCACATATCTATTGCTTCACAAAATGGTAAACCTAAAATGATTTCAGGTGCCCGATAATAGCGCGACTGTAAATATGTGTTGCATACAGTTTTGCTAATGTGTGAAGCACTACCAAAATCAATCACTTTTACTCTGTAATAAAAATTTAAATAAAGATAATTAGAAAATTCCTTTTTTTTAATTTACAATTGTTGGTGCCAGGCAGAAACGGTTAGTCGGATGCACAATTTATGTTAAAAATAAACACAGTGTCTTTTGGAGTAAAAAACCAAACGGGTTGCCATCAGTGGGAAATGCAAAAGAAAACAACGGTACGAAATCGAATCTTTAATGTGTTTGATTGTTTACTTTTTGCATTTGTCTGATAGTACCCCGCTTTGTAATGCGTAAGCGCACGTTGTTTTATTTAACCAAAGAGCAAACGCAAAGCATTTAGCTTTCGCAGAGTAGCCCCCGAGCCGAGGAGATTACGCCATTTGATTTGCAATAACTCGAGAACTAGATCTCTGATTACAATTTACAAAAATACGCAATGATTGGGAACAAAATAACCTTTAAATTATTTTATTGGCAATGTTTTATTAGTCTTGTAGTTTCTAAAAAAAAAACCGGGCCGCAAATCACCGCATTCGATATCGAATTTTCGTACCTTCTTTACAGAAATCATTAATTTGCCCTAGTATTTGGCAAAAACACTTTGATCAACTTTGAGAATTGGTTGGTCAACATTGTTCCGATTGCATGTTTCTGACTGGGTCGCTTTTAACTTACCTGTAGGGCTGTCTTACAGGATCGACCAACATTATGTTTTCAGGCTTCAAGTCGGCATGAATCAAACCCAGTTGTGAAAGTTTCAATAACGCTGTTAAAACCTAAAATAGACACACACGTTATTAGTAAATGTTGAAAATGAAAACTGAGCCGGTAAAAAAAAAAAAAAAAAAAAAAAAAAAAAAAAAAAAAAAAAAAAAAAAAAAAAAAAAAAAAAAAAAAAAAAAAAAAAAAAAAAAAAAAGATTAACGTAGACTTTAAAGTAAGCGTTAGACAAATTTTGCATATACATTTTTTGGCATAAGAAGGTAAAAGTATAATTTTAATACAAAATGCTGGTACTTTTTTCATACATTTGAAATAAAGGGGTGTTCCAGTAAGAGCTCACTTTTTCATTTTATGTTTCCATAAATCGATTTCTTTCACCTGATGTGTGGCACATGGTGCTTAAACCACATGCCGTGCAGTTGAGACTACAAAGCCATTCAGATGGAAATACACTTCATTGGAAAATTGTTTCATTTTTAAAAATCGCAATAAGCATATGCATAAAAAAATTATACAAAATTTAATAAGTGCACTCTTACTGAGACACTCTTAATTAATTTTATTTTTTATAATAAAAACTCTTTGTTAACCACCAACCTGTTCCAATATTGGTCTTATGTACTTGAGAGGTAATGGTGAAAATTTGTTTTGTTTCAGAAAATCATATAAATTTTGTTCAAGCATTTCGAACACCAAACAAGTATGATTTTTGTGTTGAAAACACTCAAACGCTCGCACAAAATTGAATTCATCAGCATTTTCTTGACTCAAACGTGATAATATCGACACTTCAATTTGACCCTGGCGTGCATATGATGGATGATTTTTAAGAATTTTTATAGCAACAATTTCAGAGGTGCCACGTTTCCAACATTTGACAACTTGGCCAAATGTGCCACGTCCCAAAAATTCTAAAACCTGTAAAATTGAAAAAAAAAAGCAAATAAAGGGGGAACAAAAAAAGACTAAGCAAAGGCCAAACTCACCTCATATTCAGCTGATAAAGAATAGAGAACCTCATGTTGGACCAATTGATAATCACCGTCAGCACCACTGCTAGAACGTTTGCTGGGGGGCTGCGTGTTAGCGTGCCCCCCAGAAGTACCAACTTTGGTGTGGGCCGTTTTGATGCCGTTACCCGGTATGATGGCCGCAGAGGACGCCACGTTTATGCTGCTACTTATAACACCAACACTAATTTCGTTGCCACCGCTTACACCGACACCGACACTGACACCAATTGCCGAAGTCTCGTTGTTATTTTTATTATTGCTGGTGTTGTTCAAATTATGACTAGTCCCACTGTTACCGGCAAGAACAGCTGCTGACGATGATGATGCTGCTGCTGCTGCTGCTGCCGTTGAATTGTAAGAATCTAAGCAACCACAATCGCACTCTAAAAATTAAAGTTAAAAAAAAATTTTATTTTTATTAAAAATTGTTGAATTGAAATTTAATTAAAATCAATTTGGGCCTGCACCTTTATCAAAATTTTTACCAATCCTATAGACATTTCTTAAAATATTTTGAAATAACATTTTCATATAAAATAATTTCCTCAATTTCACAAATGGCGGTAAGGCAAAGTGTATTATTATTTTTTTTTTTATTATTATTTAAAAAATTTACTCAAGTTTAAAATTCGAAACTTGTGTGGTTTGCACGGAAACTTTTCGAATAAACTGACCGGTTGTAAAGAAAAATGTGTTTTATTCATAAAAATATAAATAAATAAAATTCTGTGTAGTCGTTGTGTTGGAGGAGGCCTTTTTTTTATATGCTGTTGCACATCATATTCATTTTTTGTTTTGTTTTTAAGGAACCAAACAGAAAAACAAGTCATTATTTTAAAGGTGCAGAATTGTCGTAAATGTTATTTCAAATTTTAGGTGTATGTGTCACAGTGTATGTACGAGTATGTGTAAATTGAAAATTTGCCGCCATTACAACCAAAGTTCTGTTTTTTTTTAAATACATATAAAAGAAAAGAATTTTTTTTTTGTAGCAAAAGAAAATGCTTGTCTTTTTTTCTTTTGAAATCTTTTTTTTACAAGATTATTATATTTAAATATGATAATGATGTTAAATTTATAAATATTTCCACAGTTTAGAAAAAAAAAAAAAAAAGCAAAGGAAAAGAAAAACAATGACACAACAAAGAGAATTGTGGCACAACAGCACTGTTTGGGATTGACTACGCATTTTGTTTTCTACCGGTCGAAACACATACAAAGAAACATGTTGTCCATATGTCTCATACACACACACGCGCATACACCGAACAAAATTTTCGCTATAACTATTTATTACCAAGAGTTTTTAAATTAAAAACAAAGGAAACAAAAAAAAAGAGAAAGAAGAGTTTATAAATAAAAGCTATTATTAATAAGATTGTAGCTGCTAGGACTGTAAAGCATTTAATACGAGGGTAGCTCATTAAGTTTTTTAATTAATTTTTGTTTTTATATAACCACAACAAAAATAAAAAAGTTTTATGATAGAGAGAACTAAAGGCACACGCTTACACATGGGTTGCATACATTTTTCTCTTTTTTGAATTTAAAAGTTTAATTATCAATCGCCGTAGGTACCTATGAGAATTCTTTATTTTAGCTGCATGCAATGTTCAGCAAATTTTTGTGAAACCATTTAACCCTCTAACCCGGAGTTTTTGACTTCGTATTTAAATCGAGAATTAGTTGATTGTCGTTTTGAACTTAAGTTGCACATAAGTACAGTTTCAGTTTTTCAGTCTTAAATGATTGTTCTTATTTATTTGCGACAAAAGTGTGGCAGCCTCATTAAATGTCAAAAATTAATAATAATTATACAATTAATACTTCAGCGTCATTCATGTCTTCTTCATCAGAACTCATTTTTCTTTATATAAAAAAAAAAAAAAAAAAAAAAAAAAAAAAAAAAAAAAAAAAAAAAAAAAAAAAACCCTGTCAAAATCATATGTTTCATATGTGCAACTCAAGTGGACTTAAATATGATTTAGGTTTATAGTTAGAAACTCAATTTTGTATCTAAATGGAACTTACAAGTTCAAATGACACTTAAGTCCGAAGTCAAATACTGGGCATAAGCCTTCAATTAATGCATTATTTTAGACCCCTAATTTAAAAAGCACACAAATAACCTATAAGATGAAGAGTTAAAACATTAAAATGTTTTACAAAAATATTCCTTGTAAAATTCTACTCTAAATCTCTGAACACACCCATGTTGAAATTTTGACATTAACGCCACAAATAAATCAAAATTTTAAATTTATTCAATCGTTTATTCGATTAATTTTGCGTTGGCACAGCAATGCTACACAAACTGCAGTTTTGTGTTTGAATATATTTTTGAAAATCTGTAAGAACGGACTCTAAGGTGATTTAATAATAATGGGTGTCCCAGTAAGAGTGCACTTTTTAAATTTTGTATACTTTTTTTTATGCATGTGGCAACTCTCAAATAATAATGGGTGTCCGAATAAGAGTGCACTTTTTACATTTTGTGCAATTTTTTTGTGCAAGTGGCAACTCTCAAATTTGACAGCTGTCACATGCCGATTATTTCGATTATTAAAAATGTTGCCCTTTACGAACAAAATAAACAAAGTGAAGTCAATGAAAATTTTTCTAAACAAGTCATCTTCTCCTATGAAGCGCACTAGTCGAAATTGGGGCACAGAAAATCCTCTTGCAATTCATGAAAAACAAATGCAGCCACAAACAGCAACTGTCTGGCAAATATTTTGATTAGGCTTTATTTTATTGAATATGAGCGCGATGCGAATCGAATTGACTTTTGAAAATTCATTAGAGTTGTA
The DNA here is from genome assembly GCA_947397855.1 of Thelaira solivaga. NCBI lineage: Eukaryota > Metazoa > Arthropoda > Insecta > Diptera > Tachinidae > Thelaira > Thelaira solivaga. Next base: position 64,678,145 of record OX377613.1, read on the forward strand.
TTTGAAATTCTTGAGGGTAATTTTAAAAATATTTTTAAATAATTATTTTTTTTCACACTGAAAATTCTCTTCGAAAGCATATTCGATTCAAATCGAAATACATAATAACCCCCCCAGAAATATGATAACGTAACTCTTGTGGCCTCAATGGACCGGCATGAATGGATATGTTTTCAGCAAGACGGCACCATAGAATAAAGTCACTCTTATTGAAACACCCTTCACAAACAGCATCATCATCTGTATGCAAATAATTTATTTGCTTGTGTTCGATTAAACTTTTTTTTTTTCAAAAATTTTCTAACACATCGTTTGTTTGTTCTCGACTACAGTGTAACAGAATATTAGTGACTAACTGAAATCACACTAGCTAACTGACGTTAAAAAGTTTAATTGGTTGTTTTGCTAGACCAGTTTGTCGATGCGAGATAATTTTTATCTTCTCTTTTAGTGCACACTTTTTTCCATTACAAAGAATAAAATGTAAAATGAAATGAAAGTGCACCCCGTCAGTCAATTCTCATATTGATATGCATTTTGTTTCTCTCTCTCTCTCTCTCTCTATACTTTGTTTATTTTAATGTAATTATCGCAGTTGCTGTTTTTGCTGAAATTACTTTTTGTTATCATTTTTATTTTCTGTCTGGTTCATGCACACACACACAATTACTGCTGATGGCTGCAGTTGGTGTTCCAAGTTAGAGACAAACATTTGTTTTTCGAGTTTCTATGGCGGCTGGAAAGAACTGTTTTCTAGTTGTTTAGTGATCGAATACATTGAACTGTTTAGAGTTTTATTTTGTTTTACTTTATTTATTGTAGAGCTTAATCATGAAAATAAATTATTTATTAAAAACCATTTTGATTTTGGTAATTTTCATGGGCAAAATCGGGATTATGGGATGGGACACATATCATTTTAAAGGGGAGGCCGTTTAGATTTGTAGTCTGCCGCCCAAATACCCAGAAATTACTTTGGGTTATTAAAAAAAAAAATTTGAAATTCCTTTATATCACAGTACTCTTGCTCTGAGAGATTTTTACCATTCCCTATTTTGCCGAGGTACCATTCCCGATTTTGCCCATGAAAACTACCAAAATAAAAAAGGAATTTCATCTGTAGGTTCTAAGCTTTCAGGAAGTGTTTGTAGTTTTTATTTTATGATGCAAAATTGAAATTGCCAAAATCCTTTTAGAACAAAAGTACGAGGAAATTCCAAAAAAAATTTTAAAAATACTTCAAAGTAATTTCTGAGTACTTGGGCAGTAGATTACAAATCTAGACAGCCTCCCCTTTAAAATGATGTGTGTCCCATTAAGTCCCATGCCTTGATATAAAAGAGTTAGGCCACAGTAGCCTTCATCCCTGAGAGACCACATATATACGTTTTTTTTGTATTAAGTGAAATTTTCAAAGATTTCTAAAAAAATTTCACAAATACAATTGGGAGAAACTGTATTCCCAGGATGATAGCCCTATCCATTATGGTTGTTTTTCATTAGGTCCCATTTCTTGAGATAGAAGGGTTTGGCCAGCATATACCCCTTTAAATTCACTACATATGTGAAGAATATGTATGGAAATTTTTTTATCGCATGCGATATTTTTTTTAAAATGTATTTAACTAGACGTATTTATTTTCACACACATGAACTGGCGGTGCCTTTCATCCCAGCACAAATACAACTTTCTGTTTTAATGAGGTTGCTGGCAGAAGGCGGTTTGCAACGAGGGATTGAAAAAGACAGTGGACAGACAGCTAGAAGCATAACAAGTATAATTATAAATCGTCTGCTTGTCAGTTTAGAAATCTGTTCTAGGTTGATCACATTGATCATGAGCGACAACGAGCATAATTTGTCCCCTTTCATAAATCCTTTTCCAATGTCTACATTGTTTTACATAAAGCGCAATAATTATAGATCCTAAATGGTGTTCTTATGTTTTCCCTTGAAATTTTAAAAAAAAAAAAAAAATTAAAAATAGTTTCAAGTAACTTCTGAGTATTTGGGCGATAGATTACAAGTCTAGACGACCTAACCTTCAAAATGATATGTGCCCTCTCCCGTAATCTTCTTGAGAAATCAACGCATTAATGCATATTTGTACCCATGCACTTATATTTCTCCTAAACATATTTAGAAATATTTAATGGCGTAAGACGTATTTGCCATAAATACTAAAAAATATATTTACGAATATAAAAAAACGTAACGGGTTACGATAAAACATATTTAACTCGGCATATTTATCTTCACTTACTTTGTAGAACACGTCTGACTATCTGCTTTAAAATTTAAATGAGACACAGCTACGTATGATTAATATTAATTGATATTTTTCCTAAAAAAAAATCATACGTTAGGGTGAATGAGGCGGCTTACTTGTAGACAAAATGTATGCACAAGTGTTTGTACTTGTGTGTGTATATGTGTGCTTTCAGGTGAAATATGTGCTGGCATAAATTTGAATTAAGCTGTACCACTAGCTTTTAGGTATTAGGCCTGATTATGAGTCTCGTTGTGGTGACGAAAACAGTGATATGTGGCAACGCCGGCCATATAATTTACAGTTGCTAGTCGTAAATTCGACTACGACAGCGACACTCGTAATTAGGCCTATTAGTTTTATAAATATTCTCACTATTTCTGCTCGTTCGTGAGGCGTATATTTATCCATAATAAAATTTGAACGTCTACACAACACAATCGTTAAAGCGAAACTGAGTTAAGCGTTACATAACCAAGATGCCACGAAGGCAAAATGGTTGCGGGACTTTTGCTCCACCAATAGGTATAGCGAAGTAATTTTTTATTCTCTTCATATTCGTTATACCGAATTTTCACTGTATTTTATTATTATTTTCATTATGGGCTATGATCGCAGGGCGACCTTTAAGATCTATTGTGCAGCCCAGTTCCTAGCTACAATCCGAAACTCCTTACTTCTCTCATAATTGTTGTAGGACCAATCTTGCCTAGATCTTTTCAGACCAATGCCCCACTACCCAAGCAGCTTGTTCTGGGTCTTGCCACCGCTGGGCACTCGCAGAGTATTCACTTTCAATAATTTTCTCAACTATGGTTACTTATTTTTATATCTTAATATAAAAAATTTGACTGTACGTGTATTTGACATTGTACTCCCCTAAACGGCTGGACCGATTTAATTGAATTTCTGTGAATGCCTTTGGGTTATGCCTTAGAAGATTTAGCATTATAAACCCCTCCCGGCAGAACGCGCTGCAGTCGCTATCTGGCTTATTTGTCTACTACCTGTTTTTACCCGGTATGGCACGGTCTTTTACTCTATGAGCACGATTTCTTAAAGAAAGAAGATCGAATATACAAAAATTTTAAAAATTAAATAAAATCTAACTTAAATTTTTATGAAAATTAAAATAGATCACTTTTTAATATTTTTTCGAATCGGAGAACGGTTGTTCCGATTTGGCTATAATAATTTGTGTGTTACATGTTCCGCATAATCCAACTTTTTTTTTATGAAAAGAAAAATGTATCACGCCCACTACTAAGCCTTTTTTTTAAATTTATTTCAAAACGGAGAACAGCTGGACCGATTTGGACCGGCATAACCCAACTTATATTTTTCTTCTCTTTTTAATAATTTTTCAATATAAATAAATTTTGAAGGCAAAAGAAACTTCACCTCAATTTATGTCCCTGTTATGGTTCCCAAGTCAACTCTACTTTAATTGTAATTTTGTTATTATAACCTATTTAAGTTATTACTGATTATTTTTTTTCTATTCGCTAATTAAAATGTTTAAATTCAGCCCAATTATGAATAAAAATTCCTCGAGAGTTTTTTCACTTTTCCCTTTCCTCTTATCATAAAAAAGGTTCTCCTTTTTTTAACATAGAAAGTATTCTGATTTAGGGAATTTTAATTGGGAAAAAAAACCTAAGGAATATTCATGATTGGGCTGATTAATTTTTATTAAAAACGAATATTAAATTTCTTTTTCTTATAACGAACATCTGATGTTTGAATTTCTGTTGCTTCTAGTTGAATAAAAAAAATCTTTGTAAATAAAAGGTGTCTCAGCAAAAGTGAAATTTTTTTAATTTAGTCTTCTTTTTTGTACAAGTGGCAGCTGTCACTTCACTAACAAACTAGACGTTACAATTGTGTTGGACCAAAATGAAGTCAATGAAAATGTTTTTGAAAAAAAAGTAATTTCCTTCTATGAAGAGCATTTTCATCTCTGAATGGCTTTATGAATGCACAAAATTGTTTATTTGGGGCTCAGAAAATATTCATGCAAGCCATAAGAAGCAACTACGCTCATAACAGGCAACTGTACGCTGCGTAGTTTGCTCTGGGCTTACTCTTTTGAAGTTGAGGTCCAAATTGCAGTGACTGTAAGCGGCATTCGTTACAGAAACATGATAGCGGAGTTCTTGTGGCCTCAACTGGAAGACAAGACGCCATCTGCCTCACAGCGAGTGAAATAATCGATTTCCAGAGCATTTTATTTCAAGAAATTCTGATCACGATTTAAGGCAGTGTAATTTTTTTCGTTGGGGTTTTCTAAAGTCTTGGGTTTATGCAAATAAACCACAAATAAATTTGAGATCCTTTGGCCAGACACAGCCCCAGTCATTGAAAGTAAGGGTCTGTCATCAGAGCCTTGGGGGCCGGCCGTTTGAAGCATATTTTATTCTATACTTAATAGGAACATGTTTTCTTGGAAAAAAAAAATTAAAATGCAAAAGTTAACTCTTACTGAGACACCAATTACATACCTACTAAATAAATATATGTATGCACTGCACACATGTACATACTTACTATTTTTAATTTCCTCTTACAAATAGCTTTTATTATTTAATGAGCCAATCTTAGAGGAAATGTTTTGTACTATCAATCACTCTTACCATTTGTTCATGAATAAAATAAATATTACCAATCAATTGGTCGAGGTAATTACCTAGAAAGAAAAAGAAATAAAAAAATTATTAATTGAATTGTTAATTTAAAAAGCAAAATGAAAAAAAAAAAACTTTAGAGAGAAAGAAAGTTAATGTAAAATAGTAACTCTAGTGATATTATTGCTGTTGTTGTTGTTTTTTCTTTTTTATGAAAAGAAAAGGGCAGACAAATATTAAATAGAAATAAGCTAATGAAAAAACAAAAATATCTTGTTAAAACACGTGCAATTCAAATAATCATAATGGCCTCAAAATAACGTGTATTTAGTTTTTGTACTCGCGTTATTGGTCATGTGAATGAAGTAAATAAGAATTATGCATGTGCATTTGTGATTAGTTATTTCAAGGGTAAAAACACATGTTCACTCATATTGTCTTTTACCATTTTTTTTTTCTTTTGTTTTTTCTTTCTTTCTGCTGTCAGTTAGTTTAAGCTGTTTGGTTACAACCAGTAATAAAAATTTTCCAGAATTAAGTCTATGAAATGCCGTTGATGATACAACAGGCAGGTAGGTAGGCCAGCCAGAATGCATGTTTTTAAAACGTGAACACACAAATTATTTTACGTTTTAAGTAACAATTGAAAATGTTGTTTGTTTGCTGCTTTTTTTTTTTTTTTTTCTTCTCCAACCCACTTTCTTTTAAAGTCTGACTGATAACAACTAGTGCGCTGATGATATAAAAACCTTATTAAAATCGGAATAAAATATTATATGAGGAAATTCTAAATACTTAAATGTCATTATAGCGAGGATTATGTGTTTATTGACTTACTTTAAATTAACATTTAATGCCATTTATATGAATATTTGTAAATTAATTTTCTTGTTTATTCCCAAAGGTCTTTAGTATGCAAAAGAGAAGATTAAGGGCCTGTTCAGCTAAATCCGAACGAAAGCTTCGTTCGAATAATTGTATTGAAAATAAAAACACCACACGAAAATTTGGTTTTGTTTTTAATACAATTATTCGAACGAATTTTTCGTTCGTATTTCGCTGAGCAGGCCTTAAAATTAAAATATTTTTGTTCAATATTAAAATGTTGGTTGGGTAGTTTGTTTATTCAGTTCACTGCTTACAAAGTTTTTTGTTTGAACATTTGAAACTATTGGCAAATAATTCCTATTTAGTCAAGAGTTTTTACAATATTAAGATTCTAATTGTTGCCAAGAAAAATTGGGAGTAATCTGTTGGGGATTCAGAACAGCTTCCGATGAAATGTTGTGTTATTACCAGGTAAAAAACGAAAATATGCCCTTAAAAATATAAAATATGCCCTAATGCCCTTATAGAAAAAAAAAAAAAAAACAATCATTATTTTCCTAATCACATATATTTGAAGAGATATTTATTAATCTGAAAATTACTTTTATAAATTTCTTTTAGATCAAGTAAACGATGTAATTTCTGAAAATTATTGCTAACAAACGTGTGATTTTTTTTAGTTGTGAAATACTTTACAGGTTATCGAGAGGTGACTTCCGAGTTATAAAAAAAAATTTTGCAATTATGCCAAAATATGCAAAAATATGTATTTAAAAGTAAATATGCTAAAATATGTATTTAAAAGCAAATATGCAAAAATATGCAATAACAAATAAACACTCGAATTTGGAAAAATACTTGATTAGAACTGATTTTAAGTTACTAAGTAAAAACATGCATGTAACTGAAAATCTTTGCCTTGGTTATTACAAAAATATACTTATTACGAGCTGCACGTGTAACCTAGTATTTATTATTTAATTATTATTACATCAAAAATCTAATTAGAAAAGAAAATTATTTAATTAAGTTAATTTTTAGTGTCATTAGACAATTTGGTTTTCCTTTCAACATAAATTTATCAAACAAATTTTCTTTGGCAGTTAGACAAACAAGGCAGTAGTTAATTTTAATAGGAAAACAAGACACACATCATCACACAACTCACTAGCGACTTGTCCTAAATTAGATTTTTTTTATTTTAGACACGAGTAAATTTATGGTTCTCCCAACTCACCTCTACTTTAGTTGTAATTTTGTTATTATAACCTATTTGTGTCATACAAAAATGACAGCTCATCAATAGCAGTTGTTTCAGTTGAGTTGTGAACCATAATAGGGGTATTAAATGACGCGAAAGTCACGTCTACGCATATTGGCTTTAATAATGAGGTTGTGACAGTTTTCTTCTTCTTGCAGGTAAACAGTCAGCCAAATTTACCTAGGCTAGTTAGGGTATGGAACAAGCAAAGTGTGCACACAGAAAACAACTTCGGTAGTGAGAACTAAATTTCTTTCCAATCAAAAATTCAGTTGTTGTAACCAATTTTTTTAGTTGTAGTAACCAGAATTCTATATAAGTGACCAAAATTTAGTTCTACTAAAAATTTTATAGGCTGTAAGACTGATTTGCTATTGTCACGATTAAAAAATACGACAATCATAAATGAATTTTTGATTGGAAACAAATTTAGTTCTCACAACCGAAGTTGTTTTCTCAGTGTGTATGTAATATTTATTTGCCGTACCTTCGTGTAACTTTTTTAGTTCTACTTTATATAATTTCCAAAAACGACCCAAGTATAGGGTGGCGGAAAACCACGCCTACTCACGTAAAAAAGACTAAGAAATTTTTTTAATCGGGTAAAAAAAAACACTTTTTCAGTATAATAAAAAAAGTAACAATCTGCTGTAAACTTTACTTAAAAAAAATTTTTAAGTCCACAGCTTTTGTGAAAAATTAAATTTTTATCTAGAGTCTAAAAATAAACAACTTTAAGCTGTTCCAAATTCATAATTTTTAGCCACTTTAAGATACTGATACTGACTCAATAAGAAGCAATAAAGAATTTCTCAAAATTTTATAGTAGAACTTTTGATTTTGGCAACGATGTGACTGGTATTCGTCCTGCCTATTTAAAAACTTATTTTGTGAGTTCGATATACAAATTTTTCATGGTCTTGGCAAGGTGTAGGTACCCCTTGTGTGTGTGCCTGTGTGAGTGAACATGATTTTTGTATTATTATTATTCAATTGATTTCTTTTAAATTATTTTCAACAATATTTTATTATTTTTTTCATTTCAAAAACCATTTGCTTTAATGAAACCAGTAAATGCATAACCCACAGCAAAATCTCTTCATTTATTTAATTTTGATTTTATTTGTAAAAATCATTTTGGCGTAAATCCGCATAAAGTAATTTCAAACTCTTTTTTTTTTTTTTTTTTTTTAAACAAAACAAACAACAGCAACCATAAATTAAACAAAAAAAAAAAGCTGTGGGTTGGTAGTGAATGGGGTTGTTGCTTCGTTTTGGTTTCATTATTGCCGGTATTGAATTTTAGTTTGTTGCATTTGAAATTACAAGTGGAAATAAATTTTGTAAGAAGCAAAAAAATTGGTAAAATAATTTAACAACAAAACAGCGCAGCAACAATTAAAAATTAATGTTTTCAATTTATTTCATTTTATTGCATTTTATTTTGTGTGTGTTGCTGTTGTTTCTTTCACACATTTAATAAATTTCATTTTGAAGCAATAGCATATGCAGCAACAACAACAGCAAAAGCAAACCTTTTAAAAACTGAAATGTGTTATTGTTATTGTTGTTTGTCTCTTTTTTTTAACAATTTTTTTTTATTTTTATTTTAATTCCGTTTAAATGGGGTGCATTAACATTTTGCTCTGCCACCGTTAAAGGCAACAACAAAAACAACAACAATAGTAATAACAATAAAAACAAAATCATATTTAGTCTCGTATTCATTATTATCATTAAGAGGCAACAAACAACAATAGCCTACAGCAAGTAACACCAGCAGGCAGTTGCAACTGTTGACAGCAAAATTTAATATTTTAAAAACCAAACAATTTTATATTTTCATTGGGCTGCATTTAAACAGTCAGTTAGTCATTTCTTTAAAGGTATGAAATCATCAAACAGTAAAACCAAAGAAAAATGGAAACGCGCTTAAAAAAAAAAAAAAAAAAAAAAAAAAAAAAAAAAAAAAAAAAAAAAAAAAAAAAAAAAAAAAAAAAAAACAATTTAATTGTTGTCTTCACAAGTAATAGTTAATTATTTAATTGGTTTATTCACAATAATACAAAATATTAAAAAAAAATATTAATTACAAATCTTTTATTGACGAAAAACATGCATTTTTTGACGTCATCCTCTTTTTTCTTCTCTCACTTCTCTATCAAAATTATTGCTTTTATTTCTGTTATTTAAATAATTAATATTTCTTTTGAGAAAGCATTTTAATTTTAATTAAAAATACAATAAATGCCTCGTTATCGTGCATATTGTATTAACTAAAGAATTAAATCAAAAGAAACAAAGAATTCCATATTTAATGAAATTAATTTCACTTTGTTTTCTTCTATAAAAATTAATAAAAACACGCGCATGGAAAAATTATTTTTAGATTAAATTCAAAATAAAAAAAATTCTTCAATCAGAACTCTATATTTCAACATGTGCGTTGCAGATAGCTACGTCAGTTAGCTTCGTTTTTAATGTTGCACTTCTGCATTTCTCTCTCTCTCTCTCTCTCTCTCAGGCACTTAAAAACTAACAGAATTAGTTCTGTAAAAGGAGTTAATTCTGTAAAACTAACAAAATGAAAAAAAAGAACATTAAAAGAAAACTAAACATTATCGGAATCGAATAATACGGTGCGAAAATGTAACACAGTGTAAAATTCTTAAGGTCACTATACAAAATTTAAAAAAAAATATATAATCCGGAAATTTCTGGGGGACCAACAGAGGGGACTTCAGAGATTTCAGTTCGTTATCACTCATATTCAGCGACAGCACTGGGGTATATGAAATTAAAAAAAAAAAAATTTTAAATAATCCAAAGTAATTTCTGAGTATTTGCGCAATACATTACAAAGCTAGACAGCCTCCACTTTAAAATTGTACGCGTCCGTTTTCATTTCTCTGCCTCTGCTTAATATATACTAGAAGATCGGTTTGAACTTCATTCTGATGAGCGCTATATGGCTTAGTGAAAAGCAGCAAAATTATTTAGGTCGTTGCGGATTCTTATTTTTTCCTCCTTTTTTTTCTCTTCTTCTTTCCTTTTATCTTTTTTTCTTTTCTTCTTCATCTTCTTTTTATCTTTTCTTTTTGTCTTCTTTTTCTCTTTTCTTTTCATCTTCTTCTTTTCTCTTCTATTCATCTTTATCTCTTCTTCTCTTTATTTTTATCTATTTTTCTTTTCATCTTTATCTCTTCTTTTTTCACTTCACCCTTTTCTTCTCTCTTCTCTTCATCTTTATATTCTTCTCTCTCTTCACTTCACCTTTTTCATCTCTCTTTTCTTTTTTCTCTCTTCATCTTTATATTATTCTCTCTTCACTTCATCTTTATATTTTTCTTCTCTTGATCTTTATATTCTTCTTCTCTCTGCATTTCATGTACTCTTCTTCTCTCCATCTTCTCTTTTTTTTTCTTCATGTTCTCTTTAACTTTTTCTTTTTTCTATTTTGTTTTTCTTTTTCTTTCTTCTTCTTCTTTTCTCTGTTCCTCTTCCTTTTCTTAATATCTTCCCTTATCCTTTCTTCTCTCGTCTCCTCTAATCTCTTCTCTTCTCTTCTCTTCTCTTCTCTTCTCTTCTCTTCTCTTCTCTTCTCTTCTCTTCTCTTCTCTTCTCTTCTCTTCTCTTCTCTTCTCTTCTCTTCTCTTCTCTTCTCTTCTCTTCTCTTCTCTTCTCTTCTCTACTCTTCTCTTCTTATTTTTATCCTCTCAACTTTTATTTTTACCTTCTTTTCTCTTGTTCCTCTCTGCTCTTCTCGTCTTCTTCTTATAATTTTTCTCATTTCTTCTCTATTTTCTTTCAACTCTTTATCGTCTTTAACTCTTCTCATCTTTTTCTCTTCTTTATCTCTCTACTCTTTATTTTCTTTTATTCTTCTTCCTCCTTCTATTCTTTTCTTTTACTTCTCTCTTCTCTTTTTCTTGGCTCCTCTCCCTTTTTCATCAATCTGTCTCTTTCTTCTCTTTTTTTTCCTCTCTATTCTCTTCTCTCTTCATCATTTTCTTTTTTTTTTTGGATAAGGGGTCTTTTTAAACTTTACCAATTTTTTTAATGGCTTATTTTTTTAAATTATTTTCTTTGTCAAAACTACTCTATATCTTTGAAACTACTGAGCAGACGATGTAGGTACAACTTAAAAGGATGTTCAATGCGGAATATCGGATTTTCTTTGTAATCAAATAAAACAAATCATTTTCCAATAATATTTATGTGTGTGGTGACATTTGTTCCATTTAAGAAAATAAAAAACAAAGGCCATCTAAGATGAGAATTTAGTTAAATAAATTTTACAAGTTAAAATGTTTTATTTTTTTTTTTAACTTTTACCAAATCAGTAAATTCTACACATAAAAAATATTGATTTTTTTTTTTGAAATTGTTGAGTCGTAAAAGTAATTTTTGTTTGTTTGTTTTTGTTTCATAATAGATTTTTTTTAAGCATTTCAGTAAAACAGTAAATAGACAAAATTTAAAATTAAGGGGGAAAAACAGGCAAATGACTGGCGGGCGCCATAAATGATGCCCATTTGCTTTTCGTCTCTTGTTTCTATTTTTTTTTTGTTATTAAGACAGAAGAAGGAAAACTGTCCACCATGCTAAACACATTTTTATTTATGTCATTTTGCCATTTAACGCATTTTTCATTTACTTTACTTTAAGTTTGTTTTTTTCTTTCTTTTTTATTTCAGTTGCTGGGTCTAGCAGTTTTTGTTTTAATTTTTTTTTTTTTTGTTTGTTGTAGTGCTTTCACTAACTCTTGTGCAGTTGTTGCAATTGTTATACGACTATGTTGGCAGTTGTTTAAGGCTCAACATCATCATCAACAGCAACAATGAAAAACTAATGCAGACTGTTTGCACGCCTGCTACATTTCACGCACACATGTGAGTGTAAGCTTCTGCCTGTATGTGTAAGGGAGTGTGTATGCTTATCGCCTTTATTGTCAACAATATTATTTTCATCGTCTTTATCATGATATGCAGTGCAGTGACAAGCATAATGAGCCACAGTGGTAACAAAATAGTAAAAAAAGAAAAGAAAACAAATAAATTCAAATTCAAATCATATTGAGTTTTCTTTAAAACATTGAAAATATTTTAAGTCAATGAAAAAATCATTTCATAGAATTAACGAAATCTAATGCTTTCAATGTAAGAAACTTAGCAGTCTTAGGGGTTAAATACCTGCTTCAGTTCTTGTTTAAAAAAAAAAAAAAAAAACTTTTTATTCGTAGAGAGAATTAAATTTCAGCAGCACTTAATTAGCAAATCAACAATACCACTGTGCTGTGTTATACACAGACGTACTACCCAGGCAAGTACGAAAGTGCAATTGCCTTACATTGCCACCGCATACATTGCATGCCTGTGATGACCTCAATAATAGTTTTTTTTTTGTTTTGTTTTATGTTTTCATAATCACACATTTAACTAAACTAAAATTCAATGAGAATATCAAAAAGACAATAAAAAGTAAAGAAAAATAAAGAGGAAAAAAATCAAATAAAAATTGATGTTAAAAATAATAAAGAGAGAAGAATAAAAGCGAAAATAATTGTAAAAGTAATAAGAATGAATACATTGTAAAATCTTTTTATGCACGTACACACACATACACATACATACGCACATATACATACATGTACTTAAGCATTTACATGTGTATTTACACATGTACTTTTTAAAAATTCTACATTATGGTTTCTTGGTTTACTGTTGCTGTCGTCTGCATAGACCAGGACCACACACGGCAAGTTTAGTTGGGCAATTCTTCCTCAATTATCTATTAGAATTGTCATTTTGTCCACACACACAATTGTTGTTTCGGCAATTTTATCATTCTTATTCAGCTATTAATTCAGCCTTCAAGCTACCTGTCTTTTTTTTTTTACATCTTTATAAAAGTTAGGAAGAGGGAATAAAATAGAATTGCGGAGTACGAGCAAGTTTGTACCCCTTTTCATTCCTCTTTCCTTTCTCTCCTACAAAATCAAGAATTGCGCAACTAAAATTGCTGTGTGTGGTCTTGGTCAAAGTTGCTTTGCAGTTTTTATTTATGTTCAGACTAGGGAAATATTGAAGAAAAACAAAATTTATGAGGCACTAAGTCCCCCACACCGTCGTTCAAAATTTTAGAGATCCGATGAGCAACACCCTACCGGGCTACGGTAGCCCAGTAGAGGAAACCTTATTGAATTAATGGGTTAAGAGCTGATACTCACTACTCTACATTGTGTGCAGGAGTCTGTCTGGGTTTAATGTATTTTGTTCTGGGGACAGTGTCTGTAAGCTTCCGATACCACCTCATGAAGGTGTTATGAAATCTGTAAACTAAAAATGCATTTTTTTTAGTTCTCTGGTGTCGATTTAAGTAATCGTTATGCATACTCGTTAAAAGCGATTAAAGACTGATATTTTAAAGCAAAATTTACACTCTGCTTTGTTTTATTACAATTATTTTTATCTAATACGACGAGTGAGTACATTAAAATGAAAATTGTTGCAACAATAAGTAGAGGATTAAATTATTATAAAATTCTTAAACAATAGAAAACACATACCCGTATATGAGCGCCATCGTATGTGTATGTATGTATGTATGGCTTGTCTCTTTACAAGCTGATATTTTTAAATACGAGTAGTTCCTTATCAAGTCGTTTTAAAGGGTTAATAAACTCAACGTTTACAAAATAAACTGGAACGCAAAACAGCATTTTTTTGTTTTGTTTTATATTTCAAACTCTGCATTTTTCAACAGACATACCGACAGACAGATAGTGAAATATATAAATTATATTATACACAACAAAATAGCCATATTCGTACAAGTACATACGATGTGTACAACATGCCACGATACGACTAATATTGGTTAGTGTGCATACAAGTAAATAGATAAATTCTTTACAGCTGAAAAGCTTAAAACATAAAATCATATAAGAAGATAAAGAATTTATAAACGCATACATGGGTGGATAGGTGTGTAGGTATGCACTTAAAAATACTTGTAAGTGTATGTGTGTAAGAGCGTAAGTGTGTGCATGTTTACAATGCAACACAGCTATCTAAGGCAGTCATCTACAAATTGTCTTACAGAGTAACCGTATAACAAAAATATTTTGTTTCATTGCAAGGGAATGGACTTCTAAAGGTGACAAAATAAAGATGAAAAATAAGACGTAATAAAACCCCTCTGCTATAGGTTGCACCAAAAAAAAAAATATGTTCAACATGACCGTTTGAAAATATTATTGTGAGGGCTGTTTGTCAGGTGACAACACAAATTCTAGTCTGCAGAAAACATCCAGGGTCTAGGCAGGAATCGAGCCTACGACCTTTAGTTTGATAGGTTAGTATGCTATCTACTAATCTTTGGGGGCACAAAATTTTTTAAACTAATCCAAAGTAATTTCTGGGTAATTGGGCGGCAGATTACAAATCTAGACAGTCTCCCCTTTAAAATGATATGTGCCCATCCCGTAATCTTTAATGGTTCATCCGGAAATTGTTAAATCACTCAGAGGAGCAGCACTGGGGTATATGAAAATATCAAAAAAAAAAAAAAACAATTTTAAATAATTGCGCAAAGGATTATAAATCTAGATAGCTAGATATGTGTCCTCGTAATTCGATATGGTATAAGGGTATAAGGGATTTTCAAAAAAAAATTTTTTTAAATAATCCAAAGTAATTTGATATTTCCTGTGTATAATTTTCTTGTTAAAAGAGAAATTTTTTTCATAAATTTTTGTTAAAGTGAAATTAGAAAAAAATATCTGGCATCACTGGCATTAAGCCATAACCATAATCTTATAGCGGACTAAGGTGTGCAAAGACAAAAACAACGTCAGAAGCAGAACAAAATAAAATATAAAAAAATTAAAAAAAAAAAAAACGCACACACATATATACAACAGAAGAATGCAAGAAAAACTGCTTATTTACCCCTAATCGAGAATGCACTGCTGATTTTCTTTTCTTTTCTCTTCTAAGAGTGTTTTCTCTCATGAATGTAGTGAAAGAAAATTATGTAAGCCTTTCTTTAAAGGAATGCAATGATGCAAAAAAAAGGCTTTTAATGGCTGTTGAATTTGCAAGAAATGTGTGTGAAGCTTCTGGACTAGTCTGCCGAAAACCAACAGAACTTAGGCAGGAAGCGAATCCATTAACACATATTGAAAAGATTGGGTTTCCCCCACAAAGGAACTTTTGTACAGCCAAACAACCAGGGTCTAGGCAGCAATCGAGCCTGCGGAAGCCAAATGGTGAGTTTATTACAATACCCACTATTCTAAGGGGACATCTACGCTAGATTATCAACCAGTTTTACTAGCTGTTGCAGGAATATTTTTAGGCGCTTTCTCCCTACTGCCTGTTTCAAGACGGAATTTTTTAAAATTCTCTTTCAATCTCAGCTAAAGCCTTTAAAAAATTTGAAATTAGTTCACAGAAAAACATTCTTCTTCTTATTTTTTTAATGTTCTATACATTTGTTGTTTAGAAAAAAATTTTATAAATATGTGTGGCTAGAGATATGTGATGTATAACGTCAGGTTGGATGCAGTCACTTGTTTTGGGGAAAGTTTTTGTTGGCACAATATTTTTTTCTTTTTGTAGCAGACAATTCAATTTGTTCGAACAAAAATTCTACTTGCAACAAATAAATAGAAAAATTCCAAAAACAAAAAATTAAATCGATTTTTAAATAATAAAATTGTTATCTGAGAAGCTTCTAGACTATTTGCAGAAAAATAACCCAGGGTGTGGGTAGAGCTCGAAACTGCATTCTCAAAATGTTATTCAAAAATATGCAGGAACTTTTCCCTTAATTTTAAAAGTTTTTAAGGGAATAAAGAAGAAAATCTTTCAAGTTAGAGAAGGAGAGAGAGATAGACAGATTTTTGTATGTCAGATGGAGGACAAAATTGTTTACATTCTTTAATAGCTCTGAACTTTTGCACATAAACATTGTCGTCACTCTTATTCTAGTGTTTTTTTTTCTTTTTCACTTTTAAAATATTTTGTAGGTTGGAGGTTACAGCAGGTCAATTCTTGGTGTCTTAACATCTGAAGGACATTTTTGAAGAAAAATAAACTATTTTTTTTTTGTGAGATAATGTTGAATAGACGTGGAAAAAAAACTCAAAGATAAAATAGAACTGTTTTTATGAAAGGAAACCAAGGAAAACCTTTAAGTGGAAGGAAACAAACAAAAAGTGTTGAAAAATTATTATTAAAATTAATTTGCATGAAAAGCTTTTCAAAATTTTAATTTAATTTTTTTTTAATAAAAAATTTTCAGCACTTGTCACGGCAAATTTTATTATTCTCTTGTTTATAAGTAAGAATTAATGAATTTATAAAAGGGTGGTCAGAACATCTTTAATTGAGCTGTTATATTTAAAATTGGTACAAGTCCACTTTAAAAGAAAAAATAGTATAGACACTCGATATCATACTAAAATTACCGGAGACTAATTTTTTGTTTTAAGTGGACTTATACCACTTTCAAATATAACAGCTCAATTAATGAATAGTAGTGCGACTTGAAAATAGACCTGATTATGGGTGTCGTTGTCGTGGCGAAAACAGTGATATGTGGTAACGCCGGCCATATGTTTTATAGAGGCTTTCGACAACGACACTCGTAATAAGGCTGAATATAAAAAATTAGAATTGATCTAGGTTATTATTATAGAATGACTAATTGGTTGGTTGGTTAAGGTGGCGGTCTTTGGCCTTTAGTTACAACAATTAGAACAACAAGATTAGCTTTTAGAATCACATACACTCCAAGAGAACACCATAGCAATAAGGTTTCCTGTAACTCAAATAAATTATTTATAAATTGCGTATTGCGCAATTTGTGATTTCGGGGCAAAATATGTGAAAACAAGAGATAATTTTGTTTAAACCCTTTTAAACAAAACAAATCTGCTGAAGCTTCTTGGCTTGTCTACAGAGTATACCCAGGCTCTAGACACCTGCGATCCCCAGATTGGTACGTTAGTAGGCTACCTACTAATCTATGGGGGGCACCCATAGCGAAATCTGTATCTTAAAGTTTGAAAAGCAGAGCATTCACAGAATATGTAATAAACTGTTTCCTCTTTCTCGTATGTTCAACAACTGCGATAGTAGGCTTTTAACGCTAGTTCTAATATACTGGCTTGTGTACCCGTAATCACAGCCACAAACCCTGAAAGATCCGTACTCTTTCTATGTAGCAACTAAAAGTAGGATTTTCTTTAATTACAAGGACAAATATTAAGCAATCTAAGTATCCCATAAGATCGAGTTTAGGGACGTCAAGGAATGTTTACGAAGGGGCTCTTTTGGCAACAGAATATACATTTTCTCAAATACCAAGCAGCTCTACGTGCACTGGCAAAAGCAATTTCTTGCAATCAAAATTGGTTTCGCATTGCTATAGGCTTCTTAATGCTTACTCTGGTAGGCATACCGGAGTACGACGGGCATGTGACCCATGAAATAGCGGACTATGAGGCCAAAAAGTACTTTCATAGGACCAGAGCTTTTCTGCTGGCTGCATAACAACTTCATTGATGGCCTAATGTGCAGGGAGGAGAAACAAAATCTACACACAAAAAACAACTTCGGTTGTGAGAACTAAATTTGTTTCCAATCCAAAATTCATTTGTGATAATCAAATTTTTCAGTTAGTGCAACTAGAATTCAATAATAGAGATCAAAAATTAGTTTTGTTAAAAATATTTCGAACTGTAAGACCGAATTTCTATAGTCAAGATTAAAAACTTCGATTATCACAACTGAATTTTTAATTGGAAGCAAATTCAGTTTTCACAACCGTAGTTGTTTTCTGTGTGTACAAGATTGCTGAAAAGCCAAAGTAGACATGCCCTAGTCAAGGAAATTCATTAATCCCCAACACTTTAGAGCAGTGTTGTTTTGCAACTCAGCAGAAATGACATCAAACTCTACTTTGAGCTACTATATGGCCAATATACTCAATTACCACAAGTAGAATGGGTGTGCTGCAGAACGACTGCTATAGTTTCTGTTAAGAGGAATGGGAAACGTCAAAACATATTCTGTGCATTTGCACAGAATGAGCTAGAATTATCATGACATCCTTAAAGAGTGTCTCGACTTGTAGTTGAAAACGGGGCTGCACAATAGATCTTAAGGTTAGCAGTGTGAGTATAGCCCATGACAATGATAATAATAAGGTGCTGGCTGCACCTGTCGCTAGCTAATTTCACTCCTGTAATGCTATTAAGCCGCACCATTTCCGATTCTAACATGAGGCTTGCATGTTAGCATCGCTACTGGCTACTATACCAGCCTTTTGATTGGCTGAAATTTAATTGTCCGTAAGAAAGCTGTTTTTAGCATTACTTTTGTGTGTTTTTAATGCTACAAGTAAACATGAAGCTCAGTATTGTATTATCGTGATATTTTTTTTTAAATCGTTCTTATCTTTTTGGGGTTTTATAAAAATATTTGTACAGTTTTTAAGAATTTCATTGTCGTTTATTTATATGAAGGGCATTACGGAATATTTTTGCTTCTCTCTTTGTTATTTTCTTTTTAACAATCTGCAATTTTTTTATCTGTTTTTGAAAATATTTATATACGCGATTTAACACGTGTAAAGATAGCCCTCGCTTAACGCGTTGAATTTCATGCAAAACAATTTAAAATTTCGATTAATTTAAAAAATTTTTCCACTACAGGTTTTTTCATGTTGTAAATTTTGTGGAGTTTTAAGCGAATTACCGGATGATGTAAAGGCATGCCTTTTGTAATAGAAGAGCTCTTCAAGGGCTTTCTAGAAAGGTTTACCTAAATAATCTTTAAAAATAACTGGTTAATAAGGTGAAAAAGCCCAAACCGCAGACAAATATTTAAAAAACTATAGATTAAGTCATGGTGTAAAGTCCCTATTTCTTGATAAAAGGCATAGGAAAAGAGTCTAGAAGCTATTGAAAAAAGTATAGCCAAAAATCGGGGAGAAATTTTAAGCATTCTGTGGCAGTAGGGAAAAACTGTTTAAGTCTTATTAAGTTATTTTAGTGGACTACAACTTTAAAAGCTCTCAAAGTTTTTCTTATAAAATTATTGCGATTCTAGAAACGGTATTGTTTTCCCTGCCATCTCGTTAATTGTGGAATCAGGATCTTTCCTACTCCACAATATAAATTATTGAGTTAATTGCTTCAATTTAGTAAATTTTTACTTAAGTAATTTTTTTTTATAAGCACAGAATTACAGTGCAAAACTTTACAGTGGACATATAAAAGCTAACTAGATGTTTTAGCCCGATCTCGCTCGGCTCAGTCCTTTATTACGTAAATCGATATTAAGCATATCAAGAGTGTATTTACCGACTTTTACAGTACTTATGAAAAGAAATACAGAAATTTACTGCCTTATAAATTAGCTCATGTCTTTGCTAGCTTTATTAGCAGAGACGCCTTCTATAGTGATAAATAAAATATTGCAAAGTATAATTTCAGGCTGAAATTAAGTACGTTTACACATCTTATAAACAGTTTTGAGTGAAAATCGTTTAAAAGTAGGCGTCAAAATAGACTTTGCTGATTCAAAAGTATATGGCGACTTTCCCTGGAGTATAACTTATCCAAATTGCTTTTATTCAAAAAAAAATTAACGTAGACTTTAAAGTAAAATTTCTGAAAAAAAATCGATAATATTGACTTTAAAGTCTATGTAATTTTTTCTTTTTATTTTTTTCTTTTTTATTTTTTTATTTTTTAATTTTTTAATATTTAATATTTATTTTTTTTTTTTTTTTTTTTTTTTTTTTTTAAATCCAATTTCAGACAAAGCGGTTGGAAAACAAAAATTTTTATAGCGAAAAAACAAACAAACAGAAAATGAAATTTATTTATTTTAATAGCAGATTTTGTAATAAATGTTTTTTATTAATTTTTGCTGTTTAAGGAGCCAATCAGCTCTCTAATGACTTTTAAAAAAAAAATTCAAGTCAACTTCTATATTAATTAATAAAAAATATTGAAAAAAGGTTGTCAAAAGTTAAGTTTTCTTTTTCAATATAAGAGACTCAAAAATTTCAATAAAAAATTATTTTTTTAAGCTTCATGTTAAACGAGGGTTGCCTGTATGCACATACATAGTTTTTTTATACACAATTTGATATTATTGTTTAAATTCGTGTCAGTTTCACCGTTCTGAATTGTAATTCATTTTATTTCAAGTTGATATTTATTTCATTTACCATAAAATTATTCGTTTTTTTTTTTAATTTTAATTTTCAGATGTTTGTTTTGCGTGTGAATTTAAAAAAAAATATTTTTTAAAACAAAATAACAAACTTTCTTTGTAACTATTTTGGTAGAGATAAAAATGTATTTATCTTCCGTCTTGCTTAGTTAGTTGGGTAATTTTTTTTTTTCTTTCTCAAAGAACTTGCTAGAAATTAAAATTAAATAAACACATTTTCATTTCATTATGAGTGAACTGAAGCTTGTTGGTTTTCGGTTTTCGATTTTAGTTGCTGGAATTCTATTAACATGAACAATTAAACACTTTTTCTTATTTAGAAAATAAAATAAAAAACAAAATTATGAAAAAACTAAAAAAAAAAGTTTTTTTTTTTTTTTTTTTAAATGGCAAGTCACTTCAAAACATTTCTTTGTCTATGCCTTTCAAAATTGTTATAAGGAAATAAGTCTTTGTGGCAGCGTTTTGGTCGTGTATGGGCACGTTGTGTAATTGTACGCTGTGCTGTAGCGATGTCAAACATATTTTGCAGATGGTGCAAGCTTGCTGGTATTGTGTATGACAAAATTAACTCAGTTGAGGAAAGTTTTCAAAGAGTAAACATCGCGCTACTATGCATTAAAAATATAATTTATTGAAAATTAAGCCATTTCTTCGTAAAAACAGGCTTATTTTCTTCAAAATTTTTTCTTATTTTTTTTACCTTTTTTATTTATTTATTTGTTAGCATTTTAAAGACTTTTAAAATTAATAGCAAAAAATTTGCCACTAATCAGAACGAATATTGCTGGTATGTTATATGTATGAGGTGAGCTTATATGTAGTTCAATTACTTTATTGTGCATGCATGCTGGTCTCGCATATGGACCTCTTTACTTACTATTTTGCTTTAAAAAAAATTTTTTTTTTTTAAATAAAATTTTTTGAATGAATGCATCACTAAAGTGAAAGAAAGAAAATTTTTAAAAAATCTAACAAAACAATTTCATTAATTCAATGAAACATTTCTTCAATTATGTGAATTAATGAAATATTTTCGTTTAATTAATGAAATATTTTCATTGAATTACTGAAATATTTTCATTAAATTAATTTAATTTTTTAATTTAATTACTGAAACATTTTCATTGAATTAATTAAATATTTTAATTGAAATAATGAAATATTTTCATTAAATTAGTGAAGTATTTTAGTTGAAATAATGAAATATTTTCATTAAATTAATTTACTTTTTTCATGGAATTACTGAAACATTTTCATTGAATTAATGAAATATTTTCATTAAATTAATTTAATATTTTCATTAAATTAATTTAATTTTTTCAAGGAATTACCGAAACATTTTCATTGAATTAATGAAATATTTTCATTGAATTAATGAAATATTTTCATTGAATTACTGAAACATTTTCATTGAATTAATGAAATATTTTCATTGAATTAATGAAATATTTTCATTGAGTTAATAAAATATTTCATTAATCTATTGTAAATATTTTATTTAAAAAAAAGAAAAAATCTTTAATGACAAGATGAATGAATAAAATTTTCTCAGTGTAGTGCATTATGCAGGTTATTTAAATATCAGATGTTTTCACACAAGATTCTGTCCAATGAATGCACATGCTTTTACACAAATGTTTTCTTTTTAAACATTTTCCAGGGTGTCCCAGTAAAAGTGCACTTTTTTTATTTTAAAATAATTTTTAATTGGATTATAAAGACATAATCCGATTAAATATGGAATAAAACATCAGCGTTCAATGGCTAACAGAGCAAAGTGAAGTCAATGTCATGTAAGCATATTAAAAAAATACAAAGGAATGAGTCGAAAAACTTTGGAAGATCTTATTTTCTTAGGGCATTTGAAAAAAAAAATTTTTTTCCTACAATAATTGGCCAATCCTATTTTTTTAAATATTTTTATTTATTATTTCAATATTTTTTTAGTTCGATTGGAGATAATACAACTAATATGCGGATGAATAAATAAAAATATGTGTCTCGTTTGATTTAGTTTTTCATAATAAAAGTTTTTGTCAATTTTATTTTGAATACCACAAGACTGTTTTCCCTTTTTCGAGATTGACAAAGTTATTGAAATAGAATTTCAATGAGGTTTTTAGTTTATTTTTTTTTTTTTTTATTATTATTTTCTTTTGATAGTATCGATGTGCAATAACGTTGCGGATTTGCATATTGAACACTTTTAATAGAATTCTCTTTAGTCGACAATTTCCTTAGGTTTTTGCCGCTCTTTTATTTTATTTTTAATTTTTGTCTTTTTTCTTTTTGATTTTTGCTTTGAATTTTTGATTTTCGGGTCACAGAATTTAATCTGAGTTTTGTTAAAAACTAAATGTTTAGTGCTTGTCAGTTACGATGGTAGAGCAAAAAATTTAGGGTAAAATTGATTTTTTTTGATTGTGGTGCCACCACAAACATTCTCTTTCTTTGTTATCTGTCACATGTAAATAATTTATGCTCGAATTAGCGATTTTTTTGCATAAATTGCTGAGATTAGTGTAGTTGGGATTATTAATTAACAGCAGAATTGCAATAAAAGTCTACTTTAGATGGACATTATGTAATCAATTTAAATCATTGACGAATTAAAAAAATTTTTTTTTTAGTTTAAAAGAAGTAAATAATTTTTTTAATCATAAATTAAAAACATTTGAAGCTGCTTTTAAAATTTGAATGAACTTTTATCGCAACATCTTACTTGCCTACATTCTAAGTAAATATTTCGCAGAAATTTATTCTACAGAAATTCATACACTATGACTGCAATAATAATAATAACAACAACAACAACTGCAAGTCATGAGCCAGCCAAACAAGTAAACCAACAAATCAATTAATGGATTTAGTACAAATTTTTAAATTGTTAAATCAAATAAAAAATTAAAAAATACTCACAAAACATGCAAATAATTGTACAAAGAAAATAAATAAATTTAAAACCAGAATTTAATTTTTTTTATACGAAAAAGAACATTTAATAAAATACAAATTACATATTCAGTCTATTAGAAGAGAAAAAAAATAAAATAAAACGAGTGACAAGATTTAAAAAGTCCAGTCCGTATTAACCCAGTTTACTATAAAATCGACTTTTTTTGTGTGTGCGCAATTAAAACAAAATTTTCATAACATAAAATTTTAAACATAATTAATTATTGTTTCTTTTTTAATCCATACATTCCTTAAGCAAATATCAGCTTTTGTTGAACGCTGTTGTCTGATGCCAAGCACGTCAATATTTAAATTATTTAACACTTAAGCTTGAAAGGACATCCCATACTCTTTCCTACTCTTCTCTTCTATACAGCAGAACTTATACTTATACTAAAATATTAAAAAGCACGAGTCCCAATACTTTATTTTTACCAAGTATTTATTTATTTTTTTCCAACGTACATATTTTAAGCAAATTACCTTCACGTATCTTATTCACTGAACAATCCATCCTACTGAAAATTGTTTTGATGGAACAATTAAAAGTTCATACTCTAGTTCTGATTATAATCATTTCTTCTCTTTTCTACTCTACTCTAATCTATTCTCTTATAATATATTCTCTTTTTATATATTCTCTTCTAATCTATGCTCTCCTTATCTAATTTATTCTCTTCTAATCTATACTCTCCTTATTTAATTTATTCTCTTCTAATCTAATCTTATCTAATTTATTCTCTTTTATGTATTCTCTTCTTATCTATTCCCTTCTAATCTATTCTCTTCTTATCTATTCTCTTCTAATCTACTGTCTTCTAGTCTACTCTCTTCTAATCTATTGTCTTCTAATCTTCTCTCTTTTAACCTCTTCTATCTTTTTTCTTTTAATCTCTTCTTTTCTTCTAATTTCTTCTCTCTGCTCTTCTTATCTCTGCTCTCTGCTCTTCTTATCTCTTCCCTTCTAATCTCTTTCCCTCTCTCTATCTCTTCTCTTCTAATCTCTATCTCTAATGTCATTCTCTCTATCTATCTCTAATCTCTCTCTCTATCTCTAATCTCTCTCTCTCTATCTATCTCTAACCTCTCTCTCTCTCTATCTATCTCTAATCTCTCTCTCTATCTCTAATCTCTCTCTATCTCTAATCTCTCTCTAATCTCACTCTCTCTCTATCTATCTCTAGTCTCTCTCTATCTATCTCTAATCTCTCTCTCTATCTCTAATCTTTTCTCTTCTAATCTCTCTCTCTCTCTCTATTTCTAATCTCTCTCTCTCTCTATTTCTAATCTCTCTCTCTCTCTCTATTTCTAATCTCTCTCTCTCTATTTCTAATCTCTTCTCTTCTAATCTCTCTCTCTCTATTTCTAATCTCTTCTCTTCTAATCTCTCTCTCTCTATTTCTAATCTCTTCTCTTCTAATCTCTCTCTCTCTCTCTAATATATTATTTTCTAATCGCTTCTTTTCTAATTTATATTCTCTCTCTCTCTCTAGTCTCTTCTCTTCTAATCTGTAATCTCTCTCTCTCTAATCTGTAATCTCTCTCTCTAATCTGTAATCTCTCTCTCTAATCTGTAATCTCTCTCTCTAATATGTAATCTCTCTCTAATCTCTTCTCTTCTAATCTGTAATCTCTCTCTAATCTCTTCTCTTCTAATCTGTAATCTCTCTCTAATCTCTTCTTTTCTAATCTGTAATCTCTAATCTCTTATCTTCTTATATCTTCTCTCTAGTCTCTCTTTTTAATCTATTCCCTCTAAGCTCCCTCCCTAATCTGTTCTCTCTAATCTCTATCTCTCTAATCTGTTCTCTCTAATCTCTCTCTAATCTCTTCTCTATTCTAAACCCCTCTCTTACTTTCCCTTCTAGTCCCCTCTATTCTTTTCTTTTCTAAAACAATCTCTTCTTTTCTTCTTCCCTTTTTATCTAAAATTGAAAATAAATTAACTTTTTATAGAAAAGAAATGGTTTTGCAATTTATCAAACTTTCACGGAATTTTAAATTTATCAAGCTTCTATGCTTTTACAACAGACTGGGCGATTGGCGGAACATCTTAATCGATAACAAGTTGTACGTCTACAGTGATAACGGAAAAAAGCTTATCGTGACAGACAATACATGTTGTGCATTAGCCAGATACTAAATTTCCATTTCAATTGTATTGAAATTTCGATTGCTATCGAGTAAATATTGTAATAAGAAGGAGAATGTTCTACATAATTATTATTTTTTTTTTTATTGAAAATTCTATTCGAAAGCCTTTTCTAGAAGACTCTAGATCTGTGCCAAGTCGTTCGTTTTAGTGAGCGCTCTTTTACATTCAATTTTTGAAAGTGGTTTGTTCGGTCATTAGTTAAATGTTAGAAGGATAGATCCGCTTTTTAAAACAAAAACTTTAAATTATTTATTAAAAATTTTCAAAACATATAAAAAATATTACAAAATTGTTTTTATTATGAAAGCGTAATAGAACCACAAATCTTTTCTTTAAAACGTAAGAACGAACGAAAGACCAATAAAGTTTTAATAAAAGGAGCGCGCGCATCATTTCGTTCAGTTAAGTGATTTGATCAGTTTTTTTTACTTGAAATGAATTTAATGATTTAGCTACAGGATTTGAACAGACAATTAAAGCATTAAAATCAGTCATGACTAAATATTTTTATTTGTCTAACTTGTTGAAAACCTTGTAAATTTAAAAAAAAAAAAAAAAAAAAAAAGATTAATTCATTTTTGAGCTGTTTGTTTGTTTTTAAACACGCTGCAGCAGAATATGTAAAATAAAATATAAATTTTAATTAAGAAAAATTCGACCTACACTCTAGACTAATTGTACTAGCAGAGAAAGAAACAAGAAAAAAAAGTAAACTGCAAGAGAAACTATTACAAAATCGTTAAAGCACAATATTGTTAAGCTGGATGGATATTTAAATGATTCATAATAGAACTTTAGTAAATTTTTGTCATCTTGTTAACTTTTTGTTTTGTTTCTTGTTTGTTTGTCTGGCTGGTTGGCCGGTTGACATGGCTGCCTGGCTGGCTGTTCTATAAATGGATACCAAGACAAATTTTAAAACAACAAACTTTATTTTATTAACTTAACTAATTAAATGATTGCAAAAATTAAAACAGCCAGACAGACAACCATTGTTGCAACAACTAAACAAATACAATTAAAAGGCAAATTGCGGGCTGTTGTCATTTTTAGTATTATTGTTGTTGTTGTTTTTTTAGAGTTGTGTACTCGCTACATTTAATTAAG
Source organism: Thelaira solivaga (assembly GCA_947397855.1). Lineage (NCBI taxonomy): Eukaryota > Metazoa > Arthropoda > Insecta > Diptera > Tachinidae > Thelaira > Thelaira solivaga. The sequence continues at coordinate 64,704,603 of OX377613.1, forward strand.
TATACAATTTTTCTAATTTTTTTTAATTACATTTCAATAAAATTATGGTCTCTGCAGTGTAGAATTTTATTTTCTTTAAAAAAAATTTATTTAAATTTAGAAGAGAAAAAATAAAAAAAAACACGTCGTCTGATTCATGTTTTCACATGACGAAGCTAATTTTTTTTTTATTTAAATTTTTAATTTTATTGTTGCTGGCTGGCTGTAAACAAGCACATTTAGGTGGGCAGAAATGGCGGCACTAACTCTGTGAGCGTTGGTAGCAAGCAACTTAACAAAAAAAAAAAAAAAAAACTATTGAAATTTGTTGTTAAGCCGTGTCATTTCTGCGTGATTTTCTTTTTAACTTTAAATGGAAAAATAGAAATCTGTGTAACAAAAAGAAAAAACATTTTTTTTTTCAACGTTTGCAGGAAATTTATTAAACAAACGTTTACCAAAAGTCATCTTAAAAAGGGGAAAAACTAAAAAAAAAAGTAAATATACAAGCAAACAAACACTTTAAACACATGATTAAATAAATATTTTTACAGAGTGTAAGAAGCAACGAGGCACAGTAACGGAAACGCCGCATAAATCTTTTTTATTACTTGAAAAACAGTTTTATATTTTTGTAAAAAAGAAAAAAAAAATAACTTTACTATGTGCAAAGCTAATATGTTTTCAATTTGTTAAAAATAATTTACATGGAGGAGACAAAAAAAAAATTATGGCCATTTTCATTGAAAGTTTTTATGGTTTTTTTTTTTTTTTTTTTTTTCTGAGTTTTATTAAGTATGGAAAAGGCTGCTGACCTTTTTCGCTCATGCATCATCAAATTGCAAAGCTACTCCACAAAAGTTTCATAACAAGTCTGTCTGCCTGTGACATGTTTTCAAACGCAACGTTACAAGCTTTGTGCTATGCCTGACATTTTTAAAGTCATTTGTTTGGCAATTGCACAGCAACAAAATACAATTCAGGCATTAGTTAGACTGGCAATGCTTTTTCGTTTTAGATTTGCTGTCATCATCAGACTTTCAGGAGCGAATTCACCATCTTTAGTTAACGACTGCAGGTGACATCAAATTATCCTTACATCCCTAATTCTGTTCTAAGCAGCCTTGAAAAGTCATTACTGTTAACCACACCTCGTATACTTTGCTGTGCTTAATTTCCTGACTTTTTTCTACCTGCAACGTATTTATGTGTTATTTTTTTTAAATTACGTAATTGCTTGACTAAATACGGGCCATGTTCTATAATCATCCCCCATGTAGGTACGTCATTTAATTTGAATATCTGCTAGTACATATTTGTAATGCTTATTTTATGAATCTTGTTGCAACCTTGAAAAGGACATACAAATTTTTATTTTATTTTTGCTTATACGTTCATTATATTTTAAAGAAGATATTTTTGTGCATTTTTAGTTAAAAAAAAAAATAATTACATTTATTGTTAGAAAGACGTAGTCAGTCGTATGTATGCATGTAATGTTAATCTAAGTTTTATTTAAATTTCAGTTTGTTTAACTGTCAGTTTCATTTGATAACGTCGTCCTCAGCCACCGCAAACAGCTTTCAAAAGAATATTTATGCGGAAATCTCTAAAGGCGAAAACGCCTCATCAACAAGTTTTATTATAAACAGTATGTCGAAGGTTAGAAAAAAAAAATATGCAAATACATCAGCAAATCATACAAACATACAAAGCTGGGGAAAAAAGAATAACAACAACAAAAAAACCATATAATTTTTCAAACACAAATTAAAGTCAAATAGCTGCTGCTTAGATGGATACTTAAGATATTCTAACTCTCGTGCGTACATATGGCAGCCAATACAGCGGCGAAAAATTTTAAAAATAAAATACGTTACACAAATAGAGTTTACAGGTCAGTAAAAAAAAAAAAAAAAAAAAAAAAAAAAAAAAAAAAAAAAAAAAAAAAAAATTATTACCAATTTGCAAACAAGCCATAGAAGATTTAAAGAGGAGGAGTACTCAGAAATTACTTTGGTTTATTATTAAAATTTTTTGGAATTTACCATATACCCTCGTACTCTTGCTATGAGAGATTTCTGCCATTTACCATTTTGCAGAGCTACCACTACCGATTTTGCTCATGGAAATTAATGAATTTAATCTGTAGTCACTTTTGAACTATATATACTATTTACAGGTGCGACATAAATTAAATTGGTGTGGTACAGAACGATTGCTGTCGTCGTTTTTATATTTAGTTAATGAGGCAGGCAAAGTCAAAAAATTTCTGTAAAATTGGTTAGATTTTTCTTTTTCAAAAACGTTAAGCCAAAAATTATTTTACCCCAAAAAATTATAACGATTCTAAGTAGATTCTTCATTAAGCTTTTCTGATTGTGCTATAAAATTAACAAATTTCCCCTTGTCTGTGTTTATAAATCCATTATACTGAGCTTAACGTAAGAGTGTAACTGACCCAGAATAAATACACAACAACAACACTCGCACATACATGAAATGCAGCTGTTTTAGCCTTATTTCTTAATGACTGGCACTAAACATTTTAGCCTGGATTGTCAAAGTCAAAAATTAAAAAAAAAATTAATGACATTAGGCAACCTGCTACTAATTTTTCGTTCAAATTTGTGTTGTGAGAAATTATACAAATAAAAAAAGAAGAGAAAAAATTTTAAATAAAAAAAGAAGAAAACAACATGAAAGTTTTATTTAACAAAAATAAATAAAATAAAATAAAATGCTATAAAATATTTATGAAACTAAATGCAAACAAAAAAGTATTCGCACTTCTACTTGGCAGCTTCTCTAACAGTCGGTGGTGGTCTATCTGTTTGTTTGTCGGTTTTTGTGAAAATTGAAAAATACCTGGTGCTTAGTACCAACAAATACAAGTGAAAACTTAGAAAATAAAAAAAGTTTTCTAGTTTCAAGTATTGAAATTTTATTAATTTTTTTTCCCCCACACAACAACCTGGCAACTTTTTGTTGCCAATCTACTTGACGACCCAGTAATACACTTCAAAAACTTGTAACTGGTACTAGTAGCTAGAACGTATACGAGTATTTTTTTTATTTGTATTTAATTTCTGATTCTTAAAATAAATAAAATAAAATGAAACGCGTTAGAGAAGGGGAATGTTGAGTTTTAAACAAAGAAATTTTTAAATTGCTCGTATTAAAAGACAGCAAGTTAAACAAAAAGTTGCCCGTTTTTATTTAAATTCTTCTGAAATTGTAAAAAAGTTTTAATGATTAAAAAAAATTAAGAAAATCAATTAGCGCGGCAAACGTTGTTTTCTGTTAAAAATTCTCATGTCCATACAAAATGTGTATACAGCTAACCGAAATAGCTCGATGGCAACGTTAAAAGGTTGGAAAATCCAATTTCGACCGCCTGTTTTTTTATTATTATTATTTTTTACTTTTTTTTATTTTTTTTATTATTATTATTTTTTATTTATTTTTTTTGTTTTTTTTTTATTTATTTTTTTTTTTATTTATTTATTTTATTTATTTTTTATTTATTTTTTTTTTTATTTTTTTTTTTATTTATTTTTTTATTTATTTGTTTATTTATTTTTTTTTTTATTTATTTGTTTATTTATTTTTTTTTAATTTATTTATTTCTTTTTTTATTTTTTTTTATTTATTTATTTCTTTTTTTTTTATTTTTTATTTATTTATTTCTTTTTTTTATTTTTTTTATATATTTTTTTTTATTTATTTTTTTTATATTTATTTTAATTTTTTTTTTATTTTTTTTTTATTTTTTTTTTTTATTCTTTTTTTTATTTTTTTTTTTTTTTTATTTATTTTTTTTTATTTATTTTTTTTTATTTATTTTTTTCTATTTTTTTTATTTATTTTTTTATATTTTTTTTTATTTATTTATTTTTTTTTATTTATTTTTTTATTATTTATTTCTTTTTTTTATTTATTTCTTTTTTTTTATTTATTTCTTTTTTTTTTATTTTTTTTTTTTTATTTTTTTATTTTTTATTTTTTTATTTTATTTTTTTTTTTATTTTTTTTTTTATTTTTTTTTTTATTTTTTTTTTTATTTTTTTTTTTATTTTTTATTTTTTTTTTTTTTTTGTAAAAGTTACCAACACCTTAAGCGGTTAACCACTGAGTTACTATACTTTTTAAAAGAGGAGCCTGCTATTCTGTTAACATTTTTCACAGAGATATTGCTTTGCACTTTCTGTGGCTAATTAAAACTGACTTACTTCTACTTACAAATTTTTAAGGAGAAAAAAAAAACTCCTGGTATTGAAAGTATGTTGTCCCTAGAGAATTTTTAAACTCTTTTGGTTGAGTTAGTTACGCTTGAGACTGGACGAAATAACGAGTAATGGTAATAAAAAAGTAGCAGCCAGTAGCATTTATTTTATTTACTTTTTGTTTTGTTTTGTTTTTACCTTAATAGAAACACTTGTTAACCTAATTCGCTGTTGTTGCTTTTTTAGTTTGCTTTTACTTTGTTTTTATTGTTGCTGATTTTTTTTTATTAATTAACTTGATATTTATTGTTCTCATTTTATGTAGAAAAAAAAAAAATAAATAAAATTAAAAGAAAACAAGTTTGTACGACAGAAACATACATTCATACAGAGCGAAAAAGATGGTGATTTTGGGAGAGTGAGAAGCAGAGATAGAAGTGGCGTTGCAAGCAATATTGTAGGCAATTTGCGAAATAATAAATTTATAGCTAAATTTTAGCGTAAATAGCTGACTATAAGCTAACTACGACCTAATGCAGAATCTTTCCAAGTTAGTATGTCGATACTATAAAACATGTAACAGGCTTTTCAAATCTTTAGTTAGCCAGATTACTGATTCCAAAGTACGATTCGACCATCTAACTAGGCAAAAAAAAAACCTTTCCTCATATTGTTATATTTAACAACTGACTTTGTTGTTTGTGCTAACGAATGTGCGTTTCAGTTTTAGTAAAAAATATTATATAAACCGCGAAAAGAACCAAACGTTAAAAACAAACAATTAAAATGAATTATGCTTTATATTTATAACAATAGTAAATATCGTTATAAATTTTAAAGCATATCACGATCAGCATTTTTGTTGTTAATTGTTTTCGATCAATGCGTTTATCGGTGTAAATAAAATATCTTTTATTCCCTATTTTCTATATACTTATGTATAGAGATGAATTCTTACTTCTCTTGGTCAGGGCATCACGCCCGAACGGTTGGAACAATTTCGCTAATTTTGTTGTAGTTGTTATTGTCACTAGAAATAAGACTTTAAGTTAGTTGAAAAATTATGACTACTGCCTAGCACAATCGCAATGTTAAAATAGTTTTTTAAATCAATTAAAAGTAATTTAAAAAATAGTTACTTTGAAGAGTTTGCAAAGAAACGAAACGAAACCAATGCAAACGTTTCGTTTTGTAGTTTTTCAGAGTATTATTATAAAAAACTACAAAAACCAAACGTTTGCATTCGTTTCATTTCGTTTCTTTGCGAACTCTGTTTAGAATTAGTTGAGTTGCCTACAGGGTAAATGATCATTTACTTCAATAGTGGCATAATTCAATACGAAAAATGTTAAATATTTTACTAGTTAAAATATTTAAATATTAAATAAATGTTTTTTTATATTTTTAAGCAAAATATTGAGAAAAAAATTAACTGCTATTAAATTAAAATAAGCTGAGTTATGACACTATTGCAGTAAATGAGTGATATGTACATAGACATGCATGTATAATAAAGCATATGTTGACAGATTTTGATTTGATAAGTACATACGTGCAAACAAAACAAAAATTCTCCTTCCCCACGGACATTCGTTTACGATACCAATAACAACACAACATTGTATGTTTATAAAGAAGAGAAGAAAAAGAGAAAAGACAAAAAAATAATAATAAAATAAATAAGCAGCAATTGATTGTCAATTGTAGTCGCCGTCGCCATATGTAGTGTTTATGACAACAGTAGCAATAGCAATAGCAATAAATAGCATTGACGTCAATGTTGTAGGATTATTATTTTTATTATTATGTAAGTAAGTAGTTAAGGATAGAACACAGTGTGTGTACACAATTTCTTTTTTGTTATTTGTAACGGGTACAGAACTTATTAAATTCAATAAATTATCTTGAAATAACACAACACTGCCATTTTAAGGTTAGTTATCTAATGTCATTAACAAGCATTTTAAAAACAAAAACAACACACGAAAATAAATTATGTATTATGATTAACTAAATTTTAAAAATTAAATCAGCGGCAAGACGATTGCATTGATTCCAGAATGACCTTTAAAGCTCCAGTTTATATAGAAACATTTTATTTAATTTATCAGGGAATATGGTTTGTAGAAAGAGATGGACTTGATGATGGGAGTGTCATTATGGTGATGAAACCTTAAAATATATGACAAGATAAATATGCCGAGTTAAATATGTTTCAACGTAACCCGTTACGTTTTTTAGTATTTCTAAATATCGTTTCAGTATTTATGGTATATTTATCAAAATAAAATTTTTTTTTTTAATTAATTTAAAGTAATTTCTGAGTATTTGGACGGTAGATTACAAATCTAGGTGACCTCCCATTTAAAACTATCCCGTAATCTTCTTGAGAAATCAATGCATTAATGCATATTTGTACCCATACACTTATATTTATCCTAAACATATTTATAAATATGTCATAAATACTAACATTAACCTTAGAAATATTTAATGACGTAAGACGTTTTTGGTAAATATGCCATAAATACTGGAAAGAAATTTACAAATACTAAAAAACGTAATGGGTTACGTTAAAATATATTTAACACGGCATATTTATCTTCACTCACTCTTTTTTTTTTGTCACTACTTTTACGATATTTTGAAAACTATCGAGAAAATGGAAAAATAATTTTGGTTACAAGTTAAAGGAAATTTTGTTGCAGAAATTTTGTTTTCAAGAAACGCTCACATAAGTCGCAACACCTCCTGCACTTGAAAGATAATAAGCACAATTAAAAAAAAAAATTAAGAAAAAACAGTTTTCAGTTGCTTTGGTCGAAAAGTTGACTTGAATTTGTAATTTTTTTTTTTTTTTTTTAAATAAATTTGAAGCCTTTTTTATGTAAATGAACTAAAAAAAATTTTTTTTGCATACAAGATTTAATATATTTAAATAACACTGAAGATATTTAACTGTCGTAAATTCTATTTTGGATACTCTCGTTGTTAATAAGATTTTTAATTTTGTATCAGAAGCTGCACACACGATTATTAAAAAAAAAAAAGTATTTTTTTGCTTTTGTTTAATTATTTTTTTTTTTTCAGTAGAAAAATAAAAATATAAAAACAGAAACAGCTTAATTTGAATATTGTTTACTGTTAGTGTCAAAAGAAGTATTAGAAAAAGAAAAACAATTTAGCAATTCTTGAAATAATAAATGCAAAACTTGTATGTGCGTTAAGTGTTCAATAGAAATGCGTCACTACCAGGTTTAGCATCCATAAAAATACAAATTGACAGCACTGATTTAATAGAAAAGTTGCTTACGTCATTAATGTTAAATAACTAATTTTTATTGTAATCGTTATTAAATTAAATTTATTTTAAATGTATTAATTACGTAATATAATTACGAAAATTTTCAAAATTTATGTACGCCAGCAGCTATAATAATATTTCTGAAAGCAGCAATTTTGAGCGATTTTTTTTATGTTATAAAGTCAACACTATTTTCCTTCAAAAAGTTGGCAATTAACACGATTTTTTTATTTTTATTTTTAGTTGCTTAAAAACATGACTAGTAAATAATACTTGTACGAGGAGTATATGCAAGCGCGTGTACTGGTTTTAAAGAAAACAAAAATACAAAAAAATTATAGTAATAACAATCACAATAACAAAAATTCTCCCACGCAAAGTGGAGATACAACAAGCCTAAATTAACTTTAATAATCGAACATCTATAAGCATAAACTAAAAATGATTTACAGGGTGACGCAATAGTCAGTTGTCTAACGTAAGGATTTGAAAACTTTCCAAGTGAAAATGGAATATATCAATTCCTTTTGGATATTTATAAAGTAAACAAGTACAAAATAGCATGAACCCCATGTAATTTACACTAAACTTGTTCTTGTTTTAAATCGTTTCATTCTACCTGGAATGCAGAAATTTGCTTCTGAGTTGCGCTTACGAGACCAGCAACTTTTTATAAAAATTAATGCAGAGTATTTTAAAAAAAGCTTTACCCGTATTGAGGTTAAAGTTTGTTTAGTGTGACCATAGCTTTAGGTGAAATTTTTTTCTACAACATTTTAACCCTCTAACTTTTCACTTAAGAGGACTCCTATTTAAATAAAAGGGCCAGAAAAAGACCCATAGGTTATAGAGTGTATTAATCAACAAAAATATTTCTGCTGCTTATAGTAAATACAGCGATGATATTCTGGCCTAGACTGGATAACAAGCCCAGCAGGAATTCTCTGGGAAGGCCACTGTAATTTTGGCAACTATGCCAGGAGAATGGGTTTGCCATCGAACGACTACTGTAAAAGTTGTCAAGATGAAGAGGAAGAGGAAACTTCAGAACCCTTCTATCTCAAGGAATGTGACCTAATGAAAAACAACCACAATGGATAGGGCTATCATCTTAGGAATACAGTTTCTCCCAATTGTATTTCCAAATAATCTTTTCACCCCTTAAAGATATTTTCTTACAGTCAAGTAAATAAAATATCAACGGATTAGCTCTAGTAATGAATTTGGTATCGGGTTTATCACTTGTCCTCACTCAGCAACTTTTACGCCACCCTATAACTGTAAGTTTTTGTATTATTTAGAAAAGTTATTAGCAGTGAAATCATCATGTATTGTAATTTGGCTTAAGTCTCTTTTTTTTTATTTTTTAAATTAAAACTTTTATTTTGAAAACAATTAGGCTGCTTTCAAATGTTAGTTTACGAGTTTAAATAATTTTATACGCACTGCTTTAATGCTACACATGAAAGGACGGACGGATCACTTACTTTTACTTGTACATAATCCATAAAGTTAGCAATTTGTTTTTTGTAATTACCTGTAAATAAATTAAGAAAAAAAGGCATTAAATAGTAATAATTATTAATTTAAAAAAAGATGGTAATTTTTTTTAATAAATAAAATCAAACAAAAATAAATTAAGTCATCGTTTTATTATGTTTAATGAACAGATTTTTAATTTTCAGATACAGTAATACAGGCCTATAACGAACTAGAAGTTTACGTCAATTTGTTGAAGTTAATTGTATCTATTTTATTTATTTTATTATTAAAATAAATTGAAATGAAATATTTTTAACAGGCACTAGTTAAATTGAGGATCGGCTCCCAGGGGAACCTACGACCCTCTAGATTGATGAACTAAATAAAGGGTGTTTTTTATAGACCTATAGAACTTTAAGTTGGCATTACTGTTCACGATGGCGACCGATTTATCAGCTGCCAAGTGATTTATTCTCAGTTTGGTTTGGCAATTCATCATGAATAGACTCACGCCTGAACAACGCTTGCAAATGGGACCAAAACGAGATTGCCGTTGTTCCCGATTTTCATAAGCGAATTTTGTTTAGCGATGAAGCGCACTTCTGGTTGAATGGCTACGTCAACAAACAAAACTGCTGCATTTGGAGTGAAGCTAATCCTCAAGTGTATGTCGAAACACCGTTACATCCAGAAAACCGACTGTTTGGTGCACTTTATGGGCTGGTGGAATCATTGGTCCGTACTTCTTCAAAAACGATGATGGCCCGAACGTTACAGTCAATGGTGATCGGTATAGAGCCATGATTACTAACTTTTTCATTCCTGAATTGAACAACCACGATGTCCAGGAGCTGTGGTTCCAACAAAACGGCGCAACATGTCACACAGCTCGTGCCACAATCGATTTATTGAAAGACACGTTTGGTGACCGCCTAATTTCACGTTTTGGACCTGTGAATTGGCCTCAAAGATCTTGTGATTTAACACCGCTAGACTACTTTCTGTGGGGCTATGTAAAGTCATTGGTCTATGCGGATAAGCCACAAACGCTTGACCATTTGGAAGACAACATTCGCCGTGTTATTGCCGATATACGGCCATAACACGTCAATAGGCCTTGCTACAAGTGTTTTTTGTTGCAAAATTCAACTATGAGCGCAACACTCGTAATAAAAAATCATATAAGAATTATACGGCTGAGTATTTCACAAGTTGTAAGATAACACCCACAGGAGTCTCTTACTACTCTTGTAGTGAGATTCAGTAAAGACTCGACATGCTGTTATTTTTGACCCCTTATTTTTCTATTTGCACTAACGAATGTGTAATTCAGTAATTTTTGGTTAACTTTAGGAGTTAAAAATTCACCACTTATATGAATATCATGTACAACAACCAAAAAAGGCTACAAATTACCAGGTACAACAACCAAAAAATGGCTGTATGTGTTTTTGACATTGTACTCCTCCTAAATGGCTGGACCTATTTAATTGAATTTCTGTGTATGCCTTTGGGTTACGCCTGTCTTTACCTGCCTTGCACGGTCCTTTACTCTATGAGTACGATTTCTTAGAGTAAGAATATTCAATAAACAAAAATTTGAAGGCAAAACAACTTCTGTTTATTATCAGACCAATTATGAATATTCCCAAGGATTTTTTCCCTGGGAAAATTTTTGTTTTTGGGAGAAAATTTCCTAAATCAAGTTAACTGCTACTAAAAAAAAGGGAGAAATTTAGTTTATAATAAGAAGAAAGGGAAAAGGGAAAAAACTCCCGGGGAATTTTTATTCATAATTGGGCTGTATATTTTTTTATTTAAGTGATTCACATTTATTTTTTGGTTAAGTACACATCACACAAAATTCTGGCTTTTATTTGAGCACACGGCTGACGGTTAAAAAGTTATTTAATTTTACAGTTAACTATTTTTAACCAAAAATTTTTCTTTAAATTTGAATAGTGAATCGCACTACTGACATGAAAGAGTTAAATAAAGTTAAATAATTTTTATACACATCGCAAACAATTCCCTCTACGATTAATATAATAATCTGTCGTTTTATTGTAGGACAGTTCCACAGAGGCATCAATTCGAGTAACAGTTTCTCCGGATCGCCTGCTAATAAAAAAAATTAGCTAGTCGAAGATTAAAAATGCTCTTCATGAGTTTCCCAGTAAACTCTTCGAGAATTGAAAATGCTAGCTGGAAAGGCTGAATATACAATACGACGTGGCCTAATAATTTGTTGGAGTATAACTTCACGTTGTAATACATACTTTTTTTTATCATTTCATTATTTTACATCTCTCGTTTTTTACAAAAATTCATCAAAAATTAATCAACTTGATTTTACACTTTAAACTGAGCTTTACAATAAAACTAAATTAATACGCTATGGACTTGTAAGTGCATTTAGTCTATAATGATAAACGGAAGTGAAACCTGCTACCATGAATTTGGTGGGTATAATGATAAAACGAAATAATGATCACAGGGATGGTAAATTTTAATTTGAAAATGGTAAATTTCAATAACTTTAATAGCAAAATAAATGCAACAAAATGAAAAATATTGTAAAAGTTACACACGAAATGACAAACATTTTATCAACACTAAATTGGCGATAGTTAGGATAGGGGGCTATTATGTATTTCGATTCAAAGAGAATTTTCAATTAAAAAAAATTAATTATGCAGAAAAAAATATTAAAATTTTCAAAATTACCCTTTAAATTGTTAATACAACTCTGCTAGATTTTCGACAGATTAGATTTTTCTTTCGAATTGAAAGTTCTTTTCGAAAGCCATTTCGATTCGAATGGAAATACATAACAATCCGCCAGATTTTAATAGCGATTTTATTTAACGACTTTGCTAGTATTTTCTGAAACCGACTAAAACTGAGATTTATATTTAAAAAGTAAACCTACCGGAAATTCTGCATTTTCTATTTTTTTGTTGTTCTGCTCTCAATACAAATTATTGTTTACCAACGGATTTGTTCTAGGAAGATCGCCATTTACTTTTGCAGTAACCACGCCCATTTCTACGCTCATTTTTCAAGTGAATGGCTGTATTTATTTGGTTGGATTTTTTTAATGTTAGAGCTTTTTGTTCTAATAAAGATTTACGAAGTAGAATTTTGCGTGATTACCTTTTTAACCAAAATAATGATAAGACTCGATTTGCTTCATTTATAAATTCAATATAATTAATTCATTTATTAAACGTATTATTCACACAAAGGTTAGGAGAGAAAAAGGAAGAATAAAAGGTGTATTACTAGTGGTGTAATACAACTCACAGTTGTATGCATTTGGGTTGTCAGTAAGGTTGCATTTTTCTTACATTTAACAATTAAAATTCTATTTGTAAACGGATTTCTGTGGAAATTGGTACATACGCTCTTTAAGGAAACCGACTCACGTAATAAAGGAGTGGACTGGATGAGACCACGCAAAAACATCTAGTGTTTCATAAATCCAATGAAATATTTTCATTAAAAATGTTTCATTGATTTAAAGAAATATTTTAAAAGTTATATGAATTAAAGAAATATTTTTATTGTATCAATGAAATAATTTCATTATATTAATGAAATATTTTTATTGTATCAATGAAATAATTTCATTAAATTAATGAAATATTAATCTAATAAAAAGTGATTGAAGAACAAAGAAATTTTCGTTATATTAATGATAAAATTCCTAGATTATAGGACGAAAATTGTCTTTGTGTACATGAAGAAAAAAATTAAAATAAGCAGCGGTTCTTACACGATAAGAACTAGTCCCCAGAGTACTCAGTTGTTTGCAAAATGTTTGTCTTAAACTTTTTAAATGCCTAAAATTACCATCCCTGAACCTAACAAAGAATATTTAATACTTTTGGTTTTTTTTTAAGTTCCATAGGTTGGCTGGCGCTTATCAGGTTTAATAACCAAAGTGCGACCAACACTTTTTTAAATATTTTTTTTTTGTAATTTACCAATTACGATTGTGGAAGCCACAGTGGAGCAGCAGAACAAGCAATAATAATTATTGCAGAAGTACAAGGACGTAATTTATCTAGCAATAAGTTTTTTATATATATTTAAAAGAACACACACACATATTAAAAATGTGTGTACTAAAATAAAGCAATGAACGTCTATGCCCATTTTTATGCACTCACATAAATGTCTTCTATATGAATTTGTAAAATTGTGCTCAACACAAGACAAACAAACAAAAAAACCCACTTTTGCAGACATTTTCGCATACTTTGCGTACTTGTATGTATTATTTTTTTTTTTTTCTTAATAAAACTGAATATGAATGTAAGTAAGTCTTTGGCTTCACAATTCGTCGATTTTTTTTTTAAATCATCTAATATTTCTTTATTATAATGATCAGCTGAGTATTAAAAAAATACAAGTTTTTTAAGCAATAAAGTTACATTTAAAAAAGGCTTAAAAACGGGGCTACAAAATAAGTCTTGATTGTGCAACCATGACCAAAAACAAAATGAAAAATAAGATCGAACTACTTATGGACAATTCAGGTAAAGAAGCACATAAGTAAGCTAAAATGTTTTATTATGAGTGCAACTAATTTTTATGTGTAATAAATTTTCTTTAACAAAAAAATTATTTAGTCCCCATACAAGGTCCTTGGAGCGAAAATTTTGTACAGTGGCCACAATAGAAAAGATGCCGGAACGGAACATGCCTCAAACTAGAGACAATATATCAATTATTTACTTATAAGCTGGCGTTTTCAACAAACACTTGATCTATATGTTAAAAAAAACCAAGCAAAACGCCCGGTTTCCAGAACGGGTTTAAGTAAATTTTGCGTTTTCAAACAGAAAGCGTTTTGCAAATCGGAAGATTTCTCAGAATCAAGCTAACTTTTTTATTTTAGTTTTTATTAACATTTTGTGTGGCATTTCTATACTTTAAGATTATTTTTTTTTTATGTTTTCAGAATTAAAGTTAAATGGCAAAATTAACATTAAATCCAACAACAACTGGGGGTTAGTCTATATTGCGATGCGAAAGAAAAACCATTCGCATCTTTATGATTTTTACATAGAGCTGCGATGCGTTTTCTTTCGCATCGCAATAGAGAGTAACCCACCTGATGATTTTGCTAATTTAACACGTTTACAAATAAATTTTTCCAAAATAATAAAAATTTCCCATAGAAAGAAGTGTATTTGGTGTTTAACTTTGTACAAAACTTATTTCACCAGCTGTAGAACAACCAGGACTTTGGTAAATACACTTACACATATTTTCTTTGTCTTTCATCCAAAAACTTCCTTTTCTTCGAAATTCTTTAATTGCTGCTGGCGTTGAAAATATTGTTTCTTTTTTAATTTAATTTAATAACATTAACAGCTGTTGTCAAATTTGAAGAAATTTTCAACTTGGCAGCACTGAACCTAATAAAGAAAAGAAAAAAGTGTTGCATTTCATAAATCCCACTTAAATTCCATTCGCAAATATAATTCAATAGAACACTGCACAAACATACTTGAAAGCCACACATCACTACAAACAAGTGTAATATTTCATAATAAAAAGTGCTTGCCAGCCCTTTCTCTCTCTGGAATTGAAGATGGATTTCACAAAATCGTTTTGTATGGTAAATACAGAATTCAGGCGTTGGATTTAACATTAAATCCAAATTTATGTTAAATGCACTCAGTCTGAAAACACTATTAGTTACCAGAGTTTTATTCCATTTATTTATATTTAATTTATAAACAAATCGAGTTATTTTTCTAGTGTTTACTTTTATTTTAAATTTTTTTTTTGCAACTTAGTACTTGTCTCTTATTTTTTTTTTTTTTTTTGTGTCTTAGCATGCTCCATATATTTTTCAAATAAATAAAAACAAAAACGTGAAAAGAAGACGTTAAAGTATACTCGCACTCATGTTACAGCAGATTATTTGTTTTATTTTTTTTTAGTATATTTTCTCCTCATGGAATTGGTACCAGCCAGGAAGAAAATACGTAAAACCTGTTATTAAATTCAGTTTAAATACTAAAGAAGATTTGTAATTCTTGTTAATGTTTGTTGTTGTTGGCTTAAATAAACACTGTTTGTGGGCTACAATTTATTTACATTTATTTTTATTGATTTCAATTCTGTTGGGTAGAGAACTTTTGAGACCTTATAAAACTTTCGCTTTTTTTAGAATTTTCTTAATAAAAGATAGAAACAATTAAACAGAAAAATTTACAAAATCATTCAAAGCAATAGCACTAGGGTATAAGGAATTTAAAAAAAAAATTAAATACTTTTAAATAATTTCTGGTTATGTAATTGGGTAACAAATTAGAATAGAAGATTACGTGATGGGACACATATCATTCTAGATTTGTAATCTATCGTCCAAATACTCAGAAGTTACTTTGGACTATTTTAAAAAAATTTTTGAAATTTCCTTATACCCCGGTACTGTTGCTCTGAGGGATTTTAGCGACTTCCTGATGAGCCATAGAAGATTATGTGATGGGACACATATCGTTCTAAAGGGGAGACTGTCAAGATTTGTAATCTGCCGCCCAAAATATCAGAAGTTACTTTGGACTACTTTAAAATTTTTTTTTTATTTCATTATACCCCAGTACTGTTGCTCTGAGGGATTTTAGCGACTTCCGGACGAGCCATAGAAGATTACGGGAAAGGACACATATCATTCTAAAGGGGAGACTGTCCAGATTTGTAATCTGCCGCCCAAAATATCAGAAGTTACTTTGGATTATTTTTAAAAAATTTTTTTTGAAAATTTCCTTATACCCCAGTACTGTTGCTCTGATGGATTTTAGCGACTTCCTGACGAGCTATAGATTACGGGAAAGGACACATATCATTCTAAAGGGGAGACAGTCCAGATTTGTAATCTGCCGCCCAAAATATCAGAAGTTACTTTGGACTATTTTTAAATCTTTTTTTTTTAAATTTCCATATACCCAAGTACTGTTGTTCTCAAGGATTTTGGCAGTTTCCGTTTTGCATCATAAAATAAGAACTACGAAAATTTCAGAAAATATTAAAACACTTCCAGAAAGTTTAGAGCCTACAGATTAAATTTCTTTTAGATTTTGGTAATTTTCATGGGCAAAATCGGGAATAGTAAAAATCTGTCAGAGTAAGATTACTGGGGTATAAGGGAATTTAAAAAAAAAATTTTTTTAATAATCTAAAGTAATTTCTGAGTATTTGGGCAGTAGATTAGAAATCTAGACAAGCTTCCCTTTAAAATGATGTATGTTTCATGACGTAATCTTCTATGGTTTGTCCGCAAGTCACTAAAATCCCTCAGAACAACACCACTGCGGTATATGGAAATTTAAAAAAAAAAAATTTAAAATAGTCCAAAGTAATTTCTGGGTATTTGGGCAGTAGATTACAAATATAGACAGCCTCCCCTTGCAAATTATATGTGTCCATCCATTAATCTTCTTGAGAAATCAACATATTTGTGTATATTTGTAACAATGCACTTATACTACTCCTAAACATATTTAGAAATATTTAATGACGTAAGACGTATTTGATAAATATGCCATAAATACTGGAAAGATATTTAAAGACACTAAAAAACGTAAGGGGTTACGTTAAAACATATTTACATCAGCATATTTGTCTTGATTCAATTCTTCATGAAATTTTCAATGAATTTTTCACAGAGCTCGACTGCATCTCAACAAAGACGCGTGTGATCTCTCGGAACTCTCTCGGAACTCTCTCTCTCTCTCTCTCCATTTTTTTAAAAAATACGTGTTTTTATTTAAAAATGAAAAAGTGCACTATTACTAAAACACCCTTTAGAAATAAATTCATTAAAGAGAAAAACTGAAACTTGTATGAACAATTTCATAACTTAGTAGGTACTCTGAAATTCGCCCACAGTCAGGATCAATTTAGAAAAATATTTATTAATTAAAAGATGCCATGCGAAGGAAAGAAACGGTCTCTACACAGATGTTATAAGAAGGCGTTAGTGATTTCTATTAAAAAATCTCTTTTCCCATTTCTGCTCACACCCTTTTCAATGAAGAAATTACTGGCATACACATTGAAAATGGGAAAATAGATAAAAACATTTTAACTGGAAAGCACGGGCAGGCCAGCAGGCACTTGAGAAATTTATTTTGTATGGGATGCATAATGGATTTTCTTTATTTTTGTAAGTTTTCATTGGATGCAATGGCTCACGCTTCAGTTATCACTAACTAAACAACACCATCCATTACATTGACAATTGTGTCCAAAGCAATTAAAATAAAAAATAAATAGGTAAAACAACATTGTAAGTAAACCAAACAAGCAACAACAAGACATCATGTCAACGACATATTTATGCATGAATATTGTTGTTAAGAAGTAATGTGGAGTGGAAAGCTGCCTTTCTGCATCTTTTAGTATCAACTAACTAACTAACTAACCAACCAACCAACTCAATCAACAACCAACAACACCAGCTCGAACAAGAACAACACATTACAGTAACATACAAATCTAAAAGCTGGGCTACAATAAAAAAAAGAAGAAAATGTATCAGCGACGATATTATTGTTGGTAAAAAAATTGAAATGAGTACCCATTTACAAAAGAAAAATTATTTCATACACATACCAGACACTCTAATACTAATTCATCCTCGTATACTGGTACTTGTAATGGGTGCTGCAGTAAGAGTGCACTTTTTAAATTTATTAATTTTTTTACGGGTGGCAACTCTGAAATTTGTTTGTGCCGATTTATAAAAATGAAGCTCTTTATGATAGAACAAAGCGTTATAATTGTGATGGAGCAAAGTGATGTCAAGGCCAATTTTTCGAAAAAAAAGTCATCTTCTTCAATGAAGTGTACTTCCAGCTGAATGCTTTATGATAAGGGAGTTCTGGTAGCCTACTAATATGGATCTAGCCTACATGTGGTTTCAGCAACACGACCTAACCTGTCACAGAGCGTATGAAACAATCGATTTATTGTAAATTTTTCGAAAAAAAAAAAAAAGTCATCTTCGATGAAGCGGGATCTGGACGACATATGGTTTCAACAAAACGGCGCCACTTGCCACACAGCTCGTGACACAATGCAGCATTAAATGAAAAAGTGCACTCTTAATGAGACACTCTTTATTTGTACTCGTATATAATTTTTTTTTTATGAAATTTCTATTTTTTTTTTATTTTTTTTTTATATATAATTTTTTTTATTGTTAGTTCTTGAAGATTTTGTTACAGAGAGAAAGTACACAATTAGAGAAAGAGCGAGTTCACAGCATAAATAATCACGAAAAGAAACTTTTTTATTACAGAAAAAAAGTTCAAAAAAAAAAAAAAAAAACTCGTACACTAGCACACAGTATTTACATCTACAGTTACACAAATAAAACAAAAATATATAAGAAAAAAAAGAAAAATAGTTAAAGAAATAATAAAATGAAAAAAAGGGTTACTTACATGTCTGGAACTTTTTTAGAGGGTACTTCAAGACAAAAAGCAGTAGAAAAAAAATGTTACAAAATAAGATTTGAATTAACAATGTACAATTTTAATACACACTATACGGTTGCACAAGTACACGAGTATGAAAGAGAGTTTGCTAGTTTAGTACACTAATAAGGCAGGCCAGGCAAAGCAGGGACAGGGATAACGACAGGGCAGCACAGGAAGGAAAAGTTAAATAAATAAAAAAAATTAAGGTTGTTAGGCGTTCAAAATGTTTGTAGGGACAATTTCTTGTTTTTTTTTTTTTGTTAACTCTTTAAAATAAAAAAAATTTTTATGAATTGAAATGAATTTCTTTTTATTAAAATGATTTTATCCTTCAAAATGCGAATGAAGCGTTTCATATTTAAAATATTGTTAGTTGGGACTATAAAGAGAAGTAAACCTCAAACTAAAATGAATAAGCTTCTTATTCAGAATCTTCAAATTTGTAAATTCTATTTAATTTTGTTTCCTTCAAACCGAAAATATATCATTAATAGGTCATTTGCTAACTTTATATTTTATTATTATTATCACTATGGGCTATAATTGCACCGCGACCTTTAAAATCTATTGTACAGAACTTTATATATAAAAAAAAACAAAAAAAACCGGAAAATTTTATATTTTTAAAAAAGCATAATTTCTCTTTGTAAACTAACTTACACACAAATAGTGTTACCGTCGAGGTAAAAAAAAAGCACTAAATCCACAAATCTCCTAATCAACAGTCTTAAAAAGCACTAAAAATAATGCTGACAGCACTAAGTTGAAAATACTGCAAAGTGTGTAAAAAAAAATAGCAGTAACAAAATGGAATTTGTCGGGGAACGGTGCAGAATTGGACCGAATTGGGGAATCTATGTGATCTCAACCAAACCGAAATAGAAATGAAATCAATAGGCAGAAGAAAAACATGATTGAAACGCACCGCACCAAAAAAGAAGTTAAATCAATAAGTAAGAGAATTGTATGAAATTTTAAATTTCTAATTTTATTAACTTTTCTCAACTTAAAGCCATAAATAAATTGGAGCGGGAAGGGTTTTTTATGTCAAAAATTACCATGCCCATACAAAATGTTTGGAGCACACCAAAATAACTCGACGGCAGCGAGGGATTGGAAAATTTAATTTTCACATTTGGTTTTGTAGTGAAGTTGGCTGCAAAACAATTTTATTTTTATTTTTGTTTTCTTATTGTTCACCACCAATAACATTTTAGCTAGTTTTTCTTGAATCTAGCGTTTTTAACTCAATAAAAAATTTATTCAAATAAAAATATTAGTCGCACAAAAATAAAAGTTAACAAAATAATTTTAGTCGAATTAAAATAAAATTCGACTAAAAATAAAAGTCTAATAAAAAAAAAAATTAATCGAATAAATATAAACTCTGAATTAAATTTAAGTCCTAATAAAAAATTTTCTTAAATCAATAAAATAAAATTAAATAAATGAAAAATTATGTGATTAAAAATATTGAAATAACATAATCTTTCTTGCTTACTCTTTCTGTCTCCCTCCATTAGTCTTTGTCAATTGGAAAATACAGTAGAGTTTCTTCTTACTAATTATTTCTTAAATACTGCGTTGTTGATAACAAATTTACAACCATTTTAATAACTAAATATTTTATCAAAGCTTTTATATTTTGTGTTATTTAGGTGGCGTTTCTTCAAATTTAATTTGCTTATAATTCGGTACTTATTTTCAAATTGTTATTGCTGGCAAAATATTTTGTGGTTGTTTGTACTTTTTTTTTTTAGTATTTCAAATAGATTTAAAAAATATTTAATTTATCTCCAAGTAATTTTTGTTGTTTAAAATCGAGTTTGTTGTTGTTTATTTGTATAATTTTATTACGTTTTTTTTTTACTTTACTCACTTTCGTGGCCATTTTATTACTTATTTTTTATTCAGCAACCACGACGACGCCAGTCTTAAAATGTTTTCTTGTACAACGCGACGGTCTGATAAAATTTTATATTAAAATTTATTTTGTTTTGTTAGGGAAAACTTGTCTCTAAAAAAAATTACTAATTTATTTTAACTAATTTCCATATATTTTCATTAATTTTTAATTGGTCTCTTAGGTTCTTTAAGGTTCAAAGTGATTTAATTTTGAAAATTTTGTGAAATAGCATGACCAAGGTGAATCTATACAAGATAATTGACCGCATTAATTATTATTTACTGCCAAAATTTATTTCAATTTACAATTTGAATAGGAAAACTCAGTCTATTTTAAATAAAAAATAACGTTTTTAGAATCATCGTCCTTTTTTAAATGCGATGCTTTTTTTAAATTTGTTTGACATTTTGAAATCGGCTTGATCTGATTTTCGCGATGCTTTGGTGTATTTAATTTTTATCAAAATACAAATACAAATTTAGTATGAATACCAAATTTATGCTTTCAAGACTTTACTTTTTTTTATTTAATAACAAGTTGACATCACTGTGTCTAATTATTCAATCTGTTCCGCGATTGCCGTAGAGATAACAATCAAAAATGTAGGAAAAAATACAAAATTTCGCAAAAAGGAAAAGTATTTTTATTTTTGGAAAATAATTTCGTTTTATATATTGAAAATTAATTTTGTTTTAGTTTATTTAAAATTTATTTTGATGTTAAAAAATCCAAGAGCCGAAACATTAACACAATTCACTCACAATAGTAAACTTTTTAATTCACAATTAAATGAAACAATTCAAAATAATAAGATAATTCCTTAAGAATGAATAATAGCAGTTTGCAAATCAATCGATATTTTTTTCTTCCCGTGCAGAATCAATAATACAAGCCCATAACTTTATTGGACATGAACATAGAATATACTTTTTTAATTAACATTTTAGCCAAAAATTATGGAAATAAGTTTTATTTTTAGCAACAAAGTTTTCATTTCGCCGCGGAAAATTTAACAAGGCAAATTAAAGTAAAAATATGTCATCCAGAAGGGACTTGTGTAAAAGAAAAGCAATTAATTTTGAGCACAAGGAAACTCTAATAAGTTACACTCTTTTAGTCAGAGCTACATCTACATAATTATAAAGCTCTCATCGTATATCGGTTTGCAGTTTAGTTTTGTTCACTGTCTCGCCTACAATGACGTCTTAGTAAAAAAAAAAAAAAAAAAATTAAAAAAAAATTTTTATTGATCTGCGTCTTATTTAATTTACTTTTCAAAAAAAAAAAAAAAAAAAAAAAAAAAAAAAAAAAAAAAAAAAAAAAAAAAAAAAAAAAAAAAAAAAAAAAAAAAAAAAAAAAAAAAAAAAATTATTATTAACTTTCTTTGTATGTGAAGGTGGCAAGTTAAATTTTACATACTTGTCCAATTTAGCTCAAATTTTGCATACTGATCCAGCCACTGACGACGAGGGAACTCCTCCAGCAGGCACTATAAATTTTGCACACGGATTGGGGTATGGATGACAGTTTATGCTGTCATTTTCAGAGTTAGCTCCAAGCCAGAGATTTGAAATTTTACATACCCGTTCGAATATGACAGACGGTTGGTGGGGCCATCAAGAAATAGCAACCATCTTAGAGGGACTCCAGATCAGGGATGTCGCAAATGATAAACAGACATAAAAGGCATACCATGACTTGTGTAATTTTTTTATAAGTATCCTAACCTAGCTTTTATTGTTTTTCAAACTATTATTTTGAGTAAATTATTACTCTATCAAAGTTTCTATTTTACCTGGTTTTGTTTGCTTGCAAATTTATTTTCTTCCACCAAAAAAATGCAGGAACCTTTAAAGCACACAAAATAATTTACAATCAAAAGTAAATTTTACTTTTTATTACATAAATTATTATTACTTTTAAAAGGTTTCAGTTCGTGTATAACTTTTAATTTAATTTTTAAAAGGGTGGACTCTTTCGTGTTTTGCTGCAGCTATCAAAAGAAAAAAAGGTCCTTTATAATCTAAATTCGTTCAATGAAGCGTTTTAGTGAGATTCCTATAAAAAATCAATTCATAAGAATCGTGATAAGAAGGCCCAAGTGGTCATCTACTTCTTTTTGTTTTTATATTTCTTTAGCTAAAAATTATAACCATTAAATCCATAAACTATTGTACTATTTGGCTGCCGGAGAAGTGTATACAAAAATCGTTACATTCTAATTTATTAGCACTTTTATTTGCTTTTAGTTTAATAATAATAAAAAAAAAACCATTTTTGTTTTTCATTCCACAAAAACATTTTGTGGGGTTTTACTTATTTTAATTAAATTTTTAGCTACCAATAAAAACAACAGCAACAAAATGAATGTAATACCAAGAAAACTATTCTTGACTACATCCAATCAATTCACGCAAAACTTTTAAAATCGATAAAATTTTCTTTTGTATCGCCCCTAAAGTAAAAGCAATTACCACAATACTCGGCAAATTATTTTGGCAAAATGTTAACGTTAGGGTTTTAGTTTGTTTTTTTAATTTGAAATATTCATAAATTTCATTTAAAAAAGTTTTCATATTAAATCCTTTTAAATTTTTAGCTAAAATTAAATTAAAATAAAATTGAAAACCTTTTGTTTAATATTTACATTTGAATAAAATTTGTATTTTTATTCCAACATGACATTTTTCATCGATTATCACATGACGTTTTTATTAAAACTTTAATTTTATTAGATTATTCGACTAATATTTATGCGATTAATTTTTTTTTTAGTAAATATTCGACTAATATTTTTATTAGAAAGAAATTTTTACTTTGTTTGGGAAAATGTAGTATTTTTTCTAAAAATATTTTTATTTGAAATAAAAATTTTTTATCGAATATTATTTTTCTTACAATTACATATTATACAAATATGTATTCGAATAAAATTTTAATTTAAAACATTTTAATGTTTTGCGAATACTAGATTAATATCTTTATTCGATTAACTTTATTTTAAGCAAATATTATTATTATTTGAAATACATTTTTATTTGATTAAATTTTTTATTCAAGATTAATTTTTTTTCGATTAAAATTGTCATTCGATTAGAAATTTTATTCAAATTTAATTTGTATCCCATTAAAATTTTTATTCGAATTTTATTTTATTCGATTAAAATTTTAATTGAATTTTATTTTTATTCGATTAAAATTTTTATGCAATTTAAATTTTTATTCGATTAAAATTTTCATTTAAATTTGTTGTGCAATTAAATGTTTATTTGAATTTTATTTTTATTCGATTAAAAATTTTATTCAAATTTAATTTTTATTCGATTAAAGTTTTTATTTTGTTCGATTAAAATTTTTATTTTAATTTTATTGTTGTCCAATAAAAATTTTTATGTGAATTTTATTTATTTTCGATTAAAATATTTATTCAAATTTTATTTTTATTCGATTATAATTTTTATTTGACTTTTTTATTCGATTTTAATCGAATGTTATTTTCATTCGATTAAAATTTTTATTCAAATTGAATTTTCATTCGATTAAAATTTTTATTTTTATTCGAATAAAATTTTTATATTTATATTCGATTAAAATTTTTATTCAAATTAAATTTTCATTCGACTAAAATTTTCATTTTTGCCCAATTAAGAATTTTTATGTGAATTTTATTTATATTCGATTAAAATTTTTATTCAAATTGAATTTTCATTCGATTAAAATTTTTATTTTTATTCGAATAAAATTTTTATATGAATTTAATTTTTTTCCATTAAAATTTTTATTTAATTTAAATTTATATTCAATTAAAATTGAATGTTTATTCAATTAAAATTTTTATTCAAATTAAATTTTCATTCGATTTAAATTTTTATCCGATTAAAATTTTATTTTTATTCGATTAACATTTTTATTCGCATATTATTTTTATTCAAATAACGTTTTTATTCGAATATTTTCTTACCAAAATTTTTACGAACAATGGATATCGCAAAGGGTTTTTATACACAGAAAATTCTTCTTTTCAAATTAAATCTCAATAATAAAAGTGTAAAATTTCTATTAAAATTTAAGTAAATTTTAAAACGAAAAAAATCGTACCTGTAGTTTCTCGCTTTCGTTTAAAAGAATAATTTTTTTGCAGTGACAATGACTGAGTTTGCGTCTGTTGCTGCTGTTGTTGATATTTATTTCGCAATGTTGTTGTTGATGCAGTTGTTGTGGCGGTGGAGCTGGTGCTGTTATAACGTACACTGTTGTTGTTTATCAAAGGCAATGTTGTGTCTTTAACGTTTTCGTTAGAAACTTTATTGCTAATGCTTCTGTTGCTGCTACTGTTGCTTTTCTTGTTGTTGTAGCTAACAGTTGCAATGTTGCTGCAATTGCTGTTACTTTGGTTGTTACTGTTATCACTGGTGACTGTATTATTATCGTCAATATAGATGACAACACTACTGTTTGAGGAGCTTAATTGTAAATTTGTTTGGTTATTGTTATTATTAGTATTAATATTTTCCTGTAGTTGTTGTTTTTGTTGTTGTGTTTGATTATCACATACACTTTCAGCTGTTGCAACAATAGTTTTTCTTCTAATTGATAAATTATCAACAAACTGCTTTGGCAGCTGATTATAGTCTTCCACAAGTATGGCGGCAGCAGATGTTGCTGTTGTTACTTTTATGGGTGAAGAAGTTGATAAAGTTGACGAGGACGTTGGCGATGATGATAATGATGATGTTGTTTGTTTTATATTGTAAACAATTGTTGGATATTGTTGTTTATTAATCAAACACTGAGGTTCGTCTTCAGCAATAAACTCTTCTTCATGTATTTGTTTATTTAATGTTCTTGCTGAATAAATTTCTTGTTGTTGTTGGTTGTTTTGTCTACTTTCTTGTGGCTGCTGCGTTGTTGTTAAAAGCTGCTGCTCTTCTTGTTGTCTGTGAAATGTCTCTTGCTGTTGTTCCTCACCCTCGTAGACAGGGCGACTTGGGTAGTCGAAATTATTTGCACTTGAATTCGACGACGTTTTCATTTGTGTTCAATTACAACAGTTTGTATACAATTCTTTTGCGGTTTCTGTTTCTCTTTTTCTTTGTGTTTTCTTGATCTTGTTGTTGCAGTTGTTGTTGTTGCTGGCAATAGCTTATTTTGCATTTAAGGTAACAAACAAATTGTGTCTGATTTTTATTTTGATTGCAACGTTTCTGCTGTTGCTGTTTCTTCTGCCAATACTGTTGTTGTTCTTCTTGTTGCTGGCTATTGTAACAATCGCCCGCAGTTATATTTAGTTTCAATTTTTGCATTAAAATATTTCTTGCCAATTCTGTTGCTGCCGTATTATTTTTACGCTTCATTTGTAATAAACAAATTCTCTTTTTATTTTTTCATATTTTTTTTATACAATTCACTCACATTGTATTTAATGATAGAATTTATTTGATTTTTATATTTTGTTTTGCAATTTTTTTTTAATTCTTTTCTTCTTCTTTTTCTTAAGATTACAAATTATTTTATTTAATTTTTTTTTATTACTTTTAAAATATTTGTTGCATTATTTTTGTATTTGTGATTTTATTTTTTTAAACTATATACACATTTTTCTTTAATTATTATTAGAATTAGTTTTGAAACTTTTTTAGTACTAATTTTCAATTCATTAGTGTTTGAAACCAAATCAAAAGGAATGAATAAAAACTGCAAAGAGAAGGAATAGAAATAAAACAAGAGATAAATTTAAGAGTTGAGGATTAAAGCTTAATTAATTTTATGTTGATTTAAAAAAAAAAATTGTTTTAATTAGAGTCATTCGTATTAGAGGGTGTAGTACTTTTAGCCCTCTTAAGAAAAACCTTTCACTTATACGATTTAGACTAGCTTATCCGGTTTATGCCGTGACTAGTCCAAATTATTGACACCCATTTATCTATACATATAAAAGACTGACTGACTGACTGATTTATCATCATCGCCCAGCCCAAACGGCTAAAGCTACGGACTTAAAATTCGGTGAGCAGGTTCATGTCCCAATGTGTGGAACGAATAAGAAGGGATTTTGGGAAAGTCGAATATTAAAGGGGTAAAAAAGAGTAAAATTGAACATCTTATATATCTGGAAATACTACAGATAGAGCCAAAGTTCAAATTACAAAATATTCTACTAAAAAATTAATTATATGCGTATTTGGTACTTTTTCGATATTTGTACATTTGCGGGATAAAAACAGTAAAAACTAATTTTTATACATTTTTTAACTCCATTTATCTTGCAAAATAACAATCGCAACAACAATAACTAAATTTTATACTTTTCTGCTTGAAAAGGTCTCCAATGTATATTGGCACTTTTTTAAAATTAGAGCTAATAAAGAGTAAATTATGTACCCCTTTTTACTAATATTTCTAAATATGTATTGTCATGTAAGTTGATGCAACATATAAACATTTTATTACTAATTTGTAACACCCAATAAAACTTAAAGGTAAAAAAAATATTTTAAGGGCGAAAAAGTACCAAAAGGGAGAAATATGTTTTGTACTTTAAATTTAAACAAGTTTAGTGGTATTTTTTGTGTCATGTGTAAGCCTAGAATTACGACAGTAAAATTTAACAGTACTGAATGAATTGTAAAGAATAGTAAAAGGGACATTATTATGGTATTTTTTATGGATTTGATTTGTACTTTTAGATTTTTTAGTATTAACAACCCTAAAACTACGAGACTGGGCTCAAGCGATTGAGGTCAAAGTGAAAAATTATTAGAGCACAAAATGGTACTTTTTATACATTTTAATGGTACTTTTTGATTTTCCAAAGAAAACGAAACTGGCAGCATGATATTTGCTCAAACGGACCTAAGCACAGTTAAAAATCGTTAAGGGGACAAATGGTACTTTTTATAAAATTGTTGGTACTTATTGACATTTTATTATTAAGGAATTTAAAAGTACGATATTTGGCTCAAATGATCTGAAGCAAGTTGGAAAATCATAAATGGGACACAATGGTACTTTTTACTAATTTTATTGGTACTTTTTGCGTTTTTCATACTAACAACCCTAGAACTTTGAGACTGGAATCAAACGCTCTTAGCAAAGTAAAAAATCTTTAAGTAGCAAAACAGTAATTTTTATTGATTTCAATAGTACTATTTGAATTAATAATATTAACGAACCTAAAACTATTAGACTGAGCCTAAACGGTTCAATACAAGGTGAAGAAAATGGTACTTTTTATTCATATTCTATAATGGAACTTTTTGATTTTTTAAGGTTTGCGAATTTATAACTATCAGACCGAGCTCAAACTGTGCTCAGTAAATAGAAAAATCAATAAACTGACAAAATGGTACTTTTTATATACTTTAATGATACCTTTTGATTTGATTTGTATTAAAAAACCTAAAATTGAGATTAAATGGTTTACGAGATAATACTCGTAAATGACAATAGCGACACCATGGTACTTCGCTGACAAAGTAGTTAGTTAAATGCTAGTTCAATATATATATTACGACCGGTATCTATACCCTAAAACTACTTAGAAGTAGAACGCTTGCATATTATAGCCCTTAATAACTTTACGATCGATATAAATTTATAATTTGTGATAAAAGAAATATACTTATCACATGCATTTCTGTACACTTTGCTAACTTTATTGTTTTTTTAATAAAAAATTAATTTTTTTCACAAAGTTTATTTTGTGGATTTTGTGTTTAAAACAATAAAGAAAAAACACTTGAACATTTTTGTTAAAAAACCATTTAAGTGCAAACCGCAGCAGTCGCAACAAAATATTACAAAATTAAAAACATATTTATGAATGCTTTCAAATTGGAAATTTCAATACATTTTCCATTTAAATCTATGACCAAAATTATATATTTTTTGTCAAGAATTCTATTTAAAAATATTTATTTCTAAGTAGATTTATAAAAACAAAATTTATTTAGCTAATGAATTTTTAAATCATCTATGCAACGAATGGCAGGCAAAGCAACCAAGCAAAAATGGTTGCTTAAAAAGCTAAATCTAATTTTATATAAATTTTTTTTTGTTTTTGCCTTTAAAACGCAAGTGGTGGACTGCACAACACTTAAATGTAAATTCCCAGCAATAGAAAAAAAATAGAAAAAAAAATTTTTTTTTAATTTTATCGTATGGAAAATAGAAAAATTCTTCACATTAAATAAAATAAAATAAAGTAAAATAACTAAAGAAAATCATTTTAGTGTATGTAAGATTTAAAAGAAAATTTCGCAATACAACAACACTTTTCTTTACACCCTGCACACAATCTTTTTTCCTTTCATATAATATGGTTTCTTGTTCGACTTTTTCTTTACTTTTAGTGGCAAAAATAAAAAATGTTTTAAATGAATTAATTTCAGATACTGATTTGGTTGTTCTTGCTTTAAATAAAATTAACACAAAATAATTTTTAAATGTTTATCTTTTTCATGAAGAAAAAAAAGATTTGAAAAGAAACATAAAAATGTTTTACAAAGTGAAATAAGAAATTAAAAAAAATATATAAAAAAAACACAGGCCTATTCGTATATAATACTGTCATTGAACAATTATATATAACATTACAATTGTGACTGGCTTTGAGATTGTTTGAGATAAGCTGAACTAGTTGGACACAAGCCTAACACCAATATGATACACTAGCATGGTACACAACTCGTTCAATTAATCTCAAATTATCTCGAACTCGGTATCAAACATGCCACTTAATAAATATAATTCAAATCAAATTTTTAAAATAGGTTTTTGTTATTAAAAAAAAAAACTTCAATTGAAATGGTTATAATTTTTAATATTTTTGACTTCAAAATTGGTTCCCCCTTAATATGTTTGACAATGAGTTTGAGATCAACTGAATGATTACATTATGTGTGATGGTGTACAATTATCATGCAACCAATTTTGTTTTTAATTTGGCTTGTATTAATAAAAATGTTAAGAATTTATCGAATTGACAAATTTTTGATTTGAAATTGTAAACAAAATGATCTCTATTTAATGAATCAGATCTTTCTTTTAAGTTAGAAAGTATAAATTTTCATTTTCTACTTATTTTCTCTGTTGAAAAAAAAATATCAAACATGCTAAACATGAAGAAAAAATCAGCTTTACTGCTCAGGTAAAAGGGTCTTTATAGTTTTTCGGTTCATTTTATATTAAAACCAGTTGCAATTTTAGGTTTGTTTTGTTCTAATGATTTGGTCGTGTAGCTGTAAAATTACACACACAAAAAATTAATGTGCAAAAAATTAAACGCAGAAAAACAGCACTGTGATGTAGAAAACACAAAGCAACAACTTACAAAAAAAATGCTAAAGAAATTTAACAACCAGCCATTGCAAACAGTTAATACACGCACTGCATTCAGACAGATATGCATGTACGTAGATGTATGTGTGTGTTTTTGCATGTGCATTTGAATGTTTGTACGAGTACTCTATATGCAACAGTATTTGTATGTTTGTGTTAATTTTTTTTAGATACTTGACTTGTTTGTTACTGTTAAATACAACCTGCTTTTTGGCTATTGATATGGTGGGTGACTGATTCTTCTTGCTGTCATATTATTAGGGAAGGGAGTGAAGATCAATATGGCGAGTTAAAAATGTTATTACGCAACCCCTTACGTTTTTAAGTATTTGTAAAATGAGAACATTTTCCTAACATTTCGTTGTTTGCTGAATTTAAAATGAGTTTTTTTTTAGAAACCACACACATACAGAAGATGATGTCTATATTTTACTAAAATTACCCTCCCTTTCCAAATTAGCAAGCTGGATACACCGAAAAAAAAAAAAAAATTGCACCTTAAAAGGAGAGACATTCAAATGTAAGCAACTATCAAGTCAATTTGTTATAAAAAAAAGTAGACTAAATGAACAAACAAAAGCCGTTTTATTGAAAAAAAAAAAAAAAAAAAAAAATGCCGGTCAAATAAACACGAGTTCCATCCATCCAGCTGACATTCATAACAAAATATCTACTCAAGATAAATAAATTTATGACAATTTATAGCAATTATTTTTATGCAAAAACCAATACTATAAATTTCAGACGCAAATATGTATGTTTGCATATGCATACAGAATGAACAACGTTCTCCATCATTGACATCAGCAACATCATACATACTTGCAATTGTTGTTGTCATGCCGGTAAACAAAGAACGGAAATTTCTCTTACTGTTTTTTGCTTCTTCTTCTGAACAATCCTTAATTTTTTTTAAGCAACTAATAAAAAAATTGTAAAAAAGCAGGTGGTCGAACAGATAGACGCACCAACTATTATTTTTGACTTTACTATTGACAATTCGTAGTGCAAACCACACCCTTATAGAAATTAAATTAAATTGAGCCAAAATATAAAACAGTTACTGATTAATTTCAATTAAACAATATTTAATTTCAATTTATTTTAGGAAAGCTGATAAAAGCAATCAACGTATGTAGTCGTATTTAAAGTGAGGATCGATTTTCAAACTCACAAAAACAAGACAAAAGTCAAACTGCTTTTTAGGGCGAACAAGGGTTGTCATTTTGTAGGATTTTGAGGCAATGTCAAAGCAGAAAGCCAAATAAAAAGCATTACCAATTCAATTGACAAACAGATGGAATGCCAAAATACGTAAGGTTGTGTTTAGGCACATGTGACACTGTTGAATTGCAAATCTGTGTTTACTAGCTAATGGGTGTCTCAGTAATAGTGTTTTCAGACTGAAAGTTAAGTACTGAATTTAGCATTAAATTCATCAACAGATGATTTTGCGTTCACACTGAAAATTTTTTAAATTCAAGATTTAACATACAGTGTGTCAAATAAATTTCTACAAAAAAAAAAAATTTCCCATAGAAAAAAGTGTATTTGATGCATTACTTTGTACAAAACTTATTTGACCAGCTGTACAGCAGCCACATGTGTGACCTTGGTAAATACACTTACGAGACACATATTTTCTATGTCTTTCGTCAAAAAACTTTCTCTTTCTTAAAAATGCTTTTATTGCTGCTGCCATTGATAGCGTTTTCTTCGGAAAATATTTGAAATGGTTTTTATTTTATTAACACTGAAATTTGGCAGATGTCACATATGTTTATTCCAATTATTAAAAATGGAGCGCTTTACGAAAGCAAAATGAAGTCGAAAAAAGTCAGCTTCTCCAATGAAGAGCATTTCCAGCTAGATTCACCTGAGAAACGGGGCTATATATATAGCGTTTTTACTTTGGAGCTTTCTTTGAACATATTACAAACTTATTTATTTCTGCCCGTTTGGCCCCACACTGAAAAATGTAAGCTCATGTTAACATGCTTCACGCCCTATTTTCATCACGTGGTGTTTCTAGTTTTGGGTACGATATCCTAAAAACCTCTATTTTTTTAGCACTTTCCTTCTCGTAAATGAAAAAAAAAAATTATATTTTTAATTAAAAAAAATTATATTTTTAATTAAAAAAAATTATATTTTTAATTAAAAAAAAATTCTATTTTTAGTTTTAAAAAAATATATTTTTAATTTTAAAAAAATTATATTTTTAATTTAAAAAAATTATATGTTTAATTAAAAAAATTATATTTTTAATTTAAAAAAAAATTATAGTTTTTAATTTAAAAAAAATTATATTTTTAATTTAAAAAAATTATATTTTTAATTAAAAAAAAATATATTTTTAATTTTAAAAAAAAAATTATATTTTTAATTTAAAAAAAAATATATATTTTTAATTTAAAAAATTATATTTTTTATTAAGTTAGAGCGAACTATCGATATAAAAATAAATTTATAAAATAAGACCTCAAGCTTAATAAAATAGCTATTTTAATTGAGAATTATAAGTGTTACTTTTGTGTGTGACTGATATCATACAAGTTGTACGCTACATATTTCAGGTAAGTCTGTTAAATTAAGTTTGTAATATCATGTTACACATATGTTTCCCCATGCTCTTCTACAGATTTCCCTTATTATCAAAGAAGTATCACAAAAGAAACGAAAGTGAGCCCTATCTTCACCTTGCTTTAGTTCTCTTTCGTAAAATAATCCGGTATATAAAGTTCCCTATATTTGGGTTCACAAATTTTTAATTAAATTATTAGAAGGCAATTGGAATGTTTACTAGGTAATACAAGTAAATACGAGTATGTATGTTTGCATGCATTTATCGTTCATACAAATAAACAAACAAACTTGTCCATGTACGTGTATAAGGAGAATATAATTGTATGAAGATAACGAAGGTTAATTTAACAATATTATTGTTGCTGCCGACGTTGTTGTTGGTGTTTTTTTTATATAAATTTGTTTATTAAAGATAATAAAAAAAAGAGGAAAAAACCTTAACACTAAACTACATTAAATTTTTTTGCGGCATATTTTTCACTAAAAAAAATTAATACTCACGATTCTTTTTTATTTTTAAAACAGCAAAATAATTATTTTCAGCATAACCTATACATGTTTGTATGTTTGCATACAATTTTATTTTTCATTTGAAATTAATTCATTAAATAAAAAGAAAACAAATTTTTTTATGTTAGAAACAAAATAGCCAACAATTATAACAAAATCAAAAAAGGATCCACCTTGAAGATGAATAAAATAAAACAACAAAGCAAAAACTATTAAAAACAAAACCTTTTTTTTATTTCAATTACAAATTCTTATTTACAAAAGGTATACCGTGCCGCGATGCGTTAAAAGACAGCGAGCCAGGCGTTACATTTTTAATTTTTTTTTTATATTTTAGCCGGAGCTACTTTTTAAACAAGTACACACACGCACGCCACGTACACATACATTCCAATTCACACCCAGCATAGAGAAGAGAAATGTACTGGAGAAGTAGTGAAAGATGGCACAAAAGAGGACTTAATGTTCACCGTTAAGTAAAAAAAAAAAATTATAATAAAAATATCTTCTGTGTCACCTCTAAACAAAACACTTTAAAAATAAAACAACTTTAACTACTTTTTTTTTGTTGATGACTTTGTGGTCGTCGTTGTGCTGCCGTTTGCTTCACAATTTATTTATGCGGTGTTGTTGTTTTTTTTTTATTAAATTAAAAAAAAATTGAAAAATAACAACGAGGCCCGTTTGCCTTTCCGTAACTGGTGTCCGTATACGTCGATGTTATGAATCACTCTGAATTGCGAAAAAAAAACGTTATGATTTCAAAGCTCTCACCACTGGTTTGAGTAAGTACCTCCATACATATACACGTAATTGTAGTAGTGACTGAGTGAAACGAGTACCCAGCAGCAAAACAAGTACAAGTCGAACAAGAACCCAACCAAGCGAAAATAACAATAACAACAATAATAGAGCAACAAAGTAGAAAAAGAAGAGAGTTTGCAAAGAAAATGAAATCAAACAGTGAAGGCATTATTGCCGGGGTGAGAGAGGTAAGCCACTGCGATGTAAATTATATAAAATGAAAAATATTGCCGTATGCAAAAAAAAAATAATAATTATTGCTTAGGCGGCATGATTATGCTTTGCCAGAACGAAATGACTTAAATTTAATACTATTTCGTAACGTAACGAAACTTAATTCTATTTTCCATGTCTTGCGAAATGGCATACACGTGTCTTGGGAGAAATTATTGTATTTTAGGGGGTAGCTATCGGTCTCTCTTACGGGACATGTGAAAGTACTAGAATCTGTCTTGCCGTCTCTGAGATGGATTTCTCCAGGTATTTTAAAATGGTAATTTTAGTGGTAACTATTGCAGCAGGTATGATAGTTCTGCTATACTGAAGGCTTCAAAATGATAGACAGCAGTGCTGGGGCGGGAATAGTAGTCACATTAGCGCAGAGCAGTTGCAATGGTAAGCTTTAAAGCTATCTGCTAGGAAATGACACTCAACAGATCAATCTCGATTTGGAATTGTTATAGACCTTTCCATTTTCGATGAATACCAGGCGGAAAATCAAGGACATATGGGCAATGAAATGACGAACTATTTGGGCAAAAATGTTGCCTTATGCGGGTTAAACAAGAACTTTATGCCCTTATCATGGTTGATTTGTAATTGACAACTGCTTTAACAAGTTGTCATTTTTGTATGATTTTCTCAGCTCCACATAGAGTTGTAATCAGTAGGTTGTAATAACAAAATTACAACTAAAGTAGAGTTGAGTTGTGCCTTATTTTGCCAACTGAAAAACAAAATCTACAGGGTTGCTGCAGAGCTCAAGCGGGCATGCGTCAATTAAGAAGACTTATTAACCCCAAAACATATGAAAACAGCGGTTCTGCTGAATATCAGCAAATATGACATCAAATTCTACATGAGTCAGGCTAGTAATGACAAGAAACGTTGGAACAGGTTCTGTGAGTTTGCTAAGGTGGGAGGACGTTGAAAAATCTATGGGGGACTGCCCCAGAAGGCCTATGTAAAATGAAACCCACAGCAATTACGAGATTCGTGATGAGTTTTGTATTGTTTTAGTTAAGAATTAATGATGAAACCAATGCTGGAACTTGTCAGTTTGTGTTTTGCTATTGGAACTCTTTCTTTACAAAAATTAATCATTTGTGGCAATATTGCATGGTGGATGGCATTACATATTATTTTTCAACTACTCACTTGCTAGATTTCTTTCTCTCTTTGCTCTCACAGTTACAGCAATATTTTGTTTAATGTTATGATTGAAAAATATATAACGTCAACATTATTACTCTCTGTATTTTATATTTTTTGTTTTTGTTTTGATGTAAATATTTTGTTTCGTTCGGTCGTATTCGAACCATTTCAGTGCAAGCAGTTTTACTACTTTCTCTTTGCTAACGCAAGCGCCGCACTATCATCTCGAAATATTTCATGTTTTATTTTTGTAGGAACGAGTACGAGTATTTTAGTTTTTGTCAATTTATATCATGTATGTAATTGTCATCATAGTTGCTTGATGCCGACTCAATGTAACAGAAGCCAAGCGAAAATAAAATCCTTTTGCACATTCAATTTTGGGTTTGTGTTTTTGTGTGGCGGTGTTTTTTATTTGTGTTTGTATTTCTAATGTTTATACAGGGGAGTCGAGTCTTCTTATGTACGCAGGCAGGGTTTTCCGCCTTTTGTTGTTGCTGTTAGATTTTGAAAGGCATTTGAATGACTTCGCAAAGTAGGTATAAACTAGTATTGATATGGAGTGTAGATGGAATCCAGTTTGTGTACGAGTATGTGAACATGTTAATATAAAAATATGAATATACCAGTGTGTAGTATGTAATTGCTTTTTTTTCTGCGTAGGTGGAATTGTTCACTGACACGAACAAGGCGGATTTAGCTTATCCCTTTTGCAATATATAAAATACTTAAAAAAACAAATCTGGATAATTTCTAAAATTTACGCCACTATCATTGTGCAAACAATGAACTAAACAATGTTGCGCGTATTAGATTTTGTATGTACATACAACATACGATTGAGTACAAACATATAAGCCGAAAACCAGCACTGACTCCTAAGCCCACAGCCCACATATTCATTGATGGGCGCTGTTGATAACAATGTTTTGTTTTCTTTTGTTTTTGCTTTTATTTTTTGCCTTCCAAACACATTCAATTGCAAGTGTATGTACACTCTCTTTATGTACATTAAATGTGTACATACATACATGTTGCTATAGTAAATGATTAGGAATGTTTGTTGGGTTGTTATTGATGGGCTACATGCTCTTATTTGAAGAACATTTATTGCCTTTGTGTTAAATGCACATATCAAGTGTTTGGGCAAAACAAGTTTGACGTTAGGGAATAAGAGGTAGCGAGAACGAGAGAGTAGGAAATAAAAGCAGAGAGGAAGAGGAAGAGCAAGAGCGAGAGAGTGAGAACTACAAGTATGTAATGTTAAAATTACCGGGTGTTAATGTATAAATCAAACACAATAATAATAAATAAGAGTTGCCAATAACCATTTCGTATCACTTTTAAAGTAAAAGAAAAAAAATTTATTTGTGCCGTGTGTGAAAATGTGAAATGTGAAATGTGAAAATCAACACTAATATTTTAATTTTAATGTAAAAATTTTGTTATTCAAAAGATCATTGGAAATGATTTCGGGCTTACAAGCATCAAGACTATTCAGAAGAAACGCATTTTAGAGGGCCCTTTTCCTGCCAATAAATTTTATAAAGACCCAAAATTCATTTAATTTTTATTTCATATCGGCCTAAGGAAGCTAAGAATTTCAGACAGATATAGAACCTTTAGCATTGGATTTATATCAGTTGCCCCTCACCAAATTTATATCCAGCTGAGGCCAAAGAAAAGCGGGCGTAAACATAAAGCCCGGGTACCCAGGTTACACTTTTGTTTACAGCGGTGATATCCTTTGCAGTTTATTTCTTCCTTCAACACATAGTTGGCGTTAGTACATTGTTTAGAGAGCATGCCGCATGAAATCTTCATGGCTTTCTCAGATAGAGCTTAAGCGCCATAAAACTCACAAAGTCGTCTATAAATTACATCAAATAATGCCTGATTTTCCAAGTAAATTTAAGAGCCATGATTAAAAGTTACCGCTAGTTAAAGCTAAGATTTTATAAGTCAAATATCAAGCTCTTGGTTGGACATTAAATTAAAAATATCTATAAGTTAAATACCAAATAGTATATTCTTGAATATTCGACATAAAAATGGTTACGAAGTATTAGCCAAAACCCAAAACGGGCCTAAATAATTTAGTTAACCTATTCATGAGCATTTGCCAGAATATACTGATCATAAATAAATATTAAACCTTAAAAAAACATGCTCTGCTAAGCAAATAAGCATTTACTACTTTCATTAATTTAAATGTAGCATAAATATTTGCTTTTTTTTAATAAATAGTTGTTGAAGTTTAAAACCTTTAAAAATTCAAGAGCCGGTTTGAGGCTTTATCATTTTAAAATTTATATTAAAAGAGTTTTTGGACATTATGAAATTATATAAGAAATCATTGAAGTTCATTTAAATATGTGTGTATGTGATTATCTAGTTATTAACCTTGGCAACACTGCTTTTCAAAATAAACTCACACATTAAGGGTAATCGGGCTTTTGCGTTGTTTTTAATACTATGGAGAAATTTTTTGGAATGAGACAAAAGGTATGAAGGTATGAGGGAGAATGCTAACTATAAAAGGAAATTCCTAGAAAATATAATAGGAAAAAAGTAATAATAATCATAATAAAATAATAAAACAAAATAAAAGGTTTTTATGCATTTGTACCGAATACCAAAAACCTGTCAAATAATAACAGAAAAATTGATTTTTCTATTTTAAAAATTATAAAAAATTACTTTTTTTTTCTCTAAAGAGCAGTTTTATTTACCTCTATCAAGGCAAGAAAATTTTTATGGACTAAATGGCAATGCTTTTAGAGGGATTGTGAAATTAGGTGTCTTTTTGTGTACATGGTTCATTGCAGACAGAGCTCAAGTCCTTGCATTTTACA
Organism: Thelaira solivaga; assembly: GCA_947397855.1. Classification (NCBI taxonomy): domain Eukaryota; kingdom Metazoa; phylum Arthropoda; class Insecta; order Diptera; family Tachinidae; genus Thelaira; species Thelaira solivaga. The sequence continues at coordinate 64,742,474 of OX377613.1, forward strand.
CTTAAAAAAATCTTTAAAATTTTGCTACTTTTGTATGAAATAATTTAGACTTCTTGTCCCAACTTTTTCAATTTTAATTTAACCTAAGGGCAAGCTGTGCAGAAATCATATACGTCTGAAGTGAGTGAAGATAAATATGTTTTAACGTAACCCGTTACGTTTTTTAGTATACGTAAATATCTTTTCAGTATTTATACGTCTTAGGTCATTAAATATTTCTCAAGTTAAAAATAGTATTTAGGACATATTTCTAAATAGCTTTAGGAGAAATATAAGTGAAGAGGTACAATTAAGCATAAATACGTTGATTTCTCTAAGAGATTTTACCAATTTGGAAACGAACCTTAGAAGATTACGGGATGGCAAACATATCATTTTAAAGAGGAGGTCTTTTAGATTTGTAATCTACTGCCCAAATATTCAGAATTTACTTTGGATTATTTTTCTGCATTTGATATCAAAGCAAATTTCCCCTTATATTATATTACATTTCAAGCGATATCGATAACAATATTCATTGACATAATTATAGTGATATTATCATGTGGCAAAGGCGGTCATACGTTAAGTTACACAGGGCGACACAATATGAAAAAAAAGGGGGCTGACTTGTGACCTCTGATATGTTTCCCTTTGCGATACCTGGGTTATTATGTATTTCGTTTCGAATCGGAAAATTTACGAATTCGTACAGATGGCATTACCTAGTACTAATTTCGAATAAATTAAAGGGATTTTTTACTCTCTTTCGGAAAGCAGAAAAATCCCTTTCAAAAATTCAATTATGTAGTACAAAAGCAAATCCGAAAAGTGCTATTAACGTACATACCAGTAATTCTTTCGAATGACATTTTTCTATCAGAAAATTTCCCTTGAAATTGTAAATACAACCCTGCTGGAACTCAAACGTACTACACAATTCTTTTCGATTAGAATCGACATACATAATAACCTCCCTGTATAAGAGGAAGCATAAAGAAGGATAGCGACAGAGAGATGTCGAAAAAAAGAGTAGGCAGAAGAATAAAAAAAACCGCCGGCCATAACCCAGCAAAAAATAATTATCTTGCTAGTGCATCTTAAATATTAAAAAAAAATGCAATTGACATATTTTAGGTTCTGAAGAAAAACATCAGCGAGCATTACATTTTATAAGCTGCGTAAGGTACGGTCATATTAAGCAAATATTTGTCGAAATAAGCGTGACCACTTAGTCATCTATATAGAAGTTTTTATATTTTTAAGAAATATCAGCTAAAATTAATTAAATTTTTTATTAAAGTGAAACATGCTTGCATTATTTTATTATTTGAATTAATTTCATGTAATGCAATTTATGTTAGACTACAAAAATATTTGTGAAAATGTAGTGGTTACGCTTATTTTGACAAATGTTTGTGTAATGTGACCGATTAATTCTTTCCAATGACACGTTAATATTAAATTCATTGGTTGTTCCTTATAAGTAGAAGTAGTTGTACGACTTTTTTCACTTATTAAATATTTTCTCGTTCTAAGGCTAAGGCAAGTAGGTTTGGCTTTAAATACTTTTTTCCAATAAGAAGTCTTTTTCAAGCTAAAATTATTGTTTGCACCAGCAATAGCAAAGAATAATGATGAAATTAGTATTTAATTCATTTTCCAACATTAACCAATCTTAGCCTGAAAAAGCTAACGAAAATCATACTCGAGGCTTGTTACTCTGAAAATACTTATTTTTTCACTTGCAAAAGCAGATATACCTTCGTAAAGCATTCATATTTACATGATTATGCATTACATACTCATGGAAGCGGTATATCCATAAATAAAAAGAAAGAAAATCAAAGCAAGAATTCAAAAAAGAAAACACACATACCCACACAAAACTTACTGCTTTGAGAACAATTTTCTTTTTTAAACAGAATTATTTTTGTATTTTTCTGAATGAAAATTGTATAACAAATAACAAGGACAAAAGGAGCACGATAAAAACAAATGATTCTATCAAATATAAAATAAAAAGAAAAAGGAAAACTTACGTCCTACAGAATGAATCATTCTTTGGGATGGAGGGATATTCTTGGTATAGGTTAACGAAAGAATGAATGGATTATAGAAAAAGTTAACATGTTAGTGCTGATCATAATGGGAATTACATTTTATTTTGAAATTTTTATTATTTTTTTTTTTTCCGTTAAATTATACAAAATGTATGACGGACTTTTCAGCCAGCAAATGAAATTTAAAAAAAAAAAAATTTGTAATATTGGGTGGCATTTGTTGCAATATTGCCTAAATGAGCAGGACATGCCAACTCAAAGTAGGTATGAGTACATATAATTTTTTAAGAGAAAAAAAATAGTTCTAATGCGTCAGCTAAGCAGAACTGCAAAAAAAAAAAATAAAAATAGAAGGACGAGCACAAGGCATACATACATCGAATATTAACAACATTCACAGGAATTAACAAATACAATCTTACAAATGTATTTCATCAGTAATTATTTCCATGATTTCACATAATCTTTTTGTTTTTATTATTTTATTATAAACAACCATACGTTTCTAAAAATAACAATATAAATAAAGTTAAGTCACCCGCCTCCGTCTGCGTCTTCACCAGCTTTTAAAACATGGAAAACCCCAAACACAGGACATTAAAAAATTAATTGAAAAAGAAAAGCAAAAATCAAATTAAACAATGAATCACACAACCCTGATAACAAGCAAGAGTGTTTTCTTTGGCGTAATAATTCTAGGAGAATAAGAAAACATTTCATCATATTCATCGACGAGGTTAAATAGGAACTAAACAAGCAGCAACAAATATATTTTAAAACGTTGTGATACACAATTGTGACACGCATTAATCAAAAAGGGAATTTCGTAATAATAATAAAGTGAAATGTGTAAAAACAAATTAAAAGAATCTAAAGTAATTTCTGATGTGTCCCATTAGGTTTTATGTCTTAAGATAGAAGGGTTTGGCCCCAGTAGCTTTCATCGCTCAGAGTTCACATGCACGCTATTTTTGTACTAAGTGAAATTTTCAACGTTTTCTAAAAAATTCACAAATACAATTAGGAGAAACTGTATTCTCAGGATAATAGCCCTCTCCATTGTGGTTGGTTTTTATTAGGTCCCATTCCTTGAGATAGAAGGGTTTGGCCAGCATGGCTTAAGCTAGAATTAACCGAACGTCCCGTAAGATTTTGCTATCAGCTGATCCGTTTTGTTACATGAAAAGCAATGAAAGTGCTTATCGAAAACAAATGTCACGTTGACGGTACGGCAAGATTTGTATAAAATAGAATTTAGCACAGCTGAGAGAGAATAGTTTTTTATTGTAAAAAAAAAGAAGTGAAGCGCGTATAAAAGAAAGTTTAAATAATTAAAGTGCTTAAAACTTTTCTAAAAATAACAAAAATCAACTAAAAACAACAATATTTTATAATTAAACACTACAACAAAAAGTGAGATACGGTTTTTTGTAAAAAAAAAATTTATTTTTTTTCTTATGTGAAAAGCATATGACACGTTTTTAAATGTTCTATAAAAATACAAACGTTTTAACGTGAAGGGGCGTCGACGGACGTTTTCAACAACGTTCAGCTAGACAAGCCTTTAATCTCTCTATAAGCCCTTTTAAATTCAGTACATATTTGAAGAATATGTAATGAAATATTTTTTTATTGCATGCGATATTTTTTAGTATTTAACTAGACATATTTATCTTCACACACATAAAAATACTTCGAAACTAGCAAACGGTATTGTTTTCATTGACATCCCACGAAAAGATATTGAAAAAATTGCAATAAATCAATTTTTTCATAACTCGACTTAAGCGATTTTTCCTGATTAGCATATAGTTTTTTTTTATAAAACTTTACAAACGCACAAATCAAAAAGGGCCTAAAAACATGTTTTCCCTTATTTTTTGCTTTTTAATTTTTGGGTCTTGTCCGGTTTTGTTTTAAGTTTTCATTTAAAACATTTTTATTTTTCAATCTTGTTCGTTTTTTCATTTTTGTTTGTATTAAACAGAGTAAATAAAAAATATTTTTTTGATGGTCTGATTGTTGTACGTAAGTATATATACAAAAATAAATAATAAAAAATAAAGAAAAGAAAACAAAAAAAGTTAAGACATTAAACAGTAAAAAAAAAAGTATCAGCAAAACTGGTATTTCGTTTTGGCTGGTAGAATTTTTACAGTTCAAAAAGCTCTGAATTTATTTGCCGTTTCACTTGTAAGATGATAAAGAATAAGATCAAGTATGAAACTCTAGACCAAGTACAACTAAATGTATCGATATTTAAATGTAAAGTGAAAGAAAAATAACACAAAAAGACATACACGTTTTAATAAGAAAAAGAGAACAACTTTTACCAGAATATTTAGCTTTCAAATTAATTTACGAAATTAGTGACAAAACGATTTAACGGTAAAATATTAAAAAAAAAAAAAAATTTTTGGTATAGAGAGAAAATTTGTAAAGAACTTTCATCCATAAAGACCAACTTTATTGTATTTTAATAAAAAAAAATATTATAAATATTGAAATCTTTTAATTATCGTTTACTAAATGTCTTATAGGTAGAATAATAATTTAAATTTTTATGTTAACTTTTAAAGTAAATAAGAAAAGAAACTTAAATTAGTAGAAACAAATTAAATATCCACGCTATATTAAGAAACTGTACACAAACACCGTTTAAACGAACATACATACTTCAAAACACTAAAGAAAAAGGGTTAAAAATCAAAAAGAAATTAAATTCTGTATGTTAAATAGAATGCTGCAACACAATTCATAATGAGAAACTCAAAAAAATACCTCTCATGAGTGAGTATTTCATTATTAACATTACAGCTGCATTAACACATTTGCAAAGTTAAAAAATATTAATAATAATAATAATAAACAAAAGTATGAATGAAAAACACCATAAAACCAAAAAATAAAAAAACCAAATTTTAACAAATAGCCAAACAAACAAGTAGTAGAAAAATCAAGGGAGGTTATACTCTTACTAATGGCTTCTTTTCTAAATTATTAAGCAAAACCTCAACACAGTTGAAAGAGCTGAAGATTTAATTAAAATTAACAACTCCCGTAGCGTTTGATAGAAATCATAGTCGGCATATAACAAATAAATGGAAACAAAAAGTAAGCTGTTTCCCAAGTATGCAATAATAAAATCAAAAGTTAAGTTTTTTTTTTATTTATTTTATAATAATAATAACAAATCTCTATGTCTAAGTGTTTGGCTTAACAGGAGAGCAATTTTAAATTTTTAGTTAATTTTCAAAAATTTTGGTATTCCTCTTCTAATTGCATTCGACCATGTATTAAGTAAGTAATAGCAAGGCAAATTCATACCTATCTAAAAATTTGCCTTAAGTAATACAATCCCGCACTTTTTGAAAACAAATATGTTTAATTTAATAACCAAACTTATGCAGCTGTTCCAAAATGATGATTCTTAGTTACATGTGTATGCAAGAGCAGTTTACGTACAACTGGTAACGACACTTGCTTGCTTAAGTTCTAGGTATAAGAAATAATAAAAAAAAAAGTCGTATTGAAACATACCAGTACTTTGATTTTTTTATATTTTTAGGTTTATCCCAATTTACTCAAAACGCTTTCCGAATGAATATTCACAGCAAGAAAACAAAGTTAAAAAGAAAGTAAGTTTGGTCAGAAATAATAATATTTCTTTTTGTACAGCTGCAATTTGTCACTTCTCTCTCTATTTCCTTTTTTGTCTTTATCCAATGATTCAATTCAATATTAAGTATCCCTTTCTTTCATATGATGTACTTTTCCCGTACACGCAAATGACTCTGTTTTCACTAAACTAAAAGAACAATCGCATTACTGAAAGTTATAAGAAATTTTAAAAAACAACTCTTTGCCAGCAGGTTGACACATTAACTCCTTTTCAAATACACGGAACTTGGAATTGAATTGAATTGTTAATGGTAGCTTAGCAATTAATTTATGTAAACTGCCTGCCTTTACCCCAACCAATTTATTCGTTATGAAATTAATTTAAATAATGCACTCTCAGTAAAGAAAATTATTCTATTTATAAGCTCACGTTTCTTGCTTTTTTTCTTACCTGAAAAAGGAAGTCTTCCAGCTCAATAATTAGATGGCACACAAATAGTTGCCGAAGGTGGCCAAGAATATGTCGTATGGATTATTTTTAGGTTATGTATCATATTATTTGTCATTTACAATTACGAATTTTAGTTGCAAATCACTTAATTTGGATTCTCATTTAACAAAATTTAAGAATTTAATTTTAACAATTTAAGTTTAACACATTTCATATACATATGCATACTTACATATGTATGTAATTAAAAAAATTTTGACAAAAGAACAATACATTTGTTACCTATCACATAATTTAAACTTTAACTATTTATTTTATTTACAAAAATTCACACCACTACTTGTATTTAATAAATTATGAATTAAAAAACTGAAAGACGACATTCTTCTAGTATATACGTCCAAATAGAATATAAAATTTAAAAATGCACTACTTTTCTACAAGCCGATGAATTTAATGCTGACGATGAGCCGCCGCCAAAATAATTACTTTTGTAATGCTGCCGGTTTTTAATATTAACAAACCGCTGTTTTGGTCAATTAACTAAAAAAACATATTTCCTTAAATTTCTTTTTATTAAATCTTGAAAGCAAATGGCTTTGCCTTTTGATCTCTATAAAACTCACACCATTTGTATTATATGCAAAAAAATAAATAAACGCTTTTAAAATGAGACATGACAAAATAATTCACTGGTAACACTGTACTTTTGTGTTGACTATTTTGGGCGGTGTATTTCTCTTATTATTATTCGCATACATATGTATACATATTAATTTATGTTTTTTTTTAATAACCTATTTGTTTGTTATTCAACAAGGGCTATCAAAAGCCTTAATATAAAAAAATGTTTTTTTTTTCTCTTCACACAGAATATCTTAATACGGTTATTTTTATTTAGCAAAAAATATAGTAAAAAAAACAAAAGAAATTTTTGTACTTACATGTAGTGGTTTGTCCTCTTTGTTTCTGTTTCTATCTTTTGCTTTTTGACGTCGCTTTACGTCAAATATTTTCGCATATACACTCGAAAATGTTACACACATGCAAACAAAAACGACGGCTCACTTGTAAAATGATACCGTGAAAAACACAAATTGTTTTTTCTTACTTTTTCTGCAATTGTGGATATTTTTTTTTGTATAATTGTTCACTGTGGTTACACTATTTTTTCTTTTTAAAATTAGTTTAAAAACTATATTTCAACAAACTGATTTAGTTAAACTTTTACATCAAGTTCTTATTTGTAGGTTTTCTTTCTTTAAACCACATTCTTTTTAAGCTGGTGTCGTTTTTTTATTTCTTTCTGTATTCAATTGCAGCAAAAAAAATTATGTGGAGAAACTTTTGTTGGTGGTTTTACAAGTTTTGTGTGATTAATCGAATTGCACGTAAATCTTGTTCAATACGCGACGATTTTACACTAGATTTATTTTATATATAATTAACACTACAGACTAAAATTTACAAAATTAATTAAGTTTTATTATTAGACTTTATCAATTTATTTGGTTTTCCATTATAATTTTTGCTCTACAATTAAAACGCGTAAAACACGACGAACTTCACTAAACTGACACACTGTTGCCAACATTTACGTTTGTCAATTAAGCGTTGCCAACTTATAAGCCAGAGGTGGAAGTTGTTGGTTTGTTGCTTATATCCAAAGTGGTGGCAATGTTTTTCAATGATTGCAGTAGCAAAACCATTGTTGTTTAAAAAAAAAAACTAAGCTTTTCTAATATAAAAAAATACAAAAATTACACTTAGCTTTTATTAATTTTTTTATATACATATTATTATAGACCAAAAAGCTGGTATATATATGATAATTACTGCAAGCAAAGTTGGCAATACCACCTTCGGGTATTAGTGGTGAATTAGTTAAGACACAAATTATTTATATTAAGTGAATTATGTCACCAAGCCCATGTTTTCAATAACAAAATGTAGATGGCAGAGGTTTTCACTAACAACTTTCATTTTTCTTTGGCTTCCTTTAAAAAAGTTAAGGACGCCAAAGTTGTGTTGTTAAAAAATTTTATTTTCTTTTTTTTTATATATTTTGTTGGTCCTATCTCTCTTTTAAAATTTACAGTATTCTGCATTACTTTTTTTTTTTGCTAACTTACTTAATTCACCTTCAAATTAATGAAAAGTTTCTACGTAAAATTTTCAACGGTGGCGGCAAGTTTAAGCAGTTAAAAATAGCGGCTTTTCTAAGTATACATAAATTCAATTAGAAAAGTTTGCCATTGTAATGTGAAATCGAGGAAAATTTCTTACTGTGTGAATTTTTGTTAAAAAAAATGTTTAGAAAGTGTTAAAAATGTCTGTTTTTAAGTAAAAGTGAAGAAAACTGATGGTGAATAAAAATAATATTCTCTAAAGGAAGGTGGAGTATGTGTACGCAGTACTGCGGGCAGGATGACAATCTTGAGGCAATTTCTTCAAAACTTATTCCTGGTATCCAGTCTATATCTGTGGTTATATTATGGAATATGTAAGTCTAAATTTTTTGTTACTTTTCTGAAAAAAAAAAATACAGAATCTCACATAGAACTAAAAAAATATTATTTTTAATGACGTCATAGCCAAATTTCTTGAAGTCAAGTGGTGTAATATGGGTTGTTTATGAACCACCGAACTTGAGAGGCTCCAAAGTTTGAATATAGAGTATGTATATGTGTATGATGACGTTAATTCAATGACATTGATGAAATTTTTAACCTGTTGGGAACCAAATTATGTGTTTTAAAACATGTACGCTGTTGTGATCTTATTAAAACACACATCGTTGTTCTGAAAACATACATATCGTCATATGAAGTTAAAAAACCTAACAGTTTCCTAAGAAGGTGGCCTTTGTGTCTATCTCTTTTAAAATGATGTCCTTAATTCAATGACATTGATGAAATTTTTAACCTGTTGGGAACCAAATTATGTGTTTTAAAACATGTACACTGTTGTGATCTTATTAAACCACACATTGTACATCGTCATATGAAATTAAAAAACCTTTAGGGCGGCTACGGCTACTAACAGTTTCCCAAAGAGCTGATCTTTTGCTCAAGGGTTTTCTGTTAACAAATTCCTTTAAAGGGAATAAATAATTTTATTTTGTTGCTTAGCAATATTATTGCTTTAAATTGTGCTAATTAAAAATTATATGATTCCTGCTTTTTTGGCAAGCGGCACAGAAAATGTCGGAGCACATTCTGTGTGTTTGTCCACTGGTGGGGAAGATGGACAATCAGCTGACTTGATAGTGTGCTACGCCCACAACAATTCGCGAGGAGTCTCAGATTGTTTTATTTGTGAACTGGGCTTCACAATAGATCTTACAGGTCTCGGTGCGATTACAAAAATTAATTTCATTTTGTCTAATTTACTCATTAAAAGATGTTTTCTGCACTTTTAAAATTACATATTTCATTAATTAATTTCTTTTGTTCGTAAAGAACCAAGAAAATTATTAATTTATTAATCATTTATTTTGAAGGTTAAAGAAAACCTTTAATAAATTAACAATAAAACAATTTTATGTTTATTTTTTACTTACCGAATGAATTAAATTAAAAATGCCTCATCATTCTTTAACATTTTGTAGTGGTAACATGGACGATTTTATAACTTAGATCAATGTTACTGATTTCAAGTGCATCAAAAAAGTCATTTTGTCAATGAAGTTTAAAAAAATTATTTTTGAAATTGTGGTGAATGATGGAATGATAGTTGGTGCGTTGGTTGTGCAGACAGCATAAATACCACTTTAAACAGCTTAAATGACAAACAAGTACCTTGAACCTTTAAGAGCAGACCACAGGGTTTTAATCCATATACAAAATGATGCTATTGAATTTGAAAATTTTTTAAAAGGGGAACTAGAGTTGCCAGAAATGAAAACAAAATTGATTTAACTAAAAGTATAAACAGAAGTCATGTGGAATTGAAAACCAAAAATTGGCTTGTTTAATCTTTGAAAGGAAATTGACAGAACATTTTAGAAAGGCCCTCGATATTAAAAAAAAGTAATAAAACGCTTATGGAATTTTAATTTATTTTATTTAACAGTAATTATGATTATCGACAAGATATAACAACAGAAACCTACACTCACTACACTAAAGGCTGTCTGGTATCACTGCTAAAACATTCCAACGCGTGTGTGGTGTTCATTCAAGTAACACTTGATCACTTTTTTTTTTTTTTTTTTTTTTAAATAGTGAGTTGGCAATATTTTGAAATTTGTAATTTCAGTTTTATTTTATAATTTTAAATTGGGCGATCACAGATCACACACACACATGCACTTTACAATGCACTCATTCAAACAGTCACACCTCAGAAACAAACAAAAAAAAAAAAAGATTTAACTCAATGAAAAAGAAAAAAGGTGATGAATTGTTTAATACTCGTATTATTTAGTGGTTATAAAGGTAAACAATTTAAAAAAATTTCTTTGGTCAACCAAAAAAAGTTAAAAATATTCCTTTACACGTGCAAGCTCTGCTGCACAGTCACTATTTACCAACCAACATTTTTTGTGAACAAAAAACTACTGTCGTAATTGACAGCAACTCCTCTTTTCTTTTTTAATAAAAAAAAAATTCAAGTTGATAACTAAAACCTTTAAGCAAGATCACGTCTTGTTTAATTACAAACACGTACGTGCATACATTCGTCGAAGGGTTTCAATTTCATTGAATTTGTTTTTCTTTTATTTTTTTCTTTTTATTTACAAAATCTTTTATTGTCATTTAATATTTTAATAATTTTTTTTTATTTTAAATTTGGCCAGTCATTATTTAGTCACATCCAGGCAAATTGTGTTGATGTAGATTTGTGAATCCTCTGCCAAATGAGCCAACTTGTTGATGACAAGACGTCAAAATATTGTGCAGGCATGAATCAGTTAGTTTGTTTTTTTTTTTTTTTTTTTTTGAATTTCAATTTTAATTCTCATAAATATTTTTCTTTTTATCAGAGATAGAAAACTGAAAATTGTTAAGGTCTTTACTAGAGCTTTTACAAGAAGTACAAATGAACAAGAAATTTATTTGTTAGTTTCTTGGACCTTTTTCTTTTTAATTAAAACGGCTAGTTTATTAAGCTTGAGGTCGTCTTATATAAATTTATATTTTATATCGATATTTAGCTTGAACTTACGTAGTTTTTTCAGGATTGAATTTGACTAATTTATAATTATATCACGCAGAAACTACGCAAGTGGGAGCGAAATATTGATATTAAATATAAATTTATATAAAATGAACTCAAGCTTAATAAGCTAGCCGTTTTAATGAAAAAGAAATGTTAAATAAAATTTTTAAATTTGAATCGGCTGTAAAAAAAAGTACAAATGGTTTTTTTTTTTTTTGACAAATTGCTTAAAAATAGTTATTTAGTAAAGAAACCACAATTGCCATGACTTTTTTTTATATCTCAAGGTGTCTAGCTTCCATTTCCATTTTAAAATTCTGCAATCGTTTAAAAATTTCAAAAGATACAGGCTGCTGAATATGGAATTTTTAGTGCCTTTAAATAAGTGAACCGGAGCGTACTAAAAAGTTATTTACAAATACTAAAAAACGTAAAGGGTTACGTTAAAACATATTTGACTGCAGATTTATCTTCACTCACTTAAATTATATTTGCTGACGAAGTAGCGAGTTAAATGCTAGTCAAACATATTTTGATATTTTGCTAATAGTGCAAACTGGCTGGTGTTGTGTATGGTGAAATTAGCTCAGTTGAGGAAAGTTTTCAAAGAGTAAATATCGCGCTACTACACTTTAAAATTATAATTTTCGCACAAATAAAATTTTATCTTTAAATTTTTTGCCCCTATTCATAATAACCCTTCCAAATTTTTCTTATGAAATAAAAGTTTGTTATGTGGAGCTTATAGCTCAGTCACTTGATTGCGCATGCGTGCTTTTGTCGTGTATGAACCGCTTAATTTCTGTAGACAATTTTTTTAAGATACTATGGAAAGATCGGTAGTATGATTTACCTCTCTCGAAAATGTATAAAAAAAATTTATAAATTTTCTTTCTAAAACACTAAGATAAATCCTTGCTTTGGCAGTTTCATAAACTTGCTTGTTATTTTAGCTGCCAAAAGTCTGTCCCAATAATCTTTCTTTTATGATAGAACATGAAATGGTGGTGGTTCTCCCCAATTTAACAACAATTACAGCATATAAAACCTTTAAAAAAAGATGTTACAGAATCAATAAAAAAATATTTTGACAGAAACAAAAACAAAATAGCTGCACTAGAAACACCTTGATAAATAAACTCAAGCAATCTGCAGTAAAGCGAATTCGCCTTGATCTGCACTAGCAACTAAACTGTCTTAATTTAAACAAAGAATAAAAAAATTACAATTGAATCTTTTGTTTTTGCTTAACAAATGAAAACGTAGTAAACGTTTGGCGCTAATCCTGGCCTGTGGCTTTTACAAACAACAGCTCGAGACAAGATTAAAAACAAAAGAAGTGAGTGTGTAAGACAGAGAGAGAGAGAGAGAGACATGAAAAACTGTATTTTTTTTTTAAATAAAAATCATAAAATTTGGGTGATCTTCATTTAATCCAGCGTTTGAGAAAAATGATTGACAAGCTAGAGCATCATTATCTATAGCCTTTTTTCTTTCTATTGCGCTTTAAATAAATAAGAAATTAACACTCATTTTATTATCGTTTTACCTGCCAAATCAAACACAAATAGATGGATAAATCTTAAACAATAAAAATTTGCTCGAAAGCAAACCAGACCAGACCACGTTATCTACTCCGGGTGTATTTTTAAATTTCGCAGAAGGCATTTAATAAAATAAAAATCATCTTTTGAAATTTTCGCAAATTATCGCAGTATTTAACGTGTTATAAATATTTATATCATGTATTCACGTATATCACCGGCACACATTTAAGAAGCCCAAACTTTAATAATAATAAAAAAAAAAAAAAAAATAAGAGACCAAAAAAACACATGGTGTTGAGAAATTAGCTAAATGTTTCATGGTGTTGATTTATTAATTGCTTCATTTCCCCCTCTAGTTTTTTTGGTTGGGTGTGTGTGTACCCTATAATTGCGTTAGTTAGTGTTTGACTTTTGGAATCTTTATTCCATCTCTATTATCTAGATGTCGCAGAAAACAACTTGAATGGTAAGAACTAAATATGTTCTTCATTCAGTTGTTATAATCAAATTTTTTAGTTGTACCAACCAAAATTTGGTTCTCTTAAACATATATCGAGCTGTAAAAGTGATTTTTCTAACTTCATAATTAAAAAATTCCATTTTTGATTAGTAACAAATTTAGTTCTCACCAACAAAGTGGTTTTGCTAACACATTTAGCATTATTAGTAAACCAATAAAGAAAGAACCCTCATGTGCCCTTAAAGACGATACTACAGAAAATATTCAGTGCTAAGTGCTTTTTTTAAACGCATGAAGAGTATCGCAATCTGTAAGATCTATTGTACAGCCCAATTTCCAACTAAAACAATCCGAAACTCTTCACGAATTTCGTAATTGTTAGCTAAGTCTTCTCAGGCTAGTATCCCACTGCCTAGGTAACTTAGTCAGCGTCTCGCTACCGTTGGACACTCGCCCAGCATATGTTCCGACGTTTCCCGTCCTGCTTAACACAAACGACATGAGTCGTAGTGGTAGGTGTGGTAGCTGGTTGGTTGATTTACGTGGCGGCCTTCAATTAGAGTCGTAAGATTTTGTTTTGAACCACCTATTCACCAAGACCATGCAGCCGTAAGGTGACCTAGATCCACCCCGTGACATTCAGATATTCGAGAAGGTCTGCTAACCTTATTCCCGATATCTCAGGTAGTTCGGCCATCAAATGTGCACCGAGAAATCTGTGTCTCGAAGCCATAAGAGCCGGGCACTCACAGAGAAGGTGAAAAACCGTCTCCTCCCTCTCGGGTGACCGGCAACTGCTGCAGCTATCTTTGAAGGGCAGTCCCAGCCTGCTGGCATGCTTACGGATTCCAATGACCAGTTATCACCGCCACCAGCCTGGTAGCTTAGTCTACAATGGCCTGTCAGCAGCTCAACATTGCGTTAAATGTCATTTATGCTGAGATTTAATGAGTTTCCTTGACTGCCCTATGCCTACTTCGGCTCTTCAGAGGTTTTGTAAACTTCGTTTCTATGCCTTGCATAATAGGGCAGGCATGAAGTTGTTATTCACTTTGCAGAAGTGTTGTGGAACAAGTCAGATAGTCCGCCATTTTTTTTTTTTTTTTTTTTTTGTAGATCCGCGAAGTTTCTTGTTGTGTCTGAATCGAATCTGCGACCCCCAGAGTGGTAGCTTAGTGCTGTAACCACTAATCTACGGGCGCATATGCCCGTCGTACTCCAGTATCCGTAGCAGAGTAATCGAGCATCGAGAAGCTTAGAGAAATTCCAAACTAATCTTGATTGGAAAGAATAGCCAGTGCATTTAAAGCTGCTTGGCTATTTGGGAAAAGTATATTCCGGTGCTTCAAGTGCCCCTTGCCAAACATTCCCTAACGTCCCCTATCAAGTATTTAGAACTCGATTTTTGGGAGATATCAAGTATACGAGTAAAGGCCTCTTTACCCTCTTATCCAAAAAAAATTATCTTAGACTTTAAAGTCATTTAATTTTTTGGAGAAGAGTATTAGTTTTTGTATTTCTTCTCAAACATTACCCGGTGCAAATGAGGATGGCGTAAACTTTCGTGTACAAAATCGTTACGTATTTTGAGTTGTTCGGTTTATAAATAAAAAGTAAAGTGTAGCCATTTTCTGGTTTAAAATCATCAGGGAAGAATTAAGATGCCCATATGCTTGTTTTGTTTGGATGGCGATCATCAATTCAAATCGCAAGATTCCGTCATCAATAATAAAGTGAGCTAGACCCACCCTGAGGCAATAAGCTATCTGAGAAGATTCGCTAACTTGTTTTGCTTATTATCGTCTCTTTTAGTGTGGGCCCGATTTTTTTATAATTTATTTTTATTTCCAAATTATCATGTTGATTAAACTTTTCATGGAATCTGCTAACGCCATTTCGTATGCCTTTCGTGTACTCTGCTGATCAGTGGCCAGGTGAAGTAGAGCTTAAAAAGAATTCATGAAAGTTGCTGCTGTTATCTGTGTACTGCAACTTTAAGTCTATCAGTCTGCCTCTTATTATTTATGATGGGAACTCTATATTACCCTACATTAAATGGCGCTAGTTTATATAAAGGCAAAGGGAGTGTGATTCCTTTAGGTTTAATTTAGTGCCTACTCGTACAACAACTATTTAATTTGAATCACCCCCTTTTGGTATTTAACTTTGTTTTTACTCGCATGTACGACTAGTTTGCACTTGTTTTTCTTTTTATTTATTTAAAATTTTCGCCAACATTTTCACACATACACAAATGAACTCATCATCACCATCCTCAGAAATGAGTCGCGTGCATGATTTCTTTTAAGATTTACACTTTTACACTTTTAATATGAAGAATATGAGAGCTTGCTGGGGTGTGTAAACATTTTATTTGATGGTTTTATGAATGAATTTTTATTTGTTCTCCCTACCTTTGGCCTGCTGCCTCTTGAATTTGATTACAAATAATTTTGTTGTTGCTTTTGTCTGTTTTTTTTTTAAGCACAAGCGTTCAGGGTACAGCGTACTTGTATCTGTTTTGCAGTTTTTAAACATCGATTGTAGTTGCCTGATTTTAATTTGCTTTTATTATTTAGTACGAGTACTTGGATCGGTAAAAGATCAAAGCGTTTTTTTTTGTTTTTGAATTGAATTGAAAAATATACAACAAAATATCGGCAAAATAATCTTTTGAATTTCTATTTCTTATTTTCTTGACAACAAATTTGTTTAAAGTTGCAAAGTGGCGCAGGCAGCCTGGCAACGTAACAGCCAGTGTTCGATTTACCCTCATCAACATTTTATAATTATTTTTTTTTTAAATCTTTTTCCTCTTTTAATCAAGTCGTAACAATAATATGATGAAGTGAAATAAATAGATTTAATTCGCACAATATAAAGAAAATGATAATGATCTGCAACAAGATCAAGGTAATTATAAATCGGAAATTGTAATGATTTGAGTGCTATTAAGGAGGGGAGGGGAATAAGGAGTCAGACATTTTGGTCGTTGTAACGCAATTCCAAAAGGCCAAGGCCAAAAATATTAAGTGTTATTGTTGTGACAACCAGAGTCTTGTCAGTAATCGCTACTATGGCCTCCGATTGATAGGTTATTATCTAATCCTTAAATCTATAATCTTCGAATTGACGTGATTAAATTAACCAATTGCTTAAATCACAGCTAAAAGTTAACTAAAGATTGTGGATATGTGATACTTAAGTAAGGCAAGGCAGTAATGCCTTTTGATAAATTAAACTTCTCTGGTTCTGTAGGTTCTAAGCTTTCTGGAAGTGTTTTAATAAAGGGTGTCCGAACAAGACATTCGAAGTGTCATTGTTTGACATTTGAACAATTGTTATTGTTTGCTAGTAGAAGGTACGAGGTTAGTAAAAAATGACCATGGACAGCGAAGGGAGTTCGTTAATTGGGTATTGGAGAGACACCATGAAAATGCTGATTTTGCCAATAAAATCATCTTCAGTGATGAGGCCCATTTCCATCTTGATGTCTTCGTAAATAGGCAGAATTGTCGCATTTGGGGTGAGGAAAATCATCGAGTGATTCATGAGAAGCAAATGCATCCTCATCGTGTCACTGTGTGGTGTGGTTTTTGGGCTGGAGGAATCATTGGACCTTTTTTTTATGAAAATGAGGCAGGTCAAGCGCCAACAGTCAATGGTGTTCGATATCGTGAAATGATAACCAGTTTTTTCTTGCCTAAAATTGAAGAAATGAATGTGGAGGGCTTGGTTTCAGCAAGACGGCGCCAGAGAAACAATTCAATTGCTGCATCAGTCATTTATTTAAAATTTAAATCTTGCGTTCTTGTTGGGACACCCAATATTTTTGGAAATTTTCGTAGTTTTTATTTTATAATGCTCAACAAAAATTGGCAAAATCCCTCAGAGCAACAGTAGTGGAGTATAAGGAAACTTAAAAAAAAAAAACTAAAAATAATCCAAAGTAATTTATGAGTGTTTTGGCGGTAGATTACGAATCTAAACAAACTCCCCTTTAAAATGTTATGTGCCTTATTCCGTAATCTTCTTGAGAAATCAACCTATTTGTGTATATTTAGAAATATTTAATGACGTAAGACGTATTTGCTATAAATACTGAAAAGATATTTACGAATACTAAAAAACGTAACGGGTTACGTTAAAACATATTTAATTCGGCATATTTGTTTTCACTCATTTTAGTTCAAGTGCTTTTTAATTTTTATTGTTTTTTTTTCAAATTTTTTATAGAGACTTGAAGAATTTACGTTAAATTTTGACAGCCTATAACTCGATTCTGGTTTTGACTCTGAATAAGAGATACTCATTTCTGAAATCTCTAAACTCCCTTCTTTAGGTTTAAATAACCATAGTTTAGACAGATTTTTTATTTTCATGCGTTTTTTTTTTTTTTAATTTTCTATAGTGACTTGAAGAATTTACCGTCATGTTAAATTTTGACAGTCTATAACGCGATTCTGGTATTGACTCTCAATAAAAGATATACAGTTATGAAATTTTTAGGTCTCAGTAGGCATAACTCAGGCACAGATTGTTAATTTTTTTTGGGTTATAGTGACTTCAAGAATTTATTTTTGTGCACTGTTGCACTGTGTTACGGTAAATGCTTTTACAGCACTGGCTTTCATATATTTATTTGTTTTTGTTTTTTTTTTTTAATACCAAAAGAGATTTATGTCATTTATTTGTTTCTGCTATTTTGCTGTTTCTTTGTATTCTTTTTCTGGGCATTTAGTTGAGTTAAAGAAAAAAAGTAGTGAGGACAGTTTTGGCCATCACTTAAATCTCATTTGCAAAGTCACTTTGTGCAAACAAACTTTTAATTTTTCCAGCTTCTGTAGTCTTCTTTAACATGAGCTAAGAAAACAAATGAATGAAAAACCAAATCCATAAGTGAACACAAAAAAAGATTTATTTTACTGGCTTTACGTTTGTAACTCTCTGATGGCAATACAAATATAAAACGTATGTTTTGACTTTGAATAAAAATATTTGGGAAATTCCTTCCCATAAACCACAAGTAAATTAATTTATTTAGATTTATTTGAAAGCAGACAGATTGACTGGATAAAAGTTAAGCTGCCCTATTATGAGTAAAAATTCCGCCATGGTTTTTTGTCTTTCCTGCTATTGTAAATAAAAATGCTCCGTTTTTCCCTAACTAGGGGAAAGGAAGTGTTTATTGCAAATTAAAAAAAAATTAATTTTCTTTACCAGCAATTTAAAAAAAAAAAAAAGTATTAAAATGTCTGTCCTGCTTTTAAAATGAATAACAAAAAAAAAAAAAAACAAACAAACAGCCAATTCAATATTTGAGCTGTTATTTTTCAAAGTGTTATAAGTCTTCTTAAAACAAAAAAAAAACAATTATTTGGCGTTAATTTAATAAGAAAGATACAGATACCATTTGTATCAGCCATTTGGTCTACGTATGTATGTATGTATGTATCGTAATTGTTATTCGTCTTGTTTATAAATAAATTTTTTTTCATACCATTTTGATTGTGCAATTTTTCGCTTTGTCGCCAATTGGAAAAACATGAAATGTTTGTTCAAATACTTTATCAATCACCCGCTTATACGAATAGAAAATAAATTTATGTACGAGAATGTCCGCCGGTTAAAGACGGCGTTGTTTTGCGTTTGCAGCAACCATAAAATGCGTTGTATGTACAAGTATTTGCAATAAAAATATCCTTAAGGCGAACACACTTGCACACAATAAAAAAATATCACAGCAAAAAAATCTCACACGCACACAACCCACATGCTTTTAAGTAAATGGAGTATGAATTTTTTTTATTTTGTAACAGAAGCAGCGTTTTGACCAGGACCACACAGAGCAGGTTTAGTTGGGCAATTCTTTCTCAATTCTCTTTTAATAGTGCCGCTGTGTCTACACACAGCAATTTTGTTGCGGCAATTTTAGCATTCTTATTCACTCATTCATTCAACCTTCAAGCTACCTGTCTCTTTTTTAACATCTTTATAAAAGATGCGAAAAGAGAACAAAAGGAAATTCCGAAGTTTGTACCCCTTTCTATTCTTCTTTCCTCTCTCTCCTACAAAATCAAGAAACTGTGCTGCCGGAAAGAGAAAGTCTATAGGTTTTTTATAAACAATACAAATCCGTAAAGCAGTAAATACCAGAATAAAGAATAATTCTTTATTTTTCGACCAATGACTACGTTCTATTGGATTAATAACAACATTTCATTGATTCAATGAAATTATTTCATTAAATGAATGAAAAATAATCTGTAAACAGCATTTAATTACACAGAAAAATTTCTTTTTGATAATCCCAAGAAAAAATTAATTATTTTTCAACCAAACACAAGCTTTATTAGATTAATGAAAAAAATTTCATTAATTTCATTCAATTAATTTCATTAATTTATAATAATTAAATAATTTCATTAAATTAATTAAATAATTGCATGCAATTCATGAAGCAATTTTATACAATTAATGAAAAAATTTCATTCAATTAATTACATATTATAATTTCATTAAATTTATGAAATAATTTTATTCATACATTTATTAAATATATTTCATTAATTCATGAAATATTTTATTGAATCAATGAAACAATTTTAATGAAATCACATCATTATTGGATTTAAAAAACATTTTTCTTTGAGTGTAAACAAAATTCGTATTTAAGCGAAGCATTTATACGCTCCTAGTAATTAATAAAATCTCTTACACTTTACAACATGTTGCATTTAACTGTCAAGTTCGATTAGAAATGCGATCAGTTTAGTGTTTTAATGCACATGCCAGTCAAATTGTTGCCTGTCAGCATTCATCACATCACTTGTGTGTATGGGTGTTTTAATAAATTTTTTTTTATTATCCCTTTTTGTTTTGTTTTATTAAAAATTGTAGACAAAATATCATTTACGAGTATTTGTGAAGAATACGAAGGGCTACATTAATTTATGGTGATAAACAAACTGTCAGTTTGACATTTAATTTTTTTTTTTAATAAATTTAATTAGCATTTTTGATGTGTGAAGAAAGAGGTGTAAGCAGCACCGGCATTTAAAGAAAAATAATAAAAATTTGAAATGGATTTTCTTATAAATTTATATGAAATGTAAAATAAAATTTAATTTAGCTTTTGGTTGCCACGCAGTAGGTTTGTAAGCATTTATAACCACAAAAAAACAGCTTCTGTGTGTCAGTTCGCTTATGGAGAAAATAACTTTGGTTGTGAGAACTAGAATTAGAATTACAATCAATGCGGCCAAAATAAACCTATTGTGACATTACTGCAATGCTATAAATCTTCCCTACCTGTAGTATTCATTAAGAATTGGGTGATTTGTCCACCATGTTGGTTGTGTAAACTTAATTTGCTTAATAATCAAAAATTCCATTGTGTTAATAAAATTTTTTAGTTGTCCTTACCTTAACTCTATGATAAGAATACAAAATTTAGTTGGCTTTTAAATATATCGAGTGGCAACACCGTTTTTCTATTGTCACAACGCAAAGAAATATCGTTCGAAATGCCAATTACACTTATTCACTGCTGCGGCAAAGCCTTATTATTTTGAATTGTAAAATTGCCTATTGTGAATAAATTGTTTTATTGTATCAGCTGTTGGTAATAAAAAAAAATTATCTTTTTTACCACAACAATTAATTTTAAATAAAAGTTAAATAAATTGAAAATATTTTCGAAAAAAAAAAAAATTAAACTAAAATAAATTTGATTTTTGTGAAATTTTATATTTTTTCATACAATTGTGATTTTTTTCTTTTACTTTCCTTGACAAAATGTACGAGCAAACAAAATAATACGTTGAATCCACTGATTTTTAGGGCAACGAAAGCGTACCTAATTTAGATGTCCGCATTCGATCAAAATTAATGATTAACCAAAAATTTGGGTTCCATGAATGCGAGTAGGAATGTATAATTTGACCCAATAGAATCATTTCTTTACTTTATGAGTTTGCTGAAATACTCCTGCTATAAAATTGCCCTTTTCTGAAATGAAAATTCTACGTTTTTAAAATAATTTAATTTTCCGTTTATCTGATTCTCTCAACAAAAAAAAAAGCATCTGCAAATCCTTGTTTTATGCGACGAGTACACAATCTTAAATCAAGTCGAGTGGCTTTTGCTCAAATTTCTGAACATAGAAAAAAAATCTTTGGTTTTGTTTTTCATTTTGCTTAAAAATGCAGTTCCTATTTAAGTGGTTGACTAAGTTATGCTAGACATTGTGTCGCCTAGTTCCTGCAGACGGAAACCTGTAACAAATAAAAACAAAAAAGAATGACAAAAAAAGAAACCAGCTTGTTACCACACACATGTCTCCAATTACAAGTGCATTCATGTAACACTTTCTAATGCATTTAACAATGCTCGTTGTAGTGTGTCTTGCTGTGAACGCATGTGCTTTGGAATTTATTTATGGTTTTACTAATGACTCTTCTTATGTTGCTGGGATCATCATTAAGTTGATGATGGATCGCTTAAGAATGTGCGTAACGTTAAATAAATGTACTCGCAGTTGAAATATTTTATTGTGAATATTTAATCCAAAACAAATTTTATGCACTTAAAAAAAAACCTTAAAATTATTTTCGATTGATGTTTCCTTTAGTTCCTTTTCGCTTAGCGGAGTTGGTTCATGGGGGATTTAGTTTTGTAAATTTTTCAATATTAAAAGGGCCAAGGAACTTCTTATTATTATCCATCTGAGGTTTATGTGCCGCCACCTAAAGTATCTTTTGTGCAGCGCAAAACTTCTAGATCCAGGCCTCGAATGAAGCCGATTGATTAGCTTATTGAATGAGACCTTTTTTTTGCTTTCTTAGAGTTGGGAAAAAGTCTGCTTTGGAAACCCTAAAGCCTGGTTGTGATAAATTACTTTAAATGAGGTTTCATTGTGCAAACTAGGGAACTTGAATTGGCTGCGTCCAATATTTCATATCTTACACTAACGATATCACACATTGACCGTTAAACCATCTAGATAAGATTGAGTACCAAAAATTTCGAGGATGTATAAAACATTTCAATATTTTGAAAATTTTATTTCGAGCTGGAACCAATTTTCCCCCTAATATATTTTGCAGAGTAGTACGGCTACAGAATTAATCTTTTTTTATAATGAATTTACTATTAATATTATTAGCATGGACTATAATTATACCGACCTGTAAGATCTATTGTTGTGCACCCCAATTCCAACTAAAACAATCCAAGACTGCTCAAGAATCACGTAATTGTAGGATTTATTTTAACTAAATAAGTCTTGGGTTCAGTATCCTAATATTTCTATGTTCCTTGTCCTTCTTTACAGATACAACAGTAGTAGTCGTGTGTCACACCAATTTGAAGTCTAAAGTTTTTTCTCATTTCTACTGAGGTTAACAATAACATCTGCTCTAATACGTTCGGAGTTAATGAGTCTCTGGGTGTCGCCTGCCCTATTATATAACCCCTAGTGTTGACCGAGTTTTTCCCAAGATATATTTTTTTTACAATACAAATGTGTAAAGTATCTTAGAATAATTAATTTCCTTTTTTTAATTTTAGGTTTTCATGAGATCCCAGTTCTAAAAAACTGCAGCTTGTTAAAGTGCCTGCTGTGTAATGATCGTGATGGCATGCGGTCATACATCATGCGGAAACGCTTACCAGTTCGCGATCGCAAGTGATCATGATGGCATTAAAAAAGCTGTCATGCGGAAACGGTACTGGCTAGCGGTCTCAAGTAATCATGTTGGCATTAAAAAGCTGTCATGCGGAAATGTACGGGTTCGTGATCGTAAATGACCATGATGGTGTTAAAAAGCTGCGGTAATGCTTACTGCCTATCGGTTGCAAGTGATCGTGTTCGTGTTTCTTTTTCACTTAAAAATATAAATTAACTGGAAAATTTTGACTACCTGCGGGTTTCATGGTAGGCATTATAGCCCCGTCACAATTTGAAAATAGTGATTAAATACGGGCTTATAGAAAAAACAAAACACATTAAAAGTTAATTAAACTGAAGTGCGTGAACGTCGACAAACGGTTGAGCGATCGTTAATGAATAACGTGAGTGCTAGACAATAATAAATTCTTGAATAAATAAACTGCAAAATTGTGACTTCCTGTTTATACATGCGGGATTCAAGGTGGTTTTGTCCCCGTCACAATTTGAACTACAGTGTTAAAAATAGTGAACGTTTATCTAAACAATTTTAAAGGATCACAATTTATCAACTTCCCTCATGTCAACAACATAAAGAAAAATAACAGGTTAGTTGAGACATTTTTTCAATAATAAAAATTATATTTTTATAAAATTATTGAATCCCATTTTTTCCTATTAAAATATTATTTATAACCATGATCTAAGAGTAACCTGACATACTCATGAA
The DNA here is from genome assembly GCA_947397855.1 of Thelaira solivaga. Lineage (NCBI taxonomy): Eukaryota > Metazoa > Arthropoda > Insecta > Diptera > Tachinidae > Thelaira > Thelaira solivaga. The sequence continues at coordinate 64,766,158 of OX377613.1, forward strand.
CAAAAAACAATTTTTGTAAATTTTTATAACGTTAGTTATGTGTGTGAAGGTAAATACGTTTTTAAATATGAAATTTTAGCCAAGACAAAAACCTTACAAATTAATAAATCTAAATTTACAGTTTACGGAGCTCTGAAATCTTTGAATTCCACTCTTTTCGCTTACATTGGTCTACTTAGAGCATAATTTTTCGTTTTAGCATAGAAGATATATTTTTTTTTGTTAATCCTTGGCTGCAGGTTCTTGTTTTCTCCTCCTGAATCTTGCTTTTAAGAGCTGTACAGAGCTTTTTAAACTGCAAATTTTGATATATTAATTTGTAAGGTTTTTGTCTTGGCTAAAATTTCATATTTACACACTTAAATTTATTAGAACTCACTTAATGCTGCAAGTAGTGAAGATATTATTATCAGTGTAGGTACATATTTTATATTGAAAGTATTCTATTCACTTCACTTATGTCACTTGTGTGCTAACTTACAATCTCGTTTAGTTTTTTTTTCGGACAGAATTTTTTTCATATTTTTTTAATTAGACAGCATTAATTTTGTATAAACACTCGGGTTAGAAACTCAAGTGTAATATTACGTTGTCATATAAGTTACAGCATAAATATTATCAGTCATTATATTTTTTTTGAGGTTGTGCATCATTGTATGAAGCTGCAATTTGATATTGTCTGCCTGTGACTGTCCTGTGTTAAGTGTTTTCTAAGAAATTTTATTGTTTTTCTAGTTATTCCGGTTATAGAATGTAAAACACTAAGGAAATGATTTTCTATAGATAATTGGTTTTTTAAACAGGAAAAAAAACAATTACGTACGTGAGTTCTACAAAATTAATTGAATTGAATAAAATTTTTCAAATTTTAAATCTAATAATTTTATTTATTTAAGTCCAGCCAGTGCTAGAACTTTCTTTTTCCAGTCATGCCCTTTAGAAAATTTTCCTGATTTTTTTCTTTAAATTTTCTTTGTAGAGATCCGTAAAATTTTTTTGTGACGCACTCTCACAAAAAAAAAAAATTTTTTTATCACTCCCACTCACAAAATTTTATTTTTGCTTATGTGCTTAGAAATATGGAAATTTAAAAAAAAAATTAAAAATAGTCCAAAGTAACTTCTGACTATTTGGGCGGTAGATTACAAATCCAGACAGTCTGCACTTTAAAATTATATAAGTTCCATTCCACAATCTTTATAGGCTCGTTGGGAAGTTGCTAAAAACACTTAGAGCAACACCACTGGTTTATATGGAAATTTCAAAATAATCCAAAGTAACTTTTGAACGAAATATAGAAGACTGTGAAATGGAAGACATATCATTTTAAAGGGGAGGTCGTCTAGACTTGTAATCTACAGCCCAAATACTCAGAAGTTACTTTAGACTATTTAAATTTTTTTTTTTTTTGAAATTTCCATATACCCCAGTACTGTTGTTCTTAAGGATTTTGGCGGTTTACGTTTTGCATCATAAAATAAAAACTACAAATAAAAACCGAAAATTTTAAAATACTTCCAGAAAGTTAAGAACCTAAAAAATAAATTCCTTTTGGTAATTTTCATCAGCAAAATCGGGAATGGTACGTCGGCAAAGTGGGGAATGTTAATAAAAATCCCTCAACACAACAGCACTGGGGTATATGGAAATTTCAAAAAAATTTTAAAAATTGTTTAAAGTAACTTCTGACTATTTGGGCGGTAGATTACAAATCTAGACGATCTCCCCTTTAAAATGATATGTGTCCCATCCCGTAATTTTCTTGAAAAGCCATCATATTTATGCATATTTATGCCCATGCACTTATATTTTTCCTAAACATATTTTTAAATATGTCATAAATACTGAAAAGATATTTATAAATACTAAAAAACGTAACGAGTTACGTTAAAACTTATTTAACTCTTTAATCATGAGGTTTTTTTTATTTATTAAATATTATTTTTTAAATAATAAACTTAGTACACTTTTTCTTAAAACAAATAAAATGAAAATGAAAATACTTTCTATGTAATTTAAGATAAGTATTAAAATTTCTATAAAATCATAGTCCTTTAGCAGATACATTAAAATCCACTGAGGCCCCATTAGAACGAATAAGCGCAGGCGAATTATTTTGCTAAAAAATTAATAAATAGAAAAAGTCATTAATGAGAAAAGCATTTTCTAAAATTTATTTGTTAGTTTTATTTGACCTTTTTCTTTTTAATTAAAATGGCTATTTTATTAAGCTTGAGGTCTTATTTAAAAAAAAAATTATTTTTATATCGATATTTCGCTCCAATTTGTGTAGCTTCTTCAGGATATATTATATAAAAATAAATTTTTTAAAAATAAGACTTTAAGCTTAATAAAATATTATATGATTTTCCAAAATAAAGCACAAAATTATGGCCCCTTTTTCATTTCATGCTGCAATAAGTGGATTGTTTCACGCTCTTTGTGGCAGGTGATGCCGTCTTGCTATCGTTATTATATTCCTGTAATGAATGCCGTTCATTCGTAGTAATTTCGGCCTCATTTTCAAAAAAAAAAGAAAGTAAGGACTAACCAATATCTGCACTACACAGTTACTTATTATAGGTGCCTTTGTTTTTTATAAATTGCATAAGGATTTTCTGAGCCCCCAAATTCGACAATTTATGTATTCTTAAAGTCATTCAGATGCAAATGACTCTTATCGCACAATTGTCATTGACTTTACTTTGCTCCATCACAATTATAACTCACTATTCTTTCCTCAAGCGTTCCATTTTTTTAAATCGAGATAAGCATATGTGACAGCTGTCAAATTGCAGAGTTGCCACTTATACAAAAAAAAAGATGACACTAAATTAAAAGAATGCACTCTTACTGAGACTGGGCAACTCTTACATAGTACTAACGTAAGGCTATAACATACTTATAACGCAATCTTGCTTGTATACTTTTTGCTTATTAACTACTTACTTACTTATCGTTGCGAAAGCCATCATTGTATATGGCAACCTGTTTACTAATTTTATAAACTTTCCAAGACACTGAACAAAAAATTAAAAAATTAAACACTAAAATTGTCATAACAGCAGGCGCAAAATAAATATCTTGATATAAAATGCCGTATGCTAAAAAATAAAACAAAAAAAAAAAAAAAAGTATCAAAATTACGGAATAACAAATACTGGCATGCATACAAGTACATAAAGCCTTAGCTAAATTGATGCGGCAAGCGTTTTTAATCTGCCATAAGGCCATACGAAATGTATAAATCAAACTCGACGGCAGAGCTGAGCGGTTGTAAAATCCAATTTTCTTAGCCCGCTTTGTAGTGAAGTTATTTTTTTTTTTTATTGTTTATCAGTATTTTGACCTATTTTTGTTTGTCTTTAGTGGGTTTTTTTAAACAATACGCACCGCCAAACGATTTCACATAAACGCTACGCTTGCTACTCCAATTTAGGTTGGTCTGATACATACCCGACATTACACAGGACTTTGATTGCTGATATTTTTTGCACAATTCAAAAATATTTAAAAAATTTCTCCATATTGTGGGTGCAGTGGCTAAAGCGCTCATGCTCCAGGCATAACTTGAATAGTATAAAAATCGTTTTCTTATATCATGGGAAGTTAATTCTTCATGCGAGGCCTCGTTAAAGTTTTTCCAAGCATCAAAGCCTAAAACATTTAGCCAACAGACTAAAGCCATGTTTAAATAGAAATGGATCAAAGCTGTATTAACAAACATGTTTGAAGAGATTAATTCTTAGAGTTTAATTTTATGGTCATGCAGACAACAAACCTATTGAAATGTAAACTAAATTTGGTATGTGGTGTTTTATTAGTAACAATTGCGGAATTATAAAATAAAAGCTATTGGTAAATATGACCGAAACCAAATAACAGATAAAACATTTGCCCATTAAATTTCGGTTCAAAGGTTTCAAAATCATGTAGACAATTAATGTGGGAACCAATAGAATGCCTGAAGATGCATAAACTGAAAAGACAAAAAAAATTTAAAAAAAAGGAAGAAAATAGTAAATAAAAGATGTACGAAGCCAATTGTCTATATATGACTTTTTTAGTTTTAAGTGTAAGATTTCATTGGACATATCACAACCCCATTCCGGTTTGTTCGTTTGGTCTCCACACTAAAAAATGTAAACTCATGTTAGTATATTTAGTTCGTCCCCCAATTTCACTATACCTGAGAAATGGCTCTCTATATGACATTTCTAGTTTTGGGTTCTACTCACTTGGAGTTTTCCTTTTACATGTCATCACCCCACGTATGATATGCTAAAAATCTATATTTTTCGATGCTTGTAATTTATTAGCGCTTATAAAATTTGGACACTTTCTTTAAAAAAAAAATACTGAACTGAAGCTTTTTCTTTAATTTTTAATTAATAAAAAAGTTTTACAAACAAATTTTTTATTAACAGTATGTGGAACGAAGTTAACAGTGGTGTGGCACGAATTTATCTTCGCACCGTTAATTTTATAACCCCTGTACCGTGTTGTTACAAAGCTTTAACTTTTAATATGATTTCAGTAAGGAAAAAAGGTTCCTGGTACCCCCTTGAACTGTATTTTATTTTCTCTTATTTCTTTTCCCAGGGAAAATTTTATTTCTGCGTAAACATCTCGAAAACCAGAGCATTTCTTGTAGGTGTAAAAGGAAGAAATTTTTTTTTTCTTAATAAAATAAAAGTGAAAAACTAAGGATAGCGAACACAGCTGGTAATCTGGGTGTTGAGGGTTTTATTCTTGCCTAGACTCTGAGTGTTTTTTACAGAGAAGCCCAATAGCTTCATAGGCTTGATATGCTTTTGTAGGGGTTAAAAATCTCCCATTTTTATTTTTTAACTAAATGTTTTGCCCGGCCTCACCCGGCTCGGTCTTTTAATACGTGAGTCAGTATCGTCAGAGTATAGAGAGCGTATGTACCAAATTTTTAAAGCACCCGTTTGCATATAGAATTTTAGTCTTTAAAAAGCTCATTAAAAGAAATACAGCCATTGAATACTTTATAAAATGGCTCGTGCCTTTGCTAGCATTATTAATAGTTGGCGCCTCTGCTAAAGTGATAAATAAAATATTTCAAAACATAATTTAAGGCTGGTTATCAAGATAAGATTGATAAACGTAACTGCAAATATCTTTCTCAATAGCCCAGCATCTCTTTTTTTGCACTTCTGCTTCTAGTTAATCCATGTTGTTCTGCGCTATCTATAATAATTTAAAGCGTCAATTCCGGCATATTAAGCAGTCAGACTTACTAACTAGATTAGGCTTTAACATAGGAGTTTCTATGTCAGTAACAATATATGTTGAGTAGCTGCTCAGTTGCTAGTCAGAAACATAAATAATATTTCTGAGCTTACGACTGTGAAAACATGTCACTGATTGATCGGTATACATGCCAATATCTACAGCTGACCTTAAATAAATACTGCCACAAAATAAGCGGATATTTATTTCCCTTTCTTTGCTAGTGCTTGGCTCTTCTGATTGTTAGATACACTTGTGTCTGTATACATTTAATAGACGACCTATGTGAGCTACCGGATTAGATTAGGTCATATTTTAAGTGCATCTAACTGCCTTCACAATTCCACGGCATTATCGATTGTAAATGACTAACCCACCAAGACCAAGACAGCCTTAAAATGCTATCGAGTAAAGTAAAATAGTCCTAAAACCTATCACTAGGAGTACACTTCTAAACTCTTTTTACTCTTCAAGACCGCTGTTGGTGTCATAGGAAATCTTGGTCTGCAAAGTTACGCAGTATTATGATCACTAGATATTCAGGAATGTTCTTAGTTCTTTGCACGATTTGCTGTCATTTTGCAAAGGATTTAAACGGCTATTAATATCTAATATTGCAACACCCTCCTCTACTAGGGATAGTCCAGTGAAATATTTCCTTAAGTATCAAGTATTTATTCTACCTGCAGTCAATAGATCTCTTCTTTGATAGTATGATATGCCTAAATTTCTTACCGATCAAAAATTCAGCTGTAATAATCAAATTTCTTAATTGAGAAAATAGAAAATCAAATTTTAACAAAACTAAATTTTAGGCTGTATTATTCAATTTTGATTGCTACAACTAAAAAATTTGATTACGAGTATAACAACAAAATTTTTGGTTGGTCACAAATTTAGTTCTCACAACCGAAGTTGTTTTTTCAGATTATCGTCGTTCAAAACATGTTCAGTTCAGTATATCTGCGTAATGCTTCTGTATTGTCTTGCAGTGGTTAAGGTTGGATGCATTTTTTTTTTTACTTACGGTATTCATGTTTGAAGGCCAGAAAATAATGCAATTCCATACGGCAGTCCAATTGCACAAGTGCATAATTTTTGCTTTTGCCCTCTAAATAAAATGGTGTAAAACAATATTCAGGGCTTGTCTGTAAAAAAAAATTTAAGTTGATCCAAGTCCATAAAAAACTGCTCTCTCAAAAAAAAAAAAAAAAAAAAAAAAAAAAAAAAAAAAAAAAAAAAAACTAAAGGAGTAGAACAAGAATTAAATGAAAATTTCGCACAATATCATATTGCATGATGTGAACTTAGGTTTTTTGAATTTATACAAAATCATAATATTGGAAAATACTAATTTTTATAAGCCCAGCTAAGGCTAGTCCCCAGAAACACATGAGTGCTTCCTAGGAAATTTTCACTTTAGATTTTTTTTTTTTGTCTCCTGTTGTGCATATAATACGCTTAAAGCAACTTACTGCCACATTAATATCTTTAGCTTCATTTATTTGCCAGTACAGAGCTTCAGGCTTTTCACAAGGCAGTTTAATTTTATAAATAAAATTTCTAAAAACATTCACTTCCTTTTCGGTTTTATTCACAAACTGTATTTTCAATTTCCAATTAACATTTACTGTACGCGGTATGCGTTCACATTTGTAGTGAGAAATATTAAAATATTCCGCCGGTTGGCAGCATAACTGCAGCGTGCTGTTGTTGTTTGGCCGATTTAAAGAAAAAATTCTTGAAATTATTGAGATTTGCATTAAAAGGCAAAGTAATGGGCTCAAATACATGTTGGTTGTTAACTAATTTTAAAACAATTTTGATATTTGTTGTGCTACTTCTCTCATAAAAATACATTGCCCGACTGTATTAAGTGCATACAAGTGGAAGAAATGCCGCAAAAATTTTATTTATTTTTATGTTCAAATTAGAGATGGAAACGTGACCGAGGCTGCATGTAAAAAGAATATCCACTGAGATTTTGCTTGTGCGGAAAATTTATATCAAAGATGTTCTAAAAATAGTTGTTTAGTATTCAGTTAAAGGAATAAGCGATAGCTCGGTATGGTATAAAATAGAAGGTTAATTCTGGCCAATATTTTTAAAGTGTTTTGGCGTTGAATTAAAAACAAATTTTGACAAATAAAACCTCTTAATTAAATGCAACTCAAAAGACTTGAAAGTCATAAAGCGCGTTAGTTTGTCAGTAATAAACGAGAAAAATTATTTGTTCCGATTGATAGTTTATATTCTCAGCTCAGCAACAACATAAGAGACAATCTAAAATCCGTGCGGAAAAGCAGGAAATAAAATGTCACCCAAAGGCGACAAGTTCCCGTTTCTTTCGTGCCTTTACGTTTCACCAATAACCGATCACAGATTAACCAACATCTTCATGATGTTTTTTATATTCACCCAGCCCATGAAAGCTTTGATTTAAATGATTTTTTTTTTGCTGGATACTTAATATTTCCAAAACGCCTTTCAAGAATGTCACGTCATGTCACACCTTTATATTGAATTAAATTTTTGAATGAGTAGACAAATCCGTATAGTCTGACTGTGTGTTGGCTATTGATAACGCAACACGGCTGCCACATTATTAAAGTTTTAATTTAAAAAATACAACAAAATTTCAATAACAATAGCCAGAGTCTCAGTCACAGTTTTAGATACAGTCTTTGTCATACCCATCACATTGTAACCACCAACAAGTCAGCACAAGCAACCACAAAAGGGGTTTACAAACTTGTTATTCAGGGTACAACAAACAAAACCACAATACAACAACAACTAATTGAGTGCTAAAAATGTAAGTTTGTTATCGAACAAATTGCAGGCACATAGACTGCATGTATAATGAAAAGTTAGCTTGCTACCAACAACAAAAATAAGTGCGTAAATAAGAAAATGTATTCCATTGTTTAGTGAAATTCAAGCTCATTCTCTCTTTCTCATTCTCAAATCAGTTAGCAGTCGTCAGTCTTGGCTTCATTCTGTGGTTCATCAAAATAACAAACTTTATACTCAAGAAGTTTTTTATGTTGTTATTTTAAGTATAAACTTGAATATATTTTAGTTAGAAGTGAAAGACTTTTCTCTCTCTCTCTCTCTCTCTCTCTCTCTCTTTTTTCCCTCTAAACTGCTGACTATGTGATTGTTTGCCAGTGTGTATGAGTATTAATTGTTTCTTGTTACCTTAAGGCAATTAATTCATTCATTCATTCGCTCGCTACAAGTGTGTTACTTTTATTAGAAGGATATTTAAAGGAAACAATAAATTGAATCTTAATTAAAAATGCAAAAAATTCTCATTTATATGCGTAAACGAAATTCCATCTTAGAATTTATTTGAATATAAATTTAATACTCTAAACATCCTTTTGCATAACTTAAGCCGGTGACAGCATGTAAGGAAAGCCGTAGATAAATGTTTTAAACAAACGTCAACGTAAATCGACAATTGTCTGTAGATGTTTTGTTTCTATCCTCGATTTACGTTTACGTTTGATTAAAAAAATTTATCTATAACTTTCCTTACAGGCTGTCCCCGGCTTAAGTTACGCAAAAGCATGTTTAGCTTGAAATTATAACTGCATCATGGGAAATGCTGTAAAGACTGCAAAATAATTACCGGTACTGGGTACTAAAAGCCTTTTTAAAGTTTTGCTTAAAGTATGTTTTATGCTAATAACTGGGAAATTAAGCTGGAGTGAGTTTTTAGACAAGCCAGGCGCTTTACGGTTTTATTTCTGCTGTTTATAAATAGAAAAGAAACTACACTGACACAAAACAATTTCGGTTGGGACAATTATGTATAAAGAAAAAGAATGAAGTGCAAATACGTGGGAGGTGATATTAGGCCTGATTATGAGTGTCGTTGTCGTGGCGGAAACAGTGATATGTGGTAACGCCGGCCATATGTTTTACATGGGCTTGTCGTGAATTCGACTACGACAACGATACTCTTAATAAGGCTGATTATTTTTGCGGTAGGTGCTGTTTGTGAAATTTATCAAATCCCAGTACCTAGTAATTTGCCTAACCGTACTTTCATGCATTTATAAACCTGCAACGTAGTTGAATATCAACCAATATTAAGTTTCTCAGCAGATTTCGAAAGAAAACATTAGGGCCGTTCGAATGGTATATATACACAGAAAACAGCTTCGGTTGTTAAAACTAAATTTGTTTCCAATTTAAAATTCAGTTGTTGTAATCAATATTTTTAGTTGTAGTAACCAGAATTCTATTATATTGACCAAAATTTAGTTTTCCTAAAAATTATATGGGCTGTAAGACTGATTTGCTGTTGTCACGATTTAAAAAATTTGACGGTTACAAATGAATTTCGATTGAAAACAAATTTAGTTCTCACAACCGACGTTGTTTTTTCAGTGTATATTTTATAAGTTAACTTGAGAAATCTTTGCCTATTTTTCAACCAAATTAATTTTTTTTAAATTTTTTAAGCCATTTTTTCCAACTTTAGAGACGTTTTTACACATTATTTTTTTAAATTTATAATTTATATCCCGAAGAAGCTACGCAAGTTGGAGCGAAATATCGATATCAAAATAAATTTATAAAATAAGACCTCAAGCCTAATAAAATAGACATTTTAATTAAAAAGAAAAGGTAACATAAATAAAGCAACCCTACAATTTTTGAATTTATTTTCAAAATATCTTTATTTATGAGTAAAACCCAAATTTTTTTTGTTTTAAATCCGTTATAAATTTTTTTTATTAAAACAAAATTTTTCCAAAAATATAATTTGTGGCTATTTCACTCAAAAATGTTTGCGTGGCATTTTTTTTTTTAAAGAAGTCGAAGTGTGAGGGCAGGAAATAAATTTTTATGGACATATTACGTTTTTCTATTAGGTAAACACGGTAAAGGAAATTTTCCTTTTTTTCTACTCCCACTTTCTTTTTAGCACGATATATGGAAATATTGAAAGAAAAAGTATTTCGAATTAAAATTTTTTCCAAAATTCTTTTAACTTGATTTTCATTCATTTAAAACAAGCAATTGCTAGCAGCTCTTTTTTTAAAACCCAGTAATATAATGGAAACGATTAATAATTAAAAAAAAACACACACTTACATGTCAATAAATAAATAAATCTTTTTATTTTTTTTTTTTTCAATTAAATTATTAACAATGAAATATAAATTCTTAACAGGTGTTGATTACATAATTTCTTTTTCTCACTTTATGAATGTCAAAGACAATAAAATGAACAAAGAAAAAAAAAAGAATCCCCGTTTGATTGACAGGACTCCCCCAAACAAACAAATAAAGAAACAAATACAAAACAAAAATTTTGTTATAGAAAATTTCATATAAAAATTGATTTTGTCTGTCGTACGCACAATTTCAATATTGTTTTTTGCAATTTAACGCAATTTCATGGGAAAACAAAAATACAATTATTCCACACGAATTGAATTCAAAATGAATTGCCATCAGTCAGCATCTATATAGTTTTAGTTGCATGCGAACACATCCGAAACAATGTTGCAACAATTGGTGTTGCTTACGTTTTGCTTCTTTTCTGTTTTTAATCCTTATGAAAACTGATAACAAAAAGGAATCCCACACGTTGTATAAAAAGTAAAAATTGTAAACATACACACACACACATAACTTGAATAACACAGTTTGTGTTTTATAACCCAACAAACCACCAACAATTAAAAGCAGCAACAGTAACTGATCAAGTAAATCAGCCCAGCAGCCGTTGGGTATTTTTCTCTTTTTTTTATATTCAATTCAATTGCTTCTCTATTTTGTGCTGAGTTTACCTTTTGCTCACTTTTTTTTATCCTTCAGAATATAAATTGTTTTTGCCTGCAGCCGTGTTATGTTAACCCCGCAGCCAAGATATTTTTTTTTTGTAATATTTAAAATGAAATAGAGAGCGCAACAAAGTAATCACACGACGACTACAATATATAAACTGAAATAAATTGTTTAACAGTTGCAAACAAAAATCCAAGTAGTCCCAAGTCGTACCCGCCAGTCAGTCAGCCGTAGCCATCCTTTAATCTATTTTTTGTTTGATTACTCTCTTTTTACTCTCAGCCCATTTAAGATACTTACACGATATAAAAAACAATTGTGCAATTGTTATTGCAAGCTGGATTAAGTAGCTGTGTTTATGTTGCTATTTTTTTTAATTTTTGAAATTTCTTTATTGTTTTATTACGAGGGGTTGTGTGTATATCTTTTATGAATTGATTTTTGAATTGTTTGCTAATTCGTTGTGGTGGTTGTGATCTTTTGCAAAAGAAATGTTTAAATTCAACGCTTGGTTGATCATTTTATCGTTACGGTTAATGAAGCTGTTTTAACGCTTTATATTAAAGAAGATTTACATGATCTATAAAAGAAAAGATGATGTTGGCTTCTTATACTCTCTGAATGCATGTTGGTAGTTGCAATTCAAAAAATGTATCATCTTATGTGTGGTCTTGTAATGAAATGAACATTTATTTAAAAAAAAATAATAATAATAAATCAGCAAAGTATTTGCTGAAAGTGAAACAAATATTCTAAATACTCCAAACGTTTAATAGATTCTTTACTTTAGGTGGCGTACAAACACAATAATTTCGCAGCCAAAATAAAGCAAAAACAATATTTTAAAAATATTAAAATGGACCACAGAGTAGTTATGAGGTGCTGAATCTTTCAATTCCGAATAAAATATTCAAATTCGAATAATTTTTTATTCAATTAATTTTTTTTCTTTTCGAATAATTTTTTATGCAAATAATTTTTTATGTGAATAATTTTTTATACTAATAATTATTTATGCGAATAATTTTTAATGAAATCATTTTGTAATCGAATAATTTTTAAGTCGATTAATTTTTTATTCGAATAATTTTTTATGGGAATAATTATTTATGCGAATAATTTTTAATGAAATCATTTTATAATCGAATAATTTTTTGTCGATTAATTTTTTGTCGATTAATTTTTTATTTGAATAATTTTTTATCTGAATAATTATTTATGCGAATAATTTTTAATGAAATCATTTTGTAATCGAATAATTTTTTAGTCGATTAATTTTTTATTTGAATAATTTTTTATCTGAATAATTTTTTATACGAATAATTATTTATTCAAATAATTTTTTCCTCGAATAATTTTTATACGAACATTTTGTAATCGAATAATATTTTTGTCGATTAATTTTTAATTCGAATAATTTTTATGCCAATAATTTTTAATGAAATCAGTTTTAATCGAATAATTTTTTGTCGATTAACTTTTTATTCGAATAATTTTTTTAGTGAACAGCTATTACTTCAAATAATTTTTTTTATGCTAATAATTTTATTTCGAATACATTTTATTTGGAATACAATCTCAGCCCAATAAGAATTTAGCCAAATAAATTTTTATTCCAATAATTTTTATACGATTATTTTTTTCATTATTCAAACAATAAAATTGTAGACTCTCTCTCGTGAAGAAATTTTATTGTTTGAATAATTTAAAAAAATAATCGTGTTAAAAATTATTGGAATAAAAAATTATTTTCGTAAATTGTTATTCAATTCGTATTCAATAATAATATTGTTTGCTTGAGTTTTTTATTCAAAAGAAATTTTTTTTTTAATAGTTTTTTATTGAAAAAATTTTTTAATTGAATAATTTTTGTTCTAGAATAATTTGTTATTGGAGTAAGTTCTTATGCTAATAATTTTTTAATCGAATAATTTTTTAATCAAGTATGTTTTTAATCGTATAATTTAATAAAGCAGTCGAGCTTTTTTATTTGAATAGTTTTTTATGCGAAAATTTTTTTAATCGAATAATTTTTTGTCGACTGCTTTTTATGCGAATAATTTTTTAATCGTATAAATTTTTTTCGAATAATATTTTATTCTAATAATTTTTAATACGATTATTCAAAGAACAAATTATTCAATTTGTATTTAATAATAATAGTATTCGATTGAGTTTTTTTATTAAAAAAATTGTTTTTAATAGTTTTTTATTGAAATAATTTTTATTCAAAAAATATTTTATTCGAATAACTTTTTTCTAGAATAATTTTTTATGAAAATAGTTTTTTATGCTAATAATTTTTTAATCGAATAATTTTTTAATCGTATAATTTTTTTCGACTGCTTTTTTATTGGAATACTTTTTATGCGAATTATTTTTTTTAGCGAATAATTATTAATCCAAACAATTTTTTATGCGAATAAATTTTTAATCGAATAATTTTTTAATCGTATAAATTTTTACGAATAATTTTTTATATTCTACTAGATGACCCGGCAAAAGTTGTCTTGCCTTAAAATTTTTGTATAATCGATCGTAATTATAGAGTAAATGATCGGGTAAAAAGAGGTAGTACACAAATAAGCCAGATACCGACTGTAGCGCCATCTGCCGGGTGGACTTGTTTATTTAATACTTTGAAAATGTAAAAAGTGATTTTAAATGAGGATTCTTACATTTTCTAATTTTCCGCGCAATTTTTTAAATTTTTTCTGTCATAAGAACCTTTTCCTGACAATAACAAACACAATAAAAAAAAAATAGTGAAATAGGTCCAGGCGTTCACGCGTGATGGCGGGATCAAGGGATATAGGGATTAATTTTTATATATATCGATAATTTTTTGCTTAAATTGTTTTTATTCAAATAATTTTTTAGCGAATAATTTTTTTATTGTAATATTTTATTCGAATAATGTTTTAAGCTAATAATTCTTTATGCGAATAATTTTATTAAAGGAAAAATTCTTTTTATTCGATTAATTTTCCTTTTTGAATAATTTTTAATTCGATTTTTTTGTACATTATTCAATAATATATTTATTCGCTTACATTTTGTATTCGAGTTAATTTGTTGTATTGAGTATAAATCCTGCCACATGCTTATTAAAATCAATCACATGTAAAATTAAAGTCAGACAAAACATTTAAAAACACACTCGTGTTGAGTTCATCATTAACTAAATTAAGAAGATAAAAATAAAAAAATAAATAAATTAAAAGCAATTTTTTTAAATACCGAAAAAATACACATGAACATTGAAACATACATTCGTTGAGTACAATTTTTTTTTTGACATTTTATGGTTGAAACAACCTGATTATCAGAAAATGCAATCAGTTCAACAATGAACGAAACAGCGAGCCATTTAGGCAGCCATTCAACAATGATAGTGTTGAGTTGATAATTGCAGTAATGATGATGGTAATGATGATGATGACGATGCTTGTTGCTTTTTAAGATCCCATGAAGAAAGTTTTACTGCAAAATGTAGTAGAACTCTGTAATTTATAGAGTGATTTTTTTAAAGCCAATAGAACTTTAAATTGTAAAAGTAACACAAAAACTTTAGATATAATCGAAAGATTATTGTTGATATATCCTTTGAATTTTTTTCATTAAAAGAATGAACATTTTATTGTGTTTCAACCAATTCTTTTAGACTAAAAAAATTATTTCAGTAATTCAATTTTAAAAAAATACTTTCATTAATCTGTCGATTCATTTTTCATTAATTCACATAAATAAAATATTTCATTGAATCCATGAAATCATTTCATTTTACTTATGAAACATTTTTCTTTCAATTTAATATCAAGCCACAACGCAACCTGTAAGAGCTATTGGTGCACATAAGTAACATTTCAAAATGATTTTTGTTCTTGACGTCCAATTTTAGAAATCTGTACAGCAGTCCAAAATACTGCGTTTGCTCACTAACCGATAAATTTGAATTTTCCTCTACGCTTTCTTTTCAGTATGAGCATTCCTTAGACGTGTTGGTGTTATGGCATAATTAATGTGCAATTTTTATAACACTAACGATTAAATCTTCTAAAAAATTTTTATGAAAAACATTGAATATTTTGAGCTCGTAGGCCCTAAGCCAACATATCACGCAATAGATAATTTTCTATTTGACATAACGAGCTTAAGGTTTTTCTCCTTCACGGTATGATTAACACCAGCTTCCAGATGAACGATGTGTGCCACAAAAATTACGAATGATGTCTCTAAGTTGGGTGTTAAGAGTGGTTTAAAGCCTCAGACCAAGCTATACTAATTATAAATGTCAATCTGTGAGCTCAGTTTGGCAGTTAGTGTCTAGTTAACTCTTTTATAAGTTCTATGGGGGCATTAGAAAACACCCTTTATATACATATTTGAAATAAAAGATCCATTACTTCATGTCATACCTATTTGTTTAACCTCAAGCAATTTTAAAAACACAATGCACATGTTGGTTATAATGCGCTCCAAACAAACTTTTTTTTTTTTAATTTTGTTTTCATTTCAATCATACAGTGAGTGTGTGCATGTGTGTGGAGTTCTTGGTAACATTTGTAAACTGTTTGGTTAATGTGTCTGTGGAAATACTTTCCTTTAAAATAAATCTCTTATTTAATTGTTGTTGATGTTTTGACAAAAAGGAATTTGTAGCATTTCATTTCATTTCAATTTCATTTGGAGTACATTTACGTTCTGGCTCATGTTCTGGTTTTGTTAGTGATTTGTGTGATTGATTGATGGGCAAGTAAATTTATTTCTATGATGGAGAAAAAGCAGGGGGGGAAAAAGTTTACTTCCGTATTTATTTAATAATTTCTTGAGGTGTATTAATTTCCAAGATCTATTGTTGTCTGTTAAACAGATGTTTCATAATATTTGTCATTTTGTTTGTTTATTTGTTTGTTTTGAAGAATTTTTAAATATTCATTACAGACCTTTCAGATCAATATATCACTACAAATAAAATGTTTTTGATTTTTTTTTTTTTTTAAATGGTAAGGGAGCCTGACAGCTTGATTAGTAAGGGGTTTCTGCTATTTATGCCGCTATTACGATACATAACGGCTCAGGTCGTAAGAATCTATTTTATTCCTTTACTATTTGCAGCATCTAAATTCGATTCCAGATTTTTAATCATTTTGAAATTTCGTATTTCCTAACCCCCCAAACACACTAGGAATATGTTTGGCAATTATGGGCAACACTAAATACTAACGTGTGGACAGCATGCGGTCCACACGTTATTGCTCGAGTGGTTGGAGGAGTTAGGCAGTTTTTTTTTTTTTTTTTTTTTTTTTTTTTTTTTTTTTTTTTTTTTTTTTTTTTTTTTTTTTTTTTTTTTTTTTTTTTTTTTTTTTTTTTTTTTTTTTTAAATGTTAAGCTGGAGGTCTTATTTTATAAATTTAGTTTTTATATCGATATTTCGCTTAAAAAAAAAACTTGCGATGCGAAATATCGATATAAAAAATAAATTAATAAAATAACACCTCAAGCTTAATAAAACATCCATATTTTTTTTTCCTAACCCCATATTGCATTACCTATCTGGTTTATTTATTTTTGTCTGTAACGATTGATGATGATGAAGCAAAAAAGCCTCTTCACTTCAAAAATATTATTTTTACAAAATTTTTATTGAAAAATGTCTTCAAATTAATTACCAATTAAGATCATTGGGCCAAATCATTTCATAATTAATTTATTAATGAGTTTGAGATTGTTTGTTTATTAAAAACAGTTCGAAAGAATCTTTTGTTTTTTCTTTTTCTTATTAAGAAAAAAATGAACTGCAAAGAAAACAAAACAAAAACTCATAAATCAAAATTGTAAACAGGAAATTCAACAAAACGATGCCACAAATAAATTCTCAATTTCATTAAAAACTTAATTGTGGGGGAGAAAAGGTGTCCAAGAGACAGTATGCGAGATTACAAGTACAACATCAGTGGCTAATAATGACTGCAATCTAGAAGTCTATTCTCTTGGGAATATTTCAAATGAGGAGAGACCTAGAAACCACTGCCTGGCAGAAATATAAATGCTTGCATTGATTTTGATTGTGCTTTCCAACAATTTTCCAGTTCATATACACATTATGAAACTTTTTAGTTTGATAAAGCATTCGCAAAAAAATTTTTTTCCACAGCAAAAATTTCATAATATAAACCAGGTCTCCGTACACGCAAAGAAAAAAGATGGATGAATATGGTCACCTCAAACATAGTGTGTTCTTCACAAAAATATTATTATTAATTTGAAGCATCTAAACATTATTCTGATCACGATAAACATGTTTCTAGTTATTTTTAACCACATTATGTTTAGTGTCTTAGATCGACCATATAATTATCATATTATGTTTAATAAAATTTTACTTGAAATCATAAATATGTTCATAGCAAACATAATAATGATAAAAATATGGTTGAATGTAAATTGTTTTCTATTTTGTCTCTTCCGCAACCATGTAAATTAAGTGAGTATAAAACAAAACTTTAATCATTCAAACTCAACTGAGCTTTGTGGCTAAAGTGGTTGAGTGGCGAGTTAATGCTTCTTAACTAAGTGTTCGCAAGTTCGAGCCCTGGTAGAGTCAACTAAAATTTAAAAAATAAATTTAAACTCGATGTATTATGTACGTAATAAATAAACACAAATTGATAGAAAATAAAAATCAATGGAATAAAAAGACTTTATTTATACAAAAAATTTAAATTAATTTTTTTTTTTAAACTGCTTATATAAAATATTTATGTATTAAAAAAAATTAAAAACAAATATCTTGCCCTGACCGGGGGTTGAACCGCAACATCTGCAGTTGAAAGCTATTTTTAATATCTTTGACTTAAAAATATATATGGTTGCGGCAATCATAAATCTAACCATACTATGTTTCCACCAGAATATGGTTGCCTCAACCATATTTTTTCTTTGCGTGTACTAACCCTCAATATGTTATTTTTATAATAAATTATCAATATTTCTCCTACTGGATGTTGTTAATTGTTTAAAGAGTTACACATTTATTCATGTTCGATGATGTTAATGCCTTTTAGAAGTGATATTAAATAGCTTCTTTAGTTTTTGGATTTAAATTGCATTCCATTGGACTATAATGGAATTTCTTTAATAGATTTAAATATTTTTGTAAATCAATCGAATTCATTCGTTTCCTTACCTGCTTATATGTGATGTGTTGTAAAGACATATAAAAAATATTATGAATTTTCTATTGATCATTAATGAGAGGGTGTTTTAAATCGGAGATACGCTTTTCTTGGCACAATATTGCTGATCACACTGAAAACAAAAAAAGAATTTTTTAACTGTAGTAACAGTATTCTATAATATAGGCCAAAATTTTGTTCTCTGAAAAGTATTTCTAACTGTAAGAACGATTTTCGTCACAATTAAAAAAATTCGATCATCACAACTGAATTTGAAAACAAATTTTTGTTGTCACCACCAAAAGTTTTTTTTTTTTTTTTTTTTTTTTTTTCTCAACAAAACTTCTTGTTTTGTCTCTAAGTTGAAGTTGGATATTGATAAGTTAGCTCTTGAGTTATTGGAAATTTTTGTAAGATATAGCACCCATTTTACACTAAAATTATCGTTGACTAGTTAAAAAAAAAATGGACTTATACCACTTTAAAAATAAAATCTCATATTTTTCATTCACTTATTCCTTGTTACTCGCTTGCAAATATTTTTCGCTTAATGTGCTGTTTCTGTAACATAAAACCAGAGTTGCAAAATAAACAAAATGAAACGTTTGTATTCGTTTCGTTTTGTAGTGCTTGAGCTAATTTGTTTTGTATAAAGAGCAGGAATTAATTAAAAGAAGGCAGTTAAAAAACAAATGAATGAAAATTCAAAATAATTATGCAGTAAATAATTGTTTGCACGTACAATGAATGATTCATTTACTAAACTAAAATACGTTTATGCTTTTGTTTTGTAGGCAATTGTGCGATTGCAATTTTATATAAAGAGAGAAAGACATAGCACAAAGCCAATTTTTATTTGTGGCATGGTTACCTAAATCGTTTATTTTTTCGTAAAAAGTTTGTGATATTGCAGCAAACGTTTATGAAACGTTTCGTTTTTTCATATTTTTTTTTTTTTAATAAATTCCTACACGAGTTTTGATCGCTTGTATTTAAACAAAAGTACTTTTAGTTTTGCTGATCTCTATTTCAAGTAAATCAACATGCACTCACTTGCTTTAGGTTTTTGGGCATGAATGACTTTTATTGGTTTTTAAACTCGAGTCTTTGCTTTGCTTTGCTTTGCTTTGCATTCCCTTAATTTCTTTATAACGAATTAATTTTACAGCTTGTAAAATATAAAATTTTATAGATTTTTCAGTTGCAGTTTAACAATTTTTTTTATGAATGATGGCAAATGAAGAAGATTGGTTTAGTTTTGGTATTGCTTGCCTGTGTGAGGGTGTAGCTGTGTGTTTGCAGTAAAATGCACTTGCACTTGTTAGACATTATGTCGACAATATTTTCCAAGAACTATTAACACGCAAAGGTGTTTAAAAATGTTCGCTTTTTGTGCTGGCCTCCACAGATCATTCAAGCAACAAATAACTCATTCAGCTTGTTAAGCTGAAATGAAAGAATTCACTACATCTAAATATACTTACATTTTCAAGAATTTATAGTTTTTTATTATCATTAATTTGTTTTCTTTCTTTCTTTTTTTTTACTCAAATCGTATGCAAACGTTACTTACGCTGCTTCTAAGTTTTTAAATAAAAAAAATGAAACAGAAAGATAAACTTTTGGTTTCCTACAAATTGGTTAATTACTGTAAATTGTATAAACAATTAGTTTGAAATTGGAAGAGCATTAAACAAGAAATTAAATAAAAGAATTAAATCGTTGGTTGATATTGTTGTTTTACGATATCAATTCTAAGAAAATTTTAATGGATTTGTTTGTATCTGCTGTCCGTTATGTTATTGTATCACTTCTTTTTCTTGTTTTCTTTCTGTTTCTGATCTTTTGTTATTTGATGTTAACAAAAATTTACGAATTTCTAAAATTTGTTTATTATTAAAAAAAGAAAAAAATTAAATAAAATAAAAAAAAATTAGCAATAAAATTTCGTTTATTATTTAGTTAAAATAATTTTTTTTTAAGTTTTATGTACTTTAGCGACATTTTTTGTTTAGATTAAGTTTGATTACATAGACAGCTTAAAAGAGTAGTGGGTCTCTTATTATTAAATAATAGGTCTTTCAACAAGCACTGGCTTTTTTTTCTCAAATAGAAATAAAATAAAAAATTTATATGAAAATTATTCAATTTTTTTCTTGTGTTGGAAAAAGTGAAGTTTAGTAATTAATTGGTGTCTCAGTAAGAGTAAACTTTGTAAATTTAGTGTCATTATATATTTTGTGCAAGTGGCAACTCTGAAATTTGGCAGATCTCACATTCCGATTATTAAAAATTGGAGGGTTTTATGTAAGAACTACATTGAGATGGAGGAAAGTCAAGTCAATGCCAATTTTCTTTAAAGAAGCGCATTTTCAACTGCATGGCTTGCTGATAAGTTTTTGTGGCCTCAACTGAACGACATGAATCTGCAGGACATGTGGCTTCAGCAAGATCTGCAACACAATCGATTTATAGCAGCATGAAATGAAAAAGACATCCCGTATAACTGAAAAATGATATCGTACCAATGCCCAGCCTGGCTACTCTGTAATGCGATGCGAAAGCAAAATGTTTTGCGTTTGCTTATTGCAAGATATTTGTGTGTATGAAACGACATTGACACGCACTTACGCATTAGAGAGCGGGGTACTACCACACAAATGCAAAAAGTCAACTATCAAACACATTAAAGATGCGGTTTTGTACTTTTTTCTTCGCATCGCAATACAGAGTAACCCTCCGGAAGTCAATTGCCCTTCCGTATAGTGAAGTGCATTCAATCTAATCTCATTTACACTAAAAGAATTATTAATTATTTTTCAAACAATCACAAAGTTTCATTAGAATAATGAAAACATTTCATTTATTGCATGAAATATTTCATTAGCATTAGAGATAGTGGGAACTAGTCATCTAATAAAATGTTATTACTCTCAAGTTACTACCAAAATTGATTAAGAATTCAAAGACCTTCTTGGGTTATTTGTTTATCACATCACACAGTTGTAGGTAGAGTTGATCTAAGTAACGAAAACGATTTCAAATTAGTCCCTTACAGTAACACAATCCATGTTCTGCTGTCTCTTCGTCTTCTAAACATAACTTGGAAAGGCCGTTCAGATTGATTCTCATGTTTGTTAAGGGCCTATTTCTTAGCATGCGAATTACTGCCATAAGAATATTTTTTGTAGGGCTATGTTGAGGCTCATGTCTATAGAGACAAACTGGAAACAAATATTGAAGAACTTATAGAGGAGATAGCGGCCGATATGTTGGATAATGTAGGCCAAAATTGGAATTGAGGCGTAGATCATTCTATCGCCTTACATAAAGATTTCGGAAATTTCTCAACATTTTTTTTATCAAATCTGAAAGTTTTTAAAAAATCGCACAGTATATGCACGGACTTAAGCGTAAACTTTTTGTTTGTTAAATAAACTGAAACATTTTTACTTTTCGCAACTAAAAATATGCACCAAAAAACAACACTAAAACAACAACAACACTAACTAATCTTGTTAATATTTTTTTTTTTTTTAATGAACAACAAACAACAAGTACAATAAAACAAAAAATACATTTTAGCGCCAGTTGTTTAACAACAACAAACAAAACAAGACAAACCTAAACACAACAAATAGACCCCAGCAACAACTAACTAAAGCAAAGAGGCAACTAAAAAAGCCAGAGAAACTAATCTACAGCACAATTTTATAGTTTCAAAAGAATCCGATTACAATTCCAAGAACAAAAAAAAGAGGAGAACAACAACCAAAAGAAAATTTCAATCAACTTGTAAATTTTCTAGTTTTGTGTTCCTTAAGCCTTGAACCAAAATATTCACACAGCAGCCATTCACTAGAGAAGGAGTTGAAAATTTTACGTAAGTGTGTGTCTTTGCTTCTGTGTTTGTAGGGATAAGGAAGTTGTGTAGAGTCTAAAGCAAATATTTTGTTTACAAGCTGAATTTTAAGCAGAGAAATAGCAACAGCAACAACAACAAACACACAAAAAAAATGGAAAGCCATTAAATGCTTGCACGACAAACGATGATAATGAAAATCGATTGTGAATGAATTTTTCCATTGCCCACTTCTGGAAGCAGTGTTGCCCCCAAACTGTATTCAAATGTTTGCTAAGACTTTTAACGTTGGCATGGATCCCAATAAAACAATTTTCAATGAATTTGTTGATTAGATTTGACATTAAAGGCATTCGGATGCTCAAAAAATTTTAAATAGATTGAAATTGCAAGATTTTACTGGCCTGTTTAGGACTCTCTCTCTCTCTCTCATAGTCATTCATTGCATGACATTTTCCGCTGGAACTTCATATCATGCACGTTCACAACTTAGAATTGGAATGAGGAGCGGGAACAAGTCACCTGATCACTGCGGCCAAAATAGACCTATTGTGCCACTACTCTCAAGTTACAAATCATCCCAGAGTCTAGTATTCATTAAGAATTCAGAAATTTTTTTATGTGATTTGTCCGCCATGTCCAACGGTTTGTAGGTAATGTTGTCCGAAGTAGCGAAAACGTTACCAACTTAAAAAAATTGTTCTGTAACGCTCGCTATTTTCAGTTAGCCCTAGCGGAATGACATATGGCCGGCGGCACGACAACGACAGCAACTAAACACCCCACTTTAAGCCAACTTTTTGCAAGCGCATTTCTACCTGATGGATTCCGTGTAAATTGAACTGGTTTATTGCCTGTTAAAACAGTTAATTATTGAAAACTATAGCTGACTCATGAATTGGTATTCTTTATCATCTTTATTTGTAAAAGCTGCTCATGCAATTTGCTCGAGTGACTTGGTAGGGCTATTTCACTGCAAACAGAGAAGAAAGATGAAAATTATCTGCTCTTATTCCTCTTGTGCAATCATTAATAAAATAAAAAAAAGCCCATTTTGCAACTTTAAATTTTATTGATTGAATCCTCAATATTGAGTGAAATAATAAGTTTAATAGCTCATATTGGTTGTCGATGGTATACAACAGACTGTCGATGATCTGGCCAATTTGTTGATTATAATTCGAGGCAGGTTTAACTCGAATGCAATTGCCTCTTATGACATCACTCATGCATGAGATGGGACTTTCCGCTTAAGACCAATATGGTCTTAAAAGAAGGGACTTGTAATAAAGTTAAGCAACACTGGCTTAAAACTACCTGAATAGATGATATAGCTAAGACGAAACTCTATGCCATTCTTCTGAGCGATTTTGTTAATTTCAAGACGGACAAAGCGAGATTACTGGATGGGTCATACACCATTTCGAAAGGGGCGCCCTCTACATTAGTAATCTGCCACCCTATTGGCCAGTAAATACTTTGGAGTATTTTTAAAATTTTTTTGAAATTCCCTAGCACTTCAGTACTAGTAGTCTAAGAGATTTTTTCGATTTTCCGACGAACTGAAGCAGATTACTGGATGGGACGTACACTGTGTTAGGCATCTGTCATCCAATTGATCAGAAAATACCTCGGCATATTTAAAATTTTTTTTTTTTTTTTAATTCCCAAATGCCCCTGTATTGTAGCTCTGAAGGATTTTGTCAATTTCTGGATGAACCATAAAACACTGCGATATGGCACATACACCGTTTTAAAGGAGTGATCCTCTATATTAGTAATCTGCCAGCCAATTGACCAGATAATATATTGAAGTATTTTTAAAATTTTTTGAAATTCACTCACACTCCAGTACTGCTGCTCAAAGAGATTTTTTTGCGATTCCTGGACGATCCATAAAAAATTACGGAATAAAACAATAACCATTTTTAAGAAGAGATCGTCTACATTTGTAATCTGCTACCCAATTGTCCAGCAAATACTTTGGAGTAATTTTACACATTTTTTGAAGTTCCCAAATGTCCCTGTACTGTTGCTTTGAGGGATTTTGTCAACTTCTGGATGAACCATAGAATACTACGAGATGAGACATATACCGTTTTAAAGGGGACGTCCTCTGTATTAGTAATCTGCCACCCAATTGACCAAAAAGTACATTGGAATATTTTTAAACATTTTTTGAAATTTACTCATTTCCGGCCGATGCTTAAAAAAATACGAAATAAGACATTCTCCATTTATAAGAAGAGATCGTCTACATTTATAATCTGCCATTCAAGTGGACATCAAGTACTTTGGAGTATTTTAAATTTTTTTTTTTAATTCTGTCATATCGTCAGAATTTTGCAACATGATAGACACATATCGCAGTTGCATGCCCAATTAAAACCATTTTAGACTTTTAGGTGGGTTTTTTAAGCCAAAAACCCACAACCTCTGTAGTCCATTGTCGGAAAGTGACTCAAAACCTGTGCCAAATTTTTCTGCCTCTAAAACTAAAAAAGTATCGTTTGTTAGTTTGGTTTATATTTTGTTATTTAAAATTTAAGTTCATGTTCAAGTGGGCCTGCCTGTATTTTTTTATTGATGAAGAAAGAAAAAAATTTAAAAAAAAAACACACACACACAACATGAATAATTTAAATGTCCTGTGTGCTCAAATGAAGCTAGAAAAGAAGCCCCCCAAAGAATCAATATTTAATTTATAATTAACTTTACAATGTTTAAAAAATATTTTTTTGTTGTTTTATTTTCTTCTTACAACCACAAAAGATACAAATTATAGATAGATGAACAGACAGACAGACAGACTAACGAATGTGAAGCAGAAGCAGTAGAATGAATAAGGTGGGATGGGATGAGGGCATGTTGTTTAAAATGTTTTAAAATACCACAAACACATAAATGCTCTTTAAAAATTTAAGTGACACACGCCATTCTCATCATCACTACGAAGTGCTCAGAGTGTGTATGTGTTTGCATGCCTTTGCTAACTTAAGGGTCGTTCGCTTAACAAACAGCATGAGCATCAGCAGCGGCTTTCATTCATTCATGAGTTTTATAGAGTTTGTTTAAGAAGTGGCAAAAAGCATTTATCATTACTTTCACAGATGTTTGTTGCTGCCTGCCATTTCTTGTGGTCTTGGCCTTGTTGATGTGAGGATTTACAAGAGCTTTAAACGTTTGCCACTAAGGGCAATTAACGAAAGCATACGAAAACATTTTGTTTGATCCTTTAGGTAAATAATAAAATATCCCTCGAAAAAAAAAAACAAAAAAACCAACAGGAAAAGTAGTGTTTCTGTAGATTTAACACAATTTATGGGTTCAATATGAAGTATGTGTGTGGGATTGTATGTTGAGAATGGTGGTGGGAAATTGTAAAAAGTTTTCCATTTGGCTATTTAACACTCAAGTAGTTATTTTGCGTTTACTTTGCTCTTTTATGGATTTTTAACAATTCTTAGCAACATTTTTAATTAATAAGGATTCACGTTCAATTTCTTGTTAATGGAAAATGTGGCAAAAATATTCTTTCTTAAGGCTACTATTTTAGGGTTGGTTAATTTTTCTTTTAAAACTGTTGATTGCATAAATTTATTTGGATTTTATTTAATATTCAGGGATTAAAGATTTTTTAAAATTTAAAGCAAACAGTGTATGGCCTCTTCTGAAAAGAAAATTAAGTTTCATTAGTGATAGAGAGATAAACTTAACGATTAAAGCCGAAGGTGTTATTGGTCTATTTAAGGTGCTTTTTGGGTGTGCAACTAAAAACACTTAAAATATAATTTCATGCCAGAAGTCTAAAACCTAATTTTCGATTACCCGATTTAGAATTGCCAGCCCAGAAACTACGCTAGTGATTTTGTCAGCCAAATACAGAATTGTCAAGAATAATAGACATACAAGAGTACACCATGCGCATAATTTTCTGTTAGATGACGTAGTTTGTTCAATGTTCGAAACAAAGAAAATGAATACATTATTTATTTATTAGCCAATAGAAAGAGATTGCGTGACGTCATTTGTGCTACATGCGCAGAAAAAAATGAAATGGCGTAATCTTGTGTCTGTCATTCTTGGTGAATTGCTGCTGCCTTATGGAATAGCACTTTTGATTTTATTGGACTAAGAAGAAAAATATGGACAGATTATCGAAATGGTTTTCCAATTAAATCATTGCGCAAATACAGTGTTGCCCAAACATTCACATTGGAAACAGCAAAAATTTAAAAAATTGTCAATCAAAATTTCTCTTTAGTGGAAACGCTAACTGAAGCAAGATATTCAGAGACATCAATTACTCGTCTTTTTATATTTTGTCGGTTTTGGCACTTACTTCCAAGACAACTATTTCTGTCTTTTTCTGTCATGAAAACTTGGCTGCAAACGACAAAATTTGATATGAAACGAAATTTCAATATAATTTAAATGGAAATTTCGTTCAATAACGAATGCCATAATTGTACCCTTCACTGTAAGTAAGAAGGGTTGGTGATTCCGTTTGTAATTTCTACATGAAACTCCCTATAAAGTATATATATTCTGAATCCTTAATATAATTTAGTCGAATAAGCGATGTCCGTCTGTCCGTGTAGTCGTTGAAATCAACTTTGTGAAGTCCCTAGAAGACTTAGGAAGAGTTTAGCATACCAATCTGTCAGTTGTTGCTGTTTTTCAATTGCTAATGAAATTCAGCCAATTCGGTCCATAAATGGCAGAGTTATAAGTCAAAAACCGCCACTACCTTTATTTTTGATAATTTTCTGAGTGGGTTTTTTTGCGTATTTTGTCTAAAGTACAAAATGGAATAAAAAAAAAAGTGGTACGCAGTTTTGTCAGAAATAACAGTTGTAATATCTGTGCAAAAAATGAGAGGAATAGTTCCACAAATGGCCGAGAAATATTAAAAATGCAATCGATATTTTTTAAATGCCAATAATTAATAAATAAATTTTTACAGATAAATTCATAAAAAATATATTTGTTTAATAAGCGCTTATTCATATGTGTGTACTATGTGCGTGTTTGTGTGCATGCTATATACTGAACTGACAATTAAATATGCATATCAAATTTAACGAATGTCAGTTAAAAGAAAATCATCATAATGGTGGCTAGCAGCTGTCAAAACTCATATAAAAATAAGAAAAAGAAAAACACCACCATAGACGGCGTTTGCTTAATGAACCAAAAACAAAAAAAATCATTTCGCCATTCTACACACAAAATATTTCATAAATTAAATTTACTAGGGCGTGCACATGCACACAAACTAACGTTATCAAATCAAAAGGTAACTGAGAAATTTAAACAATAACAACAACAACAATGAAATAAAACTAGTTTTCAAATAAATGGTGGTGGTGATTCCTATTTTTTGTTTTGTTTTTGCTCCACCTAAACGACTTTAATTAACAGACCCATAATAAAATTTGAGTCTCATTTAATTGTTAAGTGTTGCCAGGCTATAATTTTCAGAAAAAAAATAATACCCTACTGTGTTACACAACTTTTTTTTAGAAGTTTGATTGCAATTGCCAGTAGCAACTAAATTCATTTTTTTGCTTGTGTTTATTTCATGTACGCAAGGCAATAAAACCCAAAAATTGTTTGAGCTGAGAACGGCAATACCAAAATTTATAAAAGTTGAGAATCATATTCGAATTAGAAAGTAATTTTTTTTTTTATCTTTTGGCGTAGATGGGTTATCCTGAAAGTATGACTGAAATTTGTATTCATAAATTGTATCTCAGTGAGAGTACGCTGCAATCAATCGGTTTTTTCAAGCGCTGTGTCGCAGGTAGGGCCGCCTTGCTGAAAGCTCACTTCCTCCATATCTATGCCATGCCGTCGGCTTGAGGCCACATGAACTTTATTATCGTATTCTTATAACGAATGTCATTGATAGTCACCGCAATTTCGGTGTCATCTTTAAAAAAGTAAGGTCTGGCCAAAATTCTTGCCAGACAGTTGCTCTTTGTGGGTGCATTAGTTTCTCATGGATTGCCTGAGAATGTCCTGACGCCCTAATCTTCTAGTGTTCATCCAGAAGTTGCAACAGCACTGGGGTATATGGAAGTTTCCA
This sequence comes from Thelaira solivaga, assembly GCA_947397855.1. Lineage (NCBI taxonomy): Eukaryota > Metazoa > Arthropoda > Insecta > Diptera > Tachinidae > Thelaira > Thelaira solivaga. Next base: position 64,794,356 of record OX377613.1, read on the forward strand.
AAAAAATTTTAAAATAGTCCAAAGTAACTTCTAAGTAGATTACAAATCTATGCGATGTCCTCTTTAAAATGATATGTGCCCTATTCCGTAATCTTCTTGAGAAATCAACCTATTTGTGTGTATTTGTACCCATGCACTTATATTTCTCCTAAATATATTTATAAATATTTAATGACGTAAGACGTATTTGCCATATATACTGAAAAGATATTTACGAATACTAAAAAACGTAACGGGTTACGTTAAAACATATTTAATTCGGCATATTTATCTTCACTCATTTAGTAAAGCATATCTGACGTAAAAAAAGCATACTTGAAAGAGCTTGCGAGCACTTTTTATTATAAAATATTACACATGTTTGCAGTGATTTGTGGCTTTCAAGTATGTTTGTGCAGCCCTTTAGTAAGTACTATAGACACTTTTCATTAAATCCACTAGTAATAACGAGAAACGCTTTATCTGCCTGGTAACATCCTGCCGTCAATTATTGCTTAGTTTTAATAATGGCCCTTGATTGATTGTTATGTACAGGGTCCGCCAAATAACTTTTTTTTTTTTTTTAAATGCTATAAAAACATCGAGTGTAGCTTCGGCTGTGTGGCACGTAGCGCCGTCCTGTTGAAACCAAATGTTTCAAATATCCTCCTCTTCAATTTTTGTGAGCAAAAATTCGTTCAACATGGCCCGATAACGATCGCCATTGACTAACGGCCACTCCTTGCTCATTTTCGAAGAAAAATGGCCCAATTATGCCTCTGGACCAAAATCCGCACTAAACAGTGACTCGTTTTGGCTGCGTCGGCTTTTAAATGTATGCGTGCGGGTTTTCTGTGCCCCAAATGCGACAATTTTGCTTGTTTACATACCCGCCAAGATCAAAATGAGCTTCATCTGAAAAGATGATTTTCTGTAAGTCGATCGCAGGCCCACTTAGCGAAGCGAAAACACAACCATATTCTTTCAGCGGAAGGATAAAACTAATTATCTGTCAAATCAGACATGAGCTAAGTGTTACCATTCACGAAATAAGCACTAGTTGAAAAAAAAAACGTTAGATGGCGGACCCTTTACATCCTGGAGAAGCTACACAAATAATTTTAATTCAACCTTAATCTTATAAGACGTAGAGGTTTTAATTAACAATATAAAATAATTTAAATTTATTGCATTTTAAAATGAATAATTGTTGTAGAAACGGCAACACTGTATTTACTGCTTTTACTCTGAGTGTGTGTGTTTGAAAAATCAATTTTCTCATAATTGTAGTTGTTGTTGCAAGCATGAATTTTATTTATGCAGAAGTGTTTTTTTTTTCATTTATTGTATTGGGCTACTCACTCTTAATTATGTGGATGTGTGTGTATGTGGGATTTCAATTTGGCCAGAAGGCGGAGCTAAAATATTTAATGGCTAAAATGTAGAGAAAATTGACTCGAAATTATTTGTGTAGCCAAAACAAACAAAAAAGTACGAGTTGAAAATCCACTCTTTTTTACTTTCTCGCTGTTGTTGTTGATGATGTTATTTATTGTTTTTATTGGGTTGTTTTTTTATTTGTATTTGTCATTAGAGTGGTAGGTTGGTGTGTTGTACGACAACCACAGATGCTCACTTCATTCCTCTGCGTTGTCATATCGCAGAAACCAAAATATTTTTATTTTCGAAAATAACAAAATTAAATAAAATAAGCTTTAAGGTGTGAAATACTTTTTATATTTAATTTTATTGAATTTTTTTCTGCTCTTTCTCTCTTCTGCTTTAAAATATATAGAATTCAATGAATTTATTATAGTTGTATGAGAGTTTTTTTTTTAAATTGTTTTTTTAATGCTTGTTTTTATGAATTAAAAAAAAGAGTCTTGCGCACCTGCTTCTCTGTACAGTGGTCAGGCTTTAAAAGGTGAGAATCAAGCAGTGAAAGTAATTTATGGATAATTAAAAAAAAATTCAAAAAATATAAAAAAAAAAAATTCAAAAAATATAAAAAAAAAATTCAAAAAAAATTAAAAAAAAATTAAAAAAAAAAATTTAAAAAAAAAATTAAAAAATAAATTAAAAAAATTATTAAAAAATTAAAAATTTTGTTTTTTAAATTTAAAAATGTTAAAAAAAAATTAAAAAAAAAATAGATAAAAAAAATTTGTTTTTAAATTTAAAAAAATCAATTTTTTCGATATTAAGGCAAGTACACACAGAAAACAACTTTGGTTGTGAGAACTATAATTTTTTAAAAAAAAAATTTCATTTGTGATAATAAAATTGTTTAGTTGTGGCAACTAGAATTCGATAATTAAGTCCAAAGGTTAGTTCTATGAAATATATTTGCAGTATTAACAACAAATTGGCTATTGTCACGGTTAAAAGAAATCGACTATCACAATTGAATTTTTGATTGGCAAAAAATTTAGTTCTCACAACCGAATTGTATTTATTATTATCAGTGTTGTTCTGAGTTCCGAATCTGCATTATTTTTTTCGAAAATGGAAAAATCCGAATTATTTGGCTGTTCTGTATTCCACTTCCGATTTTTTTCTTCTTTTTATTCCATCTAAAAAAAATGTTGGTGAAATGTAATTTATATTTTTATTATTTTTTCAAAACGTCAAAATATAAATTACAAAATATGTGAAATTCAGAACAGCTAATTTCAGAATATTTTCATAATTCCACTCGTTTTGATTACACGTGGAACACAGAACATCGACCTAGAGAATTTTTTCCAATTTAAAATTTTGTTTTTGGGAAAAACGTCCCCAGTTAGAGAATTATTTATGATAAATTTTATTTATACACTGAGAAAACAGTTTCGCTTGTAAAAACTAAATTTGTTTTTAATCAAATATATAGTTGTGACCATCGAAATTATTAATAGTGACAAAGGAAAATCGATCTTAGCTTACTTAGGGTGCCCAAACAAGAAAAACAGAGGCTGGGCTCACTTGGGTCCTTCTGGGATGAAGAAGGATAATACTAGAGATAGAAGAGTGAAAGACCAAAAAAAAAAAAATAAATAATTGCTACTTCTAACGAAGCCATATAGCATTTCGACCCTTATAGTCGACAGCACAGCTAGCGCCCTCTCTTCCAGAGCAGGATCTTGGCAGAGAAGGTGTTTTTCTTCTTCTCCTCATCTTGACAACTTCTACAGTAGTCGTTCGATGGCAAACCCATTCTCCTAGCATGGTTGCCAAAATTGCAGTGCTCTGTTACTACAGCCATAACATTTCTCAACTGGGCTCTTTAGAGTCCTAGTAAATCCTTGCTGCGATTGCTATCTAGCCTAGGCCAGATCATCCTTGCTGTATTGCACGTCCGCTTGTCTCTTCATCTAGACTGTGCTCTTCGCAAAAATATGCTGTTTATTCTGCTCTGGCAGCCGATCTTACAGCTCAAAATATTTTTGAGAAAACTAAATTTTGGTAACTGTAACAAAAAAAAAATGGATTATCAAAACTGAGTTTTTGATTAAAAATAATCGGATTATCACAACCGAAGTTATTCTGTTTTGTGTAGTAGCAGAAAAGCGTAAATTGGGCTGATTATTTTATTGTTATTTATTTATGAGTCATAATAGCGCCGCTACTACAAAATATCTATTATGCAGTTAGCTGTTCAACTAAAATAATTCTAGACTCTTAAGAAATGTGGGCTTCATTTTATCAAGCTTTTCTGGGGCCAGTATCATGCTGCTTAAATAGTTTTTCTTCGTCTTCTCTTTGTTGGTTAAGACGTGCAACATGTCATCTGCTGTTTGCCATCTTACGTTTTTATCTTAAGCCTAGTGGAGAACTATTTTTAGAATAGAAATAATAATTTTAAGAAAATTAGACTAAATTTATAACAATCAATAAAATTAAAAATTTTGAATATTATTTTTTATTATGACGTTGCTGTAACAAATGAGGAGTACGTATGGGATGTTGGCATATAAATTGCACACATTTGCGGGTGTGAACATTTTTCGAAATAATTTTTTATTTTTTTACTTTTATTAACTGCAGTTGTTGACTCGTGTTGATGATGACGATGAAAGCGATTATTGTTATTTTAATGAAAAATAGTTTATTACGAATTCTTTTTTTTTTATTATTTTCCAAACATAAATTTAGATGTGATTTTTATAAAAATAATATTTACCTAAATGTAAAGCTTTGATTATTTTTTATAATATTATTAATTTTCTTTTTGCATAATTTTTCAACATTCATTTATTATGATTCGCAATAAATAAATTGCATTTTGATTCGTGTTTTTCTAGTCAGTTTTTTTTCTATTTTCGTTTATCAATATGTTTAGTGGAAATATAATTTATTACTGGATTTGTTATTTATTTTAATTAAATCTAAAATTTAATTGCTAAAATATACAATAAAACACAGGCGTAAATATGATGAGCTAAACACGCACATACCCACAAAACAAACAAATTCAAAATTGATAGAATTTATTTATAAATTTCAATTTTTATGTTAAAATTAAAATTTTTATTAACATATTTTCATGTGCCTGATGCTGATGTATTTTAAATTAGAAAATCTCAGTTTAGTGGAAAATAAAATTGAATATTTTAGTTTGATTTCTTTTATTTGCTCTAATAAAGAACAATTATTATTATAAAAAATTAAACACATAACGAGCGTTAGCTGGGGTGTATCTCTGTGTAATTTTGATTACAGGTGTCGGCTTGCTTCATAAGTTTTTGAGAAGCAGCAAATGATTTAGGTCGTGATGCTAACCTCTTCTCTTCTCTTCTCTTCTCTTCTCTTCTCTTCTCTTCTCTTCTCTTCTCTTCTCTTCTCTTCTCTTCTCTTCTCTTCTCTTCTCTTCTCTTCTCTTCTCTTCTCTTCTCTTCTCTTCTCTTCTCTTCTCTTCTCTTCTCTTCTCTTCTCTTCTCTTCTCTTCTCTTCTCTTCTCTTCTCTTCTCTTCTCTTCTCTTCTCTTCTCTTCTCTTCTCTTCTCTTCTCTTCTCTTCTCTTCTCTTCTCTTCTCTTCTCTTCTCTTTTCTTCTCTTCTCTTCTCTTCTCTTCTCTTCTCTTCTCTTCTCTTCTCTTCTCTTCTCTTCTCTTCTCTTCTCTTCTCTTCTCTTCTCTTCTCTTCTCTTCTCTTCTCTTCTCTTCTCTTCTCTTCTCTCTCTCTCTCTTCTCTTCTCTTCTCTTCTCTTCTCTTCTCTTCTCTTCTCTTCTCTTCTCTTCTTTTCTCTTCGGCTTCTGCTCTGAAAAATTTGTTTATAAGCATTAGGACTACTTCGTAGGTGAGTCCGACTGAAAACTTCGAATCGGTAACTTTTGAATGCAATAACTATATCCATAAAACGGCGTGAATATTAAATTTTTTTTTTTTTATTAAATCATAAAATTATCAAATATTTGATTTTGTGTTTGTTGGGAACACATCCGTAGACATTCACATTCACACTCACACTCGAGTATTTTAGTTTTTTTTTGTTTTTTTATAAAAATTTATATGAAAAAAAAAAATGTTTTTTAATGCTCGACGGTAAATAAGGAAACGAAGCGGAATGATATTGAAACCACTTCATCCATTCAGATAAATTAACACGATTACGCATCATTGAATTAATATTAAAGCAAATATGTACTATGTATATGCGTAAGTGTCTCTAGTTTACCAAGTACGTACCTAAGTAGATGTTTATTTGTCGTTTTCAAATTTTAAAAAACAAATACAGGGTAATGGTTTCGTAGCTTAACTAAATTCTATTTAGTTATTAAAAATTATATGGCAAAGTTTGCTATTTAATTTGGTATTTCGCAGTCACATGGCTTAAACATGTGCACATGTTTTTTTTAAGAAAAAAGTACTGAATTTTACATTAGGCATGTAAATCTACAGCCATAATGAAGACAAAACTGAAAACATTTATATGTTTTGAAGTGTTATCCAGGAAGCCCTATAGGAAGGCCATTGCAGAGTATTGAAACGAATACAAAGAGACAGCAGAACATGTACTGTGTCACTGCAATGGTTTAATTTCCACCCGTTTTCGCATGGATGTCTGACATAGTGACCAAATATTTTAAACAAGTCTTTGATTTTTTTACATAATAAATTTATTGTGTCCGCAATGACTAGGTGACTTACTTGTTACCGCTCCTAATATCTCTCTCCAAAAAAGTGGAAATAATCTTCTTTTGAAAGGGCATTTTATCACTAACAAAAAGCATATTTTTCATCAAAAAATTCAGTTTAGATGTGCCCTGAGTGCAAACTATCAATTCGTAGTCTTGTTTTCAGCTCAAACCAGCCCATCCATGTTTTCAAACACTGTTTATGTGTAAGCAAATTTTGTAGTTTCTTTTTTTGCAGTTAAAAGTAAAGTTCGCTGATGATCACTTGTTAGAGTACATGATTTCAGTTCAAAGCCAGCCCATCTATGCTTTTAGACACAGTTTTTGTGTAAGCAAATTTTTTAAGTACTTTTTTTTTTCAGTTAGAAGTAAAGTTTCCTGACGATCTCTAATTCGTGTACATGTTTTTAGTCCAAAGCCAGCCCATCTATGCTTTTAGATACTGGTTCTGTGTAAGCAAAGTAAAGAAGTAAAGTTTCCTGATGAGCATTTTGTTTTTGCTCTTTTTTGTTTCAGTTAAAAGTAAAGTTTCCTGATGATCCTCGATAATTATTTATGGAATGTGTTCAGCTAACTTTGCTTTATTTTAGGATAAACAGTATTTACAATTTAATTCATAAATTTAAAAATTGTATTTAAAAAAAAAAAAGTTTGTTGATTGTCTTCCATGTCACACTGTATAAAAAATTACTAATGGAAATGATTTTATTAAATTTATTAGCGTGATGCACAGTTTGCTATGTACACGATGTATGTAAATAAGAAATAATAAAAATAACAAACTGAAGTAGTGAAAATGGTGGTGGCAATGACAGAAAGTCTGTTGAAAATGAATGACAAAAATTCAATTCTTAAAATTTCTGCTCTCCTAACAAAAGTGCATGTGTGTGTGTGTGTGTGTTTGATATAACTTACACTGGATGACAATTCAATAAGCCATGACAGTAAATATTTATTTAGCATAAATGCGTTAAGATGCGGTTATTGTCGAATGGAAATGCATACAGTTTGATGACAAAATTAAACTACAGCAAAAAAAAATAAAAATAAAAAAAAAACCTAAATCATACACCTAATCATGCTGGCAAATACAACTGAATACTAGAAACTGAATTGTGCTTCAAATTATACGAGTGCAAGAACCACTTTGGCATTAAATCTAAAGTGTGTTTGGGTATGTATGTGTGTGTGTGTGCCAACAATAATGACAAGAGCGATTCTCAAGCAAAAGAATAGTGACACAAGTAACAGCAGTCAGCAGCCAGCAGCAACAGCAATAGTGGCAAATGGCGAATTGTTTGTTTAGGATTCAACCCAAAAAATACAATAAAACAAAAAAAAAAATAATATAAAAATGAAAAAAGGGAAAAGAAAATGAATGCAGGAAATTACTTTACTGTCACTTTGTATGTGCTGCCAGTTATCGCAAAAAAAATTTCAATCACACAGTATTTTATACTCACATAGTGAATGAACAAAAATTAAACGAGTCATCTACAGAAGACCAATGAAATTCAAAATTTCCAAAAATGAGGTCTTACAATGAAAATATAGAGGAAAATAAAATTGTAAAATTCAATTTTAAAAATGTGTTACGTGAAATAACGCAATTGCTGAGCAGCTGGAAAATACAATTTTAAAAGCGAGTTACGTAGGGAAGTTGGCTGTAAAACAATTTTTTTTTATTTTTGTTGAAAATTATCGAAATTTTATATTTTTGTATTTTAGCGTTTTTAACTTTTTTTTTAATGATTTGACTTATTGGTGAATCCATAACGACAGCGCTCTTAGTAGGTTTGGCATTTCAATATTTTAACATAAACGCTGAGTGGCACCGTCTTGCTGGAACCACTTGTCGTCCAGATCAATGACACAAGTTCCAGTTGAGGCCTCAAGAACTCGTATGCCGTTCACAGTCACCTCAATGTCGACCTTATTTTTTAAGAAAGTAAGCTGTGACTGCAACATAGTGTATTAAAGGTCGCCCATAATGATAATGAAAAAAGGGCATGATCAAAATCCTTACCAGACAGTTTCTCCTTGTGCATTTGTTTCTCATAACTTGTTTGAGGATCTTTTGAGCTCCAAATTCGACAACTTTGTGTATTCACGAAGCCATTCAGATGGAAATGAGCAACCACATCTCTCTAAAAAAGTCATTGAAAATTTCATAAAGAGACTAATAGTTTGTCGTTGGAACCGTGAGGGTCATTTGGCGAATAAGAATAAGAACTCTGGTCACATTTTCCTCATCTTCAAAAAAATAAAGCCTGACACAAATCCTTACCAGGTAGTTGCTCGTTGTGGGTACATATGTTTCTCAGCTTAAAATTCAACAATTTTGTGTATTCACCAAGCCCTTCATATGGAAATAAGCTTTATCAGAGATGTTTTTTTTTTTTAGAAAAATTGGCATTGACTTCAGTTTACTCCATTTCATACTTAATCGGAACATGTCTTCTTTACAATCCAAAGAAAAAAATCACAATTTTTTTTAAAAAAATACGTGTTTTTATTTAAAAATTAACAAATCCACTTTTACTGAGACATCCTTTATAAAAAAAGCGAGAACAAAAGGAAAATTATATCCATTGACTTCTTAATAAATTCTATTTAAAACTGGCTGCTTTTACCTGTGAAGTGGAATCTTTTCAGAGAAAATAGGGGCTTAAACGTTTTAATGATTGAAAAGTGGGCACAAATGGACGTGGTTCAAGCTTTCTTGGAGTTTTAAAATAAATACAATTTAAAAACAAAAATTAGTTTAAGAAACAAACAAACACAAATAAAAAATTTATTTTATTTTTATGGTTTTTGTTTTCCTGGCGTAGCACTGTGCTACCCTTAAAAGAAATACAAAAAGAAAAAAATGTGGTCCAGATCAGACCGTCTAATGTCGTTTATGGTAGCGATTGTAACGCCACCTAAAGTTTCATGTGTTTGTTCGTTGAAATATGAAATGTCTGGTGCCATAAAATTATTATTTTGGTGACTGTTGCAAATTTTGTTTATTTATTTTTTTTTATGGCGGTTTTAGCAGTTCTCTGTTCAGAGTCTGAGAACGCAATACTTTCGTAACAACTAATACATTTTGTTAAGATATTTTGTTGTTTTGTTAAGATATTTGAAATTTAATGTTGAGTAAAACTGCTTGTTGAAAAATCAACATGGGTGCCCCCATAGACTGGTGGGTAGAGTGCTAACCTATCAATCTGGGGGTCGTAGGTTCTATTCCTGCTCTTTCCCTGGGTGTTTTCTGCAGACAAGCAAAAAAGCTTCGTGGATTTGTGTTGTTAAAAAAAAATAAATAAATAAAAAAAAAATAAAAAAAATTAAATAAAAAAAATTAAATAAAAAAAATAAAAAAATTAAATAAAAAAAATAAAAAAATTAAATAAAAAAAATAAAAAAATTAAATAAAAAAATTAAATAAAAAAAATAAAAAAAAAAATAAAAAAAAATAAAAAAAATAAAAAAATTAAATAAAAAAAATAAAAAAATTAAATAAAAAAAATAAAAAAAAAAATAAAAAAATGAAATAAAAAATAAAAAAAATAAAAAAAAATTTTAAAAAATAAATCAAATGAGAAAATGTGTTAGAGTTTAACCAATATGTCAAAAATAAGCTTAGAAATATGAGTTTTACAATTGTCATAATAAAAAATAAAATTTAAACGTTTATACAGTGTCCCAGTAAGAGTGCACTTTTTCATTTCCAGCTGCAATAAATCCAATGTTTGAAGCGTTGTGTGGCAGGTTGAGCCGTCTTACTAAAACCACACGTCGTCCACATTCATGAAATGCCTTCGGCTTTAGGCTACAAGAACTTCATTATTGTATTCCTGTTACAAATGCTACTCACAGTCACCGCAATGTCATCTGCAAAAAAGTAAGACCTGAACAAAATCCTTACCAGACAGTTGCCCATGGTGTTTTTTTTTTCATGGGATACCTAAGGATTTTTAGGCCCCTAATTAACCAATTCTGTGTATTCTCAAAACCATTCAGATTGAAATGTGCTTCTTTGCAGAAGCTGACTTTTTTCGAAAAATTTTCATTGATTTCAGTTTGCTGCATTACCCATTGAACACATTGCCGGCAGGGTTATTTTATTCCATACTTAAACGAAACATGTCCTCTTTATAATCCAATAAAAAAATCACAACTTTCCTAAAAAAATACTTGTTTTTATTTAAAAATAAAAAAGTGCAGTCTTACTGGGACACACTAGATATAGTTTTCATTGCATCAGGGCTGTAATTTTATGCATACGACAAAAAAAAAAAAAGCAATTGAAAATTTAACACTTATATTACAGTGTAAAACCCCCATTAGATTTTTGGACGGTCGTATCAAATATCATTTGATTTTGCTCTGTCAAAATATAATTAAAATTTTAAAACTTGTGTGACAGTGTAAAGCTCCTAATGCTGGCATGAATATGAAAAAAATTTTAAAGCCATCATGTGCTGCATGTCAAACAGTAATTTTTCGCTATTAAATACACTATTATGATGGCATTTCATCATAACGTGCTGACATGCCGCGCAGTCGACAACTGCAAATCGCTTTACTTAAAGCCTTAACATTATTAATGTTAAAATAGTGGGACTTGAGCGTAGGACTCAAAATAAATTAATGATGGCATGTGCTGTCTTTTCAGTAAGAAACCACTAAACCAACATTAATCACATTTACAATATTTGATTGAGTATTTAGGAGGAACCAGCCATTTGCATTTATCCAACGTTTAGTTCCTTGTTTTGTTGTTGTTAAAGAAATCTTTACTGTCACAGTCTTGTATTTTTTTTTTTCAAAAGCAGCAGATTTTTATATTTTTATTACTTGAAAAAAAATTTTTTTCTCCCACCTAATTTTACAGTGCAGCTTAAATAAACAAAAAAATATTTTCGAAACTAAAAAAAAATATGCCTACACTTACGAGTTTTACTTATAGATCCAAAAAGAATAAAAAAAAAATTAACGCTGATGCGTTGCTAAATGTGGGAAAGAATCGAATTGTGTGGATTGAATTGTTTCGTTTGTGTTTATTTTAAGGATTAAAAAAAAATCGTAAAGAAAATACAATTTCGTACTTTCGTATAAATTATGGGCTTCTGAATGCATGAAACAAAAAACACGCCAGAAAACAAAACAAAATGAAATAAAAAATTGTTGTTATTTTTATGGTCGATCGTTTAAAATTGTTGAGGTTGACAGTTTATGCTGACAACATGCAGCAGCAGCAACACTTAACAGCCCTCACTGACATTCAGCCACTGTTGCAGTGCATGATAGTCTTTCTCTCTTAATTTTTGTTTTTTTGTATCAGTTAATTTTTAATGACATTAAATTGTGTTTTCATAATATTTATCTCATCAAAATGATCTACGACGGCCACAAGGGAGCGTAGCACACAACAGTATCAGCATTAAATTTGTCAGTTAGCTTGTTTGTGTGTGAGAGCACCGTTAGCAGAGTGTTTTGATAAAAAAAAATGTTTTTTTTTTGTTTAAAAATTGTTTATTTTGTGATAATTATAAGTTAGTTAAGTGCAAGAAATAAAAAAATATTGGGTATTTGTAATAGGTCTCTCAGTAAGAGTGCACTTTTTAATTTTCGTTTAAGTGGCAACTCTGAAACTAGACAGCTGTCACAATATGTTTATTGAGTTTATAAAAGAACTCGGCGTCATAGTTGGGATGGAGCAAATATCTTTTATAAGACTTTCAAGAAGCTTTTTTTTTAAGGAAGCGCATTTCCATTTGAATGGCTGCATGATAAGGGAACTTATGCCTCTACTGAAAGGCATGTGTCTGTACGACAAGTGGTTTCAGCAAAACGTCACCACCTGCCTCACAGCGCTTACAACAATCGATTTATAGCTGCATGAAATGAAAAAGTACACTCATGCTATCACGTCCTATAAAAATTTATTTCGTTTTTGCTAATAGAACTCTTACACGGAATCACTGTGCTCAGGGAGAAATATTTTGTGCATCATATCGATGGAAACATTTTGTGCGTCGCATTTCAAAGTAAATCTGCTTAATTTGGTAGCATTTTTCAAGCATTAGGAAGTCTTTTCATGTTGATTTGCTAGAGTAACTTAGTGAGCGCAGTATGACGATGATTCATTTGAAAGTAAACTCTTTTGTGAGTTCAATGGAGCTTTATAAATGGAAAACTCAAGAGAGCCAGCTTCTATACTCTCTCTCTCTAGTAAAACAGGTGACACTGAGAGGCCAGCTGAATGCTGTATAATTAAGAACCCTCCTGCCGAAAGTTAAGAGACTTCAATGTTGGGAAAACTTTTGCATTTCGCGCTAGCACACTTCTTGATAACATGAAGGGTCTAGGTAGGACTCTAAACCCGTCAACCGCCAGCCGTAGCTTGTTAGGCTACTGCACTATCCACATTCTTAAAGGGCACTCAACCTTAATTTTTTCTGCCTATAAGCAAAAAAGTTTGTTTTCTCGGTGTTGAAAAGTTGATGGAAATTCAATAAATTTTTTAATGGTTGTTTGAAAAAAACTTAAGCAAAAGAGTTTTTAATAAATTTTCTAAATTTTTTTCTTCTCTTTTTTTTTTGCTCAAGTTTTTTATAGGCAATAAATAACCTTAGACGCCCTACTAAAAACTCGTAAATTAAAAAAAAAATTAAATAAAAAAAAATTGTTTTTACGAGTTTGAAGCAACCAAATGCCATCGTCAATATAAACACCTCCGGCCAACTCCTACATGTTAAGCCTCCCACTTCCCACTATTCCTGGACTTAACAAAAGAAAACATTTTGTTTGTTGTTGTTTGCTTTTTTGATTGATTGACTAGCTGATGATGATGTCGGCTCGGCAAAATCAACAAGAAAAATTTCCTTGCTATCAAATCTTTGATCTTTCATTAATTTTTTTTTTTGTTGCTTCTACAAATTATTTGCTGCGACTTCAAACAATAAGCGGAAAATTCAAATATTTAAAGCAGCAAAAGTGAATGCTTTTCTTTCCTTTTTTTAATTTCATTTAGAATGCAAATTTGAAATCTATAAATAAAGGTGTCAGTATGTTTTGTAAATTTATTTATTTAACAACGATTCCTTGCTTTTTATAGTTTTTAAACGCCACCAGATGGCGCTGTCAAACCGCAAAGTTTACATTTTAATATCCCTTCAAACGCCTTTCGTTTGGTGCGTTTCTAGCTGTTTGTTTGAGATTGATTTCAAATAGTGTTGCCGGGTCGTTGTTGTTGTTGTTATTGTTGCTAAATATTGTTTATTATGACTTAATATTTCAATAAAAAATAAATTTTTTTTATTCTTGTTTTATAAAGTTCACATTTTGAATTGCTTAAGTCAGTTTCATTTGAGAAATTTATTACAACTTCTTATTGATGTGTTTGTTTGTTTGTTTGTTTAATTTTCTATTGCATCGCTGCAACTCAATTTGGTGCAAGTCGTTTAAGTTTGTTGTTTTAAGTTCTTTGTAGCAAAACATTTTTATTTTGTTGTTTGATTAAAGTTGTGGGAAATCAATCAAAAAGTGTTTGTATTGCTTTTATTTTTTTAATTTAAACAGAAAAAGTTAAACTGCGTATTTTCCTGTACAGGTAGAAAAAGCAACTTCGGTTGTGAGAACCAAATTTATTATCAGTCAAAAATTCAGTTGTGATAATCAATTTTTTTTTGTTGTAGTAACCACATTTCCATAATATACACCAAAATTTAGTTCTACTAAATATATTTAGGGTTGTCACGATTAAAATCATCGACCGTCACAATTGAATTTTTTATTGAAAATTTAGTTCTCACAAAAGAAGTTGTGTTCTCAGTGTATACATACACACACACAAAAAGCAACTTCGTTTGAGAGAACCGATTTTATTACCAGTCAAAAATCCAGTTGTGATAATTGAATTTTTAAATTTTTAGTTGCAAAAGTATGAGTTCCTAAATAGAGTTAAAAATGTAATTCTTTTAATAATATTTTGAGCTGTATAACCAAATTTTAATTGGTACAACTAAAAAAATTCAACTATCACAACTGAATTTTTTTTATTGATAATAAATTTAAGTCTTACCACACAAAAAAAAAAAAAAAAAAAACTAAAAGATTTCACTGCTCAATTCCCAAGAATCAGGTTTATTACGACTAACAATAAGATGTTCGACTTGTTGCCTCTTCTAATTCTTTAGCAGAGAATGGTTGTATTATTATGAGCCATTATGAAAATGTTCTCAATGCAGCACGAAAAAAAGCCATCGCGTACTATATGCCAATGCAACATTTGCAAAGTTCCTCTTTGAATCCGCAAAGATAAAATTTGGTTTTATAAAATTATTTCATTTGTGATATTTTTCTGGGTATGATAAACTTGACTTGTCAATTTTTGGAACTAAGTGCCCCACGGGGGTTACCTAACTAACCACTTTATAACACATATCTAAAACTGTGGCTCAAAGGGTTAAAAGTGCAAATCCTTTTGAAAAACGTTTATATTCTCTTTTTAATGGTTATATGTAGTATGCTGCGTTTTGTTACTTGTATTTTTGGATTATTCGAGGTAAAACAAAGAAAAGCAGACCCTGTAAAAACGATTCACAACACGCTTTGCTTGCTGTGCGAATATTTTTACAGCAACAAGTACCTATAAATTTTAGTTTACGGCACAGAATTATCATTTGGCTTGTTGGCTAAATATTATTTTTTTTTCTTTTTAATGAAATAATTGGAAACCCCCATTTGTAAACACTGCACGATGATGCGTAAATAAGTTTCTCAAGTGACCACACAGTTAAGTTTACATTGTTTCAATGAAACAGAGGAGAATATTGATTAATGCTGGCATAGCACTTATAACAAATAAACAAAGTCACACACACACACACATACACATATAAAAGGCTAAAAAGAAATAAATTTTGTTCTTGTTATAAAATTCAATATTAAACTCAAAATACTCGTATGTGCCTGTGTGTGTGTGTTCAATATAAAATTATTGTTGATATCACATTTCAGAAAAGAGAAAAAAAGCTGCTCAAATAATTTTGTTTCAATTTAATTACAAAATGTTCTTACGAATTACGTTTTTTTATTTAGGCAGCTACAAAAAAAAAAATTAAAAAAATTACAAAAAATAAAAAAAAAATTAAAAAAAAAAAAATTAAATAAAAAAAAAAATTAAAAAAAACAGCACCAAAAATGTATGTTTATTTAAATAAAAATATTAAAGAGCACATAAAATTATGAATGAAATTCAAAAATAAAACGCTAGACTTTTTGTCGGCGAATTCTGCGAATTTTCAATAAAAATCAAAAGAATTTTGTTTTTTTTATACACTTACAAATACACATATAGTTTAAAAAAAATTTACTTTTTCATTATTTACTTTCATAATACACATTTCTAATGAATAATGGCAAAATACTTGGTATTTTTTATATTCTTTTTTGGCATCACAATTGCGTGTTTCCTGTCTTTTCTTTTTGTAGATTTAAATAAAAATTTATTAAAATTGTAAATAACAACAATTTGGAATAATTTTAGTTAATTATTTTTATCTGACATATTCAAGTCTACTTTTGCACCAGAGTAACTGAAAACTGTTTTCATATTAACTCTTGTGTCTGAGAGGTGACATTATATTTGGGAGATTTACTTAAAAATGATTTGTACGCAACAAAATTTGCTTCCATAAACAGAAAACAACTTCGGTTGCGAGAACTAAATTTGTTTCTAATCAAAAATTCATTTGTAATAATCAAATTTTTCAGTTGTTGTAACTAGAATTCAATAATACAGTTGAAAAATTAGTTATGTTAAAAATATTTCGAGCTGTACGACCGAATTTCTATTGTCAAGATTAAAAAATTCGATTATCTAAACTGAATTTTTGATGGGAGACAAATTTAGTTCTCACAATTGAAGTTGTTTTCCGTGTGTAGTCATACCTACACCGTTATAAATCTGCTTAATAGTTTTAGAAATATTGTAGAAGTTGTAAAGAAAAATTATTCTTTTTATAAAAAAATTATTTAAAATAAAAAGAGACACAAATCCACACTGAGAAAACAATTTCGTTTGTGAGAACTAAATTTGTTGCCAATCAAAAATTCAATTGCGAGTATAGAATTTTTTAATCGCTACAATAGAAAATCGGTCATACAGCTTGAAACATTTTTGAGACAACTAAATTTTGAAGTACATTATCGAATTCTGGTTCCCACAACTAAAAAACTTTATTAGCACAACAAAATTTTTAATTGGAAACAAATTTATTTCTCACAACCGAATAGTTTCTTTTATCCCAGCAAGTAGTCTCATACTTTTCAAGCATAAATAATCATATTTTATTAAAAATTTTTTCATTTTATTCACAATTAAGTCAATCCATTACTTTTCGTTAGTAGCAAATGTTGCCATATGTGATCGCTAGTGTTGCTTTGTTGGGATACTCTCACAACGAGGTAACATCACTTAATTTAGTCTAAAATCAAAAGTTGTCCATCGATTTCAATGTAATATGGCTCCTTTAGTTTGAAACTTGTAAAGCTATATGCCTAAATAAGATTTTTATCTTTGGTTTATTTTAAATAATTTTTTAAATTTAACTTTTCAAAAATTAAAAAAAAATTTTTTTTTCGGCACAACTTCTAGGATATAATTGAAACTAGTAAGTCTATTTAAACAAAACGTAGTAGGTATAACTTAAAGGAAATTTTTTGCAAGAATTTCGAATTTTCTTTATAATCAAATATAATAAGTCGTTTTAAAGTAAATCTCACATATGTGTCATCACCTCTTTCATTTGTCCAAGTGAGTGAAGGTAAAAAAAAAACGCGTGTGTAAATATGTTTTATGTTTTCATGGACGAACCATAAAAAATTGCAGGGGTAAGTCGTTTAGATGTATAATCTACCGCCCAAATACCCAGAAGTTACTTTGGACTATTTTTAAATTTTTTTTTGAAATTTCTTAATACCCCAGTGCTGTTGTTCTGAGGGAATTTACCACCTTCCGGACGAAACATAGAAGATTACGGGATGGGAAACATATCATTTTAAAAGGGAGGTCGACTAGATTTTAAATCTATAATCCAAATACTCAGAAATTACTTTAGATTATTTAAAATTTTTTTTTTTTTTTTTGAATTTACCATATACCCTACTCTTGCTATAAGAGATTCTTACCATTCTCTATTTTGCAGAGCTACCACTACCGATTTTAAATTAAGTACAACTTGTCAGCGATAGCTTGTATAAAGACTCTCCACTGAACGAAAATCAATTCTATTCCATCTTGTTTTTTGAGTGGCCTGGCATGTTCAACTTACACTAACGATTAATTCACTCTTAAGACATCTTCTATAAAACTTGCAAGTCCATATAATATAAAAAAAAAAAACTAGAACTAGACCAGAGAACTGAATCTAAAAGCAAATTTCAAACACACAGTCCTTAGCATGCATATGCCTTGATTAAAACATTTAACCATACAAAGCCGCATTTCAATACAAATACACATAAAGCAAAAAAAAGTAACCCCTGTTTAAATCGCTGATTTAATGCCTTTAGGCATATTTGTGTTTTCTAATGTTTGCATTTTGCTTTTTAAATGCAATCGTGTCGAGCCGCATAAAAAAAAGCAGTTCTAATCGTGCCTCGATTATGATTTAATCAAATATTGTGTACGATTTTTTGTGCATTGAATAAATCACACACACACCGGTTTCTGCTCTACTGAAATTGACAAGTTCAGTTCACAGTTCATTTTCCTTTTAAGTGCTCGTTAAAACAGCTAAAAATATTTTGTGGGTGATTAACTATTTGGAAGGAAGGCTCACCTAGGACACTTCTTAGTCACTGAAACTACACTCTGTTTTGAGGATGAATGATTAATTGCATTTTATTTCAGCATTGTAACAAAAGAATGGGAGTGACCATTTTAATGCTACACAGCACACGCCACTTGCTTTCTTCTGATTTACCCTTTGGTTTTCTATTAAGTGTAAACAAGAATAATAAAAAACGATTTGTGATTATTGATTTTGGTTGTCTGTGTGTATTTAACTAGGGAGGGAAGTTGTTGGTATGGCTGGCTGTTTACATCAACATCACCGGCAGCAGGAGCAGTACCTGCCAGAACTAAAATACTCGTAGTTGAGGGCAGTTTATTTTGCATTTCAATTTACGTAAATCATACAACAAACCAGTCGGACACTGCACAGTTGATGGTGATTTTTGTAAAATTTGGTCTGGTTTGCTTTCTGTTTTCAAATGCTTAAGTCATTTGTCATGCACACACAAAGCTAGAGAAAATTTTTTTGTTAGAAAATCTTATTTTCTAATGTAAACTATCGAAAATTAAGTTTCTTTGAATGAAAAGTTTTAAAATTTCGAAAAAAGTTACTCGATATCGAATACCATGATTTGGTCTCCGCATAAGATGCATTAATTAAAATTTTAGGCTTAGAAGCGGCAGATACGAGATGGCGGGTTATCGAGACGTGTAAAGTTACAGTTCAATTATGGCCTCGCTATGAAGGTAAGCGCTCTGCTCAACTGGTGAGCATTAATGGGGTGATCGGCATGCAGGCCAGCACCCAACTTCGGTTGTGAGAACTAAATTTGTTTCCAATCTAAAATTCAGCTGTCATAATCGAATTTTTTCATCTTGACAACAGAAAATCGGTCTTACAGCTCGAAATATTTTTAACAAAACTAATTTTTGTTCTGTATTATCGAATTCTGGTTGCTACAACTAATAAATTTGATTATCACGACTAAATTTTTGATGGGAAACAAATTTATTTCTCACAACCAAACTGTGTGTGGGCCAATGTGTTTTAAGCGAAAAAATCGAAAAGAAAATTCTTGAGCCTGACTAAGCAAAGAGAAAACTTTGTGCGTTCCATCTAACAAAAATTGCTTCCAAATGGGTTA
Organism: Thelaira solivaga; assembly: GCA_947397855.1. Lineage (NCBI taxonomy): Eukaryota > Metazoa > Arthropoda > Insecta > Diptera > Tachinidae > Thelaira > Thelaira solivaga. The sequence goes on from OX377613.1 coordinate 64,813,385, forward strand.
AAATTATTTTGTAATTGGCAGACTTAACATTATCATGCACTGAATTGCGCTCTTTCTAGGGATACTTCCATTACTTATGTTGTTTACAGAAAAAAAAAAAAAAAAGATGCGACACCAAAATATTTTATTCTCTAACATTAAACGTCATCTGGTTCATCTTAAAGAACAAAGTAAATAACAAACTGCTGATCCTTTTTAGAGTTGGCGACTGATTTGCTTTACAGTAACACAACCAGAATGTTAAGCTGAAACATGCAAAAGTGATTAATTAACCAACAAAGGGTGTCAACTAACATATCAAAAAAAAAATGGTTTTGCTTTCAAGACTAAAATAATTTTTAATTTTGCAGATTAACGAAGCAATTTATGCTAAAAAAAAGTAGAAAACAAATCGCTAAAGATTTTTTTCATACATTTCTGGTTTTGGTTCTGTTTCATTATTTCACTGTTTCTGTGTGACCACTTTAATAAACACTGCAGGATTGGCGCTCATCTGTTAGCTCTCGAGTACATGCCACCCTCGATGTAAAACAATAAATCTCTTCTCTTGTAGCTGTAGAGTTCTGGTTTATAATTTTATTCGTTAGCCTTTTCTAGACTTTTAGATAAATTTAATTAGATTTTTTGTGTGAATGTGTTTTTGTTGTTGTACTCACAGCTATTTTTTTAAACTTTCTGGCGTTACTAGAGTGTCTGCCACGATCTGTTTATAATTGTAGTGGTTTGCTGTTGCCAAGAAGAAAAAAAAAAAGCTCCAACCTCATGTTTGCTTCATGCTGCTGTAAAGTTCTTTTGAGGTATTTTTAGGCCCTCTGCTTTGCTGTTTTCTTTAAGTAGCCATTCAATTTGTTTAAATTCACATAAACTCCATGGGAGATGTCTCAATTTGGGTGAATTTTAAAAGTTGTTTGGCGCCAACTAAATGAAGTTTCCATTTCAAAATAAACAACAACAATAATTTAATGTGTGTAAAGTGTAAACAGTTTAAAATGTTAACAACTTAAATGAAATCGTATTGATCACTTGCAAAACTTTATTTGCCCTAATGTCTGTGATGGCTTATCGTGTAAAAGACACAATGAATGCTTTACGCTTTCCCAGCCTTAAGCATTAATCGTGTAATTAAAAGTGTAATTGTCAAATTAATTCTTCACAAAACTGCAGTTTGTGAAGTATTGCGGTGCCAGCGCTAAGTAAAACCGAATTAACCCTTGACTAATTTAAAGTTTGGACTTATTTACGGCTTTAATATTAAAATTTTAATATTGCCGTGTTTAGCGATTTATTGTAGAATTTTACAAACAATATTTTTGTAGAACATTTTAACCCTCTAACTCCACAACTTATGGGTCCTTTTTGTTCTTTTTAAATTAGAAGTCACAAGGTTAAAAAGTTCCACGAAAATATTTTTCCTAGTGCTTTACATAAGTTTGCTGAACATGGCATATAAATAAAATGTAGGATTCGCTTGGTTACCTACGCCAATTTACACTTAAACTCTAAAAAAAAGGAGGAAACTTCAAGCCCCACTTCGGCATAGGCCCAGTTGTAAACTTTGAAAACCCCGTAACACGTGTACGTTTTTTTGGTTCCCTCTACCATAATCAGTTGTCAGAATCTTGTTATTTAAAAAAATATCAATTTTTTTCCACTGGGGTATTTCTGTAGTATTTCCAATTACCAAATTTATCTTGTCTTTTGCATTCAGTCAGATCAATAATTTTCTTTTATTTTTTTGTTGTAATTTTTTATTCCCGAAAGACCTCATACGCACCTACTCATGTTCATGTTCATGTATCAAATGCAAACTGTTTATTTACAAATAATTGAATTGAAAATGTATTTCTGTATCTAGATTCCCTTCTATTTCAATAAAAACTAAAAATTTATGTGCCACATCAATCTATCATCTGATTGAAAATCATCATAAAAGTCAAATAATTTTTTTTTTAATAAAAGTCGTAAATTAACGTTGAAATTTACGATTTCATAAAAAAAAATTTAGTTTTTGTCTCTTTCATTCTTTCACTCTTTTTTTTGTGTTTTTGGTTTTTCTTTTTTGGCCTGCATGAAAACCATTAAACGAAAGTGTAATGGAAATGAAATATGAAAAATATTTTGTAAAAGAATAATTAAAACATAATTTTGAAGGCCAAATTCATAAAATTGAGACATATAGAGAGCAATACAAAGAGAAAGAGAGAGAGAGAGAGCCAAAGAGATAGAGAGAGAGATATATACATAGGGAGAGAGAGAGAGAGATATAAAGAGTGAAAGAGATAGATAAAAAGAATGAGAGAGAGAGAGAGGAAAATATAAAGTGTGACAGACGGAGATAGATAGAGGTACAGATAGAAATAGAGATAAAGATAGAAGTAGATGTAGAGATAAATTTAGAGATAGAGCTAGAGCTAGAGCTAGAAATAGATATATAGATATATAGATAGAGTAGGAGATAGAGATAGAGATAGAGATAGAGATAGAGATAGAGATAGAGATAGAGATAGAGATAGAGATAGAGATAGAGATAGAGATAGAGATAGAAAAAGAAATAGCTGGAATAATTTTAGAATGAGATAAATAAAAAAGGAGCCAAACTTTTAAGTTAATTAATTAAATCTCTGCGAGTACTGTAAATAAAAATTATTTTCCTATTCGATACGCTCATGAATAAAAATATTCATACTAGAATTATTATGTGCGTTTGTGTGTAACATTAAATACTGAAGTGTTGAAATTTAAAATGTTTTATGGAAACATTTAACAATTATACGAGCAGGCATTAATTAAATTTAAATATATATAACGCGGATAGTTTTACTAATAATTTTGTGTGTGTGTGTGTGTGTATGTGTTTCTGTTGTTTCTCGTCGTATCGATAATAGAAATTTAAATAAACAATTGGGAAAAAAACGACGAGCAAGCAGACAGACAAACAGACGTGCAACCAGTAATAACAAGTCTCTTTGTAGTCGGCCATAACGAATCTTGTTTACACTTCATTTGTTTTAAAACCAAATAAAAATACTTCACGAATTTAAAAATATTAAAAAGTAAAAATTAATTTTTTTGTAAATAAAAATCTAATAGATTAGGGGAGTATAGACAGAAATTCATATGGCATTTACGGCAGCTTCTAGTTTTGTTTGTTGTGCCTATGTAGGCAAACATTCACAATAACAACGTATTAATTATAAGCAACCCGTTCATTAGGAACTAAACTCGTTATTTTTTAGGTTATTTTACACTTCATTATATAAATAAAAAAAAGTTTTACTAAAATTATATTGATGAAAAATTTCATGAAACAGGTTTCATTAACTTTTTTTAAATTCTTTTGTAATAAATATTTCATACATATCTATCTTATGAACCGGTTTATTGCATTAATGAAACCAGTTTCATTAAAATTATATGAATGTATTCTTTAAATTTATAAAAACATGTCATACAATTTATTTATTTAATTAAATAATTTCATTAATTTAATTAAATAATTTCATTAATTTAATGAAATAATTTCATTAACTTAATGAAATAATTTCATTAACTTAATGAAATAATTTCATTAATTTAATGAAATATTCATTTAATTAATGAAAAACTTGCTTTGAGTCACTGAATTATTCACTCAATTAAAAAAATAAAATTATTACATTCACATATTGAAGACATTGCATTAATTCTATGAAATGTTCATTCAGTTAATGAATGAATTTTATTTATTTAACGAAATAATTTCATGCACATATTAAAAAAAATCGTTAATTCGCTGAAATATTCATTCATACAATGAAATAATTTCATTACATGTTTCATTTGCATGTAATTAATGAAAAATGACATTGAATCAGTGAAGTTCTATTATGTAAATACATTGGATTTACATACGAAACGAAATTCGTTTTTCGTATTTGAGCAAAAGCCTTTTTTTATTGAGTTTTTCGCCATAATGAACGTTTTGACATGTCGAGTAATTTTAAGAAGAGTCACAGTAAAAGTACGCTTTTTAATTTCATGTTGCAATAAATCGATTTTTTCACACAGGTGGTGCCATCCGGCTGAAACCACATGTTGTCCAGACCCCTGCCGCCTAGTTGAGGCCATAAGAACTATGTTCACATTTTCCTCATCTTCAAAAAAATAAAACTTGACCCAAATCCTTACCAGGTAGTTGCTCGTTGTGGGTGCATATGTTTCTCAGCTTAAAATTCAACAATTTTGTGTATTCACCAAGCCCTTCATATGCAAATAAGCTTCATCAGAGAAAATGATTTTTCATACTTAATCGGAATATGTGTTCTTTACAACTGAATAAAAAAAATCACAACTCTTGGAAAAAAAGTGCACTTTTACTGAAACTTCCTTATAAAATAATTATAAGCTGTAAAATCAAATTAAACGGAGACGTTTTCTACAAAATGACTTTAAAATAAATCCGAGTTTTGAAAAAAAAAACTTTTTTCAAGTTCTCGAATACTGAACAAGACGGACAGGTAGTAGACACGATGACGATGGTGATAGATATAGAATATTGTTTTGTTTTTGTTTTTCAATTTGTTGAAGAAAAAGTCAAAGTTATTTTTTGATTATTAAAAACAGAAATATTTTTGTTTTGTTTTAAGTCTGATGAGAAAAATGGGCAAGAGAAGAAGTGGGGGAGAGAAAGATAGAGAGAACACTTGATGGTAGAATGAAATTATTTATGCAAAAGGGAAATCGTAGACTTTAAGGCGCAGCATGAGTTCCCTCAATGTCTGACTAACTGACAGTAGAAATTAAAGTGTTATATTTTTTTATAAAAATTTTATTTGTAAATTATTGTTGTTGTTTTTGTTTTGTTTATCTTGTTGTTAAATATTTGGTCATAAAGCTTTTCGTGTGCTAGTTGCGAGTATTGTAATTTATGGAACAACAATAATTTACTGCTCGTAATTACAGGCTGACAGACAAACATTGGCACACACAGATGAATTTTTTTTTTATTTTTTTTTTTTTGGAAAATGCTGCTGCAATTTTAATAAAATTCTTAAACATTTACTAATTACGTTTCGGTTTTATTTCATTACGGGGCCGGTCCAGGCAGCTCAGGCGCTGAATAAAAAGCAAATAAGAGTTGAATTATTTCACGATTTCTAATTCATTTTAATTCTGCATTTTGTGGGTTTTTTTTTCTCTAAAATAATTCTTGCTTCCTCTACTTTATGGTTGTTGTTTTTTTTCTTCTGCTATTATTTTCTGGGTTAAACAAACAAATCTTTCTGTAACATAATCAATGTTTTCTTTATTCTTTGCCACACAGCCTGCCACACGAATGAAATTTATCACATTGGGTTTTTTTTTTTTTTTTTTTTTTTTTTTTTTTTTTTTTTTTTTTTTTTTTTAAAGGAAGAAGTGCAACAACTAGAATAACAAAAATGAATGAATGAAAATATATTGATCAACAAATGTGCAGTTTTTTTTTTTAGTTCTCAAATAAGTTAGTAAATCTTATTTTACTTTTCTCCGCTATTCGTTATGAATGTTTTGTTTGACTTGGGCATTTGGTTTGGTGATGTCCAAACTTAGTTTGTTGGCAGCCCTACAGTAGTGCCTAAATAGTAAGGTTTATCACTAATTGTAAACATTTAGTCAGAGTTTAGTCATAAATAACACACTTTATAAGCTCGTGTTAGCGAGCTGCTAACATCTTAATAACAGCTATAAGATTCCAATGGTGAAGGCTTAGATTTTGTTGTGTGTGGCTTTTTTTTTTTTTTTTTTTTTTTTTTTTTTTTTTTTTTTTTTGTTTTTTTTTTTTTTTTTTTTTTTTTTTGCTTACTCTTACTCTCCCACTTACATACATAAATTGTGGCCTGTTTAATTTTACATTATGACCGAATGTTTTGTTTTGAATTATTGTTGTTATTGTTATTGTTGTATTTTCGCGACATATTCTTGCATTCCTGTCAATATTTCGTGAATTTGTTAGGATGCTGGCATGCATGCATATTGATAAAATGTTTATTATTTATAGATTCTTTGTTGTTTTAGCTGTTGTAACTGACCGTTCGTAAGAAAACAAACACTCAAACACACATGCTGTTAACCACTATTCTCCTGTTCAGGTGCGCAGACTGTTTGAATTTCTAGAGAAGGAAATAGTTTTTCTTAACTGAGCAACCGTTTATCAAGTAATAAAAAGCACAAACTCTGTACTATTTTGGAAAAGGAAATTTCTCTTTTTACTACCTCCTTCGTGACACTGGAGGGATCTAGATGTCTTTATTAGGCGTTAATGGCCTTCAGGTGGCCAAGTAAACCAACCAAACTCCTCGTTTGGCTTTTGCTTTTGCCTTACGTACAAGTTTCTTGTAAATAATGCTGGCAACGTTTTTTTAAAGGAATTTAATGATGGGATAAACTTGGTAGCTACTGTGGGAGTTGTGCTTTTAAGAAACGGGTTGGTGGATTTAAGTATCGCGTAAAGCAATTGATTTATTGCAGCATCAAATTCCACAGCAAATTACCGCAAGAAATTCTGAGGTCAACTGGCCACCAAGATGAGACAATTTAATGCTGAGCGATTTTGTTTTAAGTTTTGTAAAATCTCGGGTTTATGCGAATAAATTTTAAACAAATCTCTGTCCTCGCAGCCGAGTAGGCCATTTAACGGATATTTTATTCTTTATAATTCAATGGAAAAATCACAATTTTCCTAAAAGATACTTGTTTTTATCTTCTTAATATATAAAATTTGACTTTACGTGTGTTAGACATTGTGCTTCTCCTAAACGGCTGGACCGATTTAATTAAATTTCTGTATATGCCTTTGGGTTACTCCTTGAAAGGTTTAGCGTCACAAATCCGCCTTGTTTGAATTTTTGGTTTAGTTTTTAATACAAAAATTATGCCCTGATTAGCAACAGCCAGAAGTACTCAAACTTTTAAACATTTGACAGTTTTATTGAGTTCTACTGGCTATTGCTAATCAAGAGATAATTCTTCTGTCAGGGCCAGAAAATTAAGGTGAGCAACAGATTAAAACATGCGTCTGACTAAAGAGTAAAAATAAAAAAGAAAAATCTTATAAAAAAAAATTTAATTCAATTCTTTAAACCCCCAACAATAGTTTTGCATGAGAAAAAAAAAATGACTGAAATATTTTATGTGTTTCTTTCTACTTTTTTTAGATAAAAAAAAATTGTGCTTTAATGAGATTTCCTTCTTTGGTGCGTTTGCCAGTAAATTTGTAAAGGAAACAATGAAAGCATTAAAGCAAATATTAAAATATTTGCATTTCAATTAAGATTTGCACTGAAAAAATAGATCATGCATTCAATTTCTTTTGTTGTTATTCTTTTACCCTTAAACACAATGTGGGATTTGATGGCATCGGCAAGTGTTTATATGAATACACAGGGCCACACTACCACACATACAATTATTTAGTGTTCACTCCCACACTCACTCTGGCACTTTTATGCATCAGCACTCAGGTTTGCTTGAGGCAACATACATATTGTGTGTAAGTGGTCTATTCGATATCCCTTTCCCCTCTCCCCCATATCGTTACGTTACAAACAAGAGGCTGATATAAAAATGAATTGTTAAACAGGAATTCAATATATTTTCTTTTTTATGTAATAGTACGAGAGTTGTTTGATAACTTTAGTACTTTTTAAAAAAAAAAATTTTTTTTCGGTAAATAAGAGTTTTATATTTCAACATAATCTCGTTTTAGATCAATACATTTAGTTCAGCATTTTTCCATTCTCTCTCCTCTTCATTTGACCCAAATCTCTTACCAAGGGGGAGGCCATGACCAAATAACAAGGTCTCGAATTGGTACTTATAAGTATTACATATGTGGGGGCCTTGGTGGACGCATTGTATACACCCGTGCGTTAAGAGCGCCGTGAGCTTGAGCCTTCGGGCAGGTACTCACGTAAAGCACTAACATATTCTGTCCCTATCTACCAGCCAAACAATTTCTTCAGATTTGGAAAACAGTCTTAGAGGGCAAAATCTGGAGAATATGTAGATAAGATAGCAGTTCGTAGCCCAATTTATCGTTTTTTTTTTTTTTTTGGCGGGTGAGTTACGGTTGAAAATGCCTTTACACTTACACAGATCGTAGACTTTATGTCATTGGGATATTTCCACTAAAACATTCTCTCCATTCGGGAAGGTTTAGAATTTTCATCCTAGAGAAGACCATTCATAATTTACCTCAGTCTAGGTCCACCATACTTATAGTCAGTGTTATGCTGTTATTTATTCTCAAGAAGCTCCTGCCATAACGGCTACACAAGTGTGTACTCATGCATTGTCTTGATGGAAGAGTAAAAATTCGCGAGTTTGTGTGCCTAACGCAAACTAAATGCCGCAGCTTGCTTAGAATTTTACAATAGCTTAGTAAAAGATGGTGTTAGAAGCCAGCAGTTTAGTTTAGTTACTGCTAGGGAAATTCAAAAAGTCACAAAGTTATCAAACAGCTCTCGTAACTTAATAACACAATTTTTTGTTTTATTTTATTCTATATAGCGTACGCAAGCAACAACCTATCTGAGTTATCAGGGTATTCTTAGTTATCTCAATGCGCCAGGGTGGCTTTTTATTCATACATCTCATTTCGAGACATTCAACCCAATTATAAATATTCCCTAGGAATTTTTTCTTAAGGAAAATTTTAGTTTTTGGGAAAAAATTCCCTAAATTAGAGAATTTTTTTATAATAAGAGTAAAAGGAAAAGGGAAAAAACTCGTGGGGAATTTTTATTCATAATTGGGCTGATTATCTAGGCGAATATGTGGTTGTAAAACGCATTTGAACTGTTCTGGTTGCTGATCAACTAGCATGTTCTACATAAAAATGTGTGTCTTCTGATTGAAAATTTTAAATTAAAACAAAAATTTTTTTATTCCAATTTTTTTTTTAACAAAATAAATGCATTCACTAGTTGCTTTTTACACGCTCTAAGTCGGTCCTTTACTTTTGAATTTTACAGCTTTAACCATTAAAAATCCAACTTCAATTATTTAAAAAAAAGAAACAGTTGTAAAAGTGGGCATGGTCGGTTCAACAGTATACGATAACTTTCCTTAAGTTATAGATACCGCATATATCACATTTCAGAGAAATCTTTTACGAAATATTATTTCAGTCATCAAAAACATAAATTAAATGATTTTGTTTTAAAAAATTAGGCAAAAAAGTGGGCATGGTGAATCCCAAATAATATAAATCAGCCTGCCTTGAAATAAAGACAACGAATGCAGGTACAAAATTTCAGAGAAATCCGTTCAAAAACAAAATTTTTAATGCTCAAAGATCCATTTAAATTATTTTTTTTTAAAGTGGGCGTAAAGATGGGCGTGAGCTATACCAACTTATTCTCTAACAAAAATTTTTAAAGCATACAAACAAACCAACAGAAAATTAATTTTATTTATGTAGATTGAATTTGTAATGCTTTAAAGAAACTCACAAGTATTTCATGAATGTTGATGGAGGATGTTTGCCCACAAGCTAAAGATGATGTTGATGAAACAAATTAATACCCACAAAAATGTGTGCTTGTGTGCAATTTGGCGTGTGCCATAAATATGGTTTTTTGTTATTGCCAGCTGCAGCCAAACAATTTTAAAAGTTTAAGTCAAAAACTGTAACAATGAGAGATTATTGGCTTGTTTGCATATCGTTAGTTAAACATTCCTTCATTTTAATGCTCGTTATGTTGCAGCATAAAAAAGGACTTTAATATTTTCAATTAACAAAAAACAAAAAGAAAAAGAAAGATTTTTATTATCCTCTTGCTGTTTGTTATTAAACAAAAATCAAACGTGATAACAATTTCACAAATAATTGAATTAAAATTTTATTTTGAAGTAGAATTAAATTTTTTTGTTTTAAGTGCGTAGCAAATTTCTGACAGCTATTGTTTGGTAAAAGGAAGGCATTATTTAGTTTGCTTGTGATTAAAAAGGAAAACAAATTTTTAGTCTGCTGCTTTAAAAAATCTGCCTACATTTCAAGATGAAAAAGCCCAGAGGTGGTTCCAACCTAAATCTTTTCAGGGTAACCCGGATTTTTTCAATTTGCTGCCATTAATCTTGATCCTATCATATTTAATATCCTGTCCAAAATTATTGTTTAATTAAAAAAAAAAAACTCCAAACGAAATTTTTATGATTTCGTGACTTTGATTTTTTATTTCCAAAAAATATATTTTTGTTAAAATTTTGCCTGAATCGAGGGTTAACTGTACAAGCCTCTCTTTTTTTTTTTAAATTTTTTTGCTTACTGTAGTTGAAAAAACTTATCAGAAAATTGAATTCTTATTTCATATTGATTGAAAGTGTATCGCACAGTGGAACAATGCGTGAAAATACTTTAGAAACAATTAAAGTTATTTGTAAAAAACTGCTTTACATAAAAATTTTTATATTTCTTTCTACCTCCATCTATATAGAATTAAATTTAGAATCAGCAATGGGAAGAAGTCATCTGTTCAGTCCGGACAGAATAAACTGTAGAGGTCGTTTAGGCTGATTATACCAATTGTTTGAATACTCGGCAATGCTTAGTCTTGAATTCCGTGATAATGCTAATTTATAACCGATTTAGTAAGTCATTTGTTCTCGTCCGAGAACAGAATGACATTAAATGTGAGCTTAACAGAGCCCAGGAGTTGTCCACTAGCCACAGCTTTTCTTACTACTACGTTTACCTTCTAATTACCTACATGTCTACTGTGATCTGGCACTCATATGAGGTAAACCCTGTTATTACATGCTAATCTAATGGTTACTGTCTCTTCAACTCCCTGACCAGTTACGATCTTATTACAAAATCACTGAGTGCCTGTAATGCCGTCCTGCTGTTAGTATAAATATAGATGTGACTGCTTTTAGTGTCTATTAAGTTTTTCTCTTTAAAATATTGACTTCTCTCGGTTCATACTGCCAAATAAGCTTTTTCTGTTATTTTAAACCTTCAGCTGTCATCTGTGTAACGGACATGTGATTTAAACTCGGGCTTGGAACTGTTCTGTTTCCAATTTACCCTATTGCTGTATTTGATCTGACAGTGTTTGCTTAGGTTTACAAATTTTGCATTCGTTTCATGAACTTCTCTTGAAAGAAAACTGAATAGGCGAGAAGAACCCAAAGGAAACTTGCCATGACTCTATAATTTTTTGATTATTACAACTGAATTTTCGATTAAAACTAAATTTCGTTCCCACAACCGAAGTTGTTTTCTAAGTGCAGATTAAAAAAAAAAAATTTTTTTTTTTAATTTTATTCAAATTTTTTTAAAATAATTTTTTTGTTTTTATTGATTGATATGTTTGATTCTATTGTTCATTATTTTATATTTATCATTTTTACTCAGCACTAATTTTTAAGGACTCGCTGCAAAGTGAAATCAATAATCACTTTGCAGCACGAAGCATCAAATTCATTGCAATTTTTCTAAAAATGTTACTTTAAGTGGCTTATGCTTACGTCAAATTTCAACATCAATCAATGCATTTGTGTGAGTTTTTTTCTAATGGAAATCACATGTATACGTTGTGTGTGCATTTGACGAATATCAAAATTAGTTTGATTGATGTTTAAATTTGATGTGTCTATTAAAGGCCACACATCACTACAAACATGTATAATATTTTATAATAAAAAGTGCTTTTAGGCAGTTTCAAGTATGCTTGTGCAGCCTTTTAGAAATTATCCCCCGCTTTAGGCATGTCATACTTTGTCAAACGCAGTTGCTAATTATGAAGGATTCTTTCCCTGGAAAATTTTTATTTTTGGGAGAAAATTTTTTAAATCAGATAATAAAAAGGCAGAAAGGAAAAAGTGAAAAACTCCCTAGGAATTTTTATTCATTATTGGGCTAATGATGTCTTGCTGAAATCACAAGTCGTCCAGAGCACTGCCGTCCACATTGTCATATTGCTGTAACGAATGCCGTTCATAATCACCACAATGTTGGCATCATCACATATCGCGCAGAGTCATGCTGTTCAGGTGAAGCCACAAAAACTCCGTTATAATATTTCTGTAACAGTTACCGTAATTTCGGTCTCATCTTCAAAGAAGTAAGGCCTAACCAGACAGTTGCTCATAGTGGGCTTATTGTTTTTTGTCATGGAAGATTTTCTGAGCTCTAAATTCAACAATTTTGTGTATTTACCAAGCAATTCATATGCAAATAAGCTTCATCGGAGAAGATGACATTTTTTTTTTTCGAAAAATTGCTACGAATTGCCAGCGCGGATATTTTATTCCATATTTAAATGCAACATATCCTCTTTACAATCTAATAAAGTAATCATGACTATAAAAAATATGTGTTTTTATTTAAAAATGAAAAAGTGCACTATTAGTGGGACACAAAAAATTTACTTGAATTGTGAATCATTTTATTTTCTTTTTGAAATTTAGTTTATACGTTTCAGTGTATTTTTGCGACTTGTAGACATTAACCCTCTTATCAAAAAAAAATTAAAGTAGACTTTACCGAAATTTTTTATATAATTTTTTTTAAATTTTTCTTTAAAGTCTAATTTTTTTTGGATAAGACGGTAAAACTTTAGATTTTACATTTTACAAAACACCCCTTTTACGATTTTATAACGTAAAATAAAAATTTGTAATCCTACGTGTAATTTTTGTGAAATATCGTTATACATAAAAACGAGAAGGTTAAGCCATATGATTTGCAATAATTTGAGAACTAACTCTCTAATTAGATTTACAAAAACACAAAAAAATCGCGAATACAATAACCTTTAAATTATATCATTATTAATTCCTTCAAAGTCTTATTGTTTAGAAGATACTCACGAAGTTTTGTCAAAAAAATTAATTTATTGAAGATCTATAACGATATAGATTTACGGGGATTGAAGTTTACTACCTCAGGTATTCAATATGACATTGAAACCTCCGATATCTCAAAAAAAATCATTTTCCAGACCTGTGTAATTATTCATTAAAAATCCATTTGTTGTAAATCTATTCTGATCTATTTCATGATTCTATAAAATTCATAGAAAATAGTAAAATTGAAACCTTTTCGTTTCGTTTCGTGTGTTTAACAGACACAAGTGTTTCATAATGCTAAGATTAAAGGGAATTTTTCATTTTATTTATAAAAATATTATGCCATAATCATAGTCACAAAAAAGTAGGCTTTTATTAAGAGCTGACTTTTGTTCACAAGAATTATGTGAATTTAAGGTCGTTGTTAAGAAAATAACGACTTTAGTGTGACTATGATTATGGCCCATTTAATTTATTAATAAATTAATAATCATTCAATAGCATTTTCAAAATGTTTTAAATTAAATAAAAAATTTCGAGTAATTTTTTTTTTTTTTTTTTTTTTTTTAATAAGGGGGTTAACCTGTGTTTCGTATTTTTACAGTCAGAGAAGAAATGTGGTTCAATACGAACTCCACAATCATAATTTGTTTTCCGCACAAAAATATAATTCTTAATTTAAAGCACACGCAAAGAAAAAAGATGGTTGAATATGGTCACCTCAAACATAGTGTGTTCTTCACAAAAATATTATTATTAATTTGAAGGATCTAAACATTATACTGATCACGATAAACATGTTTCTAGTTATTTTTAATCATATTATGTTTAGTGTCTTAGATCAACCATATAATTATCATATTATGTTTAATAAAATTTTACTTGATATCATAAATATGTTCATAGCAAACATAATAATGATAAAAATATGGTTGAATGTAAATTATTTTCTATTTTGTCTCTTTCGCAACCATGTAAATAAAGTGAGTATAAAACAAAAACTTAATCGTTCAAACTCAACTGAACTTTGTGGCTGAAGTGGTTGAGTGGCGAGTTAATGCTTCTTAACTAAGTGTTCGCAAGTTCGAGCCCTGGTAGAGTCAACTAAAATTAATAAAAGTAAATTTAAACCTGATGTTGTATTATGTAATAAATAAATCCAAATTGATATAAAAGAAAAAGTCAATAAAATAAAAAAAAACTTTATTTATACAAAAAATTTAAATTAAATTTTTTTTATGAATCATAATAAAATATGTATGTATTAAAAAAAAATTTCTTGCCTTGACCGGGGGTTGAACCACAACATCTGCAGTTGAAAGCTATTTTTAATATCTTTGATTTAAAAATATATATGGGTAGAAGCAATCATAAATCTAACCATACTATGTTTCCACCAGAATATGGTTGCCTCAACCATATTTTTTCTTTGCGTGCAGTTAAACATAACTTTACTCACAATAAATAAAGTTTTTAATTCAATCTGGAGAAAATTTTATTATTTTTATTTAAAAAAAAATTAATTTGATAATTTATTTCACCTCTTTCTTTTTAATTAAAATGGCTATTTTATTAAGCTTGAGGTCTTCATTTATAAATTTATTTTTATATCGATATTTCGCTCCAACTTCTTCAGGATATAATTATAATTAAAAAAAATATCTTTAAAGGTCGCGGTGTGATTAAAACCCGTGGTGATTATTTTTATTTCGCCACATCTTTTTGTACCATCTTCAGAAGATATATTTTTACAAAAATATAAATTTTATTTTTAAATATCGAAATAAAAATAATAAAATTATATTTCATAAAAAAATAATTAATAAAAATGATCTCAAGCTCAAATAAATGTATTTAAATAAAATGTAAATAATTGCTAGTCTATCAATCTGGGGGTCGCAGGTTCGATTCCTGCCAGATCCTGGAAGTCAATGGTCAAAGTTACCAGGGCTCGTTAACAAATATAATCTTGGAATTAATTTCTAACATTAAATATTAATTATTTCAAAAACATTTTTTTCATAAAAATCTGACTACAACAACAGTTTTGTTTATAAAATATATTTAAAACTTAAACGCAAAGAAAAAATATGGTTGAATATGGTCCCCGCAAACGTTGTTTGTTCCCAGCAAAAATATTATTGTTAATTTGAAGCATCTTATTATTATAAAAATCACGATAAACATGTTTATAGTTATATTTAAACTCTATTTACCGTCATAGATATAGTTGAATTTATCCATAAATATGTTTATAGGAAACATGTCATGATTACCATAAACAAAATATGTTTAATTAAATGAGAAAAATATGCTTGTTTTCTATGTTATCTCTTTCGCAATCATATAAATAAAGTGATTATAAAACAAAAACTTAAACGTTCAAATTCAATTCAGCTTAGTGGCCGAAGTGGTGGAGTGATGGCTTAATTCAAAACCAGCTAGAGTCAAATAAAATTTAAAAAAAAAATTCAAATCCGCTGCATATTATATGTAATAAATGTAGTAAATAAAAAAAAAATTTTAAACCTTTTCGTTTTAATAAATTTTTTTGTTTTATTGAGAATTTTTTTAATTTAAATTTTTTTATAATAAAAAATTTATTAATTTTTAACTCAAACAAATAATTGAGCGAAACATAAATTATAATAAACATCATCATCATCATGATCATGTTTAAACAATAAAATAAAATTTATTTTATTTTTGTTTTTTTTTTTTTACTTCTTTATATACATTTTATTTTTATTTATTTATATAAAATTCATTATTTACTGAATGAGAATTATTGAACAGGAGAGTCGAGTCGGTACTATTAAGCTATAATTTTATTTTTATTATTTTTTATTTAAAGAAATTCGTTTAAATGCCTAAAACTTTAAAATATTTACACTTGAAATTTTCATTTCAATTTAAACGCCATATTTAATGCCGTAGTCTTGATAGTGGCCCACATGAGATCTATAATGTGTTAAATTGCTGAGATTCCCCAAATTGCTCAAGTTCCCGCTCAAGTGATGATGATGATGGTGATGATGCGAACTAATTAGAGCAGCTGCAGCGGCATTTGTGCTAATGGCAGCTGAAACAGGCGCTGATGCTGGCGGACTGGCTGATTGTATGCTGTTTGTGGGACTACCAGTATCCATTTGACATGATTGATTTTGTTCAAAAATCATATCTCTGAAACCCAGTGTGGTGTGACCGGGGCCCACTATCGCAGAAGGGCTACTGGTGACCACAGAATGATTGTTATTATTGTTGTTATGGTTGCTGGCATGATGATTGTTATTATTTGTATTGGTGGGGGTATTATTATTGATTGAGTTGTTGTTAATTGGTTCTGAGGGTGGCGTTTCCGGTGTATACCAGCCGCCATGCGAAGGACCATGAGGTGTTGTAATGTTTGTGGGTGAATTTCCTGAAGATGTGGTGGTTGTGGTGCCAGAACTAATGCCTCCCAATTGAACCCCATTATGACTGCCACCTCCCGGAGTCAGAGGATGTGCATGGCTGGGCACATGATGATGATGATGATGGTGATGCCTCAGCTGTTGGGCATGATGAGCAGCTGCCGCATGATGAGCGTGCATTTGTGTTGAGGCCGCCACCGTAAGATTTTCTTCATTTAAAGCATGATGATACGGATAGGCAGAGTGATGCAAACGCGGATTGTAAACATTCATTAGAGAATCGACAGTAAAACCAGGATGATCATGGGCACTGGCTGTTAAGTGATTCATTTGAGCTAAACTATCATGACAAGAGTTTAACATGGCCGCGGTACTAAGACCAGCTGCCATAGAATCTTTGCCACTTAAACAGCCCAAATCCATGCTTAAGGGTTCTTTTTTAAAGTGATGAGCATGAGCCATGTGCTTGGCGTCAATAATGCTACCATTGGCGGTCATTAATTTGAGGGGTTTCATTTCGGCCAATTTCTCATTCATCATGGCTTGGCGTTTCATGGCCTCCTCCTTTTCACGCATGACGTCTTTTTTCTTGAAACGGCGACGTCTACGCAAAAACGAGCCATTATCAAACATGTTATAAGAATCAGGATCCAAAGTCCAGTAAGAGCCTTTGCCAGGCTTTTTATCATCACGTGCCACTTTCACAAAACACTCGTTCAGACTTAAATTGTGGCGTATGGAGTTTTGCCAACCCTGTTTGTTGTCACGATAATAAGGAAAACGTTCCATTATGTATTGATAGATGCCATTCAGGGTGACCTTCTTATCGCTGGAATTCTGTATGGCCATGGCAATGAGGGCAATATAGGAATAGGGGGGCTTAACAACCTCCTTGTTTTGATGGGGAGCTCCCAAGCCATAAGCAGAGGCTGGATAAGAATAGCGGGAATACTGATCGTAAGCGTAATGAGCGGCGGCAGCAGCTGATGCTGTAGTCATGGCACCGGCGGCTGCTGTGGCAGCTGATGTTGGATAGCCAGCGGTTTGGGCATAATGACGCGAAAATGTATTTTGATCGGTGAATAAAGTGTGCATGATACAACAACAATTTACTTGCTTTTTTTTTTTAATTTTATTTTGAAAAACACAAAATTATTAAATTATTTTTTTTTTTAATTTTAATGTGAAATTAATTTGGCATTTTTAATTAAATTCTTTTTTTTTAATTTTTGTACTAAAAACTAAAACTTTTGCTTGAGCTTTGTTTCTATGCAATATTTGTTGTTGTTTTTTCTGTTTTAAATTCTCATATATTTTTATTTTTTTGCTTAATTTTATTTTTATTATTTTAAAGTCTATACAAACACACACACGGGGCAAGTCTTCAAGTTTATTTAAATATTTATTTGTTATTTTATTTATATTATTGTAATTGGTTTTCTTTTTTTATTATTATTATTATTTATTTTGTGTTGGTATATCTCTTTCTTGTTTGTTGTGTTTTTTTATTATTATTTGGTTTCCTGCACGTTGCGATGCGTTCGAGCAAGTAACACGTCAGATACTGAATCTGTGACTGAAACAACATTCGACGTGAGTCAGTTGCGGATACATGAAAATCTCCACACAAACACCCGCACAAAAAAAAAGTCATACACTCAAACACACACTCATGCATACGTACTTGCCACAAATAACAAATAAACTGCAGGCAACTCTAATCTACCACTACACAAACGTAGACTAATTCTATTCGTGTGTAGATGCCATGAAAATGTGTTTAGTTTTTTTTTTTTTTTTTTGTTGTTGTGTGTCTTGAAAATATAGTGTTAAATGTTGCTGTTTTTATAGCACAATTTCACCACCATAGAAAAACAACTCTCCGGATTAGTTTAGTCTATTTAAAATTGGGAATTGGACTCTAATTTTGTATTTGTTTTGTTAACGCAAGAGCGAGAGAGCGAGTATTTATTTGTTTTTACTCCCTTAACAGTCACAGCCAGCATAAACTAACTTTGGGGTTTGTTTGTCTGAATGTATGTACATGGGGTCGAACGCCATTCATCATTTACAACCGTTATACTTATTAATGTGAGTCTATTGGAATTCCCGCCTCTCTCTCTTTCTTTCTTACTCTTTGATTTGCTGTGTGTATATGTTTTAAGTACCTTTCCGTATAGGTTCATACTGTTAAATAAAAAATAAAAAAAATAAAAATAAAGAAAATAAAACAAAATAACAAATTTAACTTTGCCACTAAGCAAACAATTCACTTAATTCTTTCAAGATCATTCAGTTGGAGTTTGTGTCTTCTTGTTTTTTCCTCAATGATTTCGCCTAATGCAATTTAAGCCTCCCTTTTTTCAGCTCAATTTGTTTGTATTTTTATTTTATTTTGTTATTCTAGTTGTTTGCTAGTGGTGCTGACTTTATAGTGGGCATTTAATGCCACATGCTTGAATCAATGACCATCTCTGTTTTCATTGGCCACACGTGTATGGGGTATGGTTTTTGTTGTTGTTGTTATTATTTTTAGTAGTTATTAGTTATTTAAATTTGTGGCCTCAGTTTTGCTCTGCCTTTTAGTTAAAAAAAAAGAGTTGAAGCCAGTTGTAAAAATATGCCCATCTAAAAACAATCCTTCAATCTTTTAGATTTAGGCTTGCAATGTGACAGCTTTTATCAGCTAATTTAAAGTTAGGATTTTTTCTAGTTTGGCCTTGTCTTTTATTTTGCTTAGCAGTTTTGCAGAGTCTTTACTGTTTTGTAATTAGACAAAGACGCTTAAGAATTCAAAACTTGACTTATTGAAATTCGGTTTACTTAAAATAATCAAGCGATAACACTTAGTTAAACCAGACGATTATCTACTAATCCAGACAGCGTCAACTATTGCATAATCTATAAATCGGATTAATTTCATTTCGTAAATGTTTCTCTCGTTGTAAACGAATGATACTTAGCCATGAGCACAGTTAAGCCAAATTATTTTAGGTGACTTCCATCCTGTCACCTAGAAAACTTAGCATTCCATTATATTGGAATTGCTGGAATGATTTCACTTGCTTCCATATTTACTTGAACAGAACTTTCTCTCTCTCTCTTTCACATAAAATAATGCTATCAGTGTTGTCAACTTAGTGTTTCCATTATTGTTTTTAGTGTATTTCAACATTTTCCAAGAGGAAAAGTTTAAAATTAATTCCTTTTTGGTGCTTTTTTTTCTACTTAGTGACACTAAATTTGTGTATAAATTGTCCAAACAAGAAGAAATGAAATTAAGCAAAACAAGTGATTGACTTTTTAATGGAATTAATACGCTGTGAATAGATTTTTTCAATTCTAGTTAAAAATAAATAATGTGTGTAAAGATAAATATGCCAAGTTAAATAGGTTTTTTTTTTTTTAATATCGCACGCGATAAAAAATATGTACTAAATTTTAAAGGGTTTATAGAGAGGTGGCCAAACTCTTTTATCTTAAGGCAGGGGACCGAATGGAAAACAATTACAATGTGAAATTTTCAACGTTTTCTAATAAATTCACAAATACAATTAGGAGAAACTGTATTCTCAGGATGACAGCCCTATCCATTGTCGTTGTTTTCCTTTAGGTCTTATTCCTTGAGATAGAAGGGTTTGGCCAGCATGGCTTCATCTTTCTATAAACCCCTTTAATATTGCATGTGATATTTTAAAAAAAAAACGCATTTAACTAGACGTATCTATCTTCACACACATTTCTTTTACACTAGTTTACTAATTATCTCATGATTGGTATTTAAGCAAAAACTCTGTTAATATTTTCGCTTTAAAAAAGCCATTCAATATTATCAGACTGACAGACAGGCAAGTACCAGCATGTTGTTTGTGTTTTTCTAGCTTTTGGTTAGAATTTGTTTTTTTTTTGTCAAGTTTAGTTTGTGCAAATTTTCCAAGCTGCCTTTAACTGCCGTCGCTGCTGCAGGCAAATACAGCCTCAGCCACAACCACAGCCACAGTGTATTTAATTATTTAATTTGTTTTTGTGAGCGTAAAAGAGACAGATAGAGGACTGCAGGGAGAGTTCATGATAGTCATGGCTGTTGATTTCATTATGAATTGCCTGCAACAGAACTGGATGTTATTGTTTCTTGGCCAATATTGATTGAAACTTTTTTTTTGCTCTCATGGCGAGTGTGACTGAATTTTCATTTCATAGAAATTTCTGAATTGTTTGCATTGTGTATTGTATGCAGCAAAGGCGTTTTCGTCTTAGATTTCAATAGATTTAATTAGTTGATAGTTGATGTATTGCATAAATATAGATTAAAACTTCTAATCGGTTTAATTTCAAATTACAAACTCTATGATGGAGTTGTAATAATTTGTATTTCAAACAAATGCCCACATTCCTACACACATGCAGACATAATTTTTGGTAGCAGACTAGGAAAATTGCATTCAAAGTTATTGCTTTTTTTGCAATTTAATAAAAAATTCATCTTAATTTTCTATAACACACAGTTCAATAAAAGTGGATTTTGGGTAATTTCAAGACAAAATAGCATTTGTAGGAGACATTGAAAAGAAATAATTACAAAGAAATTAACAGCGATTTAATAATTATAATTTTCTAACTATAAATTGTTTCTTTGATTTTTTTTTTGCTACGAAAACGATCACGATGTTAGCAAAATTTATCAATTAACATTTTTCTATTAAATTGGCTACACTATTTCATATGCAAGGCTCCGCACGCAAAGAAAAATTGGACTTAAAAAAGATTGCAATTTTCATTTATTTAATGAAATAATTTCATTCTATTAATGAAATCAATTCATTCGGTTAATGAAATAATTTCATTACTTTAAGGAAATAATTTCATGTTATTAAAGAAATAATTTCATTACTTTAATGAAATAATTTCATTTTATTAATGATATAATTTCATTCTATTAATGAAATAATTTCATTCTATTAATGAAATAAATTAATTCAGTTAATAAAATAATTTCATTACTTTAATGAAATAATTTCATTTTATTAAAGAAATAATTTCATTACTTTAATGAAATAATTTCATTTTATTAATGAAATAATTTCATTTTATTAATGAAATAATTTCATTCATTTAATGAAATAATTTCTTTCTATTAATGAAATAAATTCATTCATGAAATGAAATAATTTCATTCTATTAATGAAATAATTTCATTCTATTAATGAAATAAATTCATTCATGAAATGAAATAATTTCATTCTATTAATGAAATAATTTCATTCTATTAATGAAATAATTTCATTCTATTAATGAAATAAATGCATTCATTTAATGAAATAATTTCATTAATTTAAAGGAATAATTTCATTTATATCATGCAAAAATTTATTAAAATCATCTCATTGGTTTTCGTTTATATAAATCGTTCAACGCATCCATACCCTTAGAATTTACTAAATACACTGACTGATGAACATATTTGCCATTAAAACCAAAAAATATAAACTTTTATGAAACCCATTTTATTTGATTTATCCTTTTGCAAAAGTATAAAACTTGGCATTTCTAGAAATACAAAGAAATTTAAATTAAATTCAAAATAAAGCAAATAAAGGCCATTAAATTATTAACATAAATCATGAATGCGCCACAAAAAAAACATAAAAAAAATATTTATTTTTTAACGTATCAACGCTTACATGTGCTTTCAAACACAAACGAAACCTCCCTTCTCAATAGATGAATCAATTATGGAAAGAAATCTTATGAATTCCATTCCAATAAACTAAAATCAGCTTAAAAGAAAATTTATGTTTTTTTAATATTTAAATTTAATCCAATTTTATCAACGAAAATAAACATTAAAAAAAAACCGCACAAGAAAGGATTACATTTCTGATCCATATATAAATTATGTGCCAACTTAACTACACCAACACAGCCAGTCAGCCAGCCAGCCACACACTCAAGTCAAATTTGGTTTCATGTTATTTATTTTAAATATTTCCTTGTGAAATAAATAATTTTAATATTATCAGGAATGGCATCACTTGTACTTACTCAAACACTGAATACCTCTATTGTACAGGGTGTTTTTTCCTACAGTTACACAAGCTTAAATCATGATAAAACAAAGAAATATATTTTTAATAACAAAAGAACGGGCTGTAATGGATAGACAATTGTCGGCCATTAATTTTCACAAGTGTTTCGCAGCATATTCGGTTTTATT
Source organism: Thelaira solivaga (assembly GCA_947397855.1). Classification (NCBI taxonomy): domain Eukaryota; kingdom Metazoa; phylum Arthropoda; class Insecta; order Diptera; family Tachinidae; genus Thelaira; species Thelaira solivaga. The sequence continues at coordinate 64,835,825 of OX377613.1, forward strand.
TCGAAAATAGCTCTTCGAATGTTGATCGACCTACACAAGTGACTTTATATAACCCTAAAGAAAATAAATTACAGGATCTTGCCGGATTATTACGTGAAATTAGTCTTTCATGAAAAGTTTCTTTGAGTAAGTCAGTTGTATAGGGAAGAACACCAATGAATTACTTACCTTGACCCGGTTAGGAATTCTTATTGTCGCGGGATTCATGACTAGATATTGCAGAATATTTGAAAATCTTGGGAAATATGAGCATTAGCTTAAACCACCTCTGTGTGTAACGAAGATGATGCACATATTGTGGCACTATAATGATTTAATTTGGACCCGTTTTCGCTACTTAAGGCAACAACTGTCTGACATGGCGGACAAATCACCCGAATATTTTGAACGCAGTGACCGGGTGACTTGTTCTCACTCCTCATTTTAATTCTAAAGCAATTGTAGCACATGTGGCTCCATCTGTTGGAACCACATGGCAGCAAGATTAATGCCAGCTGAATGAGGTACGAAAAAAATTTATAATCAGCGTTCAACATTGACTTTAACCTGGACCAATGAATCCGCCAGCCTATAAAGTGCATCAAATAGTAAAGCTTGTGGATTATTCTCACTCTTTACGTATCAATTCAACCGAACATGGCCTTCATTCAAGAACAAAATTTTGAATATAAATTCAATGTCAATATCAATTATTTTCTTAAAAAAAATTTCAGCAATTTGCAAAGCGTTGCTCTGGTGTATGTCTATTAATAATGAAATGTCAAACCAAAGAAAAAGCAACTATCAGCTGTTAAATAAAATGTCAACTAAAGGAGTGTTGCCAACTCAAATTTATTAACCTCTAAAAAACCATCCAAAATTATTTTTGATTCAAAATTTTTCTATTTTTTAATAGAAACTCCGAATTTTTGCAAATATTTTGTTTATTAAAACAAAAAAAAATCTTTTAGCAAAATTATACCTTAACAATCCAATAATAATATTTTTTAAAATTAAATAAATAAATAAATATAAAACAACTAAATGAAAACGAGAGAAAGACAAAAGAAATTAAAAACAAAATGAAATTATTTGAGAAAATATTTATTATGAAAGCAAAACAGTAGACATTGTAAAAACAATCTGATAAATACTACTGTCATCCATATCGTTTATCGTGTGTATCTTTGAATTGATGTGAATGTGATGCGTGCATGTGCCAGTGAGTGTAACTGTGCCCAACAAGCATTTAAAAGTTAAAATTTTTATATATATATTTTTTTTAAAGAAAAATGTCCATTCTGGGTAACATTTTATCCAAATTTGTTAAATTAAATTGAGGTTTGCAAACACATTCAGTTAAGTCTGCACAAGAGCTTTAATCCACTGTTTTTTAGATCAATAAAAGTGTACCGAATTAAATTTTTTTTGTACTTTCTGTATTTTTTCTTAATTGAATATAAAATGGTTTTTTTATACCCCGATCGATCATAGTAATCGCTAATTAACTAAAATGTCCTTAAAGAGCAGAGCACAGACATCAAAAATTGTGTTTTTGAAAATTTCTGAAAAAACACATATATTTTTCAGGGATTTCACTTATATTTTCCAATAGTACCATCCCTGGTGTCCACTCCAAATATAGTTTTATTTGACGTTAAGTCCTAATTTGTCCGTATTGACCACAATCCCTTACAGACATCATATATGGAAGAACTAAGTGAGTGAAGATAAATATGTTTTAACGTAACCCCTTTAGTTTTTTAGTATTTGTAAATATATTTTCAGTATTAATGCCATATTTATCAAATACGTCTTACGTCATTAAATATTTCTGAATATATTTTTAGTGTTAGTAACAGAAATTACTTTGGATTATATATAAAAAATTTTTGAGATTTTCATATACTCTAGTGCTGTTGCTCTGAAGGATTTAGCAACTTCCTGATGAATCATAGAAGATTACGAGATGGGAAGCCTATCATTTTAAAGGGGAGACTGTCTAGATTTGTTATCCATTATGTAAATACTCAGAAATTACTTTCGATTATTTTTAAATAATTTTTGAAATTTCCATATACCCCAGTGCTTTTGCACTGAATAATTTTAGCAACTTCGGGATGAACCATAGAAGATTACGGGATAGGACACATATTATTTTAAAGGGGAGGCTGTCTAAATTTATAGTCTACCGCTCAAATACTCAGAAACTACTTTGGAATATTTGTAAAATTTTTTTTAAAATTTCCTCTTACTTTTGTTTTAAAGGAATTTTGGCAATTTCCGTTTTGCATCATAAAATAAAAACCCCAAATATTTTCGAAAATGTTAATACACTTACAGAAATCTTAGAACCTACAGATTTAAATCCCTTTTGGTTTTGGTAATTTTCCTGTGCAAAATCGCAAATGGTACCTCGGCAAAATGGGGAATGGTAAAAATCTCTTAGAGCCAAAGTGCTGGGATATAAGGGAATTTAAAAAAATTTGTTAAAATAATCCAAAATAATTTCTGGGTACTTGGGCAGTAGACTAGAAATCTAGACAAGCTTCACTTTAAAATTATGTATGTTTTATGAGGTAATCTTCTATGGTTCGTCCATCAATTACTTTGGACTATTTTGAAATATTTTTTTAAATTTTCATATACCCCAGTGCTGTTGCTCTGAGTGATTTTAGCAACTTCCCAACGAACCATAAAAGATTTTCGGATAAGACACATATCATTTTAAAATGGAGGCTGTCTAGATTTGTAATCTATTGCGCAAATACTCAGAAATTACTTTTAATTATTTTTAATTTTTTTTTGAAATTTCCCTACACCTCAGTGCTGTTGCTCTGAGGGATTTTAAAAACTTGTGGACGAACCATTAACGATTTTAGGATAGGACACATATCATTTTAAAGGGGAGGCTGTCTAGATTTGTAATCTACCATCTAAATACTCAGAAATTACTTTGGGTGATTTATTGGCATATTTATTTTCACTTATTTGGCAAAAGTTGAATTTTTGACAATTTTTCAAAAAAAAAAAACGCACAAATACTTTTCAAGGATCTCACTTAAAATTTTCAATAGTACTATTCCTAGTATCCACTGCCCATATAGTTGTATTTGATGCCAAGTCCTAATTTGTCTATATGAGCCAAAAGCCTTCAAAGATATCATGATGTTTGTATGACACAATTTAAAAAAAGGTTTTTTATTTTTTTTTGTTATAACATATTTTTAGTTATATTGACATCGATATTTCATTAGATAATTAAGTTAAATAACTTTAGAGTTAAATATATTTTAGACGTAACGCCTTACGTGAAAAACCCTAAGTAACTCGTCATATTCAGCTTCATACACGAGTTAAAATGTGGATACTTTTTCCATTAGAAAAGAGCGACGGCATGTTTTAGTGTAAACTTTGCTGTAAAATGTTTGCTGGGTGTGCTCGTGTACACATAAATTTAACTTCTCGTTATATTTATGTACTTGTACGTGTATTTATTTACATATTTGAAGAAACAATAATAGAGTTTGGGAAGTAGAAACAAAATATATGAATAAAATATAAAAAAAGTAAAATGGATGTGTGTGTGATTTTGTGTATGAATGTATGTATGTACGAGTATGTAGCTTTAGAATAAATAATGGTTGAAATTAATATCTACTCAATAAATTTTTTATGGGATGACACAAAGTTTTTTCCAGCAAATAAATTCGTTTAAATGAAATTCACATAGAATTATTTTATAATTTTAGGTCATGTGATTACGTGTATTGATGACTACAAATTTAAAAACAAAAATATTACAAAACTTTCAAAAAGCCGTTTTTAGATGCCCACTTTATGGGATATCCAAACGGTAATTTGCCCTCGGAATAATGTCAACTAATTAAAGCCGCCAGTGTTGAAGTTTATGAATGTGCATATTTAAAATCAAAATATCGTTACGGTTTTATCCTCTATAAAAACGTTTAGCTTTTTAAGGTGCGGTATTTTAAAATAAAACACAAGAAGTACACTTTCTTAGCACTTATTGTAGACACACACTTTTATTATAACCTTCTCAAAGACACATCTTGTTTACTGTTTAACATCTCTACTAAAACTGATAATCTCTGGCAAAGCTCAGCCTAGACCCTTCTACTCATGTTTCTAGGCATATCAATAAAACTACAGCTAAACGAACATTTTTAATCTAGCTAATTCTAAAACACTTAAACTAACATGAAACCTATCCCCTAATACAGCTATAAATACTACACATTTTTAATTTATAACTCACACATAAGCATTATATACACAAATTCTATGTATTGCTTTATGTACATAAATACAGTTTCTTATGAAAAATAGCAACAGTGGGACAATAGCATGATTTTTCGTAACAATATTGTTGATACTCTAGTTTAAAGTGTTTTTATTTTTCATAAATTTAAAAAAAAGTATATAAACGCTAACTTCTTCCTAGCGATTTATTGGATAACTCTGCTTAATAATCCAATGCAACAGAAATTTTTCTATTGTTGGTAGCTGTGATGAAAATATTCCAAAATGGCTTTTTTTCATTTGTAAACGTTTTTGAGTATAAAACGTCAATAAAAAAGTGTTTAAGGTTTGGGATATTGATAAAAATTGTATAGAAGTTGTCCCAAGCACACTGTATCCAAGAAAAGGGCCTTCATAGATTAGTAGGCAGCGTATTAACCTATAAATGTGGGGGTTGCAGGTTCAATTCCTGTGTAAACCCTGGGAGTTTTTTGCAGACAAGCCAAGAAGCTTTGTGGATTTCTGTTGTTTAAAAAATATTTTACAATTTTTTTTAATTGAATGAAACCAATTTAATCAATATGATATTTCATTAATTCATAATTTTTTAAATTTCATTTTTACAAAAATAATATTTTTTTTTTTCATTCATAACATTTTAAGAACTTTCTGTACTTTCTGTGTGCCTTCCCAAAGATAACAACCCAAAAAAAAAGGCAAGAAAGCTAGAAAATTCTTCTGCCAGATCTTAAAGAACTATTTTTTAGTTGCAAAGATGGTTTGTTTTTAAAGAATTTCTTTTACAAAAATTCAAACACCATTATTTTACATAAATTTTTATAAACAAAAATGTTTAAAAGAAAACATTTTATTTTGATACTCGGATTTTTTGGTTGTGATGATGAAAATTTAATATGTGTGAGCGGTTATTCTTGAAAGTGTTATAAGTAGACCTAAAAAAATTATTCAGCAGTATTTTTAACGCTAAAAATTATATTTTTTTAAGTGGACTTATAGCACTTTCAAAACTAACAGCTCATATTTATTTGACTGAATCACGGTATTGATAGACAATTAAAAAATTTAAATGTTAAAATTTACAATTTCATTTTTGAATGTTAATCACCATCAAAGCTGTTGTATCTCTCTCTCTCTCGTTCTCTCTCTCTTTCTTTCTCTCTCTTTCTTTCTCTCTCTCTTTCTTTCTCTCTCTCTTTCTCTCTCTTTCTTTCTCACTCTTTCTTTCTCTCTCTTTCTTTCTCTCTATCTCTTTCTTTCTCTCTCTCTTTCTTTCTCTCTCTCTCTCTTTCTTTCTCTCTTTCTATCTCTCTCTCTCTCTCTCTCTCTCTCTCTCTCTCTCTCTCTCTCTGTATTTAAACTTTTTTTAACTAATTATTTTTTTCTTTTGCTTTTTTTTAGGTAAGTGACAAAAATACTACAAATTTTCTAACAAAATCTGTAACTTCATTATTTTTTTTTTAAATTAAGCATTTAATCAACATGACGAATTATTTTAATTAAAATATTATAGTTATTTTTTTTTTTTTTGGGTCAAACTTAAATCAAGAAGATTACGGGATGGGAGGTTGTCTAGATTTATAATCTAGAGCTCGAATACTCAGAAATTACTTTGAATTATTAAAAAAAAATTTTTTTTAAATCTCCAAATACCCCAGTGCTGAACAACATATAGAAATATATAACTTGGGATATTTATCTTCACTCCTTTAATAATAAATTTTTCCACTTTCCACATTCTTCTGAAATATCAAAAAAACAAATTATGTAATTGAAAAAGATCAGTTTATTAAGCTTGAGGTCGTATAATAAAAATTTAATAATTTATTATTGAACGAAATGTAGATTTAATTAAATTTTTATAATACGAGCTTAAGCTTAATAAACTTTCCGTTTCAATAAAAAAACTTAAATAAACTTACAGAAAAAAAAATTATAAAAAAAATTAAAAAAAGAAATAAAAAATATTGAAAATAAATTTCTTTGCAAACAAATTATTTTATTAATCCTCACTAAATAAATAATTAATTTGAGTTCCAGAAAGAAAAATTAACGAGTTTTAGGAAAAAATCCTTTCTGGGAATTTTTTTTTGTTAAACAACAAAAAGTCTGCAAGCACTCAATTTTTAAACTAAAAAATATAAATATAAAAAGATCAAATAGACTAACAAATGAAAAAAAATTGAGAAAGATATCCAATAGGAATGCAAAAAACTGTAATTTGATTTAATTTTGCAAACATTTTCAAGCATTTTTTAAAGCAAACATATTTAATTAATTATTTATATCAATAAAAAACTTCAAATTAACGTCAAAAATCAAAAAATTCTCTGTCATTAAGATGTCTGTATTCAATATTTAAATATTCAAAATAGAAAAATGTAAATCTTTTCTTTTTAAATTATTTAAATGATTTTCGAGGTCATTTGATTGACGTTGTTTGTGTATTTGTTTGCCAGAGTGACAAAAAGCCCATCACATAAATTTTCCAAATTAATAAAACTCACATGTTAATGAGCAACATTTTAATCCAATTCGAAATCATTTTGCAATTTCACGCTATAAAACAAAATCCCCCAATAAATTTAGTTATGGCAAATAAATCATCCCAAGAAATTTTGTAGCAAACAATATAATTTTACTTAAAAAAAACAACAACATTGACATTTCCTTGATATATTAAAATTTGTTACACTTAAAATTGTTAAACAAACATTAAGCGTAGGAAATGCACGCAAAGGCAAAAAAAGCTGACATGCTGTGTGACATCAGCAAAATTAAAAAAAAATTTAATTATTTTTAAAAAAATTTACTGAAAATCATTGGTAGCTGCAGAATAAAAATAAGAAGGGAAATTACATTTTCTCCAAAACAATTAAAATTGGTAATTTTAACTATGCTTTGAGTACAAGATCTAAATTTCCTTTAAAATTTCTTTTTCTAAAAAGCTTTACCTGAATCCAACCAAGCAAGAGAAAATGTATATTTTTTTATCAAGTTTTTGTAAATTGGTGTGGCAAGTGTTTTTCATCTGTCAAAAATTTATCCAGCCTACCGAAATAGCACGGCTGCAACGCTGAGTAATGGGAAAATTCAATTTTAACAGAGCGTTTTTAGTGAAGTTGGCTGCAAAACAATTGTGTTTTTTATTTTTGTTTTGTTACTTGTGGCCAGTAATAAAATTTTAATTAATTTTTTTTTATTTAGGGTTTTTAACTCTATTTTTGTTTGTCTTTAGGAGATTTTATTAAACAAGATTTTTTTATAAGTGAAAGCTTTTTTTGCTAGTCCGCAGAAAACTCTCAGGTTCAGGACAGGAATAGAACCTGCGACCCCCAGATTGATAAATAGTCTAGCACACTACCCACCAGTCTATGGGGACACAAATGTAGAGAATACCCACTGTCAGCGCTCTTATTTAGAGGAGACACTTTAATATAAATAGAGAACTGCAAAATAGATCTTAAAGGTAGCGGTGCGATCATAACCCATAATAATAATAATAAATAGAGAAAGCTAAAAAACGCTTCGCTTGCCGCTCCAATTTAGGTTGGAATGTTATGATTTGTTCGGCATTACAAAAAATAAAAAAAGTACTATAAACTATATAAATAAAAAGTACCATATTACCACTTTTACAATTTCTTATTTCATTTAATAGCATCTGTTACAGTTCTAGTTGTGGAAATAACTCCAAAAAATACAATTAAAAATTTTTTAATGTAAAAGTACTATTCGTATTTCGTCTTTTTTGGTACTTTTTTTCTCCCTTTTTTTAAGATTGATTTTTATTGGCTGTTGAAAACTGAAAATAAAATATTTCTATGTCTCAGCAATTAACTTAAAGGTACTATTATGGGAAGAGTAGCAAAAAAGGGGTAAAAATTTTACCCTTTATTGATTAGACACTGGTTTCAATTTTGTTAATTTGTAAGATAAATATTTAGTTTACAAAAAAATATACCAATATTTGTGAGTGCAAATTTTAAAAAGTACCAAACAGCCATCCGCCTATTTGTACTAGAATATTTGGTGAATTGAATTTTGGCTGGTTGTAGCCAGAATTTAAAAAAAAAATCCCTTTTTATTCATCTTACGCATTGTGAAAAAATATATTCCCTGAGCTTCAAGCCTGTAGCTTTAGCTGGGCAGGACTGGGCGATGTTTATAAGTCAGTTAGTCAGTCAGTTAATTTGGTTGAGAAATAGTTGGTTTAAAGTTTGTTCACCCCTATTCCAGTTGTCGCTAAAAACTTTGTCTTCGCTTTAATTCAACTTTACTTTTCATTGACGTGGTCATCATTTGGTATTCCATAACAATCTAACTACAACGACGACAGTTTATCGTATTTTTTTAATAATAGCACATCTTTAGCTGTAAATTTTTGTGACAAAAATTTTTTGCTTCTGATTAAAATTTTTATTAAAGTGATGAAGACTAAAAGATAATCTTGTATTAGAAAGAAAACTTATCAGGAAGAACTCCGATATGTTCCAGTTACTAAATCGAAACCAAACTCTTTCAAAATGATTAACATGTGATTTCATGAATGAAGTGAAGGCAGCTACATTATGATTTTTATCAACTCACCATTAAGTGTTTGAAAAATTCTGGTTCAGTCTGTGATTTAACTAGGAAAGTAAATTTTTTCCTAAATTTTTAAGGGCTTTTCATTATCACATTGTTTTGTTTAAAAAGATATTCTTCTTCTACTTTTGCAGTATATTTGCCCCCTTTGGCTTTTGTGTGGCCACCAAATGTTTTCAAAAGAGGAATAAAATCAAGTGTGACAAATTAATTTTTGTCTGTTTAAACAAAGTCAGTAAAAAAAAAATTAAAATTAAATATTCACAAAAATAATATTTATTTTGTGGACAATAAATGAAAACGTCATTTTTGTATGGAGGGAGGCTTGTCAGTATTTCTGTACTCCTTGCTAAGTTAAAAGAAATAAAAAGAAAAAAATCATAATGTATGCAAAAATACAGAGAAGTCCAACTGCAAATGTGAGACTCGTTGTTGTTTGTTACCTTTTAAAAAATTCAATTGGGATAAATGAATTGTTTTGTAGCCAAATTTATTAAGAAGAAAAGGAAAACTTTAAATTTTTATTATTATTGGATATTAAAACTTAATTTAAAGAATACATTTTTTAATGAGCAAGTGTAGTTTTGACTATATGCTCCCAAGGTCTAGGCAGTAATCCAACCTCCGACCTTTAGATTGATAGATTAGCACGCTACTTACCCTTTTAAATTTTTTTATTTTAAACAAATTTTGTTTTTTTGCAACAAAGAAATTACCAGTTTACTTTTGACTGGCAAAAGATAGAATCACGTCTTACCAACAAAATTATTTTCTGTGTGTGTGTTTGTATAGGAAAACTAGCATACATTCATAAATAATGTAATGTGATTACAACTTAATTTCGTAGAAAAAGATTTAAAGTTAAAGTAAAAAAAGTGTACTTTAGTATTCTGAGGTGCTTGCATGTGTGAGTATATAAATCCTGTTTTAAAAAAAAGATTGTATAAGCCACACAGCCACACACAGTTATGTATGTAAATTGATAAAAGGCAACAACAGCAGTAAGCCAAAAGTGGTATGAGAGTTAAAATACAATCTTATGAATATTCAGTTACTTAAATGTCAACTAAAAAAAAAAAAAAGTAGAAAACACACACACCAATAACATTTAACTTACTCTCTTTTAGCAAAATCAACCATGTTTTGCTGCACAAACACACAAACGTACATCTACTTTTTAGTGTTTTTTTTTCGGACAAGCTACCGTTTGCAAATGCAAAAAAAAGAGGCGTTAACGTTTCTCTTTTTAAATTAACGCCCATCTTTTATATGCTTCATTGTGAGCATGAGTAAGTGCTTGTCTTAGATTTGCTGTCTCTCTCTCTTTTCTTTAAACTGTTCATTATGAAAGACTCTCATCTCAGTTGGTTTTAATTTATTGTGCTAAATTCACCACTGTGTGTAGAGTTTATTTTTTAGGGTGTGTTAATAAAGTGTGTGTGTGTGTGTGTGCATGTGGCTGTGTGTTTATGGCTTCTGGAGCATTTAAAAATCAATTTGCTTCCGCTTGCTCATTTTCTTTTGATTGAATTCAGTAAAGATGAAACTAATTTAAAAGTAAATAATTGAGTTTGTATGTTAAGGACACCTGTTTTGCAGTTTTTATTTTATTTAGAAATGTTTAAATTAATTAGTAATTAATGAATTTCACTTAAACTGAAACCAATTTTTGCTGCTGCGTTTTCATTGCCAAGCAAACTGTTGCCGTTAATTATAATTTAAATTAAAATTTGTTTTAATTTTTCTGTCTCACGGCTTAATGATTAAAAAAAAAATTAACCACGCCTATTATAACACTAGGGCGATTCAGTAAGAAAAAAAGTAACGGCTAGAGCCTATAAAAGCGAACGATAGTTTCTGTTTTAAATTTGTATTGAAAAGGAGCTGTTATTTTTTAAAGTGGTACAAGTCCACTTTCTTAAAAAAAATTAGTTAAGGGCAATTTTCGTCTTTTTTTCTTTAAGTTTTCATGAGTTTTTTTTATTTTATTTGCATTTTAAATACTACAATTCATTTCCACTTTCATAATGATCCTTCCAGCAATTTTTCTTTAATGAAATAAATATTGTACCAATTAGATGGTATATTATGTGGGTGGTTGGTTTTTGTGACTCACTCACTTTCTTTCTCTATTTTCTTTCTTTCCTCTTCACTCTTCTGTTACTATCCTTCCTCTTCTTTATTTTCCTCTATACAGGTATCACAAAGGGACCACGTCAGAGGACCCAAGTGAGCCCAGCTTTTGTTTTTCTTTTCGGGCGACCTGTTTAACCTAACCTAACCTAACCTATGTGGTTCGAGCTTATCAGCTTATTCAATTGATTGTTGCTGTCGTGTATTGGCCGCTTAACTTTAGCTCACTTCAGTGCGAGAAATATATAAATTTTAAATAAAATCAAGCGCTTAGCATTTTATATATCTCTGACGTTGGGATGCACTTCGAGTTTCGTTAAATATGTCTCTCCTTTTTGTGCATGTTTGAATTTTTTATACGCCAAGCAGCAACTACAAGCATTCTTAAGATTTTAGTTTGTCACTTTTGAAGTTTTTCTTTATTATTTTTTGCTAAGGCTGAGCCTCAGAACTGCATTCCAAAGTACAAGAGGGTTATTATGTATTTCGATTCGAATCGAAATGGTTTTCGAAAAGAATTTTCAATTCGAAAGAAAAATTTAATATAAAGAACTTTCGAAAACCTAGCAGAGTTGAAAATATTAACAATTTTGAGGGTATTTTTTCGAATGTTCTAAATAATTATTTTTTTTAAATTGGAAATTCTATCCGACAGCCTTTCTAGATTCAAATCGAAATCATAATATGCTCCCCAGTATTAGAGCTGATTTTTTTTTAAATAAATTTTTAGTTTATATGAGTTGAACTTAAATGCTCTTCTTCCAAAAAAAAAAAAAAAGTAGACGTAGAATTTAAATTTATGAAAAATTTCGGTGGCTTTAACGTTACATTTTGCAATTATTTTTTGTTTATTTTAAGGGTTTTCATATCCAGCATCTGGTAGTAATTTCAAGTTTTCTATATTTCAAATTTTGTTTTATTGTTTTTTTTATATTGAAAATAAAAATAAAAGAAGCCAGTTACACAAACCGAATCATATTTCATAGAAATCCATGCTCAAGCTTCAAGTTTATTAATCGTTAAGTTATCTGGTCCGAAAGTTAACTTGTGTTCGTTAAGGTTTTTTTTTTTACCTCCACATTTCTGTGCTCAATCCTTGTTTAATTAGATTTTTCCAACATTTCAAAATTACGTTCAAAAAATAGGCAAGTTTCTTTGCCGATTTTCCACAAAAAAGCAATTGTGGGAACTGAATTACTGGTTACCAGTCAGTAATTCAGTTGTCTTAATCAAATTTTGTAAACGAAATTCGATATTATCGGCTGAAATTTTGTTATTTTGTCTGTACAACCGAATTTCTTGCATTGTACCTCCCAAATTCGATTAACCCAATTGAATTTATTAATTGGCAACAAATATGATTCTCACAATCGAAGTTGTTTTCTCAGTTTATTTGCCTCCACACAAAAAAACAATCAAAATTTCAATTGCGATAATCAAAAGTTTTTAGTTGCAGCAACCAGAATTCGATACTACAGTTCAAAATTTATTTCTGGCTGTAAAATCGACTATCATAACTGAATGTTTGATTGGAAACAAATTTAGTTCTCACAACCGAAGTTGTGTTCTCAGTGTTTCTATGCTTTGTTACCATTAAATTTAATTTACTGTGAAGTTTATTGTCAAGTGAGCTAAATGCAACGCAATAGTTTAAAAATTTTTTAATTCCCTAGAAATTTTTTATCTTGTGATAACTGTGGCAAAAATTTTTAAAGTTCTTATGCGTTTAAGCTGTGCTTAAGCATTTTAAGGAATTTCTGCGATTATTTATTTTAAAAATCTTAACATCAAAAGAGCATTTAAATACCTGACTCCCGTCATCTACTTGCCAGTAATTATCCGGTATTAAATAAAATTAAAGTAGATTTTTTGGCTTGTGAATCCAAAAAGATAACAAATTACTGTGCTGTGTTAAGTGACACCACACCGGTTATAGCGCTAGTATTAGGTAATCACTATGATGTCATCCGCAGGAAATGTTATTTGTTAAATTTAGTATTGGCCAGTTACCTGAATGGCAGCTTTAAGCGGCAGACAAACATCATTTATTAACACTGTGGCAAAGGTATTTAATAAAATCCTGTGGAATTTCCTAAATTTATCCTGCTGCCGGCTTATGTCTGTCTGTCTGTTGATTTGGCTGCCTGGGCAGTAGCATAATTTCAATGCTACAGTTTTAAACGTGTCTTCAATAGGAATTTCTGTTGTCAAACTCATCTTGAGTTTTAAAATGCGTATAACGATAATAATAATAATGATAATGATGATGGCGGTAGTAGTAATGATGATGATGATGATGATGATGCGAGACCGATGTGATGCTGATGCTGATGAAAATTATTTTTGGTGGATTGTGGTTTTTTGGATTATCAATGTAGTTTTCTTTATTGTGTTTACTTGCCAAATATTAAATGACCTGAGTTGGTTTGTGTTTATGGCTTGCTCTGTCTCTCTCTCTCTCTCTCTCTCTCTCTATTTTTGCTTGTGTGCCATATGTTTTCTAATCAAATCTTTTCCATTCCAGCAACATGTGTTACCCATCATGCACAGTGCTTTGTCTCCATATAAAATCTATACATATAAAAGAGTAACGTTACTGACTGACTGACTGATTTATCACCATCGCCCTGTCCAAACGGCTCTCACAATATGTAGGACGAATAAGAAGGGATTTTTGAAAATTCGAATATTAAGAACACAAAAAGGGTAACAACGAGTAAAATCGGACTTTTTATATCTCTGGAACTACTACTGATAGAGCCAAAATTCAAACTAGAATACATTATGCTAAAAAAATAAGCGGATGGGTATTTGGTACTTTTTTGATATTATTACATTTGCGGGATAAAAGGTGTAAAACACTAATGTTGGTACGTTTTTTAAACCCAGATATTTTTTAAAGTAACCATCACAGTAACAAAAACTAAATTGTATTTCTTAAAAAAGTCTCCAATGTATATCGGTACTTTTTTTTAAATATTTATAAATATGTACCTTTTTGTAAATTGATGCAGTGTATAAACATTTTATTACAAATTTGTAGTTCCCAATAAAATTCAATGGAAACAAATTTTTTCAATGGAGAAAAAAATGTACCAAAAGACAGAAATATCATTTGTACTTTATATTTGAACAAGTTTAAAGGGTAAATTTTAGATTTATGACAGTAGAATTAAACAGTACTGAATGAAATAAGAAATCGTAAAAGGTACATTGTATTACTTTTCTTGATTTTAATAGTACTTTTTGATTTTTTAGTATTAACAACCCTACAACTACGACTCTGGGCTCAAACGGCTCAGGTCAAAGTTGTGAAATCTTTAAGAGACAAAATGGTGCTTTTTATAAATTGTTTGGTACTTTATGGTTTTTTTTTATTAGCAAACCTAAAAGTACGAGATTGGCCTCAAATGATCTAAATCAAAGTGAAAAAACATAAATATGGTACTTTTTATTAACTTTTAAATGGTACTTTTTTAAATTTTTAATACTAACAACGATAGAACTATGCTCTTGGTCAAAGTAAAAAATTATTAACAAACAAAACGGTACTTTTTATTGATTTGAATGATACTATATAATATTGACGAACCTAGAACTATTAGACTGCGCTCAAATGGTTCAACGCAAGGTGAAACATAATTAAGGCAAGAAAATGATACATCATTGTCACAAAAAAGTAGTCTTTTATTAAAAGCTAACTTTTGTTCATAAAAATTATATGAACTTAAAGGCGTTTTTAGTGTGATTATGGCCCATTGTTTTCAAAAGACAATAACGTAGTCTTGTGTAAAAATAAATTTTTAATTTAATTCCGTAGAAGTTATTATTTAGCTGCCTTTTGGCTTGTGAGAAATCTCAGTTGAGCTTAAAAAATACGTTTTTTAGGCAACATTAGGATATTTTTAATTTTTATAAAATAATTTAAAATTAAAGGAGATAAAAATCCACCTTTTTTAGACTCATATGAAATGAGCCGTATTTTATTAAAATCGCTAAACAACTTTTGATTTTATTCACAATTAAGTCAATCACAGTAAAAGTCACTGCTTTGTTTTGAAACAAATGCTGCCATATCTGATCGCTAGAGTTGCTTTTGCCTTTTTGTTTGGCAGTTTTTTTTCACAATGTAGTAGCCTCTAATAATAAGAAATAAAATCAAAAGTTGTGCGTCAATTTTAATAAAATAGGGCTCGTTTTGTTTGGAATTTAGGGGGTTATATTATTGGATAATAAAATGAACAATTTTTCATTTTGCTTTATTTTAAATAATTATTTGAAAATTAAAAATTTTTAAAACCCCTTATTTGTCACAATTTCCAAGATATCATTGAAACTAGTGCGCCAATTTGAAAACGATGTAAGTACGTCTTGAAGCAAATTTTGTGTCAGAATTTCGGTTTTTCTTTAAAATCAAATATTTATAACAAAACGTTTTTAAAGTAAATCTCACAAATGTCCTGGCACCTACTGAATTTAGCAAAAAAAAAACTAGATATAAAACAAATTCAAGCTAATTAAAAAAAATCAAGTGCAGATTCAAATTAAGGCTCTAAAATACTTTCGAAACAATTTTCAGTTGCTCTGAACCAAAACCGAAAATGAAGCTTAAGTTGCCTGCCCTATAAACAGTAGGGAGCTGCGTATTATTTTTACTTACACAGCATTAGTTACGTTATTTTATTTTTGCTTTCTCATTACCAATTTATGCTTCAACTCACTGTGCAATATGAAGTGTGCATGCTGGCATTTGCATCTGTTTCTATGAAACGTTTTGCTTGCTAGTACAGCGTATGGAGTTCGTATGTAGATAAAGATTTTTTTGAACTCTTGTTTAAATATTTGTTGTATCTTGTTGTGTTTTAAGGTTACTGAAGGTGTTGTTCAATTAACACACTCATAAGAGACTTTTGTTTTGTTTTGTTTAATTGTTTGCAATTGAATGTAAAAAAAGGAAAAAAAATATGTTTTCGATTAATAGGGAAATTTTCCAGCCCTGTTATTTACAAAATATTATTTTCAATATGGGTGGTTTTAAAGGATTGAGGTTTTCCTTTTTTTTTTTTGTTTTAGAATTTTCTTTGTCTAATTAAGGAATGAAAAAAAAATTAACAAATTTGAAAAATAAATCGATATTTTAGTTAGAGCGAGTGGCCAACTGTTTGCTATGAATTAGACTGCTAATAATTTTGTGTTAATTTGGTAAAACCGCTTAAGGTATTTTAGAGGGCTGCAATTTCAGAAGCCCTAAAAGTTTGCCTTATTAAATTATGTCTTCATTGTTATCTCTTTAGCTGGGGAATATATCGCCTAACCATCCCTGAAATTTATTAATAAAGTTATTGATTTAAATGGATCAATTTAATCAAGTTTTACTTAAGTTGACTTAAGCGATTGTTAGAACAAAGTGGAGACTTAAACTGTAGCACACATTCTCTGCAAAAGCAGAGTAAGCCCCGTTTCTATTTTTGTAGTTAAGGCGCCTAAGGCAGCCAGAGGTATTGAGTTCAATAAGTTAATTTAAACAATTTTTACTTAAATCGACTTAAGTTATTTTTGCTTATTAACACATTAAGTCAAATTTAGGACCAGTAAAACTGAAAACTATTTTCAAAGTATTTTTGAGCGCTGATTTCAAATCTGCACTTTGTTTTTTCAAATAATGTATTTCGATTCGAATCAATGAAGACAATTTTCAATTTAAAATAAAAACATTTATGTAGAAAATTCGGAAAAAAAAATTAAATGTTTAAAATTACCCTCAATATTGTTAATACAAATCTGTTGGATTTTCGAAAGGTCTACTTATTAGCTTTTTCTTTCGAATTGAAAATTCTTTTCGAAAGAACTGTATTTGATTTGCACAAATGAATTTTTGTTTAGAAACAAATTTAGTTCTCACAACCAAAGTTGTTTTCTGTGTGTAGAACTTTCGAAAATCCAGCAGAGTTGTATTAACAATTTTGAGGGTAATTTTAAAAATTTTTATTTTTTTTTTCGAATTGAAAATTCGCTTCGAAAGCCTTTTTGACTCTCTTAAACTCGTTTTTTCTCCTAAAGTCAAGAGGTAACATGACTTATGACAGATTTACTTAAAAACGGTTAGTTATATATGACATTAAGGAAAATTCGAAATTCGGCAACAAAATTTTGTTTAAGTCGCACCTACAGTGTTTCTAAATCTGTTTCATACTTTTAAAAATATAGTAAAATTTCTAACAAAAAAATATGTTTGTTATGCAAAATTAAGAAATTTTTAATTTTCAAAAAATTATTTAAAATTGCAAGAGGCAGAAATCTAAAAATTTTTTTATCCCAGCATGTAGCCCTATAAGTTCCAAATTAGAGGATCTCTTTTTTTATTTAACTCGTTAAGAAAGTTTTCATTTTATTCACAATTAAGTCAAGCTATCACTTCTACTTTGGCATCACTTAATTAGCAAAAAAAAATCAAAAATGGCTTATCGATTTTAATATTTTAGGTCTCGTTTTGCCTAGAACTTAGGCTTGATTAAGAAAAAGCTAAATTTTTTCTTTGCTTTAAATATTTTGTTTTTTATTTAAAAAAAAAATTCTAAATAATAATCAAGATTTGGGAATTAGTTTGCAGCTGCTTTTGTTCGAAATCGTGTTTACTTGTGTAATCATGTAATGGAGTTTGAAAGGTAGAACCTTTTTTCTGTTAGGGCTCAGTAATTTAATTTTTTTTTTTACTCTTCCTGATTTTGCCCGTGAGTAGACCAAAACTACATTCCACTTAAATCGCTGTCTAGTAGAATTTTTTTTTTAATTTGACCCCTTTTTCCCCTTTTTATTTCACGAAATTTTGCTTTCACAAATGCTAGAAAATTGAATAAATTTTTATTTACAAAGAAGAAAGAACAAATTTATCTGAAATAGAAAAATCCCAGTTTAACTTTTTAATGCATTTAAACAAATTAAAAAAAGTCACAAAATCTTATTTTTTTTTTACACAATGCAATCTTTGAAATGATCAATTTGTAGAAAATGAGATGAGATGATGATGTCAACAACAATCCAATTATTTGAGTAATTGTTTCACTTTCACTCAGCAAATTAAAATCCTAAAAAGTCAAATAAATTTTAAATACCCACCACAACTCATAGAAAGAAAAAAAAAAGAAATGAACAGGATCGAACACCAAACTACAAGGCATAGAAATGCCATGAGTAGACAAGCGTACTCAGTTCATGCTGGTTAATAATGCCGAGTCTAATATTTAAATGCAGCAAATGTTGTTTCAAAGGAGGATAAAAGTACCAAAAAAAAAACACAAAATTATTAGAAAAAAAAACAACAGAGAAAAGCGCATCAAAAAGTCGAAAGAACAAAAAAAAAAGAGAAACAAAAAGATTCACTGAGCTGATCATAAAACAAAAAAGCAAGAGGATAATGATGGTCAAATGATTTTTTCAAAAAAAAAATCTAAATTTTATATTTGCTACTGCCAGTCAAAAAGATAAGCAGATTTTAAATCTCTTTTTAAAGTTAATGTTTATGTACGCACCTACTGGAACTGAAAAACTATTGAAAATAAATGATTATCTTCTTTACAAATTGAGCATAAGAATCCTGCTAAAAAAAATATTGTCACAAGTGCAAAAAAATAAAAATCCATAAAGAAAACATTAAACGAAAATTGATCAGGAAGCTGACCAGTTGGCCAGTTAGTCTTCTCTAAGTTAAATGAATTATAAAACTAAAGATTGAATGTGTCATGGCAAAAATATCAAAAGTAAATAAATGAAATCCATTTTAAATAAATATTTAATTTAAGCATTAAAGTTGGTGATTAAAAAACCAAAAAGAAATTTAATTTATCCCTAAAGAAGGCAAAAAAAAAATCATTTCAAATATGACGACAAATTCTAAAGAATTTCTTAAAGATTTGTAAAACTTAAAAATAATATTTTTTTTTTTGCAAATTTTATTGCTGCTAATTTAATATGTTTTTGAAAATTTCTCAATTTTACTGGAAAAAAAAATATTTATTTTATAAAATTCTAAAAAGAAATTTTCCAAAAAAAAAAAAATTTACGCTTTTGAATTTTAAGTTTTTTTTATCTTTCAAATGCTACAAGGAAATGCGAAAAGCCGCACCCTGCTATTCAAGATTTAATTTGAAAATTTCCTCTACCAAATATCAAAGTGTATACTGTGATTCATGGAAATGGTTCCTCGAAAACAGAAATACATATTAATTTTAAGGAATCCTAATGGCCGGCTATTAAAGCCATAAACCTGGTTAGGTCAGGTTGGGTTAGGTTTAACAGATCGCTCAAAAGAGAAGATATTGTGATACCAGTAGCTGGTGCAAAAAGACACAGATGGGGATAATGATAGAAAAATAAAAGGATGGAAGAAGCGGGTAAAGAAATAGAGGAGAGAAAGAAGCAAAGAAAGAAACTGAGAAGAGAATGAAAAAGAAAAAAAGAGAATAAAGAAGAAGAGAATAAGAAGAAAAAAATAAGAAGAATAGAATAAGAAGAAGATAATAATAAGAAGAAGAGAATAAAGAAGAAGAGAATAAAGAAGAAGAGAATAAAGAAGAAGAGAATAAAGAAGTCAAGTCAAGTCAAGTCAAGTCAAGTCAAGTCAAGTCAAGTCAAGTCAAGTCAAGTCAAGTCAAGTCAAGTCAAGTCAAGTCAAGTCAAGTCAAGTCAAGTCAAGTCAAGTGAAGTGAAGTGAAGTGAAGTGAAGTGAAGTGAAGTGAAGTGAAGTGAAGTGAAGTGAAGTGAAGTGAAGTGAAGTGAAGTGAAGTGAAGTGAAGTGAAGTGAAGTGAAGTGAAGTGAAGAGAAAAGAAGAGAAGAGAAGGGAGAAGAGAGAAGGGAGAAGAGAGAAGGGAGAAGAGAGAAGGGAGAAGAGAGAAGGGAGAAGAGAGAAGAGAAGAGAAGAGAAGAGAAGAGAAGAGAAGAGAAGAGAAGAGAAGAGAAGAGAAGAGAAGAGAAGAGAAGAGAAGAGAAGAGAAGAGAAGAGAAGAGAAGAGAAGAGAAGAGAAGAGAAGAGAAGAGAAGAGAAGAGAAGAGAAGAGAAGAGAAGAGAAGAGAAGAGAAGAGAAGAGAAGGGAAGAGAAGAGAAAACTCCTAGGGAATATTATTGATTTGGCTAATTGTCTGCCAGGTAGAGATAGAGAAAGTGTTCCATGATCTTCGTCCTCGTCTTGACAATTTCTAAAGTAGTCATTAGGTGACCAAATCATGGTCGCAAAATTTGCAGTAGACCGTTATTGCTGCCACCACATTCCTTAATTAAACTGTATAGAGCCCCAACAAATCATTTGTGCCAGCATTATCTCTTTCAGAGAAACGTAGCGATATGCAGAAAAGTATTCTCAATTTTCAGTTTGCAGGCTGAAGAAGGGGGTTTGCGTAGGACAAAATCGATTTCTTTCTATGGCGTGTGGGATCCTCTCTTTGCCATGTAGCTACAATTCCAATCAGTTATCTCATGTTCATGTAACCATGGCATGTCTCTCGACCTCAAGTCGTCTACCAACCTTAAAAATTTTAAAAAAGCTTTATCGATTCGATTTTAATGCTCTGAGTTGTGATATTGTATTTCCCAAGAATTTTACAAGTTTGTTTCGTGGATGAAATAACTCAAAATTTATATTACAAAAAAAGGGAGAAAAGTAGAATGTGAAAAACCCCTGGGGGGTTACTCTCTATTGCGATGCGAAAGAAAAACCATTCGCATCTGTATGATTTTTACATTGAGTTGCGATGCGTTTTCTTTCGCATCGCAATAGAGAGTAACCCCCCTGGAATTTTTAGTCATAATTGGGGCTTACATTTTTCAAAAAACTCAAACGGTATTTACACCTGAAAACATAGAACTTCTTCTGTTCTTTTCTAATGAACACAAAGAGCCTGAGTCCGTTTTAAAGTTGTGAATCCAATTTTTCTGCATTAATTCTAGAGTCTGGTTTGATACTCATGTACAACCCTGCCACTTTTCTATTGTGCTACGAAGTTTATTTGAGAAACTTTTTAAATTGCTGAAGAGGGGGGGGAGGGGGGTATAGGACTTGAAGTAAACAAGTTTTAGTAGGGGGAGGCCTGCACTAAATAATCACCAAACAATTATTTTTTGTGTCTTCTGAAGGTTTTCTAATTATGTCCTTGTGTTTTGTGCAGTCTCAGATCCAGGAAAAGAAAAAAAGTTAAAAATATTTTTTCCTTTTAATTGAATCATTTTCTATAACATTTGCCTTCTGGAAAGCTCAAACTAGATACGCATCTGATTGTATTAAATGTATGTGCGTGTGAATGATATTTCATAAATTTATGGTTTTTTTTTTAGCACATTCATACCGACATGTGTATGCGTATGTATGAATGAGTGAGCTTGGACCTTTTTAGTGGCCATCAATTTGAAATTAATATTTGTCTCCCTGGGTTTCTAATGTTTTTTTATAATTTCAGCTTAAACAAACATTTTGTCAAGTGGTTGGTCTCATACTCTTCTTCTAGTTGAGCGTGCTAACCGTCATCAATAAATTGAATGAGTTGTCATGGGTTTACACACGTTACAAAATTTTTACAACAAAATATATGTGTTTAATTGTGTACGAGTATGTGTGTTTGAATATGTTTTTCTTTTATAAAAGCGTTTCCGGTATTTGAAATTGAATGGATGAATGGATGGTTATTAAATGAATGAATATTATTCGTATCTCAATTGATATTGTGATACTCGTATTATTTACATTATTGGTACCTTTTACTATGATGATGTTGTTGGTCATTTTGTTTTTCTTTATGCACATACATAAATCTATTTTAAAAAAATTTTATTTCTTTTGTAAAATGGGTATTTGCCTATTTTATCCTTGTTTTTTTTAAGGATTCTTAAAAATAAACATTTAAAGTGTGATTGATAAATATTTGAAATGGATTTGATAAGAATCAATTATGTGAATTAGTTGAATAAATAATTAAGACTAAATATCAGGGCAAATTATAATGCATGTCTCAGTAAGAGTGCACTTTTTCATTTAAGTGATGCCTTTTTGTTTGTTTAAGTGGCAACTCTGAAATTTGCCAGCTGTCACGTATGTTTATTCCGATTATTAAAACTGGACCATTTTTTCAAAGAACAGTGGGTTATAATTGTGAGGGAGCAAAGTGAAGTCAATGACTATTTTTGGAAAAAATTCATCTCGCATTTTCATCTTAATGACTTCGTGATAAAGTAGTTGTTGTGTAGTGAAACAATCGATTTATTGCAGCATGAAATGCAAAAGTGATCTGTTACTGAGACACCCTTTATATAATTTTCCTTAGCAAATTTTTTTCTTTTTCGGAAATTTTAATTTAACATGAATTCTGCCACATTTCATCACATTAAGTGAACTGGTGCAGAAAGACTATGCTGTGGGTGGCAATAATGCTTCCGTTAAAGTTACTATTGCTCCTTGAAATTTTTCCAGCTAAAAAATTTTACTTTGAATTTTTTTATCTTAAAAATGTAGAACATAAGAACCTGGAATAAGAGCCTGTTACTACCTCACCCTAATAGAAAAACATTATAAGTGACTCAAAATTTCAGGCCAAACTTGAAAATTTTTGCAAAATTTTTTTCCAATAACACTGTGTTTAGCACAAAATAAATCGCAGATAAATCCGTTGGCAAATAAAAATTTGTATAGCAAACAGACAGACAGAAAATGTGGGCGTGTACGTATAGATTCTAAAAAACAGATCGCCAAATAACAATCGTTAAAATTTATTACATCTGGCAGCCATAATTAAAAAGCAAAAGCGTTTTATTTTTAGTAGTCTGTTTGCCATCTTGTGGTAATTTCAATGAAATAACATTTTTAGTGCTTTAAGTATTCACAACTTAACTCTTGTTAAGACCCCTCATTCATTTTTTTGAAATGAAAAATTAAGTAGAGACACATTGTGTCAACTGTACATTAACTTGGCAGCACTTGTGTGGGTAATACTTCTTCAGCAGTGCCATTTAGGGAAAATGTAAAAGTACCAAACCACCAAACCACCATGTGTAAAATGTAAATGGACAATAAATGCAGGCAGAATATTTTTAAAAAATATTTATCTACAGCCAATCAATTTTCTTTCTGTTTTTCTCTTAAGATTTTAAGGCACATATATAGACACACACCCACACACATTATCACTGGCCATAATGATAGCATTTCTTTGGATTTTGTTCCAGTTGGATAAAAATTGTTTAGATTTTCATGTGAATAAACTAAAGAGCTGCACAAGCATACTTGAAAGCACAACAAACATGTGTATTATTTTATAATAAAAAATGCTTGTAAGCCATTTCAAGTATACAACACTTTCGAATAAACTATAATATCTCTGCCTCTGCCAGTTTATAGGTAAACAAAAAATATGACGAAATAAATTATAAGTGCGTACAAACATGCATAAATACGTCGATTTCTCTAAGAGATTTTACCATAGAAGATTGTGAGATGGAACACATATCATTTTAAAGGGGAGGTCATCTAGATTTGTAATTTGCAAGCCAAATACTCAGAAGTGACTTTGGATTATTTAAAAATTTTTTTTTGAAATTTCAACATACCCCAGTGCTGTTGCTCTGAGGGATTTTAGCAGCTTCCGGAGTAACCATAGCAGATTTCAAAGAAAAGGTTGTCTAGATTTGTATTCTAATGCATAAATACTCAGAAATTACTTAGGATTATTAAAAAAAAATTTTTTAAATTCCCTCATACCCCAGTATTCTTCTTCTGAGGGATTTTACAATTCCCCACTTTGCCGAGGTATATTCCCGATTTTGGCCATGAAAGGTACCAAAGAAATTTAATCTGTAGGTTCTTAACTTTCTGAAAGTGTTTTAAAATTTTCTGAAAACTTTGTAGTTTTCAGAATTCCTTGAGAACAACAGTACTGGGGTATATGGAAATTTAAAAAAAATTTTTTTTAAAATAATCCAAAGTAACTTTTGAGTATTTGCGTAATTGAGTAAAAATCTAGGCAGCTTCCCCTTTAAAATGTTGTGTGTCCCTTCCCGTAATCTTTAATAGTTCGTTCGAAAGTTGCTAAAATCACTTAGACCAACGGTACTGGGGTATATGGAAATTTAAAAAAAAAAAATTTTAAATAATCCAAAGTAACTTCTGAGTATTTGGGCTGCAAATTACAAATCTAGACAGTCTCCCCTTTACAATTATATGTGTTCCTTCCCGTAATTTGCTATGGTTCGTTCGGAAGCCACTAAAATCCCTGAAAGCAACAGCACGGGTATATGAAAATTTCAAAAAATTTTTTTTAAATAGTTCCAAGTAACTTCTGAGTATTTGGCCGGTAGATTACAAATCTATGCCATCTCCTCTTTAAAGTGATATGTGCCCTATTCCGTAATCTTCTTGAGAAATCAACGTATTTATGCATATTTGTACTTACGCACTTATATTTCTCCTAAACATATTTAATGTCGGAAAACGTATGTGATAAATATGCCGTAAATGCTGAGAAGATATTTACAAATACTAAAAAACGTAACAGGTTACGTTAAAACACATTTAACTCGGTATATTTATATTCACTCACTTCATTTGAATTGACATAAAGAAGAACTGATTGAAATATCTGGCGATGCTTCATTGCAACAGGAATTTGATAGTAAAATTCCAATTCAGTTTCGATTATTTTGCTTCGTGCTGTTGCCATTCGTAACCTCATATTTATGCAAAACCGGATTTTCTGCTTTAGCAGCCATGAAATCAATATATCGAAATCGTTTAGTAGAGGAAAGAGAAATTTGGGTGGCTGCAACGATTTGTGAAATTTTGAGCTAAAAAACATAAAATTTTTCATATCAAATTTTTATTAATTTTTGTTTAGTTTTATTCTAGAATACGAGTACTTTGTTTTTTACAACTTGAAAATGTTTATTGTTTCATCTAATAAGGCGGGCGGCAATTTTTTTTTCTTAAGTAGCCGCAGTATCAGAAAGTTTGGAAGCCGCTAGAGTAAAGTGAAGTCAATGCATTTCCATCTGAAAGGCTTCTTGGTAATGGAGTTCTTGTGGCCTCTACTGGACGGCATGGATTTGCACGAGACGTTGATACCTGACCCACAAAGCTCTTGAAACAATCGATATATTGCAGCGGGAAATGTAAAAGTGATTTCTTACTGAGACACCCTTTATATGGTATTTCCACTTTTGAAAATGTACTTTAATTTACAATGGGTCTAATTATTCATTCTGTGCCGCGTTTGCGGAAAGCATTTTTTGTGTGGAAGCAAAATTTGCATTCAAACATTAACACAATTCATTCACAATAGACAAATGTTTAAGTCACAATCAAATGAAACAATTCAAAATAATAAGATAAGTCGACAGCAACGAATAATAGCAATTTGCCTATCTGTCGATATTTCTTTCAGCAAAATTTTCCTTTCCATGCGGAATCAATAAGTTATACGACCCAATTTAAATCGAAAAAATTAGTCCATTAAAAAAACCGATACCGGAGCAACTTCTATCGAAACTTTAAACTTTTTTCATACAAAAAGACTAAAATTTCTATCGTTCTCATTCGATATCGAATGTTACGATTTGAGCCCAAAAAAAGAAAAAGTTTAATTGAAAAATTTTAAGAATTTAAAAGAAAATTAATTCGTTCGTTAATTTCGGTATATGCAATTATTATGTATTAATTAATTAACTGTTTGTCAAGTGGCTTTGATTTGTATTTTGTTTATTAAATATTTAGACGGTAGTTTTTCGGCTTAAACTAATTTTTGGCAACTCTTTAGCTCTAGTAGCAGCTATTGCTTAAATAATGAATTTTATTTTACTTAAATTTAAAATGAAAAATTAATTTTAAAATCATTTATGTGTAATTAAGTTATTAATTAGAATATTTTATGTGTTCGTAATACGAAGATGCGCCATTACCAACACTATCACTACCGCCACCACCACTAGCTGAACTGTTTGTGGCGCCCACACTCAATTGTTGCAAATGTAAAGGTGGAGTTGCTATTGTACCTGAAGGTGGGGTTAAGGGCGGCAAAAAAATTGGCTTTCGATCGATTAAATGTGATGTGTCCATTGATGATGTTGTTGCTGTTGTTGATGACGATGTGGGTGGCAAATGTGTTGAAGAGCTTGTTGTTGCTGTTGGTGGTTGTGGTGGTGGGGTCATGCATGAATTGTGATGCGCATGTTGATTATGATGATGAGTTTGATGGTGATGATGATGATGATGATGGTGTGATGCTGACAGAGATGACATTTGGGTAAGAGACATTGAGCGTAAACCTGCAACAACAAGTAATGAAACAAACCATTTCAGGATTATTAAATATTTTTATTTATTTGAATAAAACGCTGAAAACTGTGAGCTTAAGAGTGTGTTAAATATGTGTGTCTGTTACAAAGTGTTTATTACTCTTTTGAATAGCAAAATTAATTGCTTTAAGAACAAGACAAAATTTATGATCTTAAACAAGATTTTAATGTTTTAGTTTCATACGGCCCTATAATAAACACTTTATGATTGACGTGATCACCAACAAGATGATAATTTTTTTTTTTTGTTGAGTACTTACCATTGTCTATGTTGTAAGTGGCGCCTGTGGGTGAGGAACCATATGGATTGTAACCATTGCCGACTGTTACTAGTGAGGCTGCTGCATAATCTAAACTATGATTTGTTTGCATGTTAGTACTAGTTGATGTTATGGAGGGTACAGGCGATGAATTGCTGGTCGGTGCATTTGAAATGTTGTGAGCAAGAGGCGGTGTTGTACTGTTATTGTGTAAAGCCGCTATATTTGAATATTGAGGTAGTGAATTTTGATTATGTGATGACCAGGCATCATTAAAACCTCCTGCTGCCGTAGCTGTTGGATAATCGTAAGAGGCAAAAGCTTGTGTAGCATAGAAATTTGGATTGTCCTAAAAAAAAAAAATTCTTAAGATCTTTTGTTGGGAAATCTAAAGAAAAAAATATGAAATTTACCATTCCCGTGTCGTAGGATGCTGTGCTATAAAATCCATTAGCTGCTGCATACGGTTTAACCTTGAGCTTGGATCTGTAGCCTCTGGGTCTTCTACGTAAACTGCCTTCATCTTGAAACATGTAGGCTGAATTTTGTTCGATGGTCCAATAATTGCCTTTGCCGGGTTTACCCACACCCATGCCTTTGGGCAGCTTTTTGAAACATTCATTTAAACTCAAATTGTGTCGCACAGAGTTCTTCCAACCCACATAAGTACCACGAAAAAAGTCAAATCTAAAAAAAAAAAAAAAAAAAAAAAAATATGAAAATGCAGCAGGTACTTTAACAGCTTTTTAGTCAATGTAATACTTGTGGCTTGCTTGCATTGTATTGCAAACAACAACAAAAAAAAAATTGCTTTTCCTTCCTTTGCACGTTTTTCTGCTGCCCTCTTTTATTTATACGACTTATGATTTCTAAAGGGTGGTTAAATTTTAAGGGCCGATGTTGAATGTGAACCACCCCTAAACGTCAGGTTTTTTTCTGCATTTCATTTGACATTTCTCAATTTCAGACTAACTCAATTTGAATTATGGAAAAATACACAATCGGGCAACGCGTTCAAGTTATTCAGGCTTATTATGAAAATGAAAATTAATTTTCGAAGAAAATCATCTACAGTGATGAGGCACATTTTCATCTCAGTGGACTCGTCAATAATTGTCGCATTTGGGCGAATGATAATCCAAGAGTGATTGTCGAAAAACCAATGCACCCACAAAGAGTGACAATTGGCCGCCAAGATCATGTGATTTGACACCGTTAAACTTCTTTCTTTAAGGTTATTTGAAAGAAAAGGTGTACGTCGATAAGCCAGCAACAATTCAAGAGCTAAAGCATGAGATAATTCGGCACATTAACGGCATAGAACCTCAATTATGCCTTAGCGTCATCGAAAATTTGGACCATTGGATGGAGGTGTGCCGCCGAGGTCGCGATATTTTGTTCCATACATAATTGAACCGTATCATATTATCATAATAAAAAGAAATGACAATAATTTTCTAAATAATTTGTGTTTTATTCAAAATCAACATCGGCCCTTAAAATTTAATCACCCTTTAGTTGTTGCTCATATTACAAGAAAAGATACCAACTCCATTATTAAATTAAAAACCAAATAAACATTTGATTGCAATAAATAAATAAATAAAAACCAATAGAATTGATATTAAAATTCTGGAAAATTTTAAATATTTATAAAAAATTAAATAAAAATTAAACTGGGACGACTTTAATAAGCAGCCATTCGAATTATTTTCAATTTTCGTCTCATATTTACTTTAATGCGCTTAATGTGTGTGTGTGTGTGTGTGTGTGTGTGTTTGAAGTTCAATAGCTTGATAATATCCGTTTTGTATTTCTTTGCTACTCACATTCTTCAAAATAAATAAACTTATCCCATTTCAATTTTTTAATTCTTAAAGGGTTTACTGCTTACCAACCACCGTTATAATTCTTTGCGTAAATGAATTAAATTACTAGGGAAGGTGCACTTTTTAAGTAAAATAAATTTTAATATATTTACTTGCGGCATTATGGAAAAACAGCTTATGTCTTATTAAGTCATTTTAGATCTCGTTCATGTGAAAAAGAAATTGAAAAATCTAAACGACTTTAGTCTAATGAAAACCACTCAATTTTTTGAATTCTTTTTTTAAATATAAATTTTTATGTGCTGTTTTTATAAAACAAGCGATCAACTCGTCTAGAAATTTGGTAAGGAAAACCTTAAGCTCGTTATGTCAAAGAGAAAATTTTATATTGCATGATATGTCGAATATAAGACCGATTTCTATAACACAAGCAATCAACTCGTTGAGAAATTTTATATGAAAAGTATTCAAAATATTGAGTGTTTTTCATACTAATTTTTTTAAACGAATTGATCGCTTGTGTTATAAAAACATTGCAAAACCAACTAGATGTAATCACGAGTGATGTCATTCAACAATTCCAGCGCTAAAATTTTTTGTGTGAGAAACATTTAGCAAGAGTTTTGTAGAATCAACTCTGCAGTCACACGTTTAACGCTCTCATAAGAAAAAAATAGTAAAGCACTCGTCCATAGAGACTAATTGTTTCAGCAACCTTTTAAAGTTTTAAAGAATTATTTTCGTTACTGCTTCTACGTCTTTATTGCGATGCGAAAAAAAACGTTACGAAATTGAATCTTTAATGTGTTTTAGTTTACTTTTTGCATTTGTCCGGTAGTACCCAGCTCTGTAATGCGTAAGTGCTTTGCTAATCTTGCGATTAGCAACGAGCAAAACAAAACATTTAGCTTTTGCATCTCAATATGGAGTACCTACCTCCCTGCAGTTGCTGGACTCAGATTTAACAACCGCTGACATCTTCCCAGCATATAGAAAATAACTTCTTTCTTTAAAATCAAAATTTCATTCGTCGTTATCGAATTTTTTAATTAAATCAACCCAAATTTTGTTCTTTCTTTTAAACACATTTCGAGCTGTAAGACCGATTTTCTAAAGTCAAGATTAAAAATTTTGACTATCATAAAGGAGTTTGTGATTGCTGTTTTTATAACACAATTTTATATAAAAAATATTCAAAATATTAAGTGCTTTTATGCAAATATTTTAGACGAGTTGTGTTATGAAAACAGCATTTTAGTTCTCACAACCGAAAGTTGTTTCCTGTGTGAGCCATCTTTAAAATATTTGTATCACTTTGTAAATAAAAGATCTCTCGATAGGGAGCTCAAAACTGTGTTAATATGGAGAACCGCTTGTGTTTTCTTAAGTCATTTTAGAAGACTACAACTTTAAAAGCCCTTAAATTTCTTTTTCAAAAACTCTTTCGTTCGCCCCCACCATCCCTGAATCTTGTTAATCAAGTTAATAAGTTGATTGCGACAACAAGTTAATTTTTACTTCAGTCGACTTAAGTGATTTTTATTTTGTTAGAATGAAACAACGTACGTGAAATTTAATTTTTTTTTCAAGGAAAAAAACTTTGCTTGTGACTCGCAATATTAAATTTATTTTCAAGTGAAAATTCAGGCCATTCTGATGATAAAATTTGTTTAATTGTACCAACACAAAATTTTAGTTTTTGTGTTTCTTAGATTAAATATCTAAGAATGTCTTGAAAATTACTTTTAAGATTGAATGGGGGGGGGGGGGGAGGGGGGCGGACTATGTTCCATAACTGAAGTATTTTGTTTTTTAATAAACACCACAACACAAATCTGCGAAGCTTCTTGGCTTGTCTTCAGAAAACAGTCAGATTCTAGGCATTAATCGAAAGTGAAACTTCTATTCACTAATCTCCGGGGGCACCAATAAATTAGACTTTAAAAAATTCATTTTGTATTCGGCTGAACTCTTGTCAAATTTAGAACAAGTTAATGTAAAGCATATGGGTGGTCATTGTTTTCGTCTCGATGACGATACTCATAATCAGCCAAATTATTTACTGCTGATAGCTAAAAACTTGCTCTTCTATAGATCAGTGGGTAGTGCACTAATTTGTCAAAGGGGTGGTAGCTCAGGTTCCATATCTATCTAAGCCCAAATCGTGACATTCGCTCGAATTCTATCGCGTTGCAATATCAACAACGTATGTGGTCATTCTGATACCAGCCTGTACAAATCGACAACGGTTGCCTGTTAACTTAGACAAAAACCTAAGATTTTATTTTTTTTTTTGACAACTCATGCTATCAATTTGTTTACACTGAGAAAACAGCTTCGGTTGTGATAACTAAATTTCTTTCCAATCAAAAATTCAGTTGTGACTTACTCTTACAGCTAAAAATATTTTTAGGAGAACTAAAAATTGGTTACCCCAACTAAAGCAATTGATTATCACAACTGAATTTTTGATTGCAAACAAATTTAGTTCTAACAACCGAAGTTATTTTCTGTGTGTACGTACATTGTGGAATTGAAATTTCCAACGTTGTTAATTTGACAACGCATGTTGTCATTTCAATAACCGTATGGTATTATTTCAATACCACATGGTGTCATTTCTACACCAGTATGGTGTCAATTCTGCAACGCTATGTAGCCAATAATGCGTTGTTAAAATGAGATCATGTGTTGTTAAAGCAAGCCATCGCTTGTGGTCATTTTGGCAAAGGATGGTGTAATTTTTTGCTCTGTGCGAATGTCAGGATTTGGCTTCTAGGGGTTTTCTGCAGGCAAGCTGAGCAGATTCTCCTGTTTGTGTTGTTTATTTTATTGGCAGTTTGTTATTTTTTAGATTTTTCTCGCAAGTAATATTTTCCTATGGGCCACAACCGCAGCGCTACCCCTATAAGATCTTTTGTGCAGTCGAGTTCCTAACTATAAACCGAGACTCCTTCAGGGAATTTAGTTCATTTTAATATAGGAGTGTCAATTCCTTAGCAACTCACTTGGGGTAGCCCATAAAAATAATCATGAGCGGTAAAAAAAATTAAAAAAAGTAAATCTGCAAGTAAAAAAGCATTACTTCGCTCAGTGAGAAAAAGTCGTTCAACTGTATAAAAACAATCGCTTGTACTCTCTAAGCAGCTTTAATAAAACTTTATTCCGGACAACAGTTTCCAGTGAATTTTCGGAGGGCTACTCTGTATTGCCAAGCGAAAGCTAAATGTTTTCCGCTTGCTTTTTGGTTATCTCAAGATATGTGGGTGTATGAAACGACGTTGACATGCGCGGGGTACTACCAGACAAATGCGAAAAATAAACGATCAAACACATTAAAGATTCGATTTCGCAGCGTTTTTTTCGCATCGCAATACAGAGTAACCCCAATCAATTAAAATTTTATCAAGAACGCAAAATAGTTTATTTTTAAAAAATAACAAAATTGTTAAACTGTTGGCCAGTGTGCACTGAAAAAATTATATTGCAGGATTTTAATTAAATGCGGCCTAATTATGAGGGACATTGCCGAGGCAAACACAGTGTATTCCTATTAGCAAAGTCGTTTATTTTAACGACACTCGTAGTAAAACTTTGACAAATAAATTTTATTAAAAAAAAAATTACTATATCTGTGCTAATAAGGAAAAATCACTTAAGTCGGCTTAAGTAGAAATTGGTTTGGTAGGAAACAAACCGGTTTGTTAGAACCGAAACCATTTTATAAGAAAAACTTTTAGGGATGCCAACGTTAAAGTCTTCCAACACATAATCAGTTTTTCCATATTAACCCTGACTTCTGTACACAATTTGAAACAAAAATTGCTGACAATCGTGTTTTGCTATCGAGTGATACACAAGTAACAACAAAATTTTTGTAAATTCCAAACTAAAATGAAGTTGCTGTTCCTCTGCTGCTCTTTTTCTGAAACAATTCTATATAAAAGACTTAAAAAAAGACTCAAAAACAACTCACTTCTTTTGTAAGAAACTATAAATTTCACTTAGTGTTAGTTTTCCTGTGGGAGACTCTTTAATGGCCATGGCAATCATATTGATATAACTGAGGGCTGGTTTTTCGGGACGTCGGGTGCCAGCTTTTTTCGTTGTGTCCGGTATTGCCAATTCCTGAGATGATTTTTTTAAAATTTGCTGGTGCTGCTGGTGCTGCTGCTGCTTAGACGAATTATTTCCGTTATCACTGTTATTGCTGTGAATTGATTTTGTGGGTGACGAGCTAATTGAGTAGATGGCGGACGCAATGACATGACTTGAATCATTGTGAGAATTATTAATTGATGTTATGACACCACCTGAAGTGGAGCTCGAGTTGGAGGTATGTTGTATACGTTGCAGAGATTGTTGCAATAGCTCCTGGGAATTATTGTTGGCATTCATGTGTTCGGCCACATTGTTATTGTTATGCGTATGATCCTGCAGATCTGTGCGATCGGTGTGATTGTTTTGTAAATAATCCATGGAAGTTTTGCTGGAACAATATTTAATGGTGGAAGCATAATGATGATTTAATTGTTGTTGGCTGGTGGGTAAAAGACTATTAACAATTTTATGGTCATTTTCGTTGTGATAAAGCTGTTGTTGTTGTTGTTGTTGCAGTTCATTTTCCGTCGGTGTGCGATTTGCTAAAGGTGATGAGTTTTCAGAGGGTGGTATCACCTCATCATTGTTACCACCACCACCACCACCGCCGCCGCCAACATTAGTTTGTGGGTTGCCCAATAGCACACTATATGAAGAGATGGGACTTGATGATGTGGGCGGTGTTGCCATGCTGTGCATGGCACTTAAACCATAATTCATGGCATCCGATTGAGTCATCATTGTGGTGGCCTGATGATATTTACGCTCATTTATATAAGCGGGTATTAGGGTGGGTTTTTCATCCAGCATGTCTGGAGAATTTTGTTGCATACGCATCAGGGCATGATGATGATGATGGTGGTGGTGGTGGTCACTTGAACTGCCTATACCTCCGTACATGATGGGCTGAAAATTAGATGCATTTAAAATGTTCGCAGGTAAATTACGATACAACGACGAATGATGGCTGCCCAATTGATGCAGGCCATGAGATGATGAATTCAAACAATTTGTATCTAACATGTCTTCACTTTTTATCATTTTGTAAATATTTTTTTTTTATGTTTTTGCTGCTTCTCTATGATCCAGCATATATTTTTAAAATTCAATTTCAATTTTCTTTACAATTTAATTAATTACCAAAAAATAAATTTTTTTTTATTAAATTTTATTTATGCCCAACAAGTCGTTAATGTATTAAAAAAAAACAACAACAAGTTTTAGGTTAATCCGCTTATTATGACTTCACGGTTCCGTTAATCTAATCAAACTAAATTTTGTGCTGCTCCAGCTGCAGTTTAATTGTGGCGGCATCCATTAAATTAAATACACTCGAAAATCCTTTTCTTTGAGTCGTTCGTTTGTAATTTATTCACTCTATAATTAGCTCTCACTTTCAAGTGTGTTTTGTTATATTTTTGTTCACAATGGGTTAAATGCACACAAGTATGAGCATGTGTTTGCATGCCTGGGTGGGTGTGTGTGATCTTTTTAATAGTGATCCGTTGCCGGTGTATACTTAGTCTTTCGTAGCGTATGTTGGTGTGTGTAAGCTATTTAGTGATGTTTTTAATGTTAAGATCCCCAGATACAAACAATCCATAGACTCTTGCTTTTGCAGGCCGTTTTTTTTTTATTATTTTTTTATTTTTTTTTTTTTCATTTTCTCTTTTTTGGTTTAGAGCAGAATAGTAAAATTCCTGAATTTCACTCAGAAAACCCAGAAATTGTTACAGATTTGTCTGCTTAATTTCATATTGAGTAAATGAGAAATACCGTTAAGAGCAAAGATTTTATGAGAAACTAAAAGTTGAAGATGTTTTTTTTATTTTTTTTGCTGATTAAACAAAAATATTAAATTCTTGTACGAGTACAACAAAACTCTTAATGTTTTTTGTTATAAAAAGACCTTGAGATATTGATAGTTAATGTAGGCAGATAAAGTCTTTGTTGTTGTTTTAAAAATGAAGTTAAGAAACCTAATTTTCAGAAACAAAAAGCATTAAATTTCCTTCATTCTTTTTTTATATTCGTATTTTCTTTTTTAATTAGATTTTTTTTAAACGGCTTGATGATGGAAATATGATAAAAACAGAGTAGACTGGACTTTACACTCATTTCGGGGGTCTCAATGTGGTGCATGGTAGTAAGACATTTGCTTGCTTTGTAAAACTTCTAGGCTTGTCTGCCGAAAGGCACCCTCCACTACATCTAGCATATTCAAGAATCAATTTTTGTTCTATTCGCAATTATTTCAAAAAATACTCTGACTTGATAGTAAAGGGTGTTTTTTATGGACGTATAGAACTTTAAGTTGGCATTACTGTTCAAGATGGCGACCGATTTAACAGCTGTCAAGTGATTTATTCTCAGTTTGGTTTGGCAATTCATCATGAATAGACTCACGCCTGAACAACGCTTGCAAATGGGCCCAAAACGAGATTGCCGTTGTTCCCGATTTTCATAAGCGAATTTTGTTTAGCGATGAAGCGCACTTCTGGTTGAATGGCAACGTCAACAAACAAAACTGCCGCATTTGGATGAAGCTAATCCTCAAGTGTATGTCGAAACACCGTTACATCCAGAAAAACTGACTGTTTGGTGCGCTTTATGGGCTGGTGGAATCATTGGTCCGTAACGTTACAGTCAATGGTGATCGGTATAGAGCCATGATTACTAACTTTTTCATTCCTGAATTGAACAACCATGATGTCCAGGAGCTGTGGTTTCAACAAGACGGCGCAACATGTCACACAGCTCGTGCCACAATCGATTTATTGAAAGACACGTTTGGTGACCGCCTAATTTCACGTTTTGGACCTGTGAATTGGCATCCAAGATCTTGTGATTTAACACCGCTAGACTACTTTCTGTGGGGCTATGTAAAGTCATTGATCTATGCGGATAAGCCACAAACGCTTGACCATTTGGAAGACAACATTCGCCGTGTTATTGCCGATATTTCCACAAATGTTGGAAAAAGTCATCGAAAATTAGAGGTCCAGATTGGACTACATCCGAGCCAGCCGTGGCGGTCATATGCCAGAAATCATATTTAAAATGTAATGCCACAAGATTATCTTTCGGATAAATAAAATTCATGTCAATCGAATAATCCATCGTTGTTTTATTTCAATTTAAAGTTCTATACGTCTATAAAAAACACCCTTTATTTTATTGATAACAACGGTTGGTTGTCAACTTAGAAAAAAGCTGCGATTTTACTTTTTTGATAAAGAAGTTGTTAAATTGATAGCAATATGTTGTCAACTTTCCAATTAACAAGCGTTGTCAAATTGACAACACATGTTGTCATTTTCCACAACCTTATGCTTTCATTTCGATAATGCTTTAATATCAATAATGCCTTTGTTAAAATGAGACCAAGCGTTGTAAAAGCAAAACACAAACGTGGTTGATACACTATTGACCCCGTTTGTAGTCATTTTGACAACGAATGGTGTCATTTTTCTCTGGGTGAAAATGCAAACCTAAAGAAATGGCTTATGGTAAGAGATTTTAGTCGAATGAAGAGCTCATTACCGAAAACAACTCCTATTTTGAGGGCTTTGAGAATACCTAATAATTTAAAGTATAAAAAAAAGATCACAGTGTTCGGTAAATCATGCCTTGTATTTCTATCAGTCTTGCGTGAAACTGCATAACAAAAAAAAAAAAGGAATTGCAAATGGCCATACAACAATGTGGTGTGGTGTCTCTTTAACATAAAGTAACTAGTAATGCCGCTAATAAAAACAGATTTTAATGGCTTAAAACTGCTTATTATGGCAGCAAACCTGTTTTCAAACCAAACCTTCCAACTAGTGAGCCAGCAGTTGGCTTAAACAACTTATTTATTTTACACCTTTTTTCTACAACAAAAAAAAAAAAAAACAAGTTTCATTCATTCATGCGTAGCCATACATACGAGAATTACATTGAGAGCAGAGAAAGAAAAAAAAGCCGCCATTTCTGTTTATTTAAAACTAAAAGATGTCACCACCTTTAAATCAAATGTAAATACAATAACAACAACTACAACATTTATTTACATATGCTTTCTCCCATTTCGTTTTGATGACACTTTTTTTTTTGTCATTTTTAAATTATTGAGACACACATTAGCTTGTTCTCTTATAAATAAAATGAGCAGGGGCATAACTAAAATTATCACTACCGTGATGATCATCATCATCATCATTATTATCATGAAGAACAAACAAAATAGGCGGAGTTTTGTTTACATTATAAAATGAAAAATTAAAAATAAAAATAAAATTGAAAAATCAAAATTGAAATACGAAGAAAATAAGAGGAAGAAGCATCACCAGAAATCTGTACGTTGAATTCGGTACGATATGCGTCAGCTAGTATAAGCGATTGGCAAGTAAGCAAGCAGGCATTCAGGCTGACTGGTTGGCTGGCAGGCTAACTGGCTACATAAATGATTGTTTGGCATTTTGAAAACGCAATGCTTTAATTTTATAACACACACACATACATACACACTCATGAAATACATACGAGTGAGTATTATTTGAGGGAAAATTAAATATTTTTTTTAAAAAAGAAGAATATTTTTGGGTTGACCATATCAGCTGAGAAAATAACCAGAGTTTTTGCAAAGAAACGAAAGGAATTAAATGCAAACGTTCCGTTTTGTAGTGTTTCAGCATATTATTATGGAACGATTGCACTCGTTGCGTTTTGTTTCTTTGCAAACTCTGTTAACATCTAAATTTGTTACCAAAGAAAAATGCTGTTGTGCCAATAGAAATTCGGTGTTATAGCTCGAAATTTTTTAAGAGATGTTGTCGCATCCTGGCTGCTGCAAATAAAAACATTCGATTATCACTACTGAATTTTTTATTTGAAACAAATTTTTGGCTCTCGCAACCAAAGTGTTTTTTTGTAACACTTTATTTGCCATTTAATAGGCAAATGTCTTCCTAAAACCAAGAAAACCCATGCGTAAGAAGACAAATACGTCTAGTTAAATACGTTTTTTAAAACATCGCATGCGATAAAAAAATTTCCATACAAATTCTTCTCATATGTAGTGAATTTAAAGGGGTTTGTAGAAAGATGAAGCCATTCTGGAAAACACTCACACTGTCATCCTGCTAATACAGTTTCTCTTAATTGTATTTGTGAAATTTTTCGCATTTATTTTTATGTTGGTAAATTTTGGATTGTCAGTTTGTTTTTGACAGATAAAAAGGTTAGTCGTGTTTTGGTGTGCTCTTCGATTTTTTACTATTTCAAAAATGGATCAAAGAAACTGTATTAAGTTTTGCGTAAAAAATGAAATTAAATTTGCAAGGACATTTGAAATGTTGACTGTGGCGTTTGGCGAATCTACTATGAGCAGAACACAAGTTCAATTGTGGTATAAACGGTTTAAGGAAGGCCGAGAAGATGTGAATGACGATGCTCGTCCTGGTCGCCCGAGCACGTCCACAACCGATGAAAACCGATGAAGCAGTGAAGAAAATGATTTTGGATAATCGTCGAATCACTATTAGAGAGGTTGCTGATGATGTTGGCATATCGTTTGGCTCATGCCAAACAATTTTTACGGATGTTTTAGGCATGCAACGTGCGGCAGCGAAGATTGTTCCAAAATTGCTGAATTTTGACCAAAAAAATCGTCGCTTGTTCGTAATTTTTTGGCCAAAAACAACACCGTAATCATACCTCAGCCACAGTATTCACCAGATTTGGCCCCCTGAGACTTTTTCCTGTTCTCAAAACAGAAGACACCGATGAAAGGAAAGCGTTTTGCTACGATTGAGGAGATAAAAGAAAAATCGAAACAGGAGCTGTTGGCGGTACCAAAAAGCGCTGGCATAAGTGTATGATATCTGAGGGGGAATACTTTGAAGGGGACAAGATAGTTATTGCTGAATAAATAAATACTTTTTGAAAAAATTGAAAATAACGGTTATTTTTTTATCATATCTCGTATGTGGTCTCTGAGTTATGAAAACTACTGTGGCCAAACCTTTTCTATCTTAAGGTATAGGACTTAATGGGACACATATCATTTCAAAAGTAGAGGCTGTCCAAATACTCAGAAATTACTTTGGAGTATTTTTAAAAAAAAAATTTAAATTTCCTCGTACTTCTGTTCTAAAAGGATTTTGTCAATCTCCGTTTTGCATCATAAAATTAAAACTGGCTAGAAAAGGTGCGGCTATTTAGTAGTTTCATTGCCCGAGAATCATTCTGCGAACTGACATGTAGCTCTACTAAATTTTGATTTAGGGAATGACTGGAAGGGGAATTGCAATAATATTGATTGGTATCAGGGTAGCGAAAACATTTTCGGAAAAGAACAAATAACTTACTAGGTCTGACTGGGTCAAGTATTCAAATTGTCACGGGATTCATGACTATTGAAACACTTGCTAAATATTAGAATCAACCTACCAGGTCAGGTTCGCAGGTTCAACAACCCAAGAATCTTGGCAGATTTGTGTTGTTTAAAAAAGATTTTAAAAAATTGCTCTTGTTATTTAATTCCTGTCCGAAATATTCACAAAACTATTCCATAACAATCCTTGGATACATACAGAAAGAAATAGGTATCTGGCTATTATTAGGATTAGCATAAACAGCCTCTGCAGGTTGTGTAACTAAGACCAAGAAACTGCAGAACGTGTACTATGCTCCATCGTAATGCTCTAATTTGGATCAGTTTTGCTACTAACGGCATCGCTACCTACAGCCCTCTAACATGGGAGATAAATCACCAAGCAAGTCTTTGAATTCTTAATGAATAGAGAGTAGTGATATTATAGATCTGTTCTAGTCACACTGACCTTTTTCCGCTCTTAATTCTAATTCTAATTCTTAGCTGGCCACCTTATTTAGAAATCAACCATCCATCCATTAGTTCGCCATCACATTAAATTTTATTTTTATTTAATTTTTTTTTTTCACTAAATTCATTTAAAATTGATTTTTATGGTTTTTGTTGTTTCGTTAATTTCAAAAAGAGTTTAGTGTAAAATCATTTCCCACCATTTTTATTTGCCACTAAATTTTTGTTGTTCTTCTTTGACTATATATTTTTTTTAAATCGATTTCTTGCGAATTTTTCTTCTTTCTCTACAGTCACACACTTACACCTACAAATAATAAATAATTCTCGGCCAGAAGACAACAAAAAATAAACTTTTTGAAATGGCATTCGGCTAAAGAAAAATACCAGCAGCAGCAAAGCCATAAAATTCTTTAGACTTAAAAAAAGAAAATTTATGCTGAAGAAAAAAAAAAAAATAAGCAGAAAAATGCAAATAAACTGAAACAAATACAGCAATAGCAACAGTCTGTTCGACTTCAATATTAATGACCACTTGGCCATTCACTTAACACTTTTGTTTTATCCAAAAATTGGGTCATTTATGGCATTCACCTGGGGTGCTACCCTGGTGAAGATTCCTCTATTTTGTGCATTAGTTTTGTATTAAAAAAAAAAAAAACAAAAAACATTTTTGCTCTATGGGAATCTTTGAAACAATTTCTTTGTTCAATTAAGATCTTGCGTAGCCACATCTGTATTCCTACATTTGCTTATAGAAGAACTTACCTACACACATGCAGTGTAAATCTCCATTTTAAAAATTCTGTTGATACTTGATTATATATCTGTTCCGAACCACGCAAATTTTCCACTCACAGAATAAATCTGAGGTTTCGTCATGTAAACCAAAAAAAAAAAAAAAAACCCCGGTCTAATAGTGTTTTTACACTAGAGCACATTTAACATCTACCATCTATTCGGCGAGATGACAACATCTTCCCATATCAAATACATGTAGAAAAAATCAACATCTTCCAACATCTTTACAAGATGTTCCTATCTCATTTTGTTTCACTCAACATCTTTGGATAATTTTCGTGCCATCACTAGAAAATTGGCAATATTTTCGATTTTAGTGGCATCACAGATAAAGTAACATTTACTTATACATACATACCATAAGTATTTTCACATATTAAACAAAATAAAAATTGGATTTGATTTTGCAAAACAACACTTCGTCCAATAATGAATGATTTTTCTAAATTTATTTTCATATATTTTTTTGTTTTCAAAAATTATGCGTTTTCTTTTCTTTTATTTTTGGACAGTTTAGTTGATGGTAGATGTTAGATGTTGAGAGTGTAAACAACTTTTTTTCATTTTCAACAACTTCCACGCCTTCCTCTGAGATGTGCTGTAGTGTAAAAACACTATAAGCACTTCGATTATAGTTAAGTTCCATATTAAGCCTACACAAGGTCTTCGTCTTAAAAAACGGATTTACCCAAAGCAACGCACGGTATGATGAGAGAGAGAAAGTGAAAATATCAAAAAATTTTGAAAGCCATTATGCGCGGCATGTCAAATAGCAATTTTTTACTATTACACGACCGTGCTAACAATTCGCGCATGATCGTCTAATAGCCGCTTTACTGAAGATCGTACAATATCTCTCTTGCTCTCTTCTCTTATTGTAATTATAATCAACCCATCATTATGGTCCCCTTCATGAAAGCAAAAAAATTTTTTTTGATGAGCGATCATCTCAATAATTCTCGTCTTCAAAAAAAAAATTGTTTTTTGTTTTGTTTGGTTTTAATTACAATTAATATTTTAAATTGAATTTATTTACTTATTTTGTCAGCATTTATTGTGATGAGAAAATGATTTTTATATTTTTGTTTATTATTGTTTGTCATGATCTCTCTAATGATCGATACTCTTTGTAATAAAAACAATAAACTGCATTTGTTTCTGTGTGTTTTAGCTGCAGACACAATAAATAATTTTTATTCTTTTAAATGGTTATTAATTGTTTTAGAAATATTTGTGTCATCCAAAAAAAAAATAAAAAAAATTAGAGATTTCAACAAATAACTTGTTGCAAGTGTAGTAAAATCTTCCTGAACAGTCAGCCTAATGCTAGGAACACAAGTGGTACGGACGTACAACGCAATTCATCCATCCCTAGGAATAAGTGGTTAAAAATTCGCAGTCGTATGAAGCATAATACCGACGAAAATTTTGTTTTACTACAACTGTTGTTATGCATACAAAAATAGTAAAGGGTGTCCCAGAAAGAGAGCACATTTTCTAGGTATTATCGCCGAAAATGTTGAAAAAATATTTTATTGTCTTGCAAGTTGCTCGAGTGTTTACACATGAAAGTAAAAGTTCATTTTTAAAATGTCCTGCATGCAAAAATTAAGCCACTCCATTTTGATAATTTTATTTGTTTCATAATTTATGTGGGTTACCAACCAGCTTACTCTTCAGAAATCGCTGGGGACTAAGGGACTTGGTCATTACTGCAACAAACGCCTATTTTGAGGGCTTTGAGCAAACCTATTATTTGGAAGGATTAAAAAAAAAATCCCCTACTTTATGACGCTAATGTATGTTTGCGTTTCTTTTGCATGAAATATATCTGTAAAGTTAAATGAGCCCACAGCTGCTGCTGATTTCTATAAAATATCGTTATAATTGCTTTTTCGATACGAATGTTTGTAATAAAAGTTACTGAATCAATTTTTAAATTAATAAAAATAAATTCTAAGAAAAATTTTAAACAAATTTAATTTAATTTAATTAATCCAAGCAAAAACTAAAACTGAAATTTTAGATTTTCATTTAATTTTTTGTTGTTTGTTTTATGCTTGAAACTTAAGGTTGCTGACGACCCAACTAAAAATTAAAGTTTAATTTGAATATGAAACACTCAATATCATTTTTAATTAAAGATGATGGCCAACTACAGTTTTAAATTGTGTCATCTTCCAAACTTTTAATTTTTGCTGTTTTTCCCAAGACTTCTTCAAGTGGAATACAGCACGTGATTGATTATCTACTAGTAAATTAACTTACCGTGTTTACATTTTAAAATTTTTATTAATGATTCCTGCTTAAACGTCCAGTCCAATGATGTTTTAGTGATTTTTTAAAAATTTATTTTTTTTTATTTTTTTACTTACAAAAAATTTAAACTATTCCCCTGTAGTCTAGCAAAAACCTGTTATTTTTTAATAAGAAAAATAACTTTTCGTTTTTTTGTTTAATATTTCGTTGCATGCAAACCATGCCTTTGCAGAACAATTTTTTTTTCCTAAACAACTTCAATATAAACAAAATTGACATCAACAATAACAATTGTTTTAATAAAATAGCAAAAGAAGAAGAAGAAGAAGAAGAAGAAAACAAAATAATAACAATAACAATAATACTGTGTGGTAAGTAAGTAGTAGCATTTCTGCTACTACTTCTCTCTCATAATTTTAGTGGATTCATCTGGCGATGTTTAGATTTGGAATCAGTGTTTTTCTTTGCTTTTCTTTAAATTTTGCACACTGACCTACAACAACAACTTGTTAACAAATAACCTGATTCCATTGAAAATTATGTTTACACTCCCTTCCCTCTCTGTCTCTCTCTCTCTTTTTTAGTCCATAATTTTATCATAGAAAAGGAGGTTTATACACTCAATTGTTTAACATTGATTTCTAAACAAAATGAAGATAAATAAATTTCAAATTCAAAATATTTACAAATTCAACAACAGCATCTACAACAAAAACAACAAAACAAAGTGAAAACGAAAGCAAATAAAACAAGTTTATTATGAAGATCACCTTTATTTTAAATATTTATTTAACAGAAACAACAAAATCATAATAAACAATTGTGCTTCTTCATGAAAATCTAATAAAAATCACGTGCTCTTTGCGCCATCAGCATCATGTCCACT
Source organism: Thelaira solivaga (assembly GCA_947397855.1). Lineage (NCBI taxonomy): Eukaryota > Metazoa > Arthropoda > Insecta > Diptera > Tachinidae > Thelaira > Thelaira solivaga. The sequence goes on from OX377613.1 coordinate 64,879,093, forward strand.
TGATTTGACAGACTTTGTTTTTTTTTGTGTTTTAGCTACAAAAATATTTCTGTGAATAAAAGAATTCCCCTAGCGTGGCTATTATGCCTTAAAGGACCAACTGGCTACAGAGAACAGTACGACACTAGTTTCAAAGGCTTGCACAACCTTTGAACCTACACAAAGAAAACAACTTCGTTTGTACCAACGAAATACAGATTTGAAATCAGTTTTCAGTTGAAATAAAATTTTCAAAAAAAAAAAAAAAATTTTAGCTTTTCAGTATTGAAAATTTATTGTTTATTGTTGGCCAATTTTGTGTGTGTTGCTGAAAGTAATTCAAGAAAATGAGAGCAAGACATTTTCTTGAATTTCATCCAAAAAAGGTTAAAAATTAACTGTATTGAACTGTATTTTTTAATTTAATTTTTATAATTACTCACAGAGAAAATAACTAGAAACGCCCCATTTATTTATTTTTTTTATTTAAAATTTATAAATCAACTTGAATCAAACCCTTCAAATCCTTCCTTCAAATCAACTACTTGTCATCATCATCACATCACATACACACTTACACTTATACACATTATAAGCCAACATTTAGCATCCAATTTCAAGTGGCAACCAGTCACAGACAGACTTCTATTCCAGAGTAAAAATAAAATCAGTGATAAAAAAAATACTCCTTTTTATGTACTCGTATGTACGTGTGTTCGAAGCAAAAACCACTTGTAATTTCTTTAATACAATTGATTTTGGTTTCGAATTTAGCAGAAAAACAAAACGATATGTGTATTGGTATCGCTATCGGTATGCAATTTGTCGAATATCAACCTCAAGTGAGGTCTGTGCTGACGTGTAACTATAATCTGTTTTACGGTTATGGTGTACCATTTGTTACACAGGCATCATACCCAGCAAACATTAATTTTTTGAAAAATAATGATTTTTTTAAATAGAAATTTCAAAAACAAATAACAAATAAAAACCAGATTTTGAATAAAATAAAATAAAAAATATTCAGCAAAACTGAACAAAAATATAAAAAAAATTAACCAACATGTCAAATATAACACAAATGAGCAAATTGTCTACAAGTTGTCTAAGGAAAACTTTTAATTTTTTAGTGATTTTCATACAAGACTTCTATACAATTTTTTTTTAGCAACGTTTTAGTCTATTTCAATAGCTATAAGTTTGCTAACATTAAAAAATAAAAAAGTAAAATTTTATTCCTCTCATGACTTCTCGTTTTTGGCTTGATTTTCACAGCTTTACGTTAGTTACTATTAAAATATTCAAATAGTACCATTTTTCCACTTTTTTCGTTTATTAATTTCTACAGAACCGTTTGCGTCTATTTAAACTATAAGTTCGTTAACATTAAAATATAGAAAAAGTACCATTTAAGAATGTACCATTAAAGTAAATAAAAATGTACCATTTTATTCCTTTTATTACTTTACGTTTTTAACCTGAGCTTCATAGTTTTACAATAGCTACTATTAAAAAATTCAGTAAGTAGCACTGAAATAGTAAAAAAGTACCATTTTGCCCCTTTTATAATTTCTCACTTTTTTTCGAAATGTTTTAGTCCATTTCAGTAACTAGTTAGTTTGTTAATATTAAAAAATAAAAAAGTACTATATTATTCCTTTCATGACTTCTCGTTTTTGATCTGAACTTCTATTAAAGAATTGTTGTGATGTTACCATACTTTTTTTTAACGCCTCTACAAAGCCTACAGGGCGCGGAAACTTTAAATGAATAAAAGAATAAAAAATAAAAATAAAAAAGTAGTGCTGAAATAACAAAAAGTACCATTTTGGCCTTTTATAATTTCTTAGTTTTTTCAGGAACGTTTGAGTCCATTTCAATAGACATTAACAAATAAAAAAGTACTATTTTATAAAGTACCATTAAAATGAAAAAATACTATTTTATTCCTTTCATGACTTTTTTTTTTAATCTTTTTTAATAGCAAATGGTCTAGGTTCGTTAATATTAAAAAGCGAAAAGTACCTTTGTTTTCAGAATTTCAAGTTCATTAATTATTTAAAAAAGCAAAAAAAAAATACCAGTCAAATATATAAAATCAATCATTTTGTTGCTTTTATGACAGCTTATTTCAATCAGAATCAACTTAGAAATAGTACAAAAAAGTACCATTAAAAAGTTTCAAAATAAAAGTACCCATTCTATTTTCCCTCTAGTTACATTTCGTCTTTCCCCTCTTTTGAAAAAAAATTTTTTACATTTATTTTTATATGAGTTTTACAAATTTAATGATGAAATATTTATATGCAGCCTGAATTAGGTTTATGGCAAAAGTAGGTCTCCCCCTTAAAATAGTGGAGAGTGTACTGAAATTCACAAGCTGGAGGTCTTAGACTCGTTTCCTACCTAGTCCCTGAGTTTGTTTGTACAAAAGATCCTTTGCTTGGCCGTACATATGGTGTTTTAAGAAACTGTGAAAAGTACCAAAAAGGAATAGGGATTTTACAGCTTATTTGTAAAAATTTATCCAAACATTTTCAAAAAATTAAACTTCTTTGCTATCACTTTTAAATGCGTTAAAAAAAAGACCAAAATTTGTGTGTTATAATACATTTTTAAACACAAATTTACAAATAAATAAAAAGTACTAAAATTTGTGTGTTACATTTTTTAGCACAAATGTACAAATAAAAAAAAGTCCCAAATCCCTAATCGCTTTTTTTTTTAAATAAGTTCTGTTTAGTTTCAGAATTATTAGGTTACCGATTTTACCCGCTTTTTCCCCTTTTGCAAAAATCACTTCTACTCATTGAAAACTCATTTGGCGTTTGAGTTGGACGATGTAACGTGTGCAAAAAGTCGATGTAATCAAGTGAGTGTAAATTTTAAGTTAAATGTTTTTCTATAATCATCAAAGTGTTCACTGGGTTGCTGTTGCTGTTAATGTGTCAAGTGTAACACATGCACACACACGCCTCCCATATACTTGAAATTTGTAAAACTAGACTAAATTGAAACCGATTTAATTTATTTCCCTAAATCTTTGTCACATTAAGTGTAACTAATGATGGTACAAAATATTTTGACACATGGACAATTTTCACTGCATTTTACTAAAATTTCATAGGATCTGTGATGCCTAAATGGGTTTAAAATATCATTTAAATTTTGGTTAAAGTAAAAGCAAAAAAAAAACGACCAAATTTGAACAATTGAAACTGGCGCCAGTATTATCGATGGCTATTGCAGCAACTAATTAATTATGAATATTAAAAAAAGGCATTTTTCCAGCGATAAACTGTAACAAAAAATATTTCATTTCATTTATTTAATAATAAATTTATGAATTTTTTTTCTTGAAATTTTTTGTGTGGTCTTGTAGCAAAGTAGACCACCACACCATCATGAATTTTTTTTTTTTTTTTTTTTTTTTAATGTTGGTACCATCACATTTTCCTTTAGATGCTATTGGTGTGTTTTGTTGTTGTTTTTTTTTTTATAATTTTTTTAATGTTTACAGAACACTCTCACTAGCTCACTCACTCACATCCTCCTCTCACCAAATATTTAGTGTGCGAATATTTTTTTTGTTTTTGTTTTTTGTAAATTAAAAATAGTTTTACATTTTAATATGCCAGCTATCTGTTGGCCCACAAAACCACAGAAATTTTCTCAAATTCCTAAAGATTAGACGGACGCCATTGCATATTAAGAAAAAAAAGAAAAGTTTACAGTAAAAAGCAGCCCATAATGCTGGATTTTTGAAAATTAAAATTAAAATTTTCAGTCTGAAAAAATCTCTGCCCTAAAAAATGGTTTTCAGCTTAGGAAATGAAAAAAAAGTCATACAGGATCATTCAGTAACTCTTGAATGAAGGATTAGAATTAGAATTAGAATTAGAAGCGTGAATGAGTCAAATATTCTAGTATTCATTAAGAATTCAAACACTTGCTTGGGTGATTTGTTCGCCATGTTGTAGCTAATAATGACAGAAACAACGAACACGGGTCTGAGTTAGACCATTACAATGACAAAATATCTGTTCTGCTGTCTCTTCGTTTTCGTTACATAACGGGCAGAGGTGGTTTAAGCTGATGCTCAGATTTACCAAGTGTTTCAGTCATGAAATGCTAACCCAGTCAGTCTTAGTTGGTTGGTTGGTTTACGTGGCGGCCTAAACGGCCTTCAATTAGAGCCGCAAGACTCCGTTTTAAACCACCTTCTTGCCAAGACCATGTAGCCGTGATATCTCAGGTAGTTCGGCCATTAGATGTGCACCGAGAAATCTGTGTCTCGAAGCCATAAGAGCCGGGCACTCACAGAGGAGATGAAAAACCGTCTCCTCCCTCTCGGGTGACCGACAGCTGCGGCAGCTATCGTTGAAGGGCAGTCCCAGCCTGCTGGCATGCTTACGGATCATCCAATGACCAGTTATCACCGCCACCAGTCTGGAAATGTCCCTTCTATTCCTGCTCACTAATTGAATAGAGCGTTTACCATCACAACGGGGCCATAATTGAAGCGTGACCTTACACGTTTGTAGACTCCGCCATCTGGTATCCCCGGTAGTGATAAAAAATACCACTCCTGATACTACCAAGCAATACAAGGACTGCCTTTGACATAGAAGTCATTTGTTCTCTTCCCAGAACGGAATATCTTTAATATCCTGATATTATTTGGAAGAAATAAAAACAAATCGGAAAACCTCTGGACTAAATGTCCCTTCTATTCTAAAAAAAATTATGTTGAAAAATAAAACTCTTATTTGCTGAAAAAAAAAAAATTATTCAAAATGTTACGGAGTTATCTCGTATTTAAGACCATAGTGCAGGTTAATCATGCTACGGTTACTTTAACCGAGTAGTGTCACATAGGATGTTCTGCCCGTGGCGTGCCTGAGTTCACTTGGCATTTCTTAATGTTTTGAAAGCCACATATAGCCCGAAGAAACGCCAAAGACTTTCTTTTTTCTAAATGTTACTTTATAGTTTTAAAAATTAAAAAAAAAATTAATTCGTTTTCCTAAAAAAAAAAAGAAAAGGTGAAACAAACTTAATAGTTACTGCCAGTATGCCTTGAAAAAATTGATAAAATTTTGTTTGGTTTTGCTCAAGAGAACCATAAATGTTTCAATTTTAAATTAAAAATTTTTTGTTTCGTAAAGCCTTGAACTGGATCCCATCCTCAATCAATTCGGCGTATGTATGCATGCAGGCATGTTTGCTTTCCCACTGTGTGTTAAAAATACAAAGAATCATGAAGCAACTCACACAAGTTTTTCCTACTTTTTTTTTTTTTTTTTTTTTTTTTTTTTTTTGACGCAACCAAAAGTAACGACAGCAGTTGTCGAGTGAAATGAAACAGACACACTCGACAGTTCGAAAAGGCATGCAACAATAGTCAACCCAAATTAATAGAAACACCAAGCGATAAAAAGAAATTTCTCTTTCGTATTGATTTCCATCATCTTGATCTTATTTAAATTTTTTTCAAGAAAACAACACACTCGTATATTTTTTGTTGTTGCTGTTGCTGTGATTTAAACAACATGTTATATGTCGTTAATAACTTAATTAATGATTAAGGCTATTGGGCTCTTTTCTTCATATTTTTTTGAAATGCAAATCCATTTTAACAAAATTAATTTTTTTTTCCTTTTTTTTAACATAAAAAAATTACTGATTCCAAAATATGCGTTGGATGCATTTGCGCTGCAGCAAACAATCAATTTAATTATTCATTCCTTTTATACATTTCAACACTTGATCTGGTTGAATAATTTGCCAAATATAATTTTCACGTTCCTATTTAATTGTTTTTTTTAAATTATATTTTTCTGTTCAGAAAACCATTAAATCGGCAAATTGCTTTGTTAGAGTTTTCACACACACACAATTCCCCTTATTCCCTCCCACCGTCATGAATTATTGCGTACCTGCTTGTGTTTGTATTTCTTGTATTCGCATATAGATAATGGCCCCATAAATTTAACTATTTTATTGTTGTTAACGCCAAAAGCCAATGGAATTAAAGATACAATAATTTAATTGATTCCACCAATTAATTCCTTTCATTTTTATTTTCAATTTCATTGTGTGTAATGTCTTTCGTCCAAAGGTTTTTGAAGAACTTATGCTTACTCATACATTTTTTGTTATTTTTTCTTTTATTGACAAAATACCGCCATTTTGTATTTTGCAATTGTATTGTTTAAGTAGAAAAGAGGTTTGATATGGTGTAGCAAATATTAAACATTTCTGAAAGTATATTTTCTCTTCCCAAATATTACCAAACTAAATCAATACTAATTTCAGTAGGAGTTGTTTTTGCTACATTTATATAAGAGTAATAGCATATTTTAAACGGATTATAAAGGGAACAAAATAATATTTTATGTTGGCAATGCATTAATAGAATAAGCAATTATGTCTAGTAGCAAATGAGTAGCATTCATTCATGATATTCGTGGGATGTCTTTTATTATTTTCATTATGTACTAAGCTGCACAACAGATTTTGCAAGTACATATGTCAAAATGATTTATAGCATATAAAGTAGCAAATGTTTACTATTAGAATTAAAAAAATTTCATTCATTATGTTATTTTTTAGAAAAATTTTTTAAATTCCTGTTGCTATTCTGAGCTTTTTCATTTGATTGGTACTTCCAATAACTAGTATCACTGAGTGTAGTAGATAAACTGCTACTACATCTATACGAAGTAGTAGCATGACTTTAATTTTACTATTCCCATATTTTCCTTAAATTTTTTAAGTTCCTGTTGCTATTCTGTGCTATTTCGTTTGATTGGTAGTTCCAATGACTAGTAGCATTGAGTGTAGTAGATAAACTGCTACTACATCTATACGAAGTAGTAGTAGCATGACTTTAATTTTACTATTCCCATATATTCCTTAAATTTTTTAAGTTCCTGTTGCTATTCTGTGTTATTTCTTTTGATTGGTAGTTCCAATGACTAGTAGCATTGAGTGTAGTAGATAAACTGCTACTATTTACATCTATACAAAATAACTTTAATTATACTTTTTTTAATTTTTTAAGCTCCTGTTCCTCTTCTATGCAATTTCTATTGATTGCTAGTAGCATTGAGTGTGATAGATAAACTGCTATTACATCTATGTGAAGTAGTAATAGCGTTAATTTAATTTAAAACATATTCCCATAGTTTTTACATTTTTTAAGCTCCTACTGCTATTCTGTGCTATTTTCATTGATTGCTACTAATAATAGCATAACTTTAATTATATTCCCATATGAAAATTTTCCTTTACACCCTTAAACTTCCTTAAATGTTAGCGGCATAATTAAAATTTTATAGAAGTTAGTTACATCTCAAATGAACGTAAATATTATAAATCTCTATGATTGAAGCAATTAACTGACAATCTATAAAAGACGAATTTAATGCATCTGAGAATGTATAAAATAAGCAGCTAAAAGAACAGCTAAACATTTGCTAGCAAAAACCAAGCCTGTTGCAAGTTATTCTCCGTTCGTTGTATCCTTTATTTTAGGCCACAACTATTTTTTGCTGGGATATATGTTACAACATACATATACCCTACCATTGAAATGAAACACATTCAGCTTTGGTTCACTTTGAGTGTGAATGGTTCTTTTATATATGAATAATTCTAAAATAGTAGAAAGCGAAATATTTTAATGACTGATTTGATAAGATTATAATTTTTATTTCGTTTTCCTAAAAAAAAACAGAACAGCTGTTTTTAATTCGTTTTTAAAAATACAAGATTTACACAATTGATTGCAATTATGTTATATAAAATTCCATTCCAATGCACTGCATGAGTAGGGGTCATCCCCTTAAAAAAAACTATTCACAAACTTTTCACCAACTTTTCACAAACTTTTCACAAAATATTTGCAAACTTTTCACGAACTATTCACGAACTTTTCACGAACTTCGTGATTTTTTCGGTCAATTTAATCGTCCAAAAATCGTGCAAAAATTCTAGCAAACCGAGTCAGTAAGAGATGTGAAAATACCAGTGCATGCTCGTACAGCTCGTACTGCAGAAAATATTGGTGCTGTTAGCGATAGTGTGGCTGAAGAGTTGTCCACCTCAACTCGTCGTCGTGCCCAATAGTTGCACCTCTCACGCTCGTCGTTGATGAACATTATGCATAAAGACTTGCATTTACACACTTGCAAGGAGGAATTGACTCAAGAACTAAAGCCTCTTGACCATTCCAAACGTCGCCAATGGTCAGAATGGAGACAAGAAATGGCAACAGTGAATGATAAATTTTCGAAGAAAATCATCTTCAGTGATGAGGCACATTTTCACCTCAGTGGATTCGTCAATATGCAGAATTGCCGCATTTGGACGAATGATAATCTAAAAGTGATTGTCGAAAAATGTATGCTCTCACAACGAATGACTGCTTGGTGCGGTTTATAGGCTGGCGGCATCATCGGGCCGCATTTTTTCCAAATGAAGCCGGTCAGGCAGTTACTGTGAATGGTGCTCGCTATCGTGAGATGATAACGAACTTTTTATGGCTCGAATTGAAAGATATGGATGTGGACGATATGTGGTCTTAACTTGCCTTACAGCTAACGAGACAATGGCTCTTTTGTGCGACAAATTCAATGGCCGTGTTATCTCACGTGGTGGCGATGTCAATTGGCCGCCAAGATCATGTGATTTGACACCGTTGGACTTCTGTCTTTGGGGTTATTTGAAAGAAAAGGTGTACCACGATAAGCCAACAATAATTCAAGAGCTAAAGGATGACATAATTCGGCACATTAACGGCATAGAACCTCAATTATGCCTCAGCGTCATCGAAAATTTGGACCATTTGGCCGATATTTTGTTCCATACATAATTGAACCATACTATAGTATCATAATAAAAAGAAATGACTATAATTTCCTAAAAGCCATAAATGGTTTAGCGGGAGGTGTCATACAATAAACGTCCATCATTCTAATCTAATTTATGCTATGAAGCTTCTTAAACAAAACCCTGACAACCAGCAATTGATCACTAACCACAATAAGACACACACGATCAATTTCACATTTCAACGCTTTAAATTCACAATCTTTTTATTTTTATTTTTACAAAAACTTTTTAAAGGAAGAAATCAAGAAAAAAAACCAGAAAATAGATTTTCAATTTGTATTTGATTTAATTTGTTGTTGTACATCATCTATCTTTATGTGTTATTTTTAATTCAAGAAACAAAAGAATAAATCATTGAAGTTTGCCGTCAGTGTCAGTCAGTCAGTCACAAAAGAAAAAAAAAACAAAAGAAAAAGTTTAGTGGTATCATCATCACCAGCCACTACAACAACCGGAGCAGCAACTAAAGCATCAATTCACAGCTAAAATAACACAGATCAACATCATGATCATCAAGATGATCATTTTTAGCGTCAGCGTTATCGCGTTTATCGTATTCAGCCCAACAAATGTTAGCAATAATACTCCTTATGATCACGCTCTAACCGATTTAGTTACACGAACATACTCGTACATGTAATATGTGTTTGTAGCTAAATGTTGACTGAAAGCATTTGTGGATCACTTGACGCAGACCACCCATTATGCATAATCAGCTACGAGTATAAAGAAACGCACATGCATACTCGTATGTTTGAATAATGCATACATTCACCCATACATAAATTGGGATAAAAGTACATGCATATTTTTATGCTACGTTCGAGATATATGTGCAAAAGTTACCAGATTTATTTAAGAAAATGTCCAGTATTGGGCATTCCTTTAAACGTAATGGCAAATAAGCAGCCGCCCACAATTTTATATCAAAATTTTTGGGAACTTCGTTCCCTTTCAGCTAGTTCATTTACATTGAATTTTGCCAATTACCGCCAAAGGTCTTTCTTCACCAACTGTCTGCTTCGTTTTTTTTTTTTGGCAAACACTGGCTTGTCTTATTAATGGTGCTCTGAGGAAAAAAAATGTCTGGTATTAAAAATACCTCCGACGAGAAAAGAAATTCAAATTAACGGCAAAAATTCAAAATTATCTTTCAATAAGCTTTCTGTATGCAAGGAATTTAAAAGACACACATTACACATACACATACACATACACACGTTTTTATAAAACCGACTGCCCGCACACACATGACGCACATGTGTGCTGGATTTGGTTTTTGGCTCTGCATATGTAGAGCCTAAAAATTTTCATAAAAATGAAAAACTAAAACTTCGTTTGTGTTTTTGATTTTTCTTCGGCATTTGTAAACCGATTGTTTTGTGTTTTTGCGCAGACATTATCATTGCGATTTCTGATAAAACTGCGTACCAGGATATTTTGTCTGTTTTTTATTTTACTTAAAAATTTACTCAGACTACCTCAAAACAAAGAGATATTGGCGGTTTCTCACTCAAACCTTAGCCGACCAGACTGAAATTAAATAGAAACTAAAAGACAGCAACAGCTGACAGCTTGGTATGTTAAACTTTTCTGCCCGTTGCCTAGGGTCTACAGAAAATTGATTTCAACCAGTACACAGACAGACAGACAGTCGAGCGGACGGCACCAAAATATATGTATATGTAAGGCGTAGAAATTACAAACGGAATCAATTACTTAATTTGGGTAAAAAATTACCCAATTTTCCACTGAATCTGGCAGCTTTATTTCTTTATATAGAAATAACAATGCGAGCATAATTGTATGTGTGTGTTACTTTAATACGGTAATTTTTCTCCCTCCAAAATGTCTACTTTACAAAAACCGCAGAAAACATATTTTTTTTTTTACATAAAGAAATAAAAGTGCTTTTTACGATTCATTGAATTGATCAATTATAATCGTAAAAACGAAATGATTGTTGCTTGTGTAAACATGTGTAAATTATGCTCCCCGCCACCGTTCGTTCAATGCAACAACATGTTGGTACTCGTATCATCATGATGTATGAATATGCTGGCTGGGCTATTGATGGTTTTAAAATTTAAATAAAATTTCGGGAAGATGGTAATTGTTTGTTAACATTTAAATGCAGCAGCTTTTATGCCATAAATTAACAAACAAAATAAGTTTGAAATAAAAAGTTCACTTAAAAAATTGAAGCAAAATTCTTTAATAAACAACCTCAAGAAGTTAATTAATTTTTTTATTAAAATTTTTTTTTTGGGGGGGGGGGGGCTATTAGACGATCATGCGCGGCATGTCGATGAAATGCCTTCATGCTCGTGTAATAGCGAAAAATTGACATTTCCCTCATGACAACTTTCAAAATTTTTTGGTATTTTCACAATCTCTCATCAAACCGTGTTGACATGCCGCTCATGATCGTTTAATAGGTGCTTTAGATATTGTATGTTGGCGTAGGCTTATTTTTACTACTAGCGTAGTTGTTGTTGTATTTAAAATTGATCGTCACAGCACCAATTAGGAAACATTTTTCAAAAAAAAAAATTTTTTTAATAAAATTTAAGTTTGGCCTTAAAAACACCCTATAAACGTTTGCTAAACAACTTTTATTTTCTCTTTTTCAATTTCATTTTATTAATATTTTTTCTAAACAATTAAACTGTGATATAAGTCCATTTAAAAAAGTGTGTTAGCGATAATTTCAGATCTTACCAATAAATATTATTGCCAACTAATTTTTTTTTCTACAAAGCGGACTTATACCACTTTCAAAAATAACAGCTCATATACATTTTTTGTATAAAATAGTTTTTTAAACCAATAAAAACTTTCACCGATATTTTAGAGACATTTCGTTTTATTTTAATTTAAATATAGAAAATGGATAATAAAGAATTCACTCTTTAGGTGCATCCGATAATAGATTTTTTTTATTAAAATTTTTTTTTAAATTAAAAATTTATGAACCTTTTATTAAAAACAATTATTTTTTTATAAAAAGTCGACTTATAACACTTTCAAAGCCAACAGCTAATGGTCCACTAGCCAGTTGACACAAAAACATATAATTTTATAATCTATACCCAGTAAACACAAGTTTCTCCAATTAAAAATTAGTTGAGCTGTTATTTTTGAAAGTGGTATAAGTCTACATTTTTTAAAAAAATTTTCGCCAGTAATTTTAGCAAGATAGTCTCTATATCTTACTAAAATTTTCCCTAAATAATAATTTTTTTTTTAAATAGACTTATACCACTTTCAAAAATAACGGCTCAATTTTTGATTTCAAACTTAAAAAGTAGCAACAGCTTCTGGTACGAAGAAAAAACAAGCTGAAAAAAAAGCTAATGCAAACCTTTGACTTTGTGTTTGTTGGGTAGTGTTTTGGTTTAAAGTCACACATGTGTTTGATGTTTTTTCTTTAAAAAAAAATTTAAAAAAACCCTAAAATGCATAAAAATTCTGCTTATTTTGCTAGAATTGTTGTGAAAAACAAACACATATAAAATTGACCTAAAAATCAATATTCAATCACAGGAGTAAATCCTTTGCAAACAAAAATAAATTATTTTCTTTCTTAATAAACAAAAAATAACAACAAATTTCTGTTACGAGTAATTTAAAGCAAACTCGGGCTCTGCTTAAGCCATTAAAGGTCACCTTATGCGATCCATACACACCCAATTTGAAAACAAATTAAATGGAAAACTCTGGCAACGTGAAAAATTAAAGAAAATATCGCTGATTTCGAGACGAGACAGAGATTGCTGTAATTTTGCAATAAAATTGCCTTGAACTTCAAAATAATTTAAATAGAAATGAAAGAAAATTAATTAAAAATTTTAATTACAATTTGACGCTGTTGGATTTTATTCATTGACATCATTGGAGGCAACTTAGGTTTGACTAGGACCACACACAGCAAGCTTAGTTGAGCAATTCTTTCTCAATTCTCTTTTAAAATTGCCGCTGTGTCTACATATAGCAATTTTGTTTCAGCAATTTTAGCATTCTTATTCACTCATTCATTCAGCCTTTAAGCTACCTGTCTTCTTTTTTTACATCTTTATAAAAGATACGAAGAGAGAACAAAAAGGAATTGCCAAGGACGAGCAAGTTTGTACCCCTTTCCATTCCTCTTTCCTCTCTCTCTCCTATAAAATCAAGAATTGCCCAACTAAACTTGCCGTATGTGGTCCTGGTCTTTGGGAGATGTTTCTGAAGACCAATATTTTTCATAGTATTTCGTTACCATATACTGCTCTTAAGAGTAACCCAAACTTGTGCTTGACCAACAACATCGGTGGCCGTAAATCCGAAATCTTTTTTTATATGTTAAGCGGCTTTATTACGAGTGCCGTCGTTCTCATAGTGAAATTTACAACAAGCCGGCATTACTGTATATCACTGTTTCCAACACGACAACGAACGACACTCGTCATCAGCATTTCAATGTATTTTAAGTGGAAATTTTATTCGATATCGAATGCCATAATTTGGCGCCAGTTCTGTAATGCGTAAGCTCATATCAAAGTCGTTTTATACACACAAATATCTTGCGATAACCAAAGAGGAAACGCAGAACATTTAGCTTTCGCATCGCAATACAAAGTAGCCCCCACTGGACGACATGTGCTTTTAGCAAGACGGCTTCACCTGCCACACAGTGTGGGAAACAATCGATTTATTGTAGCATGAAATGAAAAACTACACTCTTACTCAGACACCCTTTATAGGACGAGACGTGTGTGTGTATGTATGCATTCACGTTCTGTGTAGCGCAGTTTGTAAAATGATTTAAAACGCGTGTCACTGCCGTTGTTTACTCAAATGAAACTATTTTCAGATAATTTTTTCTTTTTTTTTTTGCTTTAATATTTTCGTTTTAATACTTTTTATTCTGTATAAATTATTTTACTAGCGCAATTGATCTTTGAATATTTTATTTTCGTCTTTTCCTTATTACGTTATAAAGTTGTCGTTGTTGTTGTTGTTTTTTTTTTGCTATTTTCATGCGGAGGCAGTATGCCTGCCTCCTGATAATTTATTTCCCAGCTTGAATTTGGTAATTATTACTTTTTTGTTTCTCTTTTTTTTTCTTTTCCAAAAAAAAAAAAATGTATACAAGTGTGAGAATCAATAAGTTTAGTGTTGGTTGGGTTGGTGTTGTGTGTGTGGTGTTGTGTTGTTGCTGCCAGTTTAATAATGTAAACAAAAATTTGTTAAATTTAGTAGCAAAATTGTACAATTTGGTGTTACGATCAGCGTATGCACAACGTTTGTACAGGAATTTATTAATAGTTTTCTACACAGACAAAAATATTCGAAGTTTGCGACCAAGTTAACAGCACATGAATAATCATCGCAAATAACGATTTTTATCGTAGCGAATATTTTTGTTGGAAAGCTGCTTCATACCGCATGCGATAAAATAATAATAATAAAAGTTACTAAATCGCACTACAGACACGGTAATTTTAGTTGTGCAACTTGTTACTAATTCTCTTTTAAAATTGCCGATGTGTCTATACACAGCAATTTTGTTTCCGTAATTTTAGCACTTTTATTCAATCATTCATTCAGCATTCAAGCTACTTTTCTTTTTCTTTTTTTACAGCTTTAAAAGATACCAAGAGAGCACAAAAAGGAATTGCGGGGTGTTAACAAGTTTATACCCCTTTCCATTCTTTTTTCCTCTCTTTTCTGCAAAATCAAGAATTGCGCAATCTGCTTCTTATCATATCGAGTGATATTTCTTTTCGTTATATTTTCCTATCCGTGCGAAATCATTAATTTCTTCAAGTGCATTTCATATAAATTGTTCATTGAAAGGAGGAAAACTAAAAAAACGTACTAAACAAAATTTATGACCTAAAGGCGATGAATTTTATTTTCTTTTTTTTATTATTTTCAAATTGTTGGTGATTTTCCCATGTTGTTTCACAAACAAAAAAAAAAGTTTTTTCTTTTTCTTAATTTCTTTCTAATTTAATGTTTTAATTACCCCATATTTAAAAAAAAGCAATTTTGAAATAATTTTTGGAACATTTTAGAAAATAAATTTAAAAAACAAAATGGAAATAGTTTTGAAAAGCGTTCCTAGTTGTGAACAAACGTATTATAAAAAAATGAGCAACAAATAACTTCAAAGCTTTCTAGCTGGCAAATAAAAATATTTTTTTCTTTGATTAATATTCAAATTCGTTATTTCCATGTGGGTCATAGGGCCATAAATAAAATGATACGAATTGAATATTCATAAAATGCCACAGTTTTGAGGAATAGTCTTGGCCCTGGCCCTGTCTCCGTCCTTGTTCCTTTAAGTTATTAACATCGTTTGCATGCACTCGCTGTAAATTAATAATATAAAATTTGTTTTCCTAAGAGACATTTTGAAAAATAAAAATAATTTTTTTTTTTGTTCGAATTTCCATTTCAATTCAAAAAAGTATAGAAACAAACATTAAAGCAAAAAAGAAAAAAATTTTATTTGATTTAAAAAACAAATAAACAAAGCAATAACGGTTCAAATGAAGATGAAATCATACACACACATACATACACATTTATTTCTCTATCTATTCCGCTGCACTATAGGAAATATTCTAATTTTTTTTAAGACATTAATTTTTTTTTTGCAAAATTTGTTTTGTCAAAAATTGCTCAACGTATAAAATCGCTCACGAAAATGTAAATCCAATATACATACATACATATGTACATGGTATGTAAATATGTAGCTAAAGGCTGACGCTAATGGCATCATAAGGTTGTGAGCTAAAAAAAATTTAAAGGTCTTACAAAGAATATGTCTGAAGAATAAATTCAGCCTTTTATGGGTAATTATTTTATCTAAAAAACAGAATGTGGGTCGTGGAAGCTTAAAAGTGAGCGCCAGTCACTGAAATGTGTTTTTTTTTACACCTTTACAAGACCACATGTACAAAGATAGGAATGAGTAACGGATATAAAATTTCGTAAGTGTTCGTAAGCATGCGTGACAAAAAACATTTTTCGTGAGAGTGCGTGACAATAAAAACTTTAAGGATTACGAAGATTAGATGAGAGTGCTTAGGAAAAATAAAATTTTGTGAGACTGTGTGAGCATGCGTGACAAAAATTGTTTTCGTGAAAGTGCGTGACAATAAAAATTTAAAGATCTTACAAAGAATAAATCCAAAAATCATTCAAATTAATGCAGCCCTGTAGGAGTAATTAATATTAGTCAAAAACAAAAGAAGGAGCAGGATGTCTTATAGTGAGTCGTACGTGCTTAAAAGTGAGCGCCGGTCAGTGAAATATGTGTTTTTTTCTCTTTTATAAGAGCACATTAACCGACATAGGGATTAATAACGAAAATAAAGTGTTCGTGAACATGCGTGACAAAAAACATTTTATGTAAGAGTGCGTGAGAATATAAATTTTAAGAATTAAGAAGATTACATGAGGCTGTGTAGAAAAAATAAAATTTTGTGAGGCTGTGTAAGCATGCGTGACAAAAAATTGTTTTCGTGAAAGTGCGTGAGAATATAAATTTTAAGGATTAAAGAGATTACATGAGGCTGCTTAGCAAAAATAAAATTTCAAACTCTTGGATCAAGTGCATTTTAAGATTGATTCTCGTATTAGAATTACTTTAAGTACGACTTCGGGATTAAATCAATTAAGAAATACTTGAATTAAGTGCATTTTGGGCTTAACATCAATCCCGGGTAGGCTTAATAATAGTTAAAATCCGTACTTACCGTACTTTTGACAACGCTTTGGTTTGATTTTTATTTTCAGTGGAGGGTATTACATATTCAGTATATATCAAGAATTAAATAAAGCAAAATATAAAGTTTAAAAAAAATTAAAAGCATTTTTTTTCCATTTAAACTTGCCACAATATGGAAACACATTTTCTTAGACACGTTACCTTTTGATCATACACATTTGAAACAAATAAATATGTGAATTCATGATCAATAAAAAATTAATAAAGCAAAAGGGTAATTTAATTGTATAAAAAATTAAAAAAATTTTAATCTAAAAAACATCCGTTATAATTACATACATAAAAATTTAATTGTTTATTCTTTTATTATTTAATATAAATAATGAGTACAAAAAAATTAAAACTATTTTAAATTTACAATAATTTTAAAATTATTTTCTCATATTTATTTTTTCTTTTTGAAGAGAAGCTTTCACTATACACTTTTTAAAATCCTGTGCTATAATTATAAGACTTAACAAATTGCGAAATTGAATACGAAGTCAAAAAAGTGGGCATTAGTCTTGTTTGCAAGAATTAATAATAAATAAATACTATTCAGTGATTGTTGCAAATGGCCTTGCTTTGCCGCAAATGGGAAATTGTCTAGCTTTAAAAAATCAACTTTATTTTACATTCGCAGTTTTGATCAGTGTTGTTAATATTATCCTGTAGAAGCTTTTCTTCAATTTTTTGTCGCATATAACAGAACAAGGATGGTAGTGTCCAAATTCATTGAAATTAGTCAAAATTTAAATATCTATCACATAAATTTTAAAACTAAATGTTTAACAAACAAACAAACAGAAAATGAGTTTAAATTCTTGATAACTTCAAGGTTGTGTCATGGTGATCTTGATCTTCACTTCACTACGGAAATAAGAAAAAAATCTTATAATTAATTAAATGACTTGAGGTTTTATTTGTTTTGAAATTTTTTTTGGTTTGACAAAAACTACAAACTTTTTAAGAAAACAAACAAATTGTTCAGTGTGAAACCAGTGGGAACTTGAACAATTCAAAACTTATTTGATTGAAATTGTTATTTATGATGTGGGAATTTCTTTATAAAGCAACCTTTTTATTTCTTTTGTGTTTTTTTAATACAAAATAAATAAATATTTCTTTATCTTAACACAATTCTAAATTCTAAAGTTGAAAAAATTATCAAGCAATTTACTTTCTCTATAAAATCTATACAAAATCTAAAACCATTAAGCTTAGATTAAAATCATAACAAATAAATTTTAGATTACAAGTTTTTAAATTTTAATATATTTCATTAGTAAAAAATAATTAAATAAAATTTTAATTTGTTGGCCTGTATAATTAGCAAGCATAACAAAATTAGCAAAAATACTAATATAGAAATATTAATCGCAGTGTCTGGGAATGATTAAATTTTTAATAAGAAAGACTCTTAAAAAGCAATACAATTGAATTTCTATATTATGAATACAAAAACAGAAAGTTAAAAAAATAATAATGTTAATATTGAAACAAATCAATAATGAATTTGCTAAAATACATAATAAATATTTGGCAAAATATTCTAACAATTTTTTGTTATGCAACAAAATTTTAAAATTAACAGTTTTTCGCAATGGTAAATAAACACAGATAAGTTTTAATTACAACTGAACGCATCGACTACTAGCTAAATACAACTCTGCTACTAACAATAAATTTCACCACTTTTGTATTCCACCTCAAAGAGAAATAGATCTTTTTTTTAAATTTCAACACAAGTTTTCTTTTGCCTGCTTGTTTGTCTTCTTTGTCGGATTGAAAAAAGCAAGATTGCAAAAAATAAAAATAGTTTAGTGGCGTTAAATTTGCTTAAAAAAAAGTGAAAATAATTACAATTAGAAAATAAAAGAAATTATTGTGTTATTTGCATAAATAAATAAGATTTAAGAAAAAAAGCGCAGACGCGACGACGCCTGTTTATTGTATGACGACGATAGAATTTTTTTCTTTAAACAAAGTGTCCTGCAAATACAATTTTATTATACATAGAAAAAAATCAAGTGTGCTTCAGTAGTTTGATTAATATTTAGCTTAAACATTCAATTAACAAAATGGGTTGCGCTGTGAGTACTGCGCGAGATAAGGAAGCAATTGAACGTTCAAAAAGTATCGATCGTGCTTTGCGGGAAGAAGGCGAACGTGCCGCATCAGAGGTGAAATTATTACTTTTGGGTGCGTCTATTTTCTTTTTATCATATTAATTTGTTTATTTATTTTCCTTTTTCATTAATTGTTTAAAAAATTTAAACTGTAGTTATTGTAGTTATTCATTGCATTTGCTTCTGCTATTTTTTTTTTTTTTTTTTGTTTAGCAATAATTACTCATCGTCTGATTTATTTGTTGTTTTCAGTGAGAGGGGGAATTAATTTTCAGAAATTTAAGTGTTTTTTGTTCTTGTGTATTTATTTCGCTTCTTGTTTCTTTTATTGTTTTTGTGTTTTACATATTTGGTGTTAACTTTGCAATTGTTGTTGCAAAAATGAAGCATCCGTCAACAGCAGATGTGACGACAGCGCTGCAACAGAAATGAAGTTTGTATCAAAAACAGCGCTGCCACTTAAAATTTTACTACTAAAAATCTCCTAAAAAATAACCAAATAAAAGAATATATTTCATGGATGGCAAATGGTACTTAAAAAAATTACACACAATTTAACTGTTATATTTGAAAGTGGTATAAATGCACTTTTTAAATTAAAAGAAAAATATTTATCATTAATTAAAATGGCTATTTTGTTAAGCTTGAGGTCTTATTTTTCAAAAATTTATAAATAATAATAAATTTTTGAAAAATAAGACCTCAAGCTTAACAAAATAGCCATTTTAATTAAAAAGAAAAAGGTAAAATAAAACTTACTAATAAATTTATCATTAATATTTGAAATTAATTCTAAGATTAAATTTGTTAACGAGCACTGGTAAATGTGATCATCGGCTCCCAGGATCTGGGGAGGAATTCAACCTGCGACTTAGAGATTGATATGTTAGCACGCTACCCATCAATCTGCAGTGGATTTTTACCACTTTCTTAAATAACTTCAATAAAAAAAATTAATTTATTTACAAACTTACCAAATAATAATCAGCCTTATTCACGACAAGCCCATATAAAACATATGGCCAGCGTTACCACATATCACTGTTTTCGTCACGACAACGACACTCATAATCAGGCCTAATAGTACCTATGAGGCTATTTAATAAAAAGCCTCTTTGACTTGAGATTTTTTAATCACAAAATAAACACTTTTCTGCAATGGAATTAAGCAGTAGATATTCTTTAAAAAAGTATAAATAACTTTCATTCCTGATGGATGTTTACTTTATTAAAATAAATTTAAAGCTTGTGAACAAACCTTCTAGGGTATATACCATAACAACTAACAATACCAGTAATGAGCTTCTTAGCCATAGCAGGTTCATATCTCCGGGTTATATTTAATATATGTTAACTAGTAGAATTTCTTAACCGATTTTGCCTATACAGGCTAGGTTATTATAAATAAATAAATGAAATGAAAATGAAAACTGGCCACTGTGTGAAATCATAATTCTCAAACACTACAAATATCTAACTTGATTCACACAGACGAAAAGCATCATGTTATTAAGAGAACATTTTAAAAAGCACTTGCATTGTATAAGGGGATGACTTATTGAACATCTTATATCATGGGTTTAAGGTTTTAAATATTTTGATTAGGTAATGCAGGGGGGCTACTCTGTATTGTGATGCGAAAGTTAAATGTTCTGCGTTTGCCATTTGGTTGTCGCAAGATATTTGTGTATATAAAACGACATTGACATACGCTTAGGCATTACAGAACGGGGTATTACCAGACAAATGCAAAGAGTAAACCGTCAAACACATTAAAGATTCGATTTCGTAGCGTTTTTTTTCGCATCCCAATACAGAGTAACCCCCCAGGTTTTGCAATTATAACGAAAAATGAGAAATTGGTTGGAAGAGCAAAACTTTTAAGAGATTTCTTATTGACTCACGATTTTCACTGCTTAAGAGAATTGGCTTAATTCTAATCCTAGATCTGGAATAGTGACTGAAATAGACTGTGCTTAATATTCTCTTGAAATGCCGTCTATGTATCGGTTTGCTTTCACAATATTTCCTAATACGGATTTGTTGTATTCTTACCTGGTGTTCTCCTCCTATATATGTTAACCTAGAAGTACTGCTGTATGACCTAGTTTATTAATTATACAAACATCTCAAAACCCTCTAAGTCTGAAAATAAAATTTTTGTAGTAGTTATAACAAATAATTCACCGCTTAGATTTTTTTATTTAACGTAGAAATAACAGCAAAGTTGATTTGAATAACGTTAGCTATGGTCACATTAAACAAATAAGATTTAAATTTTAAATAAATGACTGATGCAGCAATTGAATTGTTTCTCTGCCTGTATGACATGTGGCGCCGTCTTGTTGAAATCACAAGCCCTCCACATTCATTTCTTCAATTCTAGGCAAGAAAAAACTGGTTATCATTTCACGATACCGAACAACATTGACTGTTTGCGCTTGACCTGCCTCATTTTCATAAAAAAAAGGTCCAATGATTTCTCCAGCCTAAAAACCACACCACACAGTGACACGTTGAGGATGCATTTGCTTCTCGTGAATCACTCGAGGATTTTCCTCACCCCAAATGCGACAATTCTGACTATTGACGAAGTCATCAAGATGGAAATGGGCCTCGTCACTGAAGATGATTTTATCGGCAAAATCGGCACTTTCATGTTGTCTCTCCAATATTAACGAACTCCCTTCGCTGTCCATGGTCATTTTTTACTAACCTCGTACCTTCTACTAGCAAAAAATAACAATTGTTCAAATGTCAAACAATGACACTTCGAATGGCGCCAAATTTAAATCTTGCGTTCTTGTTCGGACACCCTTTATATGTCATCAACATGTACGTTTGTATATTCTGGAGAAATATACTCTCAGATTAGTTTAATTTTTTATTAAAATACAACCCACTTGCATTGTCATATTATTTTAATTACTTTTATGTAATACAAATCATGTTAGACTGTAGTCTACGCTTATTTTGACAAATATTTGGTTAATGTGACCGTAGCTTAAGTGATTGTCAAAAAAAAAAATATTTAAAAAAACAGCCCTTTCCTATATAAATATAAATTAAAAAGGAAATAATTATATAGTTCTTTTTAAAAAAAATATGTGAGTAAATTAAATAGGTTAAAACATAAATAAATAAGACTGGTTGTAGGTATATTTATAACAAACAATATAAATGATTTAAACTAAATTTGAATCAGCTCTGTTGAAATGTTTGATGCTCTAAAATGATAGAGACAACAATTGCTATTTTTAAGTGCAAAATAACATAATATGTTGCCTGCATGTAGAAGTAATGGACAATTTGTTTAGTTTATGTGAGTACCTATTAAATAGATAAAATTAAAACAATTGTTTTGTATCAAATGTACAAAATAATACGAGAAGAAAAATTAATCTGAGTATAGGGGGAGTCAATTACACTATTTTCCCTGTTTTGTGCTTTTAATGACACCGAAAAACTCGTATACACAATACACTGCATTATATGCTCATAATGGACAATGAACAAATAAATAACTATTTACATACGAGTATATGAAGAAAACATAGTTTTTTACATATCGTACTCGTATTATGAAAATTATGTGTACTCACTCGTATAAAATTAAGCACTGTGGCTTCGTTGGTAAATAAAAAAAATATGTTTCTATTTTAAATCTGGAACATGTAAAATACATTTTATTCAGCTACAACTTTTTATTCCTGAGGGCTAATTACGACTATCAGTTACAATTTAGATCGAACTTTATAATTTACCGCTGGCCATTTGCAAACTTTTAAATGCAGTGGTGTGCCCAAAAAAAAAGGAAGAGAAATTTGTTCCCTTGTGGGCAATTGTAAAAAAAATTCATTGGTCATAATCATAGTCACAAGAAAGTGGGCTTTTATTATGATAAGAGCTGACGTTTGTTCATAAAGAATTAATGAATTTAAAATCGATTTTAAAAAGATACCGCATTTATTCTGTCTATGATTATGGGCCATTATTAATAAATATTATTCAAGCTTAAGATCTCAATAAAAGAAAAAAATTTTTATTTTAATTTTCCAATTTTTATTTTGAATTTCTTTTGAAGGTCTTCTTCAATAAAATTTATAAGATCGAATAATTAAAAAAATTAATTTTTTAAAAACCTTTCCTTTCTCCATCATTCACCAAAGAAATATTTAAAACTAAAATGCGTCACATAAGATAAAATAAATAAACATTGAAAAGTAAATAAATAAATAATACCTAGGCACACATACATACTTACATATGTATGTAAAGAGTGATTTTTTTGCTATTATCTTTTTGGCAACACTAGTTTTGACAGCTCACGCACGTTTTGTATCTTGTGTCACTGTCAAACATCTTCAGTTTGGTCTATAATTTAATCATAAATCGTCTTACAAACGAACAACGCTTGCAAATTATTGAATTTTATTACCAAAATGCGTGCTCTGTTAAGAAAGTTCATCGCGCGCTTCTTCCATTTTATGGTCAGTTTAATCGACCTACTGAGGCTTCTATTCGGGCTATTGTAACAAAATTTCGCACCAAATTTACATTGTTGGACATTAAACCACCAACACGCTTACGTAGAGTGCGAACTGAAGAAAATATCGCAGCCGTATCGGCCAGTGTTGGTGATGACCGTGAATTATCGATTCGGCGCCGTTCGCAGCAATTGGGCCTCTGTTACTCCACTACGTGGAAAATTTTGCGGAAAGATTTGGGTGTGAAGCCTTATAAGATACAACTGGTGCAAGAATTGAAGCCAAACGACCTACCACAACGCCAAATTTTTGGTGAATGGGCTCTTGAAAAGTTAGATGAAGATCCACTTTTTTATCGAAGAATTGTGTTCAGCGACGAGGCTCATTTCTGGTTGAATGGATACGTGAACAAGCAAAACTGCCGTATTTGGAGTGAAGAGCAGCCAGAAGCATTGCAAGAGCTACCAATGCATCCACAAAAAACAACCGTTTGGTGCGGATTATGGACTGGCGGCATCATTGGGCCGTATTTCTTCAAAGATGATGCGAATCACAACGTTACTGTGAATGGTGAGCGCTACCGTGCGATGATAACAAACTTTTTTTTGCCCAAAATGGAAGAGCTTGACTTGCATGACATGTGGTTTCAACAAGACGGTGCCACATGCCACACAGCACGCGAAACAATGGACCAATTGAGAGGCGAGTTCGGTGAACAGTTTATTTCACGCTTGGGACCAGTCAATTGGCCGCCCAGATCGTGCGATTTAACGCCTCTAGACTATTTTTTGTGGGGCTATGTTAAGGCTAATGTCTATAGGGACAAGCCCGCTTCGATTGACGCACTGGAAGCCAACATTGCCAACATTATTCGTGAGATACCGGCCGAAATGTTGGAAAGAGTATGCCAAAATTGGACTAAGCGGATGGACCATTTGAGGCGCAGCCGCGGCCAACATTTGCATGAAATAATCTTCAAACATTAAATTATATCGACCCAACTATCGATCCAAATAAATATTTCATGCATTTTTCTGAATTTTATGTGTTTTTTTTTTTTAATTTCCGATAGTTCTTATAAAATCACCTTTTATATACATATGTACGAGTATATCCAACATACTTACTTTAAAAATGATAAGAATTAACAAATTGGTTATTGTTGTTTTAATATAAATTTATTTCATTTGAAGTAAACAAATGCAAACAAACACTAAAATTATTAAAACACACCGGAAAATTATAAAATAAATAATACCTATCAGTGGTTGTAAGTTATAACCGCCTAAGTCGTCTTATAACGAAATTGTATATATGCATTTCATTGATATATAAACAAGAGAAATTGTCTTAAAAACCAAAATTTTTTGAGTTATGACACCTGTAAAGTAAATCAGTATATGTAAGTAACTAACGGCAGGATGTTATCGGACACTTAAATGGTTTTTCTTCACTACAAGTAGACTTTAACGAAAAGTGTGTAACAAGTGTGTAACAGTGTTTATTTCGTTTTTTTATTGTAATTTTTTCAACTTGGGTTATTATTGCTTCTCATTTAGATGCGAAGGCGCCTAAACAATTTTTTTACAGGAATTTCAATTGCTATAATTAAATTTAAATTTATGCTAACGTTCCAGTTAAAATTGAATCATCAGTCATCAGTTAGTTATCAAATTGTGTTCGTATGCATGTGATAAATATAATGATGATTCACAGGCTTTTCATTATCGCTAAATAATAGTAAATTAATAGTAATAAATAACATGCAAATATGTACTAATAACAATTTGTTGAAGTTCAATTAGGGGGCGTTTTTTTTACGATTAAGTATTGAAATACGAGTAAATTTTTTCTTTTTTAGCTATTTATTTCTATGGAAATGGAAATGGAAATTAACGTAATTATTTACTTGTTTCTATTAGGTTTTTTGGAAATTACATTTCAATTATTTTAGTTACACTAAGCGAGACTTATTTGTTGGACCAGAGCAACAGAAAACTGTTTCTAAAGTATTTTGAAGCTCTGAAATAACGTCTGCTTTTACTCCATTTCCTCAACGTTGTTGCATTTTGTTTTACATATTTATTTTTTATTTTTTTTTTTATTTATTTCCCATACAATTTTCATTCCCAGAAGCTTATATAAAGGGTGTTTTTTATAGACGTATAGAACTTTAAGTTGGCATTACTGTTCAAGATGGCGACCGATTTAACAGCTGTCAAGTGATTTATTCTCAGTTTGGTTTGGCAATTCATCATGAATAGACTCACGCCTGAACAACGCTTGCAAATGGGCCCAAAACGAGATTGCCGTTGTTCCCGATTTTCATAAGCGAATTTTGTTTAGCGATGAAGCGCACTTTTGGTTGAATGGCTACGTCAACAAACAAAACTGCCGCATTTGGAGTGAAACTAATCCTCAAGTGCATGTCGAAACACCGTTACATCCAAAAAAACTGACTGTTCGTACTTCTTCAAAAACGATGATGGCCAGAACGTTACAGTCAATGGTGATGGGTATAGAGCCATGATTACTAACTTTTTCATTCCTGAATTGAACAACCATGATGTCCAGGAGCTGTGGTTCCAACAAGACGGCGCAAAATGTCACACAGCTTGTGCCACAATCGATTTATTGAAAGACACATTTGGTGACCACCTAATTTCACGTTTTGGACCTGTGAATTGGCCGCCAAGATCTTGTGACTTAACACCGCTAGACTACTTTCTGTGGGGCTATGTAAAGTCATTGGTCTATGCGGATAAGCCACAAGCGCTTGACCATTTGGAAGACAACATTCGCCGTGTTATTGCCGATATTTCCACAAATGTTGGAAAAAGTCATCGAAAATTGGACTACATCCGAGCCAGCCGTGGCGGTCATATGCCAGAAATCATATTTAAAATGTAATGCCACAAGATTATCTTTCGGATAAATAAAATTCATGTCAATCGAATAATCCATCGTTGGTTTATTGCAATTTAAAGTTCTATACGTCTATAAAAAACACCTGTATAATTTAATTTTTTTTAACAACAATTCTTATCTCGTGCATTGATATTTTCTAATTCATTATTTTTAGAATATAAAACTTTCAGCGACTGACAATTGTTTGCTATTTATTCATCATCATTGGAACTTGTCTTTTTTTTATGATCTTTTTTTATACTTTTAAATATTTAACAGATTAAGGAAATGTGTTTTTATGTATAAATTGTTGTATTTTCAAGTATTTATAAACATTTTGTGACTTTAATTTAAAACTAAAAAAAATATTATTAAAGGTTTTTCGCAAATCGTACAGGGTTAAAATAAATTAGTTGCAATTGAATTGAAAGTAAAGATCGTTGATACATACGCATTTGCACATACATAGATTAAATACCATAAATTAAATTGTAAATGTAGCTTACGTATGGCGGAGGCAAATTATGGGTGTTCCGGTAAGAGTGTAGTTTTTCATTTCATGCTGCAATAATCGATTGTTTCTTGTTGAAACCACATGTCGTCCAGTTAAGGAACTAAGAACTCTGTTATCACAAACTAATTCAGATAGAAATGCTCATAATCGGAGAAGATGGCTGTTTTTTTTTTTCGAAAAATTGGCATTGACTTCCCTTTGCTCCATCACAAATATAACGCGTTGTTCTTTCATAAAGTGTTCCGTTTTTAATAAGCGGAATAAATCTATGTGACAGCTGCCAAATTTCAGAGTGGTCCCTTTCATAAAAAAAATTACACTAAATTGAAAAAGTGCACTCTTAATGAGACATTATAAAACATAATTTTTTTTTTAAAGAAAATTTTCAAAACAGTTTTATGATTTCCTTTTAAGTGAATTAAAATTTCGTTAATGCTTTGTACACGCTTATTTTAATATATACTAGATCTGTTTTGTTTGTCGGGTCTTTTATTATGTGAGTCGGTATTCTTAGAGCAATACTCTAAGCGTGTGTATCAATTTTTAGAAAAATCCGTTTACAAATAGAATGTTAATCGTTAAAAAAATCCATTCAAATAAATACAGCTATTTACTACTTTATAAAGTGGCTCATTCTTTTGCTAGCAGAGGCGCCAACTAAATAAAATATTCCAAAGCATAATGTCAGGCTTCAATTAAGTATAGCCACACATCTTTATGAACAGTGAAGAGTGGAAATCGTTAAAAAGTGGGCGTAAAAATGGGCATATCAGTATATCACGCCATTCCTTGAAGTATACGGATCATATGTGTCAAATTTCACACAAATTCGGCGGAAAAGAAAAATTTGTGTAGCGAAGAAACAAACAAACACACACAGAAAACGAATTTTATTTATTTATCTTTTATCTTCTCTTCTTTTTAATATATAAAACTCGGCTGTGCGGGTGTTTGACATTGTACTCCTCCTAAACGGCTGGACCGATTTAATTGATTTTCTGTATATGCCCTTGTGTTACGCCTTGGAAGGCTTAGCGCCCGGCAGATGGCACTGCAGTTGGTATTTGGCTTATTTATCTACTCCCTGTTTTTACCCGGTCTCGCACGGTCCTTTAGTCTATTAGTAAGATTTCTTATAGTAAGAAAATCCAATATAAAAAAATTTTATATTTTAAGGAAAACCCAACTTACATTTTTATGAATATTACAATAGACTACGCCCATTACCACGCCCACTTTTTAAATTTATCTCAAAAGTGAGAACGGCTGGACCGGTTTGGCATAACCCAACTTATTCTTCTCTTATTAAATATTTTTCAATATAAATAAAATTTGAAGGCAAAACAACGATTGCCGGGTCAGCTAGTATGTAGATAAACAACAGGTGAATGAATATCTTACACAGTAGATAGTAATGGCAATTATTTTTCACTGTTTTGTTTTTTTTTTTTTTTTAATTTTATTTTCTTTTTAAGTAACAGAAAATGAAAACAAACGTTTAACTTTACACTTGAATAAGTTTTGTACGTTTTGTTTTTAATAAAAAAATTTCTTTCCCACATTTTTGTTTTTATTTTATGCATGACTTTTCTTTAAGTGATCCCAACTGGTTACTTGATCTTTTTTTTTTTTTTTTTTGTGTGTGTGTAAGTCAA
The DNA here is from genome assembly GCA_947397855.1 of Thelaira solivaga. Classification (NCBI taxonomy): domain Eukaryota; kingdom Metazoa; phylum Arthropoda; class Insecta; order Diptera; family Tachinidae; genus Thelaira; species Thelaira solivaga. The sequence goes on from OX377613.1 coordinate 64,907,427, forward strand.
ACAACCCTCTTATTTTTCTTGAAATTACAAATTATACAACTTGTTACATAAACAAAAAAATCTGTCCCTCTCACTCTTTTGCGATTCCTTTATTCCTGAACTTGTAATCTTTGTGGAATGCTTTTAAGCATTTTTTTTTTAATTTGTAATGTTTGTTTAATGGTGGTGTGCAATATATTTGTAAAACTTAAAAAATTGGGAAGCGGGAAATTTCCTAATTTTTTTTTTTTTTTTTTTTTTTAGATTTTACCAAATCGCCTCACTCTCAGTATCGGGTAACTGCTTTTGTAAATATTGTTAATTTCAAAATAAAGTTTTTTCAAGCTCGAGGTCATTATTAAAATTAAATATCGTAACTGCTTTTGAAATTTCGCTTAATGTAATTAAATATCAAAGGCAACTTTGAAATTTGCTATCGGGTATCTCACGTGAAATTTTGTTCACGCAGAGTGAATGTATAATAAAGAAGAATTTATTAAATTTTCTAAGCTTTCAAGAGATAAACAATAAATTTTTGTAATTTACGAATGGTTCTTGTGTTAAAGGTGTAAAATAAAAAATTTCTGTAATTTTATAAGATTTTAAGAGCAAAAAATAAATTTTTTTTTGAATCGATGGTAATTTTTCCGCAAAAAAAAAATTGCGAACTAAAGCTTATCTATTCAACGCAATAGAAATCCAATCGATAAAAAGTAACCAGTGCTGCTACTACTGCCTTTTTGCTTCCACTTTTTAGCAGAACGGGTTGACTTTTTGGTCATAACTTGGCAAGTTTTCAATATATCGACTTGATGTCTTTTGCGTTGCAAATAGTGAGAAATTTTTTTTTTTTTTTTTTTTTTTTTTTTTTTTTTTTTTTTTTTTTTTTTTTTTTTAACGAAAGATTTAGCAATTTTTTCTAGTTCCTGGCAATGCTGGTTACAATTTACTTTACGCTGAAATGGAGATTTCGCTATTATTGACGGATAAAATAAAATTTGCATTTTATTTTAGTCAAAATCCACCACAATGTTTTTCTTTAAATTTGATTAATTAACTAAAAAATTTTTCCCGTGCATACTTGTATTTGTGTAGTTGTTGCTTTGGTATTTATATGGAAAATAGTCTTTATTTTTCATTACATTAATACCTTGTAAGAGTAACAAGTGAATTGTGGTATAATGACTTTCACTTGCTTGTAGCCTACCTAGTTTATGTGTTATATTTTCTTTTGAAAAAATAATTTCAATTTCAGTTTCAATTGTGATTTTCATTTGCACTTCTTCTTAATACCTTGTATAAGTGTGTATCACTTCATTTGTATGTATAGGGCAGACACACATGACAGGAGTAAGTAGTTCTTTTTACCAGATCTAATCATTACTTACCTACAATGTACGTGCCTGTACTTATTGTATATCTCTGTGGGTATAAAGAAAACATTTCTTTTATTCCTTTTTTTTATTATTTTTTTTAAATGTATATAAATATAGCAGGGCAACAAATGTTCACTTTGTAGAATTTTCTAGAGCGTTTGTGTTCGTTTTCAATTCATTAAAGTGTGCTGATTACGAAAATAATAATAGTTTTTTTATTCTTCAGTAGAGCTCAATTTATTGAGGTGACGCTGCTTATATTTTGTGAGAGTACTATCCCTGGTGTACTACCCATAGAATTGCATTTGATGGCAAAAGTTGAATTTTTGAAAATTTCTCAAAAACCTCTCAAATACTTTTCAGAGATCTTACTTATATTCTATGAAAGTACTATCCCTGATGTGTCCTTATTGACCAAAATCCCTCACAGACATCACTTATGGCAAAAGTTGATTTTTTTTAAATTTCTCAAAAACCTCTCAAATACTTTTCAGGGATCTCGACTTAATTTTAAATTTACTTGCTACCGCAATTAACTCATTAATTTTACTATTGTGCTTCAGAGATGATAGGACATTTAATGAGATCCCAATGCAAACAACGCTCTTTACTAGAATCAATCGAAATAATTTTATAAAAAAAAACTTTTAGGGCTGCTAAAGTTGTACTCCTTTATAGTGACATAATAAATGTTAACTATGCACTCGTTAAAGGGGGTTTACACTGTGATACAAGTGTTGAGATTTTCATGGAATTTTAAATGTATCAGCTGATTTTTTTATATATATTTGTTCGTATGCATAAAAATACAGCCCTGATAAAATAAAAAATATAAACTCTGGGAAAAAATTTTTAAAATTATGAGAGCCGCATGACTACCAAATTTCTATATGTATTTTTTGTCTTATTGTTTTCATACTAAATTGTCTCATTTGATTTGATTTTTTTGACAAGTCGTTTCACCCAGTATTACAGTTTCAAATCTCGCTTATGTGACTGCAACTCAACTATATGATAAAGAAATTCAATGGGGTGTATTTCTGTGGGTGTATTTCTGTAAATATTTTACTTATAGCACAAACGATAGTAAAAGTAATTGAAATTAAGTTGGTAAAAACATAATTAACATTTTTTTTTTATATCATACGTGTTTATGTCGGTTTATTTATGGAAATGTTTATGCATAAATAATTAATATTCAAAACCCGATAAATTTATGTTCGAAATGAAAGAGAAAACATCAACAAACTGATTAACAACAACATAACGTGTGTTTTAAAAATAAAAATAATAAAAAAAATATTCAATTTGAAGTTCGATTATTTAAGCAAAAAATAATTAAATGCAGCAGTAAAAAACGAATTGTAAATTAAAATTTTATTGAAATAAATAATTGTTAAATTAGTAATAAACCAAAAGTCAGTCAATTATATAGAATGCGACATTCAGTGTGCATTTTTGTAAAAATTAAAAAAAAAAAAAACTTGTTTATTTTAATTCCAACCAGCTACTGGTTCCTATTGTGTTTGTTTGTTTGTTTACTAAATGATGTGTGTATTAAGAATGACTCGTCGCTTATGATCATGATCTTTCCACCCAATAGAATAATACACAAACCAAGTCATTCATTCATTGATATTTTTTTTTTTCTTAATTCATTTTAACTCTACTCGTTTTGCTTTTCAATGAATTAATTTTTTTGTTATTAAAGTTTTGCTGTATTTTGTTATTTTTTGTTTTGTACTCGTGCAAAAATGTCTGTTTGCCCAGAGTAATTAAATGTTCGTTCAATCATTTGTTATTTATTTATTTTATTTTAGATTATTTTATTTATCCAAAAGAAAAAAAATGTTTTTATGGTGCACCTTTTTTTATAATTTCACAAATTAAAATGTTACTTTTCACCTAAACATGTAGTATGAAAACATTTTTAAAGGGTAATTTTTTTATGTGTACAACTTGAAATAACATGTCGTCTTATAAGTTCACAAAAGCTCCCTTCAAATTACATTTAAAAAAAACTTACAAGAGAAGGAAAACAAATCTGTTTAATATGAGGAATTAATTAAAATTAATTTTCAGTTGTAAATTTTTTTAATCTCAGGAAGGAAAAATTTTGCCGCCAACATATAAATTCCTATTATTATTATCCTCATTTGGGCTCTAATCTCAACTACCTTTAATATTTATTGTGCAGCTCGTTATTAAACTACAAGGTGGTCGAAAAGTCACGCATGCTTGTAAAAATGTAATAACTTATTTGTTTACATTGGGCCATAATCATAGTCACACTAAAATCGGTATCATTTTAAAATTGATTTTAAGTTTATAAAATTCTTATGAACAAAATTCAGCTCTTAATAAAAGCCTACATTTTGTTTACTACGATTATGGCCCATTATTTTTATTTAATTAATTCAAAGAATAAAATCTGAAAAATAATGCAATTAAATTTGTACACGCATGCGTGACTTTTTGTTCAACCTCTACAAATGTGAGACTACGCGTATTGTCCCACTGTCTTGCCACTGCTGGGCAATCGTGAAGAATATATTTCAACTTTTCTTGTACTTCTTGACAGAAGCGACAAGAGTCGTTTTATACCACACCGATTTTACTCATGTGGTAATTCAGTCAGCAATGGCCTGTCAGCAGTTCAATATAGAGTTTCATCTTATTTCTGCTGAGGTTCAACACAATTTCTGCCTTATCGAGTTTAGGGTTAATAAGTCTCTATAACTGATGCATGCCTATTTCGGCTCTCTAGCAATCTTATAGACTACGTTTCTCCTACTTGCGTAGTAGGTGAAGATGTCATTAACTCCGCAGAAAAACTCTGGACCTATGAGACAAGATGTTAATCTGTATTGCAATGCGAGTAAAAAAACGGTACGAAATCGAATCTTTATTTAATAAAACCCACTAAAGACAAACAAAAATAGATTGAAACGCTAGATTAAAAACAAAACTAGCTAAAATGTCAATATTGGTCAACAACAACAAATCAAAAATAAAAAACACACTTGTTTTGCAGCCAACTTCACTACAAAACGCGCTGTCAAAATTGGATTTTCCAACCGCTTCGCTATGCTTCATATATATTTTTGATAGATAAAAACGCTTGTCGTGCCTATTTAGGTATAACTGTGAATTGGCGCTTTAACATAAATGCAGGGCTTTCAATTATGTGCCACCAACATGGTTAGCGCGGTGGCCTACTGGTAGGCCCAGCGCTAGAATCGGATGCCTTAGCCTAATCAGCAGGCCGAACCTCTACTTGAAAAAAAAACTGACATCCAAATTACTTTACCCCAGCTTGCACTCGTTATGAATCAATTAAATTCATCAAGAGTTTTTATTAAGACACAAAAAAAAAAAAAAAAAAATAATAAAAATAAAAAATAGAATGTATTTAATTGCTTGTTTATATATTTTCGACATGGTATTTCCGTTTTTTTTTCGCTCTCTCTTGGTTAATTTAATAATATCGTGTTAAGAAGGGTCTACTTAGAGTCAAGTTAGTTTTGAGTTGAGTTTTACATTTTAACTACTAGAAGTTTATGAGCATGTGTGTTTTGTTTTGACAAGTGTATATTAAAATTTATAGGAATTTCTTTGCTTAATTAAGTTTAAAGTAGTAAAAAAAATTTACACACATAGTGAGTGAGTGAGTTGAGTGTCAATTAAAAGACACAATGACGCTTTTGGGCTTAAACTCATCATTTGAAAATAAAAAAAAACCAACAAAACCATTAAGTAGTTTTACAAAATCAATAAAACTTTTGCAATTTACAGTCCAAACTAAATTGGAGCGGCAAGCGTAGCGTTTTTTAACGAGCAGCAATCGGAGCCTTTTAAAGCGTCATCCCAAAATAAGAGTGTTGGCAGTAGTGAGGCTCCTCTTATTTAATAAAACCCACTAAAGACAAACAAAAACATAGTTAAAAACGTTAGATTTAAAACCAGCTAAAATGTCATTATGGGTCAAAAATAAAAAACAAAATTGTTTTGCAGCCAACTGCTTTATAAAACATTGGATTTTCCAAACGCTTCGCTATGCTTCATACATTTCGTATGGGCCTGAGAATTTTTGACAGATAAAAAACGCGTATAGTGCCAATTATAACTGTGAATTGGTGCTTTAACATAAATGCAGGGGGGTACTCTGAATTGCTATGTGAAAAAAAGTATGAAATCGAATCTTTAATGTGTTTGATCGTTTACTGTCTGGTAATGCCTAAGCGCATGTCAACGTGGTTTATCTTGCGATAACCAAAGAGCCAACGCAAAACATTTAGAGTAGCTAAAAAACGCTACGCTTAACCCTACAATTTAGGTTGGTCTGTGAAATACCCCCATTTAATTCAAGTTTAAATTTAATTAGCATTCGTCAATATCATAAATAAGCTCTCATTTAGTTTCTTAAAATATTTTTATTATAATTACATTCAGTAATACCCACCTGGCATTCAAATGTAAAAGAGAAGAGAAGAATAAAAATAGAATATATAGTTTTCAATATTAAAAATGTTGGTTGGGAAATTTATTTATTTATTCAGTTCAATGCTTACTGAGTTTTTTGTTTGAATATTTGAATCTTTTTGTGACTATTGATTAATAATTCTTATTTAGTCAATTGCTTTTACAATATAAAGGTTCTAATGTTTGCGAGAAACGTTGGGAGTAACCTACTGAGGATTCAGAGTAGCGTCTGATGAAATGGTACATATAGGTATGATATCCCCTTCAGTACTTATTGTACTGAATAAATAACTCATGAGAATATCATGAGTAAAAGAATAAATTTTAAAACCAACACATTTTCTGGAATTAAGCACAAATAAAGATTAATATTTTGTTAAACTTTTAAATTCCAAATAGAAATTATTACAGATTAATATTTTGTTATTTTTATTAACTTGAAATGGCTAAAAATTTATTTTCATATCGAAATTTCGTTTCAAATTTGTTGGTGTGGCTTCTTTTATTTAAAAAAAAGTAGTCAATTCAATTATAAAAGAAAAATTTCAAATAAATCTTTTTCATAATTTTATTAAATTATTAGATCTTATTAATTTATTATTTAAAGTCAAAATATCGGAAAATTAAAATAAAAACAATTTTTTCATTAAGATCTTCAGCTTGAGTAATATTAACTAATAATAAATCGTTTTCTTCTTTAATAAATTATTATAATTATTAATTATCATGCTCTTCTATCTACTTTTGTTTTTATTATAGGAGCTGGCGAATCGGGCAAATCGACAATAGTTAAACAAATGAAAATTATTCATGAATCCGGCTATTCGCAGGAAGAATGTGAAGAATATCGACGAGTTGTTTACAGCAATACAATACAATCACTTATGGCAATTATACGCGCAATGGGTCATTTAAAAATCGATTTTGCTGATCCCTCAAAAACGGAAATAGCTCGACAATTTTTCACATACGCCTCGGCGGCTGAAGAAGGTATACTTTTACCCGAATTAGTATTATTAATGAAAAAATTATGGTCTGATGCGGGAGTACAACAGTCATTTTCACGTTCCCGAGAATATCAATTAAACGATTCAGCTGCCTATTATTTGAATTCACTAGATCGTATATCGCAACCGAATTATGTGCCAACACAACAGGATGTTTTACGCACTCGCGTCAAAACCACCGGCATTGTGGAGACACATTTCAAATGCAAAGGCTTATATTTCAAGTAAGTATTTAGATCCTCTGGATCGCGCCTAGTAATAATAATAATACGCTTGCATTACAATGAATACAACAATTAACAGCCAGGCTTCATAAAAGCGAACGATAACTTCGTTCGTACATTTGTAGTAAAAGCAAAAAACAATTTTCGTATAAGAAGTTTATAAAATTATTTTCCTTGAGAAAGACACACGAAGGCGTATCGAAATATTGGAAATTAATTTAATAATAATTAAAATATATAAAAAAGATTTAAAAGCTTAAAAAATATTTATTTATTTATTTATAAGAAGTTTTCTTTCGCTTTTATGGAGCTTAAAGTGATTTCATTCATTTATCTTCGTTTTTAATTTTGTCATAATTAATTTTCTTGTTTTGTTATTATTCAGAATGTTTGATGTTGGTGGCCAGAGATCAGAACGTAAAAAATGGATACATTGTTTCGAATGTGTCACAGCAATTATATTTTGCGTAGCATTATCGGGTAAGTGTTAATCGTCTCTCATAAATAAAAAAAAAAATTGCAGGGGGTTACTCGAATCTTTAATGTGTTTGATCGTTTATTTTTGCATTTGTCTGGTAGTACCCCGTTCTGTAATGCCTAAGCGCATGTCAACATCGTTTTATACGCACAAATATGTTGCCCCCCCCCAGTTAGTTTTCTAACAGATTTCTGTCAAATTCGGTACATGTCATCATATAAACTCATAAAAGCCCTAAGTTACATTTAAGAAATTTTACAAAAAATCTCTGAGGCATAAATTAACATTAAATGAACTTTTTTTTATTTTAAGCTTCAGTTTGTAAACGCTGTTTTTAATTTCAGCAGTGAAAAATGTAATTTGCTACGGGGCATCGAAAAGTGGAATTTTTTGTTGTTGTAATTTATGCCTTTTTTTTTAAAACATATGATGTACTAGTTATGGCAATACAACAATTTAGATATTTTTCTTTATTATGAAATTTGTTTTTGCATGAAATTGTCTAAAGGGAGTAAATAAAACTGGGTGAAAACAGCTAGTACGATATACAAGTTATTTTAAGTGGGTGAAGTTAAATTTGCAAAATCGTAACTCTACGTTTTTACAAATTTGCGTGCAGTGTACAGTAGTGCTTGTTGGAAAATTTATTCCACGTAAAAAGTATTTAAAGATGCCGAAAGGGGAGCTCAATACCTTTTCTGGTGTGGACACTGTACAAAATTGTCTTTCTAAGAACCTTGTATGGAGGGCTAATGATATTCTTACGTAAAGAAAATTTATTCCACGTAAAAATTATATAAAGATGCCGAAGGGAGAGTTCATTACCTTCAGTTTGAGTTATGCCCGCACCTTTTCTGGTGTGGACACTGTACCAAATTTCCCTTCCAAGATGCAAATTATAAAAAAAAAACGTAAAGTTATGTTTTTGCAAATTTAACTTGACGAATTTAACTTCACTTACTTAGTAATTTTCAATTAAATTGTGGGAGTTAAAATATTTTTAACATTTACTATCCCTAATTTTCTTCACATTTTTTTTTTTTTTTTTTTATTAAAAAAAAAATAAACGAAAAAATTATTTTCCTTAAAAAATTAACCCACTTCAGAATAAACCTGTGTGTAGTTATTATAATTTTCTTTTTTTATTTATTTAAATACAATTTTTTTCTTGTAATTTTAGGCTACGATTTAGTTTTAGCTGAGGACGAAGAAATGAATCGCATGATTGAGTCTTTGAAACTTTTTGATTCCATTTGCAATTCAAAATGGTTTGTCGAAACCTCCATAATATTATTTTTAAACAAAAAGGATTTATTTGAAGAAAAAATCAAAAGATCTCCATTGACAATTTGTTTTCCAGAGTACTCGGGTAAGTGTCCTTAATTTGCTAAAAACACACATAAATATAAATCGGAGCTCGCAATTAAACGAAATGAAACGAATGCAAACGTTTCGTTTTGCAGTGTTCCACAATAATATTCTGAAAAACTACAAAACCAAAAATTTGCATTTGTTTCGTTTCTTTTTCCTTGCAAACTCTTATATAAATCTTTTTAAGGTGCTGTTGGACGACATGTTTTTTACTCATTTTGCATTTTGCATTTCAATTTAAATTTATTAGGCAAACAGCCATTTCTACTTTAGTAAGATGATGTCTATATCTTAGCAAATTAATTTTTTTTAAAGTGGACTTTTATTATTTTCAAATATAACAGCTCAAATATTTTTTATATTAGCATAATTGTGCCCAACAATTAAAGTCTAAAAGACTCTCAATAATTTTAAATTCACTGAGCTAGAGAAAAATGTCAAAAAAGCTAATTTTCAGTACTAAAAGTAACAGTGGAAGTTTTGGTTGTGGCTTATGTTAATCCGAAGTTCATATTTAGCCCTTTCCTTTTATTATAAATATAAATAATTTTTCTTTTCTTTTTTATTAAAGAATATTCTGTCATTTAGGGAATTTTTTTTCCAAAAACCGAAATTTTTCCCTGCAAAAAAATCGTGGCGAATATTCATAATTGACTAAAATATCATTTTGTTTTTATTTAATCAGCTGTTTTGTGTTCCTAACGCATGGTGAAATTTATACAGGCGAATTTTTTTTTTTTACCAAACTGTCAAAATTGTTTTTTTTATGTTCTTTTTTATTTATATAAATAATGTAATTAAAATAAATAATAGGCACTTCGTGATTGAGAAATTGTCTTTGGAGTTAAGATAAAATTAATTAATTGTAAATGTAAATGAATTTTTACAATTCGCGAATTGCCTGTGCTAACGGAATTATTTTTTTTTCTTATTAAATGTTTCTTTTTAATTTCGCCCTCCAAAGTAAAGTAACAAATTAATTTAAAAAAAATTCGCATAAGGAACACAGAGTTATGAGGCGTTAAAGTTTTCACTTCCAAATAAAATATTCGGATTCATTGCATGTTTTTCTTAAAACAATTTAAACTGTACAATGTGGAGCCGAAAAAAAAATTTAAATAAAAGCGTTGGCGATCAAAATGCCATTGAAATATTTGCAAATTATATATAGGGGATTAAATTATGTATTTGGATTTTGTTAATATTATTGAATGTTTATGAAGCGACCTGTGAAAACAGTTCAATATATATTGAGAGATTCACATTAACGAGTTTAAGGGCCTGTTAAGCTAAATGCCAACGAAAAATTCGTTTGAATAATAGCAAATTTTCATGTATTGTGTTTGTTTTCAATACAATTATGCGAACGTAACTCGTTCGCATTTAGCTGAACAGGTCCTTAAAATTAACTATATGTAGCTTTTACGAATAGTGATCACATTTTTCTTTAAATTTACTTAACCCGTTTCTTTTATGCATTAAAATACACACAAAAAACATATCGTCTAAAAGCAGCTGTAGCAACAAGCCAGTAATGAATTAATTGTTATAAAATAATGTTTTTAGGTTCAAACTCTTTTGAGGATGCTGCCTGTTATATACGCATGAAATTTGAAAGTCTAAATAAACGTAAAGATCAAAAAGAAATTTATACACATTTTACCTGTGCCACCGATACAAATAATGTACAATTTGTTTTTGATGCTGTTACCGATGTCATCATCAAAAACAATCTCAAAGATTGCGGTTTATTCTAGAATTTAAACAATTTTTTTTTTTAATTTTTTTCAAAACGAATTCATAGTTTATTATGAGAATCTAATATTTAAGAGTAGTAGTATATATGTTCTTTATAGATACAAATGTACACACATTTACACAAACACACAACTACATACATAAATACATTTATAAATGCATAAAAAAGTACAGTCATCATTCCCTAGAATTTATTAAGTGTTTTTTTTTACAATGCGTTGCATTTAATTTATTTACAGTGATTTTTAAGAAGAACATAAAAAAACATAATACACACATGCACGAAACAAACATTTCCATTTATAAAATATTTAAACAGAAAAAGAAAAATAAAAGGAACAAAAATATCAACAACAACAAAGCACTTTTAAAGCAATTCCATTTTAAATTTAATTAAACTATTGAATAAAATATTTTTTTTTGTATCTTACTAATATTAAAAAGCTGTGAAGAATTAAAAAAAAAAAAAACAGAAAATATTAAACTGATAACAAACCTATTGCTTCTTGAAATTTATATTTAAGTTAATAAAGTCAAGATATTTTTTCCCCATGTTATCAAACAAACTGAGTTTCATTATTGGTGTCTGTAGAGGGTTTAGTTAACATGACGAATTTTTATTTTAATTTGAAAATTTCTTATTTAAGCTCATGTGTGTTTTACAATTTTAAAAGATGGTGCGATTAAAAAGAAAGGAATTTAAACTGAAATGTAATAATAAATTAAAAAAGATTATTAGCCACAAGTTGCATTTAAAATAAAAACAAAAATTTTGATTTCTCAAATAATAACTCAGGTGACAACTTATGACACTCTTCTCGTTTTAAACTGTCAACAGAAAATTCATATTACAGCTTGACTAGTTTTAAAGCTTTGAATTATTCGTGTATTACTCAGAATAGATTAATCGCACTTTCCCAATATATTTCAATTTTTATTTAATAACACACACACACATAAAAATATTTTTGCTTATTATACAAAAAAGTTTTTTATAAATTTGAGCAGCAAATCTATTCTACAAATATTTATGTTAATCTAAATAGTATTTAAGTTTAATTTTGCACTTTTCTAATTTTACTGCTGAAAAAAAAAAATTAATAATTTTTGATGGTCAAACGTTTTCTTTTGAGAAACTGTTCGAGAATTTTTATTTTCTTCAAGAAGGACCCTATCTAATATACTCCTTTAATACTTATTTAGCAGTAATATTTTAATGTTTAATCTTTTGTAGTATTTAAACAGTAAATAAATAATTAAATATAACCAACTTGATTTAAGTTATAATTAATAAAAAAATGTGTAATAAATTATTTGGAATTAAAAAATTAACAAAATAATAATCACTTTTTTGTTCATAGCTTTTTAAGCGTTTTAGCATTTTCCGTTCTATCACCTATAGAAGGTTTCATAGAAAAATATTAATCCGTTCAAAAGTTGTAGCAAAAAAAGCAAAAAGAAGAAGAACACACCATGTTGCAAGTTCCGGTTGATCTTGTTTTTGGTTTTTACCCTATAACTTTTGAATGGAACAATATTTTTAAATGAAACTTTCAACATGTGGCAGGATAGAAAATGGGCTACATTTTAGTGGAACATTTTGTTAAAATCGCTCAAACGCTTAACAAGTTATAAGCGTTTTTCTAAGTAAAACGCTTTTTAATTAAAGGGGATGTGGCATGTGGCAACATAATTGGCATGGGGCAGATAGCCAATTTCCCACTCTGCTCAATGATGCAACTTTCATTAAAAAATATTGATCCATTCCAAAATTATGGGGAAAACACAAAATTGTATTCAAAATGTAACTGTCGCTCTGTCCGGAAATTAATTTAAAGAAACTTGACCGAAAAAAGTAAAACACCAGGCTAACAGAACCAGCAGTAGGTGGATTTTGTGGATTTATTTTTTGTTTTTTTACTACAACTTTTGAGCGGATAAATATTTTCACATTAGACTTGCACCATGTTGTAGAGCAAGAAATGGGCTACTTGCCACAGGCCACTTTTGCTGCCACATGCCACACGCAAGTTGAATAAACGGCGTTTTAGTTGGAAAAACGCTTATAACTTTTTAAACGTTTGAGCTATTTTAAAAAAATGTCCTAGGGAATGATAGCCCATTTTCCGTTCTATGATCCAGTGAAAGTTTCATTTAAATATATGAATCCGTTCAAAAGTTGTAGCAAAAAAAGCAAAAAGAAGACGAAAACACCATGTTGCAAGTTCCGGTTGATCTTGTTTTTGGTTTTTACCCTATAACTTTTGAATGGAACAATATTTTTAAATGAAACTTTCAACATGTGGCAGGATAGAAAATGGGCTACATTTTAGTGGAACATTTTGTTAAAATCGCTCAAACGCTTAACAAGTTATAAGCGTTTTTCTAAGTAAAACGCTTTTTAATTAAAGGGGATGTGGCATGTGGCAACATAATTGGCATGGGGCAGATAGCCAATTTCCCACTCTGCTCAATGATGCAACTTTCATTAAAAAATATTGATCCATTCCAAAATTATGGGGAAAACACAAAATTGTATTCAAAATGTAACTGTCGCTCTGTCCGGAAATTAATTTAAAGAAACTTGACCGAAAAAAGTAAAACACCAGGCTAACAGAACCAGCAGTAGGTGGATTTTGTGGATTTATTTTTTGTTTTTTTACTACAACTTTTGAGCGGATAAATATTTTCACATTAGACTTGCACCATGTTGTAGAGCAAGAAATGGGCTACTTGCCACAGGCCACTTTTGCTGCCACATGCCACACGCAAGTTGAATAAACGGCGTTTTAGTTGGAAAAACGCTTATAACTTTTTAAACGTTTGAGCTATTTTAAAAAAATGTCCTAGGGAATGATAGCCCATTTCCCGATCTATGATCCAGTGAAAGTTTCATTTAAATATATGAATCCGTTCAAAAGTTGTAGCAAAAAAAGTAAAAAGAAGACGAAAACATCATGTTGCAAGTTCCGGTTGATCTTGTTTTTGGTTTTTACCCTATAACTTTTGAATGGAACAATATTTTTAAATGAAACTTTCAACATGTGGCAGGATAGAAAATGGGCTACATTTTAGTGGAACATTTTGTTAAAATCGCTCAAACGCTTAACAAGTTATAAGCGTTTTTCTAAGTAAAACGCTTTTTAATTAAAGGGGATGTGGCATGTGGCAACATAATTGGCATGGGGCAGATAGCCAATTTCCCACTCTGCTCAATGATGCAACTTTCATTAAAAAATATTGATCCATTCCAAAATTATGGGGAAAACACAAAATTGTATTCAAAATGTAACTGTCGCTCTGTCCGGAAATTAATTTAAAGAAACTTGACCGAAAAAAGTAAAACACCAGGCTAACAGAACCAGCAGTAGGTGGATTTTGTGGATTTATTTTTTGTTTTTTTACTACAACTTTTGAGCGGATAAATATTTTCACATAAGACTTTCACCATGTTGTAGAGCAAGAAATGGGCTACTTGCCACATGCCACTTTTGCTGCCACATGCCACAAGCAAGTTGAATATGCGGCGTTTTAATTGGAAAAACGCTTATAACTTTTTAAATGTTTGAGCTATTTTAAAAAAATGTTCTAGGGAATGATAGCCCATTTCCCGATCTATCATCCAGTCAAAGCTTCATTTAAATAGGTATATGAATCCGTTCAAAAGTTGTAGCAAAAACAGCAAAAAGAAGACGAAAACACCATGTTGCAAGTTCCGGTTGATCTTGTTTTTGGTTTTTACCCTATAACTTTTGAATGGAACAATATTTTTAAATGAAACTTTCAACATGTGGCAGGATAGAAAATGGGCTACATTTTAGTGCTCAATGATGCAACTCTCATTAAAAAATATTGATCCATTCCAAAATTATGGGGAAAACACAAAATTGTATTAAAAATGTAAAAAAATATTGATCCACTGCCATTTCCCGATCTATAATCCAGTGAAGGTTCCATTTAAAAAAAATTAAGCCTTTCGTAATTTATAGCAAAACAAACGTATCTTGTGTAACTTATTTTTATTCTGCAAATTGAACTAATCTGAAAGAAGTAAGTGCGTTATTTGTAATTTTTATTAGTATTTAATAGGTATCAAATGGTGGTAATAAATTATTGAAAAAATAAATAAATAAATTTATTTTATTTCTTTGCGAACATCATCCATGCGCTTGAGCAGTTTTTTCCAATTGTGCTGCACTGTGGAGTTATTCACAACATACGTTTCAAACAATTTGCGGCACAAACAAAATATGTAGTAAACAAAATCCCAAAAGTAGACCAACGTCTTAAATGCAAAATGTTCAACTTGATCTTTGCTAGGAAGTTTGATACCGTTTTCACCTAAGGTAGCTGTAGAACATTGGTTAGATTTATTATTATTATTAGCAGTTTTTTCATCATCAAGTGCTGTTTTTGATACAGAAGGGGATGAGCATGGGGGGTTTGGTGCAGTATCGCAAGGTGGGTTAATTGAATCTAATGGGGTTTTCGTTAAAGCAAATGTATTAGTATGTGGTAGGATATGATTTTATTATCTCATGAAACAAAATGCAAAATAGTTCTATTCAATTCTGTACCTGCAGTTTTGACATCTTTTGAGTAGGCGGCTACCATCGATGGCCTTTGCATCCACTTCATCGCAGTGGGTTGCAGCATTGGAAGAGTTTTCACATTCGACGTCCATACACCTTGATTCACATACCTGATAGCTGCTAAATGTAATCTTCTAGTAGCCAACATACTAAGAGCAATGCGTATTACAATTTGATTAAATAAAAATAATTTTCGTTTTCTTTCGACAGCGTCTTACTTTTTTAATGAGATCACTTTATTGCTGTTGTTTTAATACAAAAAATAAAACAAAAACTTTATTGGCGTAGCACTTAAAGCTTTTCTGTACAGAATATGTACACCAACAAGTATCAAGCTTTTTTGCAGATATTTCACACACAAACACATCCGTTGTTGTCAAAAGATGTCATTTATTTTGGATGGCATTTTTGAATTTAAATTCAATGAACGTTAGTCGTTTTTTTTCGATTTTTGGGAAATTCATAATTTATTAATGTTCTATAGTGTCGAAGATTTTGTTAATAAAAAATTAGATTTTAGCAGGTTTTTATGTTTACAAAAACTTCTCAATTTACATAAATTGTTTTTACAATTTGCTGTATTCAAACTTTAATGCAAACTTTGAAAATCTAAATTTTATTACTTTTCACTTGTACTTTTTTGTTGAAAAGTTACGAAATTTTTCATTTAAGTTAATAATATTTACATTAAAACTCTGAATTGTTTTAAGGCTCATAATTAAGCTATTGATCATGCAAAAGCATAAATCTCTAATAGTTTAGCTAAGAACTTTATAATTTTATGGCGTGCTTCAACTAACTGCGGTGGATCTGACTTAATGGGTTCATACATGTTGGCACAGTGGGCGGTACCTGATAAAGATAAAAATTCGTATAACTTGTTATGTGGTATGTATATAACCAAAATATTTTTTTAAGAAACTCATATAAATTTTTTTGTAACTTTTCACTTGTTTTCTTGTCACAAGTCTAGCTTTACTACAAGAGAAAATTGTATATACTTGGCGGGGTAAGAAAAATAAACACTAAGTTTTGTATGTATTACCTTCAATATATATTGTAGGTGTATTAGGATTTTTAGCATTTATCAAGCCCAATGCATGCCAGGGATCAATAGAACCATGAACATACAAAACATTTGTTGTTGAAGGCTTCAAACCGCCATAAAAATTGTTAGTCTCTGTTACCACGGAATTCAAGTATTTTACATCCATACTAAAAAAATATAAAAATAAGATTTGTTTCACTACATACAGTAGATAGCAAATAATCTTACTTTGCAGCATAAATATCCATACATTGTTTGATGAAAAAGTCTACATTGAAACGATTACCAAAAGTGCTTGTTGTGTTTTCGGAAGTTTGATAGAAACCAAACTCGTTGCAAGTCTGCCAAGTCCATTGCCGCATACCTTCTGCCACTTTTGACGACCACGAAACATTTTGCATTTCATTTATCATTTTATCGTATTTGTAATCAAGACATGTGTCATCAGACTGATTTAAAAGTAAACCGCTAACAGCCGCCAAACGAGTTACTGGCGGACCCATGGTAGTGTTAAGCATTATATCACAAACCTCATCAATGGTAATAGTGGCATGAGGGCTATTATCTTTATTATATTGAACGACACCTGCAAAATTACCAGCTACATTTTCAAAGAAACTAGAGATGTCTAATTTATTATCAATGGAATCCTTAATAGGTGTACATGTCCTGCAATTAAAAAAATAAAACAGTGCAATAAGTTGGTTTAAAAAAAAATAAATCAATAAATAATAACATACTTCAATTTTTCATCTAAATTACGTTGACCAATCATATGCTTCATAAGAATTTCCACTTGTGAAAAGGCTTTACTTACGGCATCTACACATTCTGGTTTATAGCTTTTTAATGATTCCTTTACCACATCGAAATATTCTGCAGAGTTATAGGAAGGATGAATAGATAGATGCAGAAATAAAAAATTTTTTAAGTTTATACCTGTAAAATCAACTTTAGCCAAGAGTGGTCCACTAGAACTTATAGATCCGTATATTAAATCAGGATATTTTTCACTCGCCCAAGCAGCTAATGAACCTGGATATGAACCTCCAAATGCAATCCATTTTTGTGTTGGTGCCAAATTATATTGTTGTTTCATTGACAAAATAAATGCAGCTAGATCTGCTAACGCTTGTTTAGATGTTAAATATTGTAAATTGGATGTTGATAAATCACTATAAGTAAACGTACATACATGTGTATTAAAATACAATAACTGTAAATTTTCTAGCAGCATACGCTGTGGCCGGCAATAACACATTTTAAATTTTGCAAAACATAACTCTGTAAGTTTTATAAAAAGGCAGTCATGTACATATCTATATGCATATGCCTTGTTTTATAACTTACATACATACCTTGTTGGTTGGGATTTTCCATAGAAACGATGTTCCAATTGAAAGCAAAGTGCACCAAAATGTTCAGCATAATGTATCCAAGCGCCCTCATGCATCCATCGCTTAGCAGCTTCGGCTTCACCACCGATCATTATGAATATAGGTGCAGTTGTATCATTACGATAGTGTTCGGCATTGACGAAATAACGTTGTTTCCAAGTAGCAATATTCTTATTGTCAAAATGGTCTAAACGTTGCTCATACCATAAGTCTTGAGGTACAATGGCACTCTGTAACGAAGGAATTTTGCTGGGTTCTCCAAGAAAACCCTTCCAATAACGCCCCCAGTGGTAGTTTCGATTTAAGGCAGCCACACCATTCTTATCAGTTTGCCAAAACACAAAAAATAGTAAAATAACACAACGCAGAACAGAGGCTGAGACACTCATTGTCATAATGATAATTTTACTTTTTTTTCGTAGCTGTGTTCCACTCAAGTTTTAAAAATCTTTTGAAGATACGGCTGTTGTAGCAATTTGGTGATTGTCCGTTTTAATTAAAGTATACAATTTTATACATAAATATATATGCATGTATGTATATACAAAAATATATATGTATTTATTAAAATTTAACTCTAAATTGATAAAGTGAACAAAGCCAAATGTATTGATTACATTTTGTTCACTTGCTGTTCAAATTTATAATAAACAAATAATTTTTCTTTTAATAGTTAGTATTTTCTTTGATTAATTGATTTATTGTTTATTGCTGTTTTGAAAATTGCTTTTGCACACAAGCTACCACTCGCTAAAAACACTGATTACAAAGTGATTCTCTGTTTGTTCTATAGCAATGACGGCATAGTCGAGCTGCGCTAGTAGATGCAGTTGCCAGATAAAACTGCTCAAAATCGTTAAATTTGATGTTGTAAAATCGCAAAAACTAAACAATAAATAATTACAATATTTATTTGAAAATTTTCTTCTTCAATAAAATGGCTATTTTATTAAACTAGAGGTCGTATTGTATAAATTTATTTTTATATCGATATTTCGCTCCAACTTGCGTAGCTTCTTCAGGATATAGTAAAAAAAATTTTAATTTCTTTATAATTATAAATTTTTATCTATATAAAAACAAATTTATATTTATTTACCATACCACCTCAAGCTTAATAAAATAGCCATTTCAATTACAATATTCTCAATAGATTTTATATATGTAAATAGACAAAAACAAAATTCCAGAATGTTCTTGTTTACTGTTTTCCAAATTTTTTTCAATGTGGAATTCTTTTCGTTGAACAATAGGTCTCACATATTCTGATGCTATTATGACCCATAATGATAATATGTAATAATAGTATTTTACAAGCATGCACAATGTCTGGTCTAAGGCGAATTTACATTTATTTATATATAATTTGCCTTAATCTGGTTTAAATTTATTCGACTGAATAATCTAACACCCTAAATTGACACGTTTGACAATTTCGTTAAGTATTCAAAATTTTAAAATTCAGAATAAAAGTTTTTCGACAATAAATACATTAAAATTAAAAAAAAATGTTTTCAAAATTCTTAGTTCCAATAAAATTTTACAAATACTGCAATTTCAGAAACAATTGGTTTAACAGTTTGATAAAAAGCGAATATAACAGTATAATTCCAAATCGAGGATTTTTCAGTCAAACACAAAACAATTTATTTATAATACCTCAAAAAAAGAATAATAAGAATCATGCATGTTTTAATATTTCATACAAAATGAGTTCCAATAATAAGAAAGGTAATGGACAGAATACAGAAATCAACAATGATGCAAAGGAATTAGTAGAAAGGCATGAAAAGAATATATTTTTTAGAGAAAAATCCAAACTAAAACACGTAAAAAAACTTCATATGAATTGCACGCGTTGCAAAACGAATAAAAAAGAAAGCCTAATTAAGAAAAGCATAAAAACTCATGCCTTTTTAAAGAAGAACACGAATTCGCCATACAAAAAAGGTATTTCTAAAGTATTCTATATAATTCTATATAATTGTAACTTACGTTTATATTACAGACAAGAAAAATTTTAAAGAACAAGTTTTAGATTTAAACAGTAATCAAGACGTTTTGCAGTATCAATTACCACAAAAAAGAGGTTTGTATATTTTTTAACAGACACCATTTATTAACAGTTCATTAATTTTAAAGTGGTATACGAGTAAGTCCGCTTAAAAAATAATAAATGTGTCAGAGGCAATATATCTTATTAAAATTATTAATTTTTTCTTTTACTTATACCACTTTCAAAAATATATTTAAAAAATATGTAAAAAAATAAATAAAATTTTGAACACTATATTTTAATTATTTTTAAAGCAAGTAGCCTTACTGAGCGTGATATCTAGGCTATGATTGTGACTCAAGTCTAGTTATAACCATTAATTTGTTTAAAATTAATACGTTCTTGCAGTTCTGTAAAGTTTTATTTCATTTTTAATTTAACAGTTCATGTCGAGTTTATGGAATCACAAAACATGAAAGATTTTAATCTTAACAAAAGTCAACCGGCGCATAATTCTAACAATTCTAACCAAAATGTGATAACTAAATACACTGAACCCCATAATTCTACAAAAGGTAAGCTGCTATTTTTTAAAAGTGGTATAAGTCTATTTTTTTTAAATATGAGCTATTCATAATTTTAGTAAAATATTACCAAAATTGTAGACTTATATCTACTACTTTTAAAAATAACATTGTTAATTAATAACAAATTAACTATTATAGTTCAACTAAGCCCAAAAGTGCAACCAGCCGATAACGAGAAAGCTTTAATTATTTTAAAGGCTCAATATTTAAATAAATCGAATGCAGATGTTCAGAATAAGCAAATTGTAAAAGGTAAAGAAAGAAATATATCATCATATCAATTTCATAAAATTCATAAGTTACATTTTAACAAATTTTACAAGAGAAGCAAGACATGGTTGTAATATAAAAAATTAAACAAAATTTTTTTAAATTTGTTCTGCTTACGCTTTAACTCAAGAACGTTATTTTTAATTTTGGGAGTGAGAAAGTAGAATTTAAATGTTTTGTAAATTATGCCTCCTTGAAATCATATGGAAAAGGTGGTATTTGTTTAAATTAAGCATTTTTTTCAAGAAAGATTGTTTCTTACACGGCGAAAATTTAAAAACAGATTTTCAACATTCAATTTCAAACGTGATTTCTTTCAACTTTTTTAAAAAATATTAAAAATAATTAAAAAGGCTAGTTTATTAAGCTTGAGATCGTATTATATCGATATATAAATTTATATAATACGGCCTCAAGCTTAATCAACTAGCCTTTTTAATTAAAAAGAAAAAGGTCAAATAAATTAACAAATAAATAATAATAATAAATAAAAATTTTAATAAAATAGTTTTTAAATTATTTTGCCTGAAAAGGACACACAAGACGTGACATCGTAATATTCAGAAATAATTTGGGCTTTTATTTATAAAAGTGGTATAAGTCCATCTTACTAAAGTTATTGCGAAATACTTTTTTTTTATGTGAACTTATACTACTCTCAAAAATAACCGCTCAATTGTTACATTTATTTTTATAAAAGAAATCAAAAAGTTAAATTTTTTTATTAATATAAATATATATTATACAAATATAATAAAAAAGTGCTTGTAAGACCTTTCAAGTATGCTTGTGCATTGCTCTAGTGTATATATCTTACAAAAATTACCGCTAACTCTATTTTTTTTAAGTGAACTTATACCATGTTCAAAAGTAACAGCTCGCATAAAAATAATAACTTTTTACATCAATTAGTTACTGATGATAAGAAAATCCTGCTGCCCGAAAGAAATACTCTTCACAAGGCTTTTTTAAATGAAGGTTTAACGAAAACTGAAAATATTCGAATTTTATATCAAGCTCATCCAAGGAAAAAGACAAAAGTTAGAACTCCGAAACTTGAACGTAAATCACGTAAAATGTTGCAAATAAAAGCGATACAACAACCAGAACAAAGTAAGTAGTATACAAGAATGATGGAAATACAAGATTAGGCCATCCCGCATCTAAAATTGAAATTTTCTGCGCATGTAGAATAAGCGACTTCACACAATGTGTTCTTTTTGGCTAATACTTTACAACTAAATAAGAAAGAGAGAGAGAGAGAGAGTGATGTATTATTTTTTTTTTTTAACAGTGGATAATCTACGTCATCCAACGGGAAATCATGAGCATGGCGTAATCTCGCATTTTTATCACTTGAATAGCACATACATGCATATTTATTTATAGATACTAGAGAAAATAGAAAAATATCTAGTTCTATCGATATTTTAAATTTGTGAATTGTATTTTTTATTATTAGAAAAGAATGCTGCCATTGAAACCAAAAATATACTTATTTCGGAGAGAATTCAAGTTTCAAAAAATATTTCAGAAAACAACAAAACATTACACCCAATTCAATCCAAAAATAAAACTGAAATTAAAATGCTCAAGCCAGAGGAAACGGAAAAAACGCCAAAAATCATGGTTACAGAACAACAAAAACAAAGTAAGTAAATAAAGTAGTTTTCTCCTTGTGAAATGTTTTATATAACATGTTTTTGCACAATCTTTCCTGCGCAGTCCTACCGTCCTTGGAGTATAGAGATTATATATGTCAAATTTTAGACAAATCCCAATGAATTTTATTTATTTTTTTATTTTATAAATACAAACATTTCTATATTTAAAAAGGCTATTTGATTAAGCTTGAGGTTTTATTTTATAAATTTATTCTTAAATCGATATTTCGCTCCAACTTGCGTTATAAAAATAAATTTATAAAATAAGATCTCAAGCTTAATAAAATAGCCATTTTAATTAAAAAGAAAAAGGTCAAATAAACTAACCAATAAATTTCTATATATATTTTAATAGAAACCTATTCGCCCATATTGGAAAAATATGCTGAAATCAAAGGATCAAGTTCTACAAAAAAACCCACAAATAAAATTGTAGACGAAGTAAATGAACTTTCTAAAATATATTGCGAATATCTGTACGTTTTAGAAAAAATCAAATCCACTAATCCGATTAACACATCAATTAACACTGTGGGAAATGCTACTTTGCCAAAAATTAAACTCACGATTAATCCAAATAAACAAGTCATCAACACTGTGGAACAATTAATTCAATTTAATGAAAATATTAAGACTGCTCAAGAGAAATGTTAGTAATACCGAGAGGAAATTTTTTAAGAGTTTTTTTTGTCATAAATTAACTGAATCTTTTTTTTTTTGCAGCTTACGCTAGCAGTAAAAAGTCATCCGTTGAACTAGAAACCTTTGAATATTTATTTGGCAAATACATACTACCCGAGAAACAAATAGATGCACTAACAAAATTAGAATTTTCAGATCCAGTACCCAAAAAAACTACAGTAACACAAAAAGGTAAGAAAAGCCAGCAAATTTTAATTATAGATATAAATAGGAGGGGGAAAAAATCACGCCTCCGTGTAAAAATTTAATAACTTTTGTGTTAATTTAATTAAGAAAAATAATATCATGGAGATGACCACAAATTTTCATCGAAATAAAAAATTTTAATAAACAGAAAAAGTTTTAAATTTTTACATGTAAGAGTGACTTTTCCCTTACTCTATGACTTGATAAATACTTTAGTATGATTTAAGGCGTTTAGGGAGGATCAGACGTGCCAAAAATTAAGCATTTTAACTAAATTTTTTTGGGACACTAAAGATACCGACATTTTTAAAAAGAATTTTAAACTCTTAAAGGCATATTTTGTTTCTTTTTTTAGCTTTTGAAAATAAGCAAAATAGTGGTCTCAGATTTATAATCTCCGGATTTTTAACGGAAAAATTCAACAGCTAATTGTTTGATAAAATCCAAATTTTTCTAAACAAAAAAAGACTTCAATCAACGACTAGCTTTTTATGCTTTCAAAAAGCTTCATAAATTTCATGCAAATCCGCTAAGCGAAACATACGAATATTCCGAATGGATTAAAAAAAATGTGGAATTACAGTTTTTGTCTTCTTATTAAAAAAAAATTATGTTTCTTTTAATTCCATTAATAATTTTCCAAACAAAATTTAAAAAATCTAAAATTGAATAAGATAGAGAGGGTAATAAATTATTGATGGAATTAAAAAACCCATAAAACACACAAAAACTGTAACTCCACTTAGTTTTAAATCTGTTGGGAATACAGAAGAGGTACTTAAGTTGCACTCAATGGATTTGCATGGGCCCAAATCACCGCAGTCGGTAGCCAGCAACTCGTATCGAAATTTAAAAATTTGTTCATACAAAAACACGGAAATTACGATAGTTTTCATGGGATACGGGCTCCTGATAATTTCAGGAAAACACATTTGGGCTCGTTATTAAAAATTTCAATAATTAAAGTTAGGATTTTGTAGGGTTTTTAGAACCAAATTTGAGTGGTTAGTTCAGAACACACTATCCGATATTTTTAGTCTAACCAAAAGCTTGATATTTTAGCTATCACTAACTAGTAAAATAAAGCAGTAGTAGCCGCTCCACTTTAAACTAAAACTGTCAGATTTTTGTTAAAACAAAAAAAAATTAATATTTTAGGAGCAGCAATTTTAAAAACAAACAAACTAACAAAATCAAAAAAATCAAGAAAAAGCGCCGGTAGACGTGGCAGTTCCAGAGGTGCTGGTGGTAATAAAAATATAGAAAAAATAGAGCCAACAAAAGGTAAACAAATATTTTTTTTTTTAAACCGAAAATAGTAATTATGGTTATTATTTTTTTATTAATCCCTCAGCTCGCCGTTCTAAATTCTGGCACACTTTGTTAATCACCATGCTACCACTCATGCTGGGCCTAACTACATATGCAGTCAGTAATATGGGAGTTGTAGAGGTATTTAAACGTATGCGTTATGCTAGATCTAGCGAAGATCCGTTATCAGTGAAAATATTGCCAGCATTTCATGAACAAAATTCAGAAACTCAACAATTAAATTTAAAAGAGGCTGCATCTGAAGTTGTAGATGAAGATGAGGATGAATACAATTCATCTACAAATAAGACTGAAGACAAAAAGAAAACAAAATATTTTAGTTTTCCTTATTAGATGAGTCGTGTATGTCTGTCTTTTACACTGGAATAGGAAAATTTTTTTAAAATTATTGTATTTGTAAAAAAAAAAATAGTTTTTAATAAAAATATACTAACTGCAGTGAAGTATGTACACATACACACAATTATGTTTTTTAATGTTTAAAAACTAGATGACTTCTCTGAGAAAATTGGAAAAGACTGAACTCACAAATGTAATACTTTTTCCAAAAAAAAAAAAAAAATTTAAATAAAAAGTCACAGGCCTCGTACATTTTTGAACAATAATTTGTGCAGATAACAATCTTGTGTGGAACAAGGGAGTGAATGCGTGCAAATACGTTTGCCAGTTTAATTGTATTATACTATAAAGATATTCAACAATCATAGCTTATAAACACTTTTTATTTATTATAAAATACGAGGGGTGTTTGATAACTTTTGCCTTTGCAATAACTTTAAATGCAACCACCATCTTTTAATAATATATTGTCAAATTTTGAGCAAGTTGCGTCATTTAGTTTTTGTTTGGCAGTCATTAAAAGCAGACAATATCGTGAATTTTAACAAAAATGAAAAAAAAAAATATAAATTATTATTTTAAAAACCCATAAATTAGGCAAAGCATTAAGAATTTTCTCTGCGACTATTTTCTGTTTCCAAACCTGAAGAAATGGGTGAGTGGTGAGAGATTTGGGTCGAATGAAGGGGTCATTGCCGAAACGAACGCCTTTTTTGAAGGTTTTGAGCAAACCTATTGTTTAGAGGGAACAAAAATATTGGTTAAACGCTGGTCTCAAGCTATTGATCTAAAAAGAAATTGTCTTCAAAAATAAAACGTTTCATTGTCGACAAAAAAATTTTTTTTTTCATAGAGTCAGTGGGTTATCAAGCAGTCCTCGTATTACAAATATTTTGCTCAGCTCTTTATTAATTTTTTTCAGATCAATTTCAGTTATTTTTTTGTTTTAATATCTTCATTATTCGATCTTCTTATTTTCATTTTATGTAAAATTTATTTGAGCTTAAGATCTTTTTTATTAATTATTTTTTTATTTTTATTTTTATAAAATATAATTTTATTATTTTTATTTCCATATTTCGCTACATCTTTGTGTAGCATCTTCAGGAAATATGTCTTTTTACATACAATTATTTTGTTTTATTAAAATTCTTTTATTCTGTATTACACTTGGTACTCTAAATACGCCAAGAGAAATTGAAACATGTTTTTCAGTGTATTTTCACCTTCATGATTTCGAATTTTCTGTCATATTATTGAAAATTTTAATTGTATTGAAGTATTAAATTTTAATAAGGAAACTCAATACGTTAGGCATATTTTCTTCGAGTTTTATTTATTTATTTTTTTTTTAATTTAGTTTTCAAAATTTTGTTAAGCAATGTTGAAATTAAAACCCTTTTTAGCCACCACATTATTAAGAATGCCTGAAAATTGGAGTAAATTATATTCGGAAAGTGCTGGAAAATTGGCACCACCATTATCTTTAACAGATGCTTTGGGTGCCCATACGGAAAAACTCGCTAAGCCAGTTATGGAAACTGACTTGGAACCAATTATTGATTCCAGTTTCAAAGCTAAATCTTCAACGGAGATTTCCATGGTGGAAGGTAAAAAAGCAACTGGAAAGTTAGATCCTAAAACCAAAAGAGGTAAAAAATGTGGAGACCCTAAGCCAGTGCAACCTCAAGATTCCGGTTCTACTGGAGGTTCCACTGACGGTTCTGGTATTGTGGATAAATGTGGCTTTTATGATACACACAAGACTAATGCTAAAAAGTGGAAAACCCTGTCATATATTGCAGTTCCATTCGCTTTTGGTTTGTCGGCATTTATTTTAGCTACCAAAGAAGAGGGTCCAGAACCTGAGTATATACCATATGAATACATGTACAGACGCACTCGACGTTTTCCTTGGCGTGATGGTAAGACATCAGCGTTTCATGGACCCAATAACTTCATACCACAAGAAGAAGAAGAACGCTTAGATCGTGAAGAGAAGGAAGAACAAGCTCGGGGTGAAAAAGTTACTTCTAGATATAAAAAACGTGTCGATGAAAGGGAGGAGAAATTAAAAAGGCGCGAACAACGAGTTAAAGAAGAATTGGAAAGACGCAAAAAACGCCAAGAAAGCCAATAAGAATTGAAATTGTTCACTAAATTGTTTGTTGTAAAATATATTTATTTTATGTGGTTTCACATGTTTGTACGTAAAAATGAATAAAATTTAACATTTTTTCACATCAGTCACTACATTGCAATTCTGTACGGGCTTGTTTTTGTTATTAATGGGCGGACACTCAATGCAGCAGACATCATTTTTAGGTGTACTGGACACTAAGCGTTCTATGTTTTCTTTTAAATGACTTTGTTGACTGCGGCTACTGTTTGGCATTTTAGATTCCGATTTCACAGACTTGGCTTCATTTGAGTTGTTTGACATGGGTGGTGGAAGGGTTACGGTTTTATCCCAGTATTCCTTTAAATAAACATTCGATTCATTGAAAATATTATACCCCTACCGTTATTTAATTGTATGAAATACCTCTGGAACATTCCATATTATTATGGCACCATCTGTACAGCCAGTTACAAAAAATTTTCTACATGGACTATATGCCACACTTTTGACAGCCGATGCGTGCTCAGAGCCTTGAGCTAAAACTATACCTTTATTATAGTCCCAAAGCTAATTAAAAAAAGAAAAATTGTACAGCTTAGTTGTAGAGAAAAAAAGAGAAAATTCTAAAGTTAAAGTTGATTGAATGCAGTCTGCTAAGTTTGTACGAGTGGTTCGATTCACTGCTTTTAAAGCCAATAAAATTGTTTAAGCAATTCTACTTGATGGCATTCAGCCGCTACGTCAACCAACCTTCGAATTATGGTCTTCGCCAAAGTGGGGCAAATGAAAAGCACACAACTTTGTTAGTGTATAAAAAAGGAATCACAAATTATGCTTTTAATAAAAAATATAGCAAATTGTTAATTACTTATATTAAAAACTAGCTGTTTTAGCCCGGTTTCTCCCTGTCTTGCCCCGCCCTCCCGTATGTGGGAATTCTTAGACTAAGCAGATTTGATTAGCTGTTGTCTGCTTAGCCGGTCTCGCGTGGTCAGTACAAATTGGCGACCTTCTAATTGACCAGCGTAAAAGTGAGCTTGGCAGATCCTAGAACATATAGTGACCATTCTTGGAATATATTGATTTTATTACCAAAAAAAAAAAAAAAAATAATGAACGTAAACGTGCATGTAGCGCATGTTACTCACTGAAAATGTAGCTTTATGTTGTTGCAAGAATTTTTAAAGTCGGTTTGGTAGTTTTAAAATTAAGCTTTTTTACCCGGTCTCCTCCAGTTAGAATTCTTAAGCGTTTGTATTAAATTTCGTCATTTAAAAGTGGGTGTGGTCAAAAGTAATCTGTCTCAAAACCGTGTATATTTAATTTACCTTAACCATTTGATCACTGCCTACAGAGACAAAATAATCGCCAGTTTCATTAATCGCCACAAAATTCACAGAAGATTTCAAAGACCCCTGCAGTTCCCGAATTAAACTCCCATTATAAACACTCCAATAGCCAATGCGGCCATCTGTACCACAAGTTAAGACATGAGCACCAGTTGGAAAATGCTTAGCGGTCATAAATTGCGTATTGGCAGTTAAAACTGTTTTTCGTGTCAAGTGACTGATTTTAGAAAAGTAAAACAAAAGTTAAAAACTTTTCAAAAATATGAAAACTATTTTACAATAATTACTTTACATCCCAAATGACACAGGAGCCATCGGTGCTGGCCGAAATAACTTCAGTATCAGTTTTATTGAAATCTAATGATGTTATAGGACCCGAATGATCTTTTAAA
Organism: Thelaira solivaga; assembly: GCA_947397855.1. Classification (NCBI taxonomy): domain Eukaryota; kingdom Metazoa; phylum Arthropoda; class Insecta; order Diptera; family Tachinidae; genus Thelaira; species Thelaira solivaga. The sequence continues at coordinate 64,936,078 of OX377613.1, forward strand.
ATTCCCAATAGACTTTGGCGATGCGGTTCTATTTTCCAAACACGTACTTGACCCTCAATGCCTCCAGTAACTAAAACGCGACCCGTTGAGGAAATCGCTAATGCACTGCAACCTTATTTTAAAAATATAATTTACTGCCTAATTTCGTATAAGCGAACAATAATTTCTTTCCTAGATTTTGATTGCAAACAAAACTAAATACAAATTTCGTATTTTGTTTTTTCTATTCGTAAAAATGTACGAAGGAAGGTATCGTTCGTTTGTAGAGAAATAGGCATTTACTATTTATGTAAGTAAAAGACAACTGAATGAATGGAACTAGAGGGCTGTTTGATAACTCAGACACATTTTGTAGTTCACTCGCAATAACTTAAATACAACAATACTGGCAACAACCATCACTTTTTAAAAAACTACTATCAAATTTTGAGCAAGCTGCGTCATTTAGTTTGTGTTTAGGAGCCATTAAAAGCAGACGACCTCGTAAATTTTAAAAAAAATGGAAAAAATTTATTTTTTAAGTTGATTAAGTCTCTAAAGCAAAAATCAATGAATTTGATTACGAACTGCTACCCTATCCAGTATATTATTTTTCAACCTGATGAAATAGCTGAATGGTAAGAGATTTAGTTCGAATGTAGAGTCATTACCGAAACAAACGGGCTTTGAGAAAACCCATTATGTGGCAAGAATAAAAAAATTTTAAAAATGATGGACTAAATTTATTGATCTAAAAGGAGATTATGTTGCAAAATAAAACTCTTCATTGCTGAAAAAAAAAATTATTCAAAAAGTCATGTAGTTATCAAACAGCCCTCGTACATATTGATACCGATAAAATTGATTTTCTTTCCAAAAGAGAATATTTAAAATTTGTTTCATGAAAGTATTTGTAAATAAAAAAACAAACTAAACTTTTTTGATTTTTGCCAATGATCAAATGAAAAGTATGATTTTTTAATAATTTTTTTAAAGCCTATCAGCCTTACCTTTATTATGGGCATTTGGTATGGCATATATTAGTCTACCACTTATAGGTGTGAATGCTCTAATTACGCCATCATTCCAAGCTGATAAAATACTACTGCCGTCGTAGCTAAATTCAATGGCAGCACATTGAAAATTATGCACCACTATACGCAATAATTCTTGAAAGCGTTTCGTAGACCATAAACGTATAGTCTCATAACCAGCCGTAGCAAAAATTGAAGATAAGTTTCTGAAACACAATAACTTAAATTTCTTAAATTCTAATGCAAACGAAGCGAATGCAAACGTTTCGTTTTGAAGTTTTCCACAAAACGAAACGTTTGCATTTAAAATTCTTATGTAAACTAGGTTGAAATGTACTCACTTTGGAAAAGAAATATTGTGTACGGCCTCTTTGTGCGATGTCTTTAATAGTTTTAAAGAAAATAGTTTTATATTAAGTAAATAAATTTCATTCGCATCAGTAGTTATATAATATTCTATGGGATTAATTTCTACCATTGATGTAACAGAGCCATTGACTTTGCACTTCTTCAACTGAAAAAATGGAAAAAAAGTACTTTTACATATCCCATTAGCTATTTTGCCTTTAAGGAAAACTTACAGTCCTTAGCATAGGCCAAGTAGGACTGGGATAATTTTTAAATATTTTCTCTTTTATATCTTTTCTTTCTTCAACCAATTCGATTACACCATCTCCGGCTCCCATTAATAGAAGACCATCGCCTACAATGTGCACTACTCTTAGACCATTATTATAAAGATTGCAATCTTTGCCGAAGGGTTTACGGCTGTTGTGTGTTCCATAAGCACCCATCATTGAGGCAAAGCTTCCCGGCTTAACCACATTCATTGTATCGCAGCAGTTCAGTGAAATTTTGACCACATCACCGGTTTGTGTGCCAATATAAGCGTATTCATCATTTCTATCAATACACACACTCACATACATCCTCTTCTGTTTTCCCACATAGATATCGTGAACATTTAATTTTTTCATTTCCCTGTGTACACTCCAAACTCGTAAGTGACCTTTAAAAAATAATTAATTCATTTTAATATAAATAGAATTGATGTTAATAATTAAATTAAAAAAAGAACTTCAAAGATGTACTTACGATCCCCAACTGACATAAAGAATGAAGGATTTTTAAATAATCCACATACAACTAAAGCATTACCGTTTATGGATCGTGCTGCAACAGATCTACAAATTGGAGATCTAAAAAGGAAACGAAACGTATTTTCTTCAAAATAATTTTCACTAAAAGATAAGCTGCTGGCATATGAGTAAAAATTAATATCAGTTTGCAAAATTCCAATTTACTTATTTTGCTTTTGACACAAGTGCTTTTATTAAAAGTGTATTTTAGTTCTTAAGAATTTTGGACTTAGTCTTCATAATTTTTTAATACAAAGAACACTTACAAATTTTCTATATCAAATACAATAATAGTACCATCATCCCGTCCACCAACCGAAATCATGTATTTATCTTGAGCAGTAAAGCAAATTGTTTGAACTCGAACCTGTTAAAAAAAAAGTAAAAATAACAATAAATAAATTGATTTGAGCTTTCGATCATTTTTTAATTATTTTTTATAAATTATTTTCAAATAAATATTTTCTGATACGAAATATTCCGCCCAATAATGAATATTCCTTAGGATTTTTTTTCCAAGGAAAATTTTGGTTTTTGGAAAAAAATTCTCTAAATTAGAAAATTTTCTATGTTAAAAAAGGGAGAAATTTTATTATAATAAGAGGAAAGGGAAAAGTGAAAAAACTCCCGGGGAATTTTTATTCATAATTGGCCTGATTGAAAAACTCTAAAATAAACTACAAGTAAGATCGAATAATATATAATTAAAAAAAAGCATACCTGAAATTAAACTTAGAAAGTGACACGGCTAGCTTATTAAGCTTGAGGTTGTATTATATAAATTTATTTTTATATCGATATTTCGCTCCAATTTGCGTAGCTTCTTCAGGATATAATTATAAATTATTTATAATTTATAAACTAACTACGCAAGTTGCAGTGAAATATCGCTATAAAAATAAATTTATATAATACGACTTCAAGCTTAATAAACTAGCCGTTTTTATAAAAAAGAAAAAGGTCAAATAAACTTACAAATAAATAAATAAATTTAGAATTATTTTTTTTTTTTTAACTTACGTGCAGCTATAGTTATGAGCTGTTATAAGTTCTTTTTTTTAAACGAAATGTGTCAACGGTAATTGTAGTATATAAGATGGTGTCTTATATCTTACTAAAATTAAAACTAGTCTTTTTTTTAAAGTAGACTTATACCGCTTTTAAAAATAACAACTAATATATATTTAGTTCTTGTAATACGAATTACTTTTAAACCTCTCGATGAACTTTATGTGCACTATTTACTAGGCTTGCTACTAACCTTATGTAAATCATGTCTGCATATTTCACGTCTTTCAGCAAAATCATACAAAATCACATAGCCTGGAAAACCATAGTGATTGATTTGCCCCGAAGCCATAAAGCGTCCACTGTATGTAAATGTATTTTATTTAATTACATAAATAAGCACAATCATTATATTAGCATGTAAGCAAACTGTCTACTTACCTTCGACTTAAATCTAAACAGGACACATTATTGGTATGACCACTTACAAATTCTTGCTTATTAGTTTTTGTATTGCATATACCAATTTTGGTGCCCAAAGGATATACAATATGTTCACCATCGGGATGTAAATGTACACCAAAAGTAACTTTTCCATTTATTCCAAATATGGCACGAATTTCTAACCGTTTAATATTCTCTTTGGTTTGGGTTTCAGTCATATTTTTGTTAATTATTAAGATTACAAAGTAAAACAAATAAAGTTTTTGTGTGTTTAAGTTTTGACAGAAATAGCAATTTCAAAAATTAGAAATTCAATAATATTTCATTTCTGTTGGAATAAGTGTTACTAGTAGCAGCAAAAGTGAAGTGTTATTAAAAAAAAACTTTTAATTTACGGTTACCTTGGACAAATCAACAAATGTTTTCGTTACAATTAAAAAAAAAACAGTTAGCTCGCTTTATGGTGTAATAATTTGAATTATTCTACATTTAAATGTTATTTTTCTTAAATTTATTTTTTATTAATTTCTTCAAGTTATTACCAGCATGATAAATAAATGCAAAGCAGGTTTTAATAAAATAAACCACAGTACTCTGTGCTATAAACAACTTAAAATTTAAAAGAAATAACATTTACTGTAAAAAAAACTTAGTAACTGTTAAAACAGCTGACCGGAAAAGCAGAGCGTATTAATTTTTACGGTGGTGTTAAGAAAACATTTGTTTTTTCTATTTTGTTATTTGTTTCAGCTGTCTGTGAAGAATGTACTGTTTCTTTTGTTTTTTTTTTTTTTTTTTTTGTTTAATAAAACTAAAATGCATATCAACAAATTTTAATTGTGCTTAATGTAAATTTATGTAAATAAATTTATATCAATGTGTGTTTGGTATGTATTTTATACAAGAACAAAACGCCTTTACATTTTTGCTTTGTTGTAGTTGTTGCTGATTTGACATCACCTTTCAAATTAATATACGTGGATAAATGTCTAGCAACTCTGCAGAGAGAATTTATTTGTAAAAAAATTATTAGCAGGAGCAGATGTACGGGTTGTTTTATTTATTTCTTTTTTGTTCAGTTTTGTTCTGGATTTATGTTTAATTTTATTAGAATCATCAAAAGTGAAAACAGATTTCTGTAAGTTTCTTGAAAAACAAATGAAAACGTGTCAAATCTTGAAAAATCCATTTCGATAAAAAAACTTATCGCTGGTACTCCCTCTTCCGCTCCCTTGCCGCTCTTGTATGATAACAAACAATAATTTCCTGTTTTCTGAGAAGACCTTAAAGAACAAAAACATTTTATTCTATAAAAAATAGCATCAAATAAAGAAATGAGTGCTATGAAAGTGTGTTGTATAGGAGCAGGTTATGTGGGCGGACCCACATGTGCCGTAATGGCTTTAAAATGTCCCGACATCACAGTGAAAGTGGTGGACAAGAGCTCTGAACGTATTGCCCAATGGAATTCGGATAAATTGCCCATATATGAGGTGAGTTGATTGTACATAAACATTAATTCAAGTCCCCTCTTGTATAGACTCTTATTAGTATGTCCTACTTAAATATGTAAAATAATTCTAATAACTTGTTTAGATGCAAAAAAATAAAAACAAAAATTTAAATCAGTCATTAGTTTTTCACAAAATTGATATGTATGTGTGTTTATGTAAATATGAATGAAACTTAAAAGAATAGCAAAAAGCAATAGGAAATCTGCACGCAATTTGCTGCTGCAAAAAATATATGTACCTAATAGGTATGTTTTATTTATTTAATTCTTATCTTCCAGTACGTGTTAGTTATAAGTGGTAGTTTTAAAAATAAATACCCTCTGTCCGGTTATTCGTTTGCAAAATTAACTTGCTTGTATTGAAATAAATTTGTGAATTGGCTTTGTCAATTGCAAAACAAAAATATTAATATTTACGCAAGGTCAATGAAATCTAAGAGGCCTTTTATGAATACACTTAACACTAAAAATATTTATGATTTGTAGTGAGGTGCCTTCTATAAGTTTTTTGCAACTTTTTTAAAGGCTACAATGGAAAAAATTAATGAGCAGACTGTGCTTTTAAAATGAAATAAATTAACTTTTTTAACACAAAAAATTCATGTATTCATGTACTTCTGTATGTATCATACTACCTACAAAATAATTTCGTTTTATTACATGATAAAGTATTGTGCAAACACGATATTTTTTTAAAATAAGTTCTAACTTACACAATAAAATTTGTCATAAAATTAGAAATATTTGCGGGTGCTACAACTCTAAATACGAGTATTTTATTTTGAAATAAAACATTCATTTTAGAAAAAATACCGATCTAGGTCCTCGAATTTTCAGTAGCCGAAATACGTATGTAAAAATAAAAAAAAATATTATTTATTGTAAGCTTTCCAAGGCTAATCTTATCAAAATTCGCCCTATGGCTGTTGAGGATAGGCTCGATTTGCTGAAAACGTCAAGGAATTGACAATCCCGGATCTACAAAACGCCAGCTCAATGTTGCGATGTTTTCCTTTCAAATTTCAAAGGTTTCGAAATGACAATTATGTGGACCGTAAACATCAGAAATTTTAATAAGCGCAGTTTTTATAAACCCATAATTTTCAAAGTGTATTCATCAAAAACATTTCTGTTTAATAAGGGCTTAAGCAATTTTTTTTTGTGAAATTTTGTTTAATAATTCTCTATTAAACTACATAAAATATTTTTTATCAATTTGACCTTAAAATGTCAGCTTGAAGCAATGCGTAATACCACACTCTTTAATTTAATGTGAAGATGAATTCAGCCACTGGCTCTGAAGACAATTTTTGTCCGTGCCCATAGATCGGAAGAAGTTTTAGGTAGGCTTTGGTTTTACCCAAGGGAGAGGCCATGTCTAAATAACATGGTTTCGAATTGATACTCCTGTGTGTTACCTATTAAGGCGTTGGTAGACGCATTGTATTTACTCGTGAATTAAGAGCACCGTGAATTATGGCCTTCGGACAGGCACTCAACTTAGGCACTGACATATTCTGTCTCTTTATAAAAGAAGCTTCAAACTACATTAAAAAAAAATTTGTGCAAACGAGATTTATTGGGGTCAGTGAGTGAATTTAGCCCAACAGTTTGAACAAAATTTTGTTCCTCATGTGAACATTTTATTTAATCTATTCTTATGTTTTTTTTTACTTTAAAACGCACAATTTAGCAATATTTTGGTGATAACAAAAATCGCTTAAATCGACTTAATTGACTTAATAATGTCATTAATAAAATTCAGGAATGGTGGGATGATATATTCCATAATTAGCAAGATGATATTGAAAACAATAACGTTTTGTTAGAATCTACATAATTTTTTAAAGAAAAAACTTCAGATATAACAGTGGAACTTCTGTAATATATATCCAAAAAAAAATTGACGTAGACTTTAAAGTAAAATATTTGAAAAAATTATATGAAAAATTTCCATAACGTTGACTTTAAAGTCTACGTTAATTTTTTTGGATAAGGGGTTAGACTTTTATTTGTATATATACTTGATATTTATTGAGCTTTAGTCTCTTATTTTTTTTATAAAATTATTTATTATTTTCAATAATAATTAATATTTATAAATAATTTTCCTGTCGAAGCTTTAAAAAGGAAAGCGAAATATTGAAAATAATAAAAAATTTTATTAAAAAAAAAAATAAAAACAAACTAAAGCTCAATAAATATCAATTTTATTTATTTTTTTTATTACAATTAACTTTGTTGTTCTATTTTTGGCGCGAAATTGAACGGCCATGGAAAATAAAATTAACATTGACAATAGCAACATCATACTTTGTTGTCACATTGTTTCAATATTTTTTTAAAAAAATTGCTAATATCGTGAATTTAAAGCCAGTACATAAGTACACCAAAATGTCTTTTTTGTTTTACTTGACTGTATGTGTGTAGATACTAAAGGGCTGCACAAGCATACTTGAAAGTCACACATCACTACAAACATGTATAATATTTTATAATAAAACGAGCTTGTAAACCATTTCCAGTATGCTTGTGCAGCCCTTTAGTAGATACGTACATATGTATAGGAAGTATAAATTACTTAATTGTTATTTGTTTCGTAATATATACCTACATATGTAATTACTTCATTGATTTTCAAAAGCTACCAAGTACTTAACAATATTTTTGTTTGTCCCCTATGCGCATCAAACACACGTATAAATTTTATTTTATTAAGTTATTTTTAGAATTCTGGTTTCTTGTTTACAATAAAGACAAAACTAACAAACATTCCGTACAAAATCTATTAGTCCTTCAAAACAAATATTTGAAAAAAGAAAAAAACTTGTTGCAAATACTTACAAAGTACATACATAACATACATAATAAACTTTAGATAATGATAAATAGAAATTTTAAAAATTATGTGTAAAATTGGGCCATTTTAAAAATTTTATTTTTTTTATGTAAAAAATTTTTATTTGGAATTCAAAAGTTTAACAAAACAACAATCCTTATTTGTGCTTAATTCCAGAATTCTGTTGGATTATTTTAAATTAATTTTTTTTTGTTAAAAAACACCTGTTTAAATAAAAATGTGAGTTAAGAAAATTTAGTTTTTTCAATTCATTAAATATTTTTTATGCCTTGCACCTTCGTAGAAGAGAACTATATTTAATTAGTTGAATGAACGTGCTATTTAATTAATTATTAATTTTTTATTTAAAATTCATGTTCTGCTATTTTGCTGTATCAATAACACTTGTGTTAATTTTTATAAAACAAATAAAAAAACTAATTTTACTAATTAATTGAAAACTTTTCATGTCACGCTCGTTTTAAAATGAATGCAAAATATGTTTCAGTTTTTATATTATAACAAGATGGATAGTAGAAATACTATTACTTTTTTATATATTTAAGTTTTTGATGTTATTTTTGTTATTACTAACAATGTGTACATATGTATGTACAACATGTGCATAATATCTGTGCTAATAAGGAAAAATCGTTTAAGTCGACTTAAGAAAAAATTGACTTGTGGTCGCAATTAACTCAATTACTTTATTATTGTGGTTCACAGATGATGAATCGATATATCTTACAACTAACGAGATGACAATGAAAACAATGCCATTTTGCTACAATACTTGCAGGGTTTTTAAAGTTTTAGTCTCCTAAAATAACTTAAGCCATAAGCCACAGATATTGTATTTACTTTTTATATTCATCACAGCAAAAAATAGTCATCTTATCTACATCTTACCTGCAGCGAGTAACTTCCGTTACTACTCGAAAACTATAATGTTAAAAAAATAAAACTTAAGTAATTAGAATATAAAAGTTAGTTTATAATGGAAAAAAAGAAGAAAAACAACACAAACGAAACGTTGAGATAAAACAAATATATTTTGAAACAATATGGGCTTAGATTAGTTTATTTTTTTTTTATTAAAATACATTGTCATATTATTTAAATTAATTTTATGTAATACAAATCATGTTAGAATATTAAAATATTTGCCAAAAAGTAATGGTTACGTTACTATTTGTTTCTATCGCCGCCTATTTATTTGGAAATGTTTTAAATTAACAAATCCTGTAATTATTTAGTTTCAGAGATTATCCACTTTCCCTTTTCTTTTATTATGAATTTCTTTTTAATTATTTTTTTAGCCTGGCTTAGATGATGTTGTTAAGAAATGTCGCAATGTAAATTTATTCTTTTCGACTGATATTGAGACTGCCATAAAAGAAGCCGACTTAATTTTCATATCTGTCAATACTCCAACAAAGACTTTTGGCAATGGAAAAGGTAAAATTTTCAAAAAGAAAAAAACTCAAAAAAATAAAGAAAAATAAAACAAAAATTTTAAATTTTCTACAGGTCGTGCTGCTGATTTAAAATATGTTGAGAGCGCTGCCCGCATGATTGCCGAAATTGCCCAATCAAATAAAATTGTTGTTGAAAAGAGTACAGTACCTGTAAGGGCTGCCGAAAGTATTATGCACATTTTGCATGCCAACCAAAAGCCTGGAATACGTTATGATATTCTTTCAAACCCTGAATTCTTAGCTGAGGGTACTGCCATTGAAGATCTTTTACATGCCGATCGTGTACTTATAGGTGGTGAAGAGACTGCCGAAGGCCACAAAGCCATTGAAAAGTTATCATGGATATATGAACACTGGATTCCTAAAGGAAATATTTTAACCACGAACACCTGGAGTTCCGAATTATCCAAATTAGCTGCTAATGCTTTCTTAGCACAAAGAATTTCCAGTATTAATTCATTATCAGCTGTGTGTGAGGCAACGGGAGCTGATGTTTCCGAAGTGGCTAGAGCAATTGGCTTAGATTCACGGATTGGTCCAAAATTTTTACAAGCTTCGGTTGGCTTCGGTGGTAGCTGTTTCCAAAAAGATATTCTCAACTTAGTTTATATATGTGAAGGTCTTAATTTACCCGAAGTGGCTGCTTACTGGCAACAGGTCATCGATATGAACGAATATCAAAAGAATCGTTTTTCTCAAAAAATTATTGAAAGCCTCTTTAATACAGTGTCAAATAAACACATCTCTATATTGGGCTTTGCATTTAAAAAAAATACCGGCGATACTCGCGAGACACCAGCTATAACCGTATGTAAAACGCTTTTGGAGGAGGGTGCCAAGCTGGATATTTACGATCCTAAAGTAGAGCCAGAACAAATTATTGATGATTTAACACATCCTTGTGTTACAGAATCTCCCGAGAGCGTAAAACAAGCTGTCCAAATACACAGTGATCCTTATAGTGCTGTTAGAGGAACACATGCAATTGTATTATGTACAGAATGGGATGAGTTTGTGGTAAGTGCTGAATTGTCAATATTTCAGCTGTAGTATGCAATAATGTTTTTTATTATAAAGTTCATTTGTATTTACTTATTTACATTTGAATGTTTTCCCAAAAGTTGGCAGATAATACAAATTTTAATTAAAAAAAATAAAATCAACCGATCACATTTGATGCGGAAACTGCTGCGTATTCAAAATACATATATATTTTTTACTTACATAAATATTATTTCTTTTTAGACTCTTGATTATCAACGCATTTATCAATCGATGATGAAACCAGCCTACATTTTTGATGGTCGGAAAATTTTAGATCATGAGCGTTTGCAGCAAATTGGTTTTCATGTACAAACAATTGGCAAAAAATATTTACGTACCGGCCTTATGCGTTCCTGGGGTAGTGTGCCACAATTGTAGGGCAAAAAATCGGTAAAACAAGTTTTACTAAAAAAAGCAATTTTCTTTATTCTTTAAAAAGATAATGAAGATAAGGGCATGTATTACTTTCCTCCACAAAAAGTATTTTTTTATTAATCTATATCCTATTCAATAAGACTCTATTTAAGTAAAAAAAAATAATGCGCCTTTATGAGTGACTTTCGATGTCCCATCTTTGCTATTTATTCAACATCAAATATCAAATTCATATTACATTAACGATATTTTAGTTGGCCAATGGCTACTGAATGTTTTATTAAACGGAATATCGCTTGTGACCATTCATTTAGTATAACAAAATTCAGGAAAAGGTAAATAATTTATATAATTATTTATTTAGACTTTTATTTTTATATATAATTAATGATTATTGAGCGTTACTCTTGTTTTTATAAAATTATTTATTATTCAATATTTCGCTTTCCTGTGAAAAGCTTCGTCAGGAAAATTATAAATATTAATAATAAAAAATAACATTTTTGTTTTATAAAAACAAGACTAAAGCTCAATAATCATTAATTATATATGAAAATGTAAATATTTTACCATTTCCATGTATTTCTAGTATTTTCCAAGATAACAAGTTTGGACTACACAGTCTAAGATCAAAAGTAACTCATAATAGTGACAATATTTTAATTGTAATAATTACCTTGCACAGTGTTTAAAGGCAAAACTAACTAATAAACTATAAACTCCTATAAAAAAAATGTAAATAAGATTTCAGCATGTATTTTACAATTTTTCAACAGTGATATAAGAGTAATAGTTTTCATTTATTAAATGGAAAATTATTTTGGATTTCAAATAAGCGGCAATATATTTTTAATTAAGTTCCAATTTATACGATAAAATTGTTACTGAAATAATTTACATGTAATTAATTTCGTAAAGATTTCGTCATATAAATTGAATACAATGTATCCACTTTAAAAATGTTAATGAATATCTGAAAATGTTCTACATATTTATCCTATATACATATTTGTTTGTATGTACATATTTATTTACAATTAAAAAAAATCTAAAATTCGACTTTTTCACTTTATTAAATTTTTACATAAACACGCTAGTAATGTGTTATAATAAAAACAAAACATTTACATATGCATCTTTAAATTTTACTTGAAAAATATATTTTTTCCATATGATAGATAATGTATAAAATAGTAATAACAAATGAGAAACAATAAGACAAATAAAAATGAAATGCATACTTATAGAGTTGAACTATGTATTAAAAAAAGTAAAATAAAAATGCAGTTTAATTTCTATAGGGATTTTCTTTTCAAGATATTACGATACCACAAAATTGCTGTGCCCAAAGATAATCCATACCAGGTAATTATATAAGACAAGTGATCATTGTGCACAGTTAATCGAGTTTGTCCACCTATCGGTCCCCCAGGCACCGTTGTGTTATAAGAGGCATCTAAGAAAACTGGTTTGGCACCAGTCAAAGCACACATTTTTCCTAAATCTCTGCCGTTTATATAAATAATTAATAATTGTACATGGAAGGATGAAGTTTATTTTAGAGCGTACCTATATAGAAAAAGATCACCTGTATGATCTGGTGTAAGCATCTTTCTGTGTTCTTCCTTTCGCACAATACCAGTCAGTTCAACCTCATCTGTAATTTGTCCAGTTAACCGTGCTTCGGGTTTAAGATTTTTTCGCGGTATCCACCCACGATTAATCAGAACAATGTCGCTAAAACAGTGTTATTTTTTTTTATTATTATTTAAACAAATGGCATTTCACTTACTCTCTTCCAGATAACTTAAATGGTGTTATAACTAAGTAACCATTACCGAAATCTCGCTGTGACAGCAAGCCTCCTGCAGTTTCCGCGCCATCTGGTCTTATAAAACTCCTGGGACCCATTATTAGCTCCTTGTCATGCAAAAAATTGCCTTTAACTTTAACAAGACGATATTCCATATCTTTTACTTGTGATAAACTACATATGTAGGTATAACTTGGTTATTATTTGTTGTATTTAATTTCACATTTTAAATATATTTACTCGTCTGGTAGATCAACTGGTGGTAAGTTTGTAAATGTATTTAAATCCTTAATCAACTGCTCTTTCCATGCTTTACGTTTTATCTGCCAACAACCCAATCCAAATGTTGTAATTGGAACTAGCTATAAATGCAAATTTACCATTATTTATGAAAAATATTTTTCAATATGCTTAATTCCATTCATTTTTTTAAGGTTAATTAAGCTCAGAAAACTAAATAATGAATATATTACCTAGTACAAATATTTATGTATGTTATACTCTGTATCTTACTTTTCTTATATAGTGGAGGAGAATAAATAAAATATTTTTAATGTCGTCTTGTCAGAAGAGAATATTGAAAACATTTTCCATAAGGATGTTATTAAGCCTATTAAAAACCCTGAATATTCTTTCCAAAAAAATAATAGTTTTTTATGCTAAACTAGTATCTGTTTGCTCCCCAAACATTTTTTTTAAATTTGTTGTAATATTTAATACAATAAAGAAATAATTATAATTACCAATAAAAACCAACCCATAGGAGTTACTTTTTCATTACTACTTTCAGATTTATATCCTGGGCCGGCAATTGAGGTGCTTGCATTGCGTTGTGGCAGAAAAATTTTACTTGGTTTTCTTGCAATTTGTATATAATTAATATTTTGTTTCACAACTATATCGATTAAATATCTTGCTTGGCTTTTTAGCAAAATGCCACCAAATTTAAACATTTTTAAATTGAATTTATCAATAAGTTTATTATTGCACAATTTTTGCTATGACAATAAGAAAGAAAAAAGAGACAAAAACAAAAACCATGACATAACCTTAAATCTTAACATTAGTCGAAAACAAAACAAAAATTGGCCCTGCCAAAGTGAAATTACTTTTACAGAGAAGTGGAAGCTTAGCAGTTTTCATAGGAAATATTTTTATCAGGAATACAAAACACAATATGCATTTATTAATTTTGTATGGTAGTCAAACTGGAACAGCACAGGATATGGCTGAACTCTTGTGGCGTTCTTCCAAAAAGTATGGCTTTCAAGGACCCGTCTTGCCTATGGATGATTTTCCCATTCAAAAACTTACTGAGCAGATTTTGGTATTTTTTGTGGTGGCCACAACAGGCAATGGCGATGAACCGGAGAACATGCGAAATTTTTGGAAATATCTGCTCAGAAGACGTCTACCATCTAATTCTTTGGAAAATTTGCAATACGCATGTCTAGGCTTAGGAGACTCATCTTATGCCAAATTCAATTATGCTGCCAAAAAATTAAGTAAACGCCTACAACAGTTAGGAGCCAAACAAATTATACCATTAGGTTTATGTGATGATCAACATGACCATGGCTTGAGTGCTGTGGCGCTCCCGTGGATGAATCAACTTTGGAATGAAATAGAGCAAAACTGGGCGATAAAGCTATCAAATTCAAATGAGCCAGAATACATTTCATCTGTATTCAAATGGAATTGTGAAGAAATAAATAACACCAACGAGTGTCATTTAAAAAAACAAATTGAAGGAAAACCTTTGCTCTGGCCTCATAGAGATGAACCAAACACATTTGTACTTAAAAGCAACAAACGAACTACGAATGAATGTCACTTTCAAGATGTGAGACTCCTTGAATTTATAACTTCTGAAGATACAATTTGGTCCCCGGGCGACATTTTGCAAGTTCATCCTCACAATTCCCCAGGCCAAGTAGATGACTTCTTTTTTTGGTCCCGGGAACATAAACTTAATTTTAATCCAGATACAGTGGTGAAAGTGAATAGCATTTATGACGATATGCCTCTACCTAAATGCTACGACCAACCACGGACGGTGAAAGAAATGGTTAAATATTTGTGGGATCTAAATTTCCTCCCACGACAGAGAGCTTTTGAACTTTTAGCGTTGAATTGTGAAGATGAACTTGAAAAAGAAAAGCTTTTAGAATTTACTACAGCAGAAGGCCTTGAAGATCTTATCAACTACATAAATCGGCCGCGTAGAACTATTTTGGAAGTTTTAAAAGATTTTCCGCATGCTTCTTCTAAACTTAATATAAACACTTTGGTAGAACTTTTTACATTCATACAACCACGGAGTTTCTCCATAGCTAGTTGTAAAGAATCTGGTCAACTTGATCTGCTCGTGGCTGTAGTAGAATATAAAACGAAACTCTCTACGCCTAGACTAGGTCTATGTTCAAATTGGTTGAAAAATTTAAAATCAGGCATTGAAATATACGGTTCTATAAAATCTGGCACCATGCAGCTTCCTAAAGACATGCCAACTCCGTTAATTATGGTTGGACCAGGTACTGGGATAGCACCATTTCGTAGCATAATCCAAAGCCTGTATTTTAACAAAACTCTAAATAATAGTATTGAACCCTTGATACATGTATTCTTTGGTTGTCGGAATAAAAGCAAAGATTTTCACTTTCAAGAAGACTTGACAAAATGGCATGAAGAAAAATGTATTTGCCTTTATTGCGCCTTTTCCAGAGATCAAGAAAATAAAATATATGTACAACATTTGATAGAAAAAAAAGCAAAGTATTTAAAGCACATAATTTTAGAAAAAAATGCATATATTTTGGTGTCAGGTTCCTCCAAGAATATGCCCCAATCGGTAAAAGACGCTTTCACAAAGGTAGTTGACGACAATGAAGCTGTAATAGAACAATTAATAAAAACAAATAGATATCAAGAAGAAACTTGGTCATAGAATAATTCATTACTTCATTATGTACATTTGAATAAAATTGTTTATTTCGTATGTATATAAAAAAATAAATACATTTGCTTATGTATAGGTATAACGTAGAATTACATTAAAAAATTAAGCTAAAAATTTAATATTCTTCAAATAATTTTTCTGCTGCAGTGCGACAAAAAGGACAAAATCCTTTCTGTAAAACTTGCAATTCAAAATCCTCGGCATAGAAAACCTGCAAAATTATAATTGATATAGAGGAAAATAAATTTGTACGTGTAAAATATTTACCAATAAACACTCAGTACAGTACGTCACTTGCAAGTCCGGTAAAATGTTACGATAAAATATAAATTTACTATTTGCTTTGTAACGACGCTTTAAAATTAATACATTGTTTGGATCTATAGAACGTAAGGCATTGCGGTCTAAACTAAAAGGTAAAGCACTTGCGGTATCCTAATTGAAATAAGAGTTATTTGTTAACATTCTTGTTTACAATTGCTAATCTTCTTACCTCGTTAAAAGGGTCCTGATCTGCATTTGTTTTTGGTGGAGCCAATAGCAATCTCTCAGCTTCACTGTCGGTAATATCCATTTCCGGATAAAATTGTACTAATGGTAATATCTCTAAAAATATATTTAAGTTTTATTCTTGATCTCTGATTTGAAATCATTATGTAGTACCAAAGGATATAAACGAAAATATATAATCCTGCCTGCATGTAGGGCAAGAATTTCCATTTAAATGCTGACTATAGTTTGAACATTTATAACATAACGGCAACAACTCTTCGGGATCATTAAAACCGCTTTTACAGGCTTTACTATTTAAATAATTTATCTAAAATACAAAACGAAAATTTAAATCACAAGTGCAACTTGCTTTTGTTCACCATACAAACTACACACATCAATTTGTTCTTGAACACCAGAAGGAGGCTTAAGTGATTGTAACCTCTTGTTAACTACCAGACAAAGTTTGTTGGCTTGCAAAAATTTGGCTTGTTTAGCTAGAGTAAATAAAACCGCACTTCATTAGTGCGATATACAAGTTAATAATAGAAATCTATATCTGCATATGTGTATCTATAAAATAAACGATACTTACAACATACTTACTCCCTTTGGAGCTCCTTTATATTCCACCTCATTAAGTATAAATCTTGAAACATTAAAGAGACTCACTGGTGAATAGGTAGTGAACGGTTCTTTCATATAATTATATATTACACTATAAGCATAATATATTTTCGCTATGCGCATATGATTATGATATTCCTTTAAATGAAAATCTATCGGATTTTGAACTCTACAAAAATGCATTAAGTGTTAATAATAGATCTGTCGGAAAAATTAAAGATTACGGTGCAAACCTTAAGCAGACAACAACTAAGATACACAATGCAAAATATTACATATTCTCATTAGGAGCAACGCAGTTATAATTGTATTATTTTAATATAACAATTTGTACTTACCCTTTTTCATAATATATGTCAATGTATTGCTTAGATAGAAGCCAATAAAAGTAGCTCGCATCCAAAAAGCGTTCTTCTTCTATAGCTGCATTGCTCAGTTGCTTTAATAACCGATTGGCATCTTTAATGCGACCTGCCTTTAAATAAGCTAATACAGAGGTTTAGTTTATTGATGCCGGTTATGGTTAAATATTGATTTAATAATTGCAAAAATACCTTCATGGGCTTCTATAAATTGATCATTTTCTGCTAAATACTGTGCATGTTGGTAGTGTACATGCGGAAGTAATTCTGGCATGTCGGTGGCCAAACGAAAAGCTTCCGACCAATCATGTGCCTCAACATGTAATTGTACTACTTCAGCTTCATTACCCAATTTCTTGAACACCTCTGCAGCTAAAGGTAAAGCCTTTAAACGTTTCAAATTTAAAGCCACTTGTTCTAAAGGTTCTTTATCACTTTGACTTAAACGCCTTCCTATATCATAAAGACTAAACGAACGAAACTTATAATTTTTCTTACTGGTTATTTCTGTACTAGCGAAAGATACTTCCTTTCGTACATTTGTATTGAAAACAAAATCAAATTTTCGTATTTTGTTTTTGTTTTCATGAAACATGGATAAATATAGAATAGAATATATCGTTCGCTTGTAGAGAAATAGGCCCTTAATTCAGTACAACATGCATGGTATGCTTACACATCTGCCCAACCTTGCTCCGACACAATTTCTATCGCTTTTTTGTGCTCTCCTACACTTAATAGTAATTCTGCAGCTGCTCTTGGCTCCTTAACGGAATAAGCCCATTCGGCTCTCTTTCGTACTAAGTTTTTCTTTTTTTCGGGACTACCATCTCTTATAAACTCCTGTGCCAAGTCAAACATTCTTAAATCAATATACATTTCCAATGCCTTCTCACTTAAAGAACATTTTTCAAAAAATCGTGCAGCTTCTTTGTGTTTACCTGAATAAGCACAAATTTCAGCCTGCAAAACTTCTTTGGGTACTTGGCCTCGTTTTTGTTTCTCTATTAAATCTCCAATCAATTGAAGCCAAGGTAAATTTCTTATTTTAACATAAGCGTCTCGAGCAATATTTAGGTGCAAAGCTTCTAAAGCAGATTTAGCTAAGCCTTCCCAATCAGCACTTGTTGCACCCAAACAGGCCACTTGAAAAGCTTCTCTTCATGAAAATATATAAATATTACAACGTTAGCTTCAGCCACAATCGGAACTTACCTACAAACTTACTCAAATAAGCCGGCTTCTATAAATTGCCACATCGTAGCTCCAAGAGCTAATGGTACATTATGCATAACATTGCTTCTTAAGCAAAAGGCAGTAGGTCCACATAAACCAACAACGACACCTATCATTTGCTGAGGAGCTCTCGGAGGTAAGTTTCCTACTCTAACAGAAAGACCACCTGTTGTATGCGTATAACATAACATTGAATTCAAATGTGTGTTCCATGTTACGGAATTCACTCCTGTATCTTGATAAAGAAGCGTATCATTGTAAATATCTCTAACTACAAGTCGACCACCGTCATCAACTACTGCAATTTTTGTGCGATTAGAATTAACATCTAGACATCGAACTGCTGACACCGCAGATGTTATTAGCAAAGGCAAGGCGTTATCAAGGAATATGCGATAAACCTAAAAAAGAGACCGTTATATGTAGGAAATGGTTTTGCAGAAAACGTATTTATAGTTTAATTTACTGGGATTCTTGTGGAAAAAAAGTGATTTATAACTTAAAAAGATTATGGGGTCAAAATTATAATAAACAAGCTTGTTCGAATATTTGAATTTGAATAACTTCTAGATATTTTTTTTATTTGTCATTACGTATTTTAGAGCATACCTTTCCATTTTTGAGACCCACCATCAAACCTTCTCTACCGGCTGGTCCTCCAGTGACCTTTATATAACGTATAAATGCATCCATTAGCCATTCTCTTTGAAGGACACCGTAAAAATCCAGGCACTGCAATCGTTGATCTTGACACAGTACAATGTGACAAGAACATACCACCAACAAACTGCAGTCAAACTTCTTTTGTATCTTTTCCTTTACCTTATAATGCATCGGTTGGTCTTCTGTCGAATTGAGTTCATAAAGAACTACACGTTCTGGTAACTGAACCGCTAACTTTTGTCGATATATTGCAATTTTTTGTACTAAATCTCGGCATTTAATGCGGACTTTTTGTCCTGATATTAAGTGTTGAATAATAACATCACACATATGTTCACGAAAAGCATATCGTTCACGGTATAAAGCATGAACAGTAGTTAGAGCTATGTTGTATGTCGATAGAACCCCATTTTCACAACCGATGGTATACGAGAGACCACTAGGATGAACGGCCACTGCCCAAATCAATGAAGTATCAACAGCATCACCTAAAGTACCCAAACGAACGCCTTCGCGTGTAAAGCAATGAACGTTACCACTAAAACCTGACACTAAACAGTATTCGCCATTAGGTAAGTACGAAACACATATAGGATCAAAGCCTAGCGGTCTCTCTTTGCCTATAATTTGACCGCCAAGAGTATGAAAAGATAGCATTTGGCCCCAGTCGGCAACAGCAATAGTGTCTGTATTCGGTTCTGCCATTGCTGGACAACATTGCACGCCATAAACTGCACTGGACGCACCGCCAGGACGATCAATTCGACCTTTTTCCTCACCACTTTTATTTCGTATTGTTATCGAACCATTTGCCAAACCCATAATAATATATTGACCATCATTTGTCCAACAGCAGCCATTAATTCTGGAATGTATTTTATACTTTTGAACAGCTTTTTGATCTGGCGACCATAGTGCAAAATCTGACGTTGAACATGAGGCAAGATGGTGAGAAATCGGATTAAAGCTCATACATTGTACAGATTCCCCGTGCCTAAAACAATAACAATTATGTACTTTATAACTGTATTTTATTATAAATAATCTTACGAATATTTAAGCAATCCCTCCAGTTGAGGCGACCATACTATAACAGTTTTATCTGCAGCACCACTTGCAAACTTTTTACCATCTCTGGCGTAAGCCACACAATTAACCACATCCTTATGGGCCTTTAAAGTATTGAGGAGACTACCATCTTTTGGGTCATAAATTAAAATTTTTTCCCGTGCAGCGACAATCAGCTGAGTGCCATCAGGATTATAGCAAACACAATGGATGCTGGAAACAATTATGGAATATAATAAATTTTTGTTTTATTAAAAAAGTGGGTCAAATCACAATCTCAGCTCGAGATTGTTTTCATTTTACCTGACATCTTCATCTTTCGCATTTGGAAACTCAACCTTATCAATCCATTTTAATATAGCTCTCATTTTTTATCAGTAAGGTATTTGTCAGTAAAATTTCAAAATTATTTTCTAATTTTCCATTTTCTGAATAAGACCTTTTGATCCTGTTTTTCACGGTCCAGTTTTTGTTTTTACATGTTTTCATAGCGTTGTTAATAGTAACCAGAACCGGAAAATTGCATAAAATTATATATTTATATTACATGTACGTATGTATGTATATGGTATGACGCTTATAAACATTAGTTATGTATAATTAAAGAGGTAAATATGTAAGTTTATTTTTTGTTTGTTCGGAGTAAGAAATAATTTCATAGTAATTTATATTTCATCATAATTAATGGAATGTGTCTAACCCTTTCAACTGATTGTTTCTAGACCGCCACTTTTCATCCCCTGAACATTTGTTATATGCATGACTACGTTACGTTATTTTGAACAGCTATTATGTTGCTTCAAAGATAAGGATACAAAATTAAATATCAAATTTAGCTTGGACTTTTTTTGAATTCTCGAAATATAATTTATATATGCTTCAATATTTTAATTAAGTAAAAGAAAAAGGTGAAACAAATATACACAGCAACATAAAAAACGTATGGGCAAACCATAAGCCATTTATTTATTCGCTATTCGATTGATTCGTATTTTAACCCGCCATTAATTTTATGCAGCACCATTCAGTCACAATCGTGCATTCAACGTAAAGACACGCGTTTTAGGCTGATAGATTCTTTCCACAAACGGACGTACGTTTAGGCGAAGTTTTTATGCTAGCTTTAAAACAAATATCCGTTTGTGAAACTGTTATTTAAAATTATTGTAAGAAATTTGTAATGCAAATAAATAATTCAGAAACATTAAAGTAACATTTTACAAATCTGTAGGGAAAGAAAACGACATACACAAAAAGTACGTCACGTTCTTTTCAAAACAAACATAACGAAGCTGCTGCAAATTTATCTAGGCAGCCATTTTAACTTAACGAAAGTAGTGTGCACTTATATAGTTGTTGCTTTCTAAAGCAAAAATGTATTATTATCGTAAAAGAGAAAATGAGAGAGAAAGCTTTATAAAGAACTACGTTAAAAACGGTTGGATTTTTTAGTGTGTGAAGATTTTTAATCGAGTAGTACAGTGTTGCTTGTGAATTACAAAATTTATTGAAAAAAATATATTAGAGCTGTATTTTTAGAGGAATTTTGACTTGGTCCTTTTCTGGAAGAAGAAAAGACAAGGAAAACGGTGTGTGTAATGTTAATTGTAAGATCTATAAGCATGTTGCAAATATTAAAATATATGCCTGGAATTGATTAAAATACAAACCACCACCATATTTATGTCGTGGGTTTTATTTTCTATTCATTTTTTGGTTCATTGCTGCCTTGTACTGCTGCTGTTGTTAGTGTTTTTCTTTTCGTTCAGTTTAGTCTTTCATTCGTACAGTAGCGGCTCTAGTGACTAGTATTGAACATTTTTTTCGTTGTGGTAACGCCGCTGGTTATTTTTTTCTATTGTTACTTTGATGTCAGAAATAAATGAATTTCGACAAAATATAATTTGTTTACAAAATAATATAAAAATAAAATAAAAGTATAACTTGTGTTGGATAGTTGTGCTCTGTGCTGGTTTAATTAAAGGTGCTAAGAATGGTTTTATGGTTAAGTGAATGTGTAGGTATTCCTTTTAAAATGGTATTGTTTACATGTGTTAATTTAGATATGTTTTTGGCGCGTTATTTAATAATTATTATAAAAAAGGTTAAATGAAGTGAAATATATCGGCCCTAGAAGATTATTTTACCATACGTCTCCAACAAATAAATAATGGCTCGTTTGGATTCCTACAAAAAATGTGTGTGTACGTACAAATACGTAGATGTAAAAAATGCAAAATTGGAGTACGTTCGAACAAACAAAAATTAGTTTATCTCAATCTTAAATACAGAACTTCAATTATATTCAGTGAGCTTTTAAAATTAGTTTTACGTGAAATATTTAGCTATTGTTAAAAATTTTAAAATTGTCAATAAAAAGAGATTGAAATAGTTACCCGGCGCCTTACATATATCTTGTGAATTTACTTTATAAGATATATTTCAAATAAATAAATAAATAATATAATATTAAACCCTATTGTCTTACATCTTATACATGATTTAGTTTTGATAAATTTATTGCTTTCGTTTCTTTCGTTCCACTATCGTTTCTGCAAATATTTTATTCCCCCCCATTTTTGTTTTCGTCAAGTTTTTTTACCTTCATTTTTATTTTATCGAAGCAGCATGTGTCACTACCGACTAGAACGAAAATTTAACGAGAACGTTTATTAACATGCAGACAGCACTAACACAATGAAACGATTAAATTTTGACAAGCTGTTTTAAAAAAAAAGGTTACCATTGCAGGTAGTAAATAGTGATGGATTTACGTTGTGAAAGGGATTTTCTAAATTTTTTTATTGCTTCAGATATATTTTAATTATTTTTTATTGTGTAGGTACTGAATTTTTTGCTATTTCATTAAAATTTTTTTTTTTGGCAATTATAAATGTTTATAAGAATAGCACAATTCCATAATAGGTACTTCCATTACAAAGTAGGGATAGTAGTGTGAGTGAATTATTAGAATTTTGTTACTAGGTAGTACAGGTATAACAGTTTTCTCAAATTTTCTCATTTGTTGCAGGTATTAGCCGCACTTTTTAAAAGTACATCCCATCCCGGACATTTCAAGACGGCACTATATAACCAAGTGATTTATAATTAAATACAATTAGTTGTATCAAAAATATCAAAAATGAACAATCAAATGAACAGTGCAGTGCGTAAGATACATAATCTGCTCTCTAGTGGTGCAGTTACAGTCACCGGTCCGAATCAGCCACGAATTCTTAAGCAAAAAATTGTTGGTTCCGGGACAACTCCAACATCAATTACATCAGCATCGCTTACTAATAATGTGCAACAACAACAAATTGTTACAGCGACTGTAAATCGCTGTTACGTTTGCGATGATACGTTAAACGCCAATCAGGCACAACATCAGTTAACAGAAATGCAAACAACACATACGACAACAAAGTTTCCAAATAAAATTGGCCAATTGGTTGGTGATGCTTTTATGGTAATCGTAAGTGTCGAGGATGTTGTTTGTTCACGGTGTACAAATCTCATCAACTATTTAGATCGTTTAGAGAATGACGTTGAACGCGTTCGTACCAATTTGATGAATTTGCTGCATAAAAAATATGGCTTAAATGACGACAGTGGTATTATTGGAAATGCATCATCAATTATTGGAAGTAGCACAGCAGCCAGTACTACACCCAATATATCAAATAATATATCTTCTTCGGCTACATTACAACCACCACCAAATAAACTGCAAAAGTTGAATAGTGGAGCAGCAGGTAATAATCAATTTTTCAGACATTTTCAATAAAAACTTGAATTACCTGTCAGGTATATTTTTAACAATATAATAGAAAAATCAATAAAAATATTTAAAAATTTAATCTAAAAGATAACATAGAAGAGTCCGATAACTCTAGTTAGTTTTTCAACTTAATCTTAAAATTTTGTGTAGCTTCTTTAGAGTATTATAACTTTTTTAATAACGTTAAAAAGCAAAGGATGATGATCGTAAATCGATTTTAAGTTTAGAGGAACTATACTTTTCAATTACAAAAGAAACTCAAGAAATCTACAAATTAATTATATAGGGTACACTTTGATGTAAATGTTGGTTCTATATGCTAATAATAATTTTGCATATTAATTTTAGTGAGCGCCGTACAACAAATGAAAATATCTACACAATCTCCAGCAAATATGCAACAGCAATCAGCAGGCACACAAACAATACAGCGTAAAACGACAAAAATTTACAAGTGTTTGTCTTGCGACTATAAGACATCCGATATGCGTCTCTTTAATACGCATTATGAGACATGCAAGCATCAAAATTTTCAATGTAAAAATTGCAGAAAGATTTTCCCCAACTTTGGCGCCATGAAACAGCATATGGTCCGAGAACATAATACACCTATGGATAATACTTGCGCTGTTTGTCATATTAACTTCGTAAGCGAATCCGCTTTGCGCAAACATATGGAAATAAACCACAGCACTAATGTGGTTGTAACGAGTACGACAACATTGCCAGTATCACAAAATGCTGCTTCGGCCGCGGATCCCATAGCAGCCGTAAATGCGCAAGCTTCACCTGGTACTACAACCACACCGCTCTATACATGCAATCATTGTCAATTTAAGTCTACCGACAAGATAACATTCGATGAGCACCTTCGTAAGCACATGGCTGGAGTAAAATCAAAACCGTTTAAATGTCGTTTATGCGCTCAACGCTTTGAAACTCGTGAAGCGGCCACAACACATGCTAAACAGCATCAGGGCAACGTATTTAAGTGCGGCACATGTGCCATGTCTTTCCCCAAGAGAGAAATGTTAGTTAAGCATTTTGAAGAGCATCAACAACAGAACACACAAATTCAACATCAGCAACAGCAGCAGCAACAACAAATGATTACCATTAAACAGCAACAGGCACCACAAGGTTCTCAAAATATGCTTACGACGCAGAAGCTTTTGCAAGAGACTATTGATGAAGCTTTAAGTGATTCAAGTACTCCAGTAACAAACACCCCCACAGCAGATGTATCCGGCGCTGCTTCCGCAAATAACATACGATTCTTCTCTTGTCACATTTGTTCTTTGACATTTATACAAGAGAATTATTACAATCAACATATGGAAACTCACAGAAGAGGAGATACTACTACCAGCACAGCCACAACTGCAGCAACCTCACACAAGAAAACTTCCAATGCAGTTGTTGCAAACAACTCCTTGTCCACATTAAATGCAGCGGCTTTGTTAAGTGAAGCACCTCAACAGGAAACTAATGAAGTCGGCCATCACAATACTGATATTAATGTTCATCAACAGCAAAGTACTTCTCTGGGCAACACTGGTAGTAATTCTATTTCTGAAGCCGATATTGAGAGCATTTTCGAAAAAATGCATTCCGATAAAGGAGATACTGGTATTGTAGCCTCCACGACATCTGGTAATGGTGGTGGCCCGAATGATCAGGTGGTCATAACTTCACAAGCTGGTTCTGGTGGCATAACTTTTAATATTACCATTCCCGGCCAAGAAGCAAATGGCGTAGTTTCTACAAGTGAAGATCATACTACTACAAACACAACAACCACAACTACCACTCCAGTGTCTGTAAGCATAGATATGCCAATGTTGGACCAACCGGATGACTCAACACACGCTTCAACTACGAACACAACAACTACCACTACAGCATCGTCAAATATGAAGCAAGAGTCACCAAAACCAACTTGTACTGGACCGGTAAGCATGCCCAGCTTAGACGATGATAATGAAGAACAGCCTGTTAATCCACCAAATTCTTCAAATGACAATTCCAAGAATGTGGATGAATCTTTGCAACATAACAATGAAGAAACGTCAACATCATCGAAACAGCCAGCCGCAGAAGAAGGAGAAAATAAAGAAGTAGACTCTTCTGCAAACCATCTGGCAACTGAGCAATCACAAGAAGGTCGCTCAACGCACGAAAATATTTCGTCTACAGACAATCTGCATGCGGAATCTGCATCTGGTGATGAAGCTCATCAACAACAACAGCAGCAACATGAGGTATTGGACTCAGGAGAGACACATGATCATCATGAATTAACGGCAGGCGCTGAGATCGGCGGTGTTGAGGGAGAACCACAACATGTCACTATGGAGTTAGACGAAGCTGCAATGCAAGCACAAGTTGATGGCGGACAAATTAAATTTATACTTAACGAAAGCGGACAACTTTTACAACTAGATAATCATATTCTCACAGATGCTGACGGCAATCAAATTCTTGTTCAAGATCCCGAACACATACAACAACTTCTTCAATCAGTGGGCGTATTGCAGTCAGGCGAGTCTCTCGATGGTGAAACACTACAAATGATGACAGATGCCAATGGACAAATGGTATTAGTGCAGGGTGAAAATAATGAAACTCAATTAATTGATGCCTCACTTCTAAACGCGGAGGGCCAATTAGTAATACAGCAATCACAGGATGGCGATGGCGGTGCTCATGTTATTGGAGAAGATGGTACTCGTATTCCTGTGTCAGTTTCCTACACAGAAGATGGTCAACCAATTGTTCAGGTTCAGCAACAAGTGCTGGAAGCAGCCACTGCCGGAACCGAAGTTGTTATGGAAAAAGACGCAACAAGCGTAGAAGGTAATAATGCAATACATACGATGATTTTAAAAATAACTATTTTACACAAGTTTTACTAATTCTTTTTTACTTTTGATGAAGATATTTAATCAAAATTTTCATCTCCAGGAACAACATCAGCAGGAGGCACAGATAAAATTGCTTTAAGTTCGGATTAGGAATGGCTAATAAAAAATATGTATAATATTCACTAATAATTTCATAGTATAGTGTTACAGTTGAGATCCCAAACAGTTGGGGGGAATGTAACGCAGGTATGTACAAATTAAGTGTTCATGTAATTTTGTTATGCGCTTTAGAAAAACTTCAGTTTATTTTAAAAAAGAATAACATTTGTTTCAATAACAACGAATGCTTTATGAAAACTTTACGTTTAATTTAAGTTGATTGCTCGTTTCCGCTAAAATTTGTTCAACAATTTTTCACATGTACTTTCAATTTTCGATACATTATTTTAAGGCCGTGATTCACATTCTATTTAGTTGTTCGACCTTTCAAAAATATCATGTGTTTTCACAAATTAAGATACATAATTGCATTTCAGTAATACCCAAAGGGCATTCTAATCTAAAAGTGAAGAGAAGATTAAAAATAAAATATTTTTGTTCAATATTAAAATGTTACTTGAGAAGTTTGTTTATTAGATTTAATGTGCTTCTGGGCTTCTTGTTTAAACATTTGTAAATATTGACTAATTATTCTTTATATTTGGCAAGAAATGTTGGTATTAATCTATTGAATGTCGGAGTAGCTTCCGTAAAATGAATAAAAAAATAACTACAGTGAACGTCTAATAGTAAGAATTGTATGTATAATGTTGGAAAATTCGTATTATTCGGCTAGTAAAATAAAACACATAGAAAAATCATTTTTTTAAACTTATTTGATTTAGAGCTTTTTGTATGATTCATTGTGGCATAATCAAGTAAAAAAAACTTAAAAGTAAAACTAAAATTTCATTCATATTATATATATAAAAAAATACGCATTCTTAAAAAGAAATACAGTTATTCGTATTATCACATAGAAAAATTTTTTTTTCATATTATAGGATAGTCAATGAAACAAATTTGCCTTCATTATTATTAGAAATGCGTGCCACCGAATGTACGACGTACTATTGGGCGTTCACTGTGTATCAGGAGGAAAATAATAAATAAAACGAAAATCCAACACAATTAGAATAAGAAAAAATATATTTTTTGTTACACTTGTGAATTCCAAATAAATTTATTATCTATAAAATATTTATTTTCTGTGCAATCAGTTTTTTTTTATATTTTTTCATTACAAATAATTTTTTATAAAAGCGGTGAGATGAGGCCATTTTAAAGTGAATCGCAGCCTTTAATTATTATTATTATATAAGTTAATTTACCTTACCTCTTTAATTAATTTCATGTTTTAAATTTATTTTACAGAATTCATTTTATTGGATGCTCCCTCATACTAAGACGCCTGTCTTATTTACGCTAAACACACAATTATTACGAGTGCTTGTAGGCAAAGATCTTAACCTGATAAATAAAAAAAAGCAAACATTGCGACATCAATATCAATTGAAATAATATGCTAAAATTGTTTCTTTTATATCAAACGCGTTACAAAAAGTTATGCTTAATTTTAAAAGTATAAAATATCTATCGATTAATTTAGTTATTTCTATTAGCATTAAGTTGTAAAATATGCTTAAAACTTTCTTAATTTTTTTTTGTTTTACATACTTTTCGTATTTTTATCATTTTACTGCTAATGTCATCTCACATTAGTTTTTAGAAAAGCAAGAAGTCAGAAAAAAAAAACTTTTTTTATAATTAAAGAAAGAAAGTACGTTTATATTCTCCCCAAATATATAGACATACATATATACATGTACCATCCACCTTCAGCAACATGTTCAGTTAATATCAGTGTTAAATGACACGCTCTCTCGCCTCAACATAGATAAATACGTGTACATATATATAAACAATAGCTTGCTGAAAAAGCAGACGCACATGTCCGCTAGTTTGTTGGGCACTAGCTCATACACAAATTTAAACAATTCAAGAAATGAAAAAAAAAAAAAACTTATATGATGGTATCATCATCATATCAGCAATAATGTTTATATACAAGAAATGTTTGTGGCAAAGCATTAACGTAATAGAGTAGTCACACACATGCATTATTAATAATTTATGCAAATAAAACCTAATAAAACTAATTTTTAATTAAAAGAAAGAAATTACTTTTCGGTAGTTATTAGGCTTATATAATTTTAAAAGTGAAATCATTATTATGAGAGTAAAGAGTAATTGGAGGAGTGAGTACATAGTATGTTATGTATAAGATAAAAATAAAATTTATATAATAATAAAAATGCTAAAACAAATGTAATTTAAAAAAAATCTGTTTATTATAAAAAAATTAAAATTAAAAAAAAAAATTATTTATAATAATAATTTGGTAAATTATGTAGTTAATAGTTAAAGATTACATATAAGAAACTTCAACTTTTTTTGATTAAACAATCTTTTATTAAACTTAAATGAACAAGTGTTTCGTTGGGCATATAGAAAAATAAAATTTTTAAATTTTACACTAACATTATATTATATACAAATATTGTAATAACGGGTTTCAAGCTACGCGTTTGATTTATACAAATTTATATATTAATAAGGTCTATTTTAATGAAAGCGAACTATAGCTTCTTTTGTATTGAAAAACATCAAAAATTTATAATTATATTCTGTAAAAGCTACTCAAAGTTGGAGCGAAGTATCGATATAAAAATAAATTTTTAATACGAACTACTCAAGCTTACTAAAATAGTAATTTTATTATTAAAAAAAACCAAAATTTTGTACGAAAAAGCCATTGTTCGCTTTTACAAAAGTAGGCAGTGAAATTCAACTACTAAAATGACAATTTACAGAAAAAAATGCAATTTAAATCCATAGCAAAGCATGAAAATTAAATTTATTAGTTGATTAGGTTGTTCTTAATTTCTTTAGCTTTTCTTGTTTTACATAATTTGCATATAAATACAGCTGAGATTTAAAAAGTAATTGAAAAAACTGATTAAATTTGGTACAGCTTTTATATATCTTCTTGCCATCCTAAATTAAAAAAATATTTTTGTATATGAAAAATTAAGCAAAGTTTTTAAAATTTGTTTATAGCTTTGTTTTGCATTGTAGGAGTGAATACTTTTACAGGAATATGCAAATTGATAGGATGCATCATAATCGAACACAAAATTGATTTCAAATTTTAAATTTAATAAATTTTATTTAATTGTTCTATATAAAAGTTATGAAAATAACAAAGAGAATTTATAGCGATTTTGTGCAGCACGAAGCCACTAAAATCCCATCAAAAACAAGTGTACAAATTTTGAATCTATAAATTTATTAAATACTCTGTTAAATTCTTGTGTTCCGGCGAATATTTAAAAGTTATATTTTTTTTGTTTTGTTAGTTTACTTTACCATGGATTATGTGTGACGAATTTTTGTATTACAGATCATTTTTTTTACAGCTTGAAACCCTCCCCTGAAATAACGTAATGCAAATTGTATATAAACCTAATATGCACACATATTTAAATATATAATTTTTAACAAAAGCAGCAAGAAATATTTTAATATGTTTCTTAACTTATTGTTATAGTTAATTTTTCATTCTTATAAACTGTTGGTCTTTCTTTCTCTATCTCTCTTTTACTTTCTATCTCTATCAAACAGCTATATGGTGGAAATCGATCAATTTGAAAATAATGGTTTTGGAATTTGAGAAATAAATAAAAATGAAACCATTGAGCTCATTCATTTAATTAAAAGTTTTTATCGAAAAAACTTTTAAATAGTTTTACACAATTTTGTGAGTTGATACTAGTCCCTCCAAGCATAGCTCATATGGCTTAGAAATACAGACAAACATCGAGTCAAAACATTACATTTAATTTTGGTTTTTTTTTATTTCAAAATCACAAGAATGTGCACATTTGCATCATTTGTTAAAATTTCACAGGCATAGGAAATACCGTTAGAATTTTATAAAAAAAAAAACAATTTTAATTTAAGTTCACATTGCTTGTTTGTTTACAGCAACGATATTTTGAAAACATTTCCTGCATTAACTTGTTGGTTAAGCTTTTTTGGCGGTCATGGCACGATATGTGATTTTCAAAATGTTTTACTCAGCTCTAGTAATTTTGGGTAATTTTTTCAAAATCGATTTTCATCAATATGCCTGCTGATTGCAGGTAATCATTTTGCCACTTCCTAAAACTTATTGTGAGTAAATATTTTATAATTATTTTAAAATAAAAAAAATATTTTATTTTTATAACAAAATGCGTACGAAATTTTATTAAAGTATTCAGTCACACTACCTAGAGCTATCAAAATTTTTCTCACTGGTCATTTCTTTTCTTAATTTCTTACTTTTTTTTTTTTTTTTTTATTAATAATAATAAGATTTACTTGTAAGAAAATTTCAAATAAACAACGTAAGAATTTCAAATATAAATTTATTTAAATAAAAACTAAAAAAAAAGAAAATATAGTATATACATACATACATAAATATATATATTATATATATAAGCAATAAATGTATAAATGAAATTTAAACGTAATAATTTGGAGTTTTCTTTTATTTTGGTATGATCGAGTAACTGGTAAAAGTAAAAGTAAACTTATTTTAGGACAAGGAATTTCTTGCACTTAAAAAACATGCGCTTAAAAATACAAAATATGCACCTTATGGAAAATAAAAAAAAGATATTTTTTTTTATCACTTATTTTCTAAAGTTTAAATTCAGGTACATAAATAATCGAAAAATTACTTTTTTTATAATCAAATTTAGATCGAGTAACGTTTCAAACGGTTAACTCTGCATATTAAATGTTATATACTCTTACGCAAATATGTTGCCACTCGTTACAAGACTATGTTGTCTGAGAATGCTTCCGTTTCCATCATCAATTTCTTTTTCCCTAAAATGAACAAAATGCCTGTTTTCATTTTAAAAACGATCAAATCGTCTGGAAAATGTATGTTGAAATACTTATTTTGAGAAAGAAAACCTAATTCCCCTGGTTTTCTTTCTCTCTATTGCGATGCGAAAGAAACCGATACGAAATCGAATCTTTAATGTGTTTGATAATTTACTTTTGTCTGGTAGGACCAAGAGCACACACAGCAATTTTAGTTGGGGAAATTCTTGATTTTGTAGGAGAGAGAGGAAACAAGAATGGAAAGGGGTACAAACTTGCTCGTACTTGGCAATTTCCTTTTGTTCTCTCATCGTATATTTATAAAGATGTAAAAAAAGAAGAATGACTGAATGAGAATGCTAAAATTGCCGAAACAAAAAATTTGTGTATGGACAAAACGACAAATTTAAAAGAGAATTGAAAAACAATTGCCATGTGTCGTCCTAGTCCTAAAGAGCTAATAGAGAGAGAGAGAGAGAGAGAGAGAGTAAGATGTACTCATACTCAGCTTTATAAAACTGAAAGAAACAGAGCACGTATTATAATAAATAATGCGGATAGGTCACGCTAATGACTCTACTTGTCAGTAAAGGCGTAGCTAGGCAAGTTTGAAAGGGGAATGTTATGCCCGCACTTTTATAATTTTGTTAGTTTTATTAAAAAGCCCTCCTAATTTAGCAGGGGACTGACAGCAGAGCACATAATGTGTCACTGTAATGGTCTAATTTGGACCCGTTTTTGCTCATTACCTACAACCTAAGAAAGTCTCTCAGTTCTTTTTGACAAAACCTTGTGTATACCGCAGAAACTACAAGACTAGTAAAAGGCTATTTCATTCCCAAGCTTTAGCTGTTTCTGGAAATTTCATTAGAGAACTAGTTCTCCAGTTATTGCAATTTATATAAGGTAACCTCTTTTTTTCATATAATAGACCTGTGCCAAATCGTTCGTTTTACTTACCGGTCTTTTTCGTTCAATTTCTGAAAGTGATTCGTTCGGTCATTGTTAAATGTTCCAGTTGAAACAAATGAACGAAGGATACAAAAGACCGAACATCAAAAAAAAAAAAAACAATATAAAAAAAAGATTGTGATCCACTTAAAAAAATTTTAATTATTTATTAAAACATATAAATAAATAAAATCAAATAAAACATATAAATAATATTGCTAAATTGTTTTTAAATATTGTGAAGTCGTAATTGAACCACAAACTTTTTTTTTTAAACTTAAGAACAAACGAAAGACCGGCAAAGATTTAAAAAAAGGAGCAGATCATTTCTTTCAATTCAGTGATTCCGTCAATTTGATTCGTTCGGTCGTGACCGATACAAGACTACTATGTATATAATGATAAATCTTTAAAACTAAAAACAAGTCGGATTAAAAAAATTGTTTACAGGGTTTCAAGTTTACCATCATATAGGTATTCAAATTCACCATAAAACCTCAGGCACCACAAAAAAACTTCATTTTGTAGGCTTTTGTTGTTGATTAATCATTAAATGGTACAAAGGCTACGCAACATTGTAGTAAAAAATATCGTTGTAAAAATAAATAATAGTAATTTAATCTCAAGTTTGGAAAAACTAAGTACATACTCGTATAGCCGTTTTAATATTCGAAAAGGAGAGGAGAAAAGGTTGGCTGGGCAGTGGTAGTTTGAAGATGGTAATAGCTTTGGTGAAATGGTTTGTATGGAGATGATATCATTCAAAATGATTAACAACAATACATTAATTTTTTTTATTTCGGAACTTTATAACCAGCGTTATAACCAGCTTAGCCTTTTTAAGGCTAAATTTAGCCTTTATCTATTTTTCTATCCGCTTTTCATTTTCAAAATAGTCTCAAATAGCTTTTTTCTTTTTTTTAGATAGTGAGAAATATTTTTTTTTCGCAAAAAATTACCATGGACTACCCCCTTTGGTTTTTTTGAAAAAATTAAAAAAAATTTTTTTTCGCACTTTCCGCAAAAATAACTTTCGAATTAAAGGCAATACATTTATCTATCCAAAGCAAAAGAAATCAAGTCGATATCTTGAAAATTAAGCAAGTTATGACCAAAAAGGAAAGCATGTTTACAACGACTTTATTTTCTTTAGTTTTTGTCATTGTATATTCTCTTCTTGATTTTTTATAAAAATCATAATTATTATTTTGAATTTTAAGAGATAGTTTTTTAAATTTTTCCATTTTTTTTTTTTGTGAGTAATTTAGCTTTTTCTAGCCTTTTTTTTAAAGGCACATTTAGCTTATTTTTCCCTAGCTCCTGGCAACGCTGTTTATAACTCAGCATTTTTGCCCAATAAAATTTTGTACCCGTAAAATTATTTTTTATATTTGGGTATTTTGAAATCTCTCTCACAAAACGGGAGCTGAAAAATGTTCTTCACAACGAGTGGGTAAATTAAAAAAAAAAAAATTTTATTTTCTTTTTCCGAAAGAAAATATTTTTGTTATTTTTAAGACTACAAAATGTAACTTAGCCACGCCCATGCTAATCATATTTCCACAAAAAACAAAAATCATACAGATTAACTTATTATCTGTTATCAGTTTTCAATTACGTATGTATGTGCGTGTATATAATTCCCTTCTTATTATTTAATTACAGCTGTTTCAAATCATATTCGAGTCTTAAAGAATTATCACTAAATGAATAAAGATTTTTAAAACAAACCACCAATCACTCAGTTGATATTAAAACTTTCAGATGCAAGCAGGATCGTTGCGTGTAGAGCAATACCCCCCGGAATAAGTTAGTTAGTAATTTTTGTAGCAGAGCCAACAACAAGAATAAATTATGATTAGAAATATTTTGTTGCCATTTAATAATGGCATTAAAAAGCTTTCACTATCGTCTATAGGACAACGTACTTTTGCTGTTGCTCACGCTGCCACAAATGAAAAAGTTGAACGCACAGCCCTGTATGATTTTCATTTGAAAAATGGTGGAAAACTGGTAAATTTTGGTGGTTATTCATTGCCAGTGCAATATACTGATCAGGGTATAGCAGCTTCTCATTGTCATACAAGAAAATATGCTTCGATATTTGATGTATCCCACATGCTGCAGACATATGTACGTGGCAAAGATGCTATAAAATGTATTGAGTCTATATGTACGGCCGATATAAAAGGTGCTGCCAACGGCACAGGTTCGTTAACGGTGTTAACTAATGCTAAAGGTTGTATTTTGGATGATTTAATTGTTACTAGAATCCGAGATGATGTACTTTATGTGGTGTCGAATGCGGCAATGAAGCAACAGGATATGCAAATTATGCAAACTGCTGTTAAACAATTCAATGCGAATGGCAAAGATGTTGACATAGAATTTCTAATGCCGGCAGATCAATCGCTAATTGCAGTTCAGGGTCCTACAGCAGTGGCGGCTGTATCGGCTATAACATCAACAGACTTGCAGAAATTGTATTTCATGCACACTTTGGTAACAGAAGTAGCTGGTGTGGCCAATTGTCGCATAACGCGTTGTGGTTACACTGGTGAAGATGGTGTGGAAATTTCGATACCCTCAGATCGCATTCAACATGTTACTGAGGCTTTGTTGCAACAGACAAAACAGCAAGTGAAATTGGCTGGCTTGGGAGCACGTGACTCATTACGACTTGAGGCCGGTCTTTGTTTGTATGGTAGTGATATTGATGCTAAGACCACTCCCATTGAAGCTGGTCTTGCTTGGTTAGTGGCCAAAAGACGTCGTTCAGAGGAAAACTTTCCCGGAGCCACAGTCATCAATCACCAACTCAAGTCTGGTGTAGAACGCAGACGTATTGGTATTAAATTAAGTGGTACTGGCAAACCTCCACCTGCACGCTCTGGAGCAGAGATTTATAAGAACGAACAAAGAGTGGGAGTTATTACCAGCGGTGGGCCAAGTCCTTCATTGGGTTTTAACATTGCCATGGGCTACATACAAGAACAATTTAAGCAATCGGGCTGTGGAGTGCAATTAAAAATACGTGATCGTCTTTATGATGCTGAAGTAGTTAAAATGCCATTCATTAAAACATCTTATTATCTTAAACCAAAACAATAAACGAAGTTCTAACAATCGTGATGTCTCTACTAAGGGACTGCACAAGCATACTTAAAAAACCACACAGCACTACACCCATGTAAAATATTTTGTAATAAAATGGTTTACCTATTTCAAGTATGCTTGTGCAGCCCTCTAGCCTTAGTTATGATTTGATACATTTTCTGTTTTGTTATCAGTTTCTTTATTTTTATAACCTTCACTGTAAGTAAGCAATGTGATTCCGTTTGTAATTTCTACACCGTACATGGGACACCCTATAAAGTATATATATTCTGAATCCTAATGAATAGCGGAGTCTAATAAGCCTTGTTTGTCTGTGTAGCTGTTGAAATCAACTTTCCGAAGACCCCAGACAACATACAGAGAAGTATAGCATACCAAACGGTCAGTTGCTTTTGTAAGACTATTGCTATTGAAATTCAGCCAGATCGGTCTATAAATGGCGCAGCTGTGAGTCAAAAATCGAAATTACCTCTATTTTTGACCAAATTTTTTGAGTGGGTTTTTTGCGTATTTTGTTTAAAGTATCAGTCATAATACCTGTGCGAAAAATGAAAGCAATCTTTCTGATTATTTTCAGATTAATAAAAAAATATGTAAGGTTTAAATTTGGCGCCATTCGAAGTGTCATTGTTTGACATTTGAACAATTGTTATTGTTTGCTAGTAGAAGGTACGAGGTTAGTAAAAAATGACCATGGACAGCGAAGGGAGTTCGTTAATTGGGTATTGGAGAGACAACATGAAAATGCTGATTTTGCCGATAAAATCATCTTCAGTGACGAGGCCCATTTCCATCTTGATGGCTTCGTCAATAGGCAGAATTGTCGCATTTGGGGTGAGGAAAATCCTCGAGTGATTCACGAGAAGCAAATGCATCCTCATCGTGTCACTGTGTGGTGTGGTTTTTGGGCTGGAGGATTCATTGGACCTTTTTTTTATGAAAATGAAGCAGGTCAAGCGCAAACAGTCAATGGTGTTCGGTATCTTGAAATGATAACCAGTTTTTTCTTGCCTAGAATTGAAGAAATGAATGTGGAGGGCTTGTGGTTTCAACAAGACGGCGCCACATGTCATACAGCCAGAGAAAGAATTCAATCAGTCATTTATTTAAAATTTAAATCTTGCGTTCTTGTTGGGACACCCTTTATTCACAAAGAAAATCATTTTTATCAATATTTCTCATTTCTTTTTTTTTCTTTTTTTACAACTTTTTAATTTTAAGTTTATATGACTGTTTTATTGAGGTCGTATTATAAAAATTTATTTTTTTATTGATATTTCTTTCCAATAATAAATAAAGAAATTTTTATATTAAATATGACCTCAAGCTTAATAAACTAAGTGTTTCAGTTACATAATTTTTTGAAGTGAGTGAAGATAAATATGTTTTCACATAATTCCTTATGTTTTTTAGTATTTCTAAATATCCTTTCAGTATTTATGACATCCATAGATACAAATCTGCATAAATACGTTGATTTCTCTAAGAGATTGCAAACGAACCATAGAATATTACGGGATGGCACGTATATCATTTTAAAAAAGAGATCGTCTAGATTTGTAATCTGTCGCCCAAGTAGTCAGATAAATCTTTGGATTATTTTAAAAATTTTTTTTAAATTCCCTCCAGCCCAGTATTCTTGATCTGAGGGATTTTTACCATTCCCGATTTTGGCCAGGAAAATTAATCTGTAGGCTCTAAACTTTCTGGAAGTATTTTAACATTTTAGGAAAAATTCGTAGTTTTTATTTTATGACCAAAACGGTAACCAGTTCTACTAAAAAATGGCCAGAAAGAGGCAGTAGTAGAACTGGTTACCGTTTTGGTCATAACTTGCTTAGTTTTCGAGATATCGACTTGATTTCTACTGCGTTGGATAGATAAACGAATTGGCTTTAATTCGAAATTTTTTTTTGTGGATAGTGCGAAAAAAATTTTTTTCGCCAAAAATTACCATGGACTACCCTCTTTGCTTGTTTTCAAAAAAAATGATAAAAATTTTTTTCGCACTATCCGAAAAAAAAAAATTGCGAAAAAGAAAAAAAGGCTATTTAAGGCTATTTTGAAAATGAAAAAAGCTAGAAAAAAGCTAAAAGCTAAATCATAAATTTCAAGGGTTAAGCGAGAAAAAAAGGCTAAAATGGCAACAACGACAATGACTTTCAAAGGCAGTATAACATAATTTGCTGCAACACTCTGAATCATCTAAATATCTCACATGCTTAAGACTACACGGTTTAAAAGAAATAAAAACTCTTCCCTTTAAATACAAGAAAAATAATTAAATTTCGATTAATTGAATTGTCACAAGATATTAAAGAATTAAGCAAATTTTGTTGATTTTTAACTTTTTAGATCGTGCTGCAACATGTAGCATTTTAAATAATTTTAAAAGTGAACGCGTACATTAATGAAACTTGACTGTGATAAACTGATACTTAAGACCTGCCTTTATATATTTAAAAAAAAAAATAGCCCATTTGTTTGTTTAAATTTTATTTAATTGTTGTTATCTGTGACATAATAAATTATTTGTTGGTTTATTTTCCATGATATTCGAAAAATTGTTTACTTAGCGCAATAAATATTTACTAAAGAGCCAACAGCATGCAAACATCTATTACACCAGCATGCTGGCACAATCTTCATTTTTTTGTAAATCGTTTTTGAACGAGCTCGAAATGAATGACGATACAGTTTGGGCGGATGAAATTTATTTTTTTAACAACATCGGGTTACGATTGCAATAATCTTTGCTTTTTATTTTTAATAGGCACGGCATCGATTCATATAAATTAAGGAATTCCTCCCGCGCATTCATTATTATGTTACCACTTAAAAAAATTTACTTTAAATGAGTTAATTTAAAATATACGATACCAGCATGCTAATGCAATCACAAAAATATCAAACTCATTTTGATTTTGCATCAGCAGCTGGCACAATCACTTGATTGCCCCAACATGCTGTCCTTTAAGAGAGGAATTGTCCATATGCTATCACTCTTATTTAGTACTTATTGTGCTAAATAAACAATTGTTCGATTTTCCATGAGAATATTGTGGAAAATAAAGCATTTAGCTTTAAGCACCAAAAAAGATTAATTAAGCTGTTGTTTTTGAAAAAAAAAATGATTTAGCGATAACTTTTCTAACAATTTGCCGTCTTACAAAAACGACTCATTTTTAAAAAAAAAATTACTTATACCCCTTTTAAAAGTAACAGCTCAATGATTGTGTATCCACGTTTAACAAGTCACTTTCAATGAAGTTCTTGGACTTTAGTGTTCTATTACCAGGAAATATTTTTAAAAATAAAAACTTTTAAATAAACAAAAAGTTTATAAAAACTGAGACTGACAAAATTAAAAATAAAATTTTGTTCATTTCCGATTTTTAAAGATTTTTTTTTAAGAAAAAATATAATTTTTCGTAAAGCTAATTCTAGAGTTATTGCAAATTATGTACCTTCTTAAGTCAAATCAATTATGGTGTCTTGTCTCAGTGTAGTCTGATTCTAAAATTTAATTTCTTTAATTAGAAAAACTAAAACAAAAATATTCAAAATTTTATTAATTTATTGAATTTTAAGTACATCTGCCAATAGGATTGACGCGGCATATTTCACTGCAGCACTCAGTGCTTTTCATACAGAGGTCCCCAGCAAGTTTACACGGTTTTACCACAATAGTTCTTTCCTTTAAACACAACACAAATTATTACATTTAGGATTATTATTACAAGCTACCGATAGAAAAGTCAAATATCAAACTTTTGGTTAGATATTAAATAAAAAATATTTATAAGTTAAATATGGGATAGCGTGTCCTTAACTATCCACCCAAATTTGGCTAAAAAGTTATTTAACCCACCAAATGCTAACTTTAACTATCGAAAGTTGTAATAACGAGCAATAGATTAATAACAATATCAAGAGACATTAAAGAGCATTAAGCAAAATTTTGTTTCTTTTTACCTTTGGAGATCGTGCTGGAACATGTGGCACAAAAGCCACCATCAGGACGACCACTATGAAGAATAAATTGAAAAATTTCATTTCAAATAGTTTTAAACGTTGGACAAATTTTTTTTAACTGTGATAAACAGATATTGAAGCCCTCGATTTATATACTGAAAATATTGGCCCATTTATTTGTTTAAATTTTATTTATTTTTAGTTCCTTTTATTTAATTATTTTTTTTTCATGTTTACTTTTTTATTGTTAGAAAATAATTATTCGTAATTTAAAAACACTAAAAGTAAAAACACTTAAATAAACAGAAAGTTATTTCATAATTAAATTTAATAAAAGGTGACACAATTAAAGTCTCTTATTTAATTTAATTGACCTTGAAAAACTTGTGTTGTTTGTTTGCCAAAACTACATTTTATTTATTTATTTTTATTTTATGTTTTTTTTTTAATTAATAAAGGTTTTCCGTTTTGAAGGTTTTTTCTTAGGTTTCCGAAAGTCAAATAATTAAAAAAAAATCCTGTATTTCAATGTCTCATATGTAAACCTGGACCATTTAGAACAAAAATAAGCTTTATTTTCCTTTACAAAAAAAAAGGCTAGAAAAGGCTAAATCTTGCTAGAAAAAAGTTAAAAAGCTACAGCTTAAAATTTAAAATTTTCTTAACTCTTTATTACATTAATAATGTCGTTTTCCACATGCTTTTGAAAACTTATAAGCGAATTCAATTATTTTTCAACTTCAATGTTAAAAAATAATATTTAAAATTCCTTTAATTTAAAATAATTAATTTTTTGATTTTTAATGCGATTTCGATTCTGGTATTTCGCTTGCTCAGCATTACTAAAGCCTAGGACTCACTATCTTACTTAAGGTACTGACTCACTATCCTACTTAGTCGTACGATCTGTCTAAAAACGCATGTGTGCTAAAAAAGTATGATAGTGTGTATTGAAAAAGCGTGTGTGTGACAGACTTTTTGACAGGTCTGTCCGATTTTTTAATGTTATGAAAATTTTCATAAAATAAATTTTATCTGTGCGATCAGAGTTGCATTTTCTATGTTCAAGCTTGTGTTTTGTTTATACAAACTTTTAGGCGAGTAACTAATTGAAACCGCAAACCAATTATGACAAATAGCAGAAAACATATGTTTTTGCATCTTTTTTTGTATAATAGTGTAACATAAAGTTGGCCATTTTAAAGCGATTTCTTCAAGTAGGACAGAATTCTGTCACACATTATTTTGACATAATCGTACGATCGTGAAGGATAGTCAGTCAGTACTGGATAACTTAATACTAAATGGAACAATTAATTAATCAATTAAGAATAAAGTGCTTTTTTATTTTATAATTTAGA
Source organism: Thelaira solivaga (assembly GCA_947397855.1). Taxonomy (NCBI): domain Eukaryota; kingdom Metazoa; phylum Arthropoda; class Insecta; order Diptera; family Tachinidae; genus Thelaira; species Thelaira solivaga. Next base: position 64,977,180 of record OX377613.1, read on the forward strand.
AGCCCAAATACTTTTCTTTACTTATGAAATTGCCTTCGTACGACCAATTTATCAATTTATGTATCAAAGTTTTATCGAAAATATTATTTTAGCTAATTTGGTTTCAGTTTCAGTTTCAGTTTGTTTATGTTATTTAAGGTTATTTTGGAAAACAAAAAAGACTAGGAAAGAAGTCAGAGGCTAAATCATAAATTTTGAAGCTAAATGCGAAAAAAAACTGCACCAACAATGCAAAAAAAAGGCAATAATAAGAGCAAACAACAACAACAACTTTAAATTCAATTGAATTACAAGTTCATGTATGCAACACATTCGTGCATTTTATTTAAATAAAAATAAAAAAACGGCGCATAAATAAAATGCATGTAAATGCAGGCCTGCATACACGTTTCTTTTCTCTTTTTATTTTGTTTAAGTTCAGATATCGAAATGTGTTATTTCTTTGCAATGAATTTATGCATGCACATGTTACAACTGATTGTACAACACAAGATTACGCCATGCGCTCGATTTCCCGTTAGTTGACGTAGTTTGTAATAAATTTCTCTACTGTTATGTTTACGTTATTTATTTATTAGTCAATAGGAATACATCGCTCGACGTCATTTGTGCTAGGCAGAAAAGCACTAGTTAAAATATGCTTCATTCATTTTTTGCTCTTCTCGTTTTTACTTCGATATCTGTCAAAATTTGTTTACTTCCTGTGAGCGCCATTATTTTTACGCTAAAAATACATAGAGACGTGTAACAGCATAAATGCAAATATTTTAAATTTCCTCCGTTTTCAGCTGATGTAAATATTTAACACATACGAATGAAAGCGGAAAAGTTAAAAAAAAAACTTTTAATTTCCATAGATGTTGCTCGATAGCAAATGCGACGATTTGCCTTGTTTTTTTAATACGAGCATGTAAGAAGAATGTAACAAATTAAAAATATTGTTACGAAAAATCATTCCTTTAAGCCACTGTGTTATTATTCATAAGATATGGTATTTATGTTAATACGTAGAATTTGATAGTGCAAAGCTTGTGTGTGAGTTATAAAGTAAAATGTGTAGTATTTACATCTGTATTAGTGTATAAGTTTCATATTAGTTTTAAGTTTTCTAGAATTTTCGTTTACCTTTTGTTTTTCTAACTTGATACACCTAGAAGTATGCAGTAATATCTAGCTGTTTGTAGAAGGTTCTAGACTAAGGTGCGACATGACCGTTACAGTGAAGCATTGTTACTACAAAAATCAAGATGGCTCTAGAATTAAGTTAAACAATATATAGGGTCCGCCATCGAACGTTTTTTTTTTCAACTAGTGCTTATTTCGTGAATGGTAACACTTAGCTCATGTCTGATTTGACAGATAATTAGTTTTATCCTTCCGCTCAAAGAATATGGTTGTGTTTTCGCTTCGCTAAGTGGGCCTGCGATCGACTTACAGAAGATGCCGATTTTGCCAAAAAAAATCATCTTTTCAGATGAAGCGGGTATGTAAACAAGCAAAATTGTCGCATTTGGGGCACAGAAAACCCGCACGCATACATTGAAAAGCTGACGCACCCAAAACGAGTCACTCTTTGGTGCGGATTTTGGTCCAGAGGCATAATTGGGCCATTTTTCTTCGAAAATGAGCAAGGAGTGGCCGTTAGTCAATGGCGATCGTTATCGGGCCATGTTGAACGAATTTTTGTTCACAAAAATTGAAGAGGAGGATATTGGCAACATTTGGTTTCAATAGGACGGCGCTACGTGCCACACAGCCGAAGCTACACTCGATGTTTTTATAGCATTTAAAAAAAAAACAATTTATTTTGAGACAGGATAAACTGTAAACCAGGTGTGTCAGAAACAATAAAGTGTCGTTGTGACGGTTATAAGAAAAGTGTTGAGAAAAGAGAATTTCTTGTGTTTTATTTTACAATAACGAACCTTAATAAACTAAACGTTTTTATGATAGGGTAAAAAAATATGATTATTTGGCTAACTCGGCACAGCTAAATTTAACTTTTTTATTTTTATTTTAAAATAAAAAAAAAAAATTTTTATTGAAAATAATAAATAATTTTATAAAAAACAAGACTAAAGCTCAATAATCATTAATTATTTATAAAAATAAAAGTCTAAATAAATAATTATATAAATTTAAATAATAAAAAAAAAAATTAATTTCTGTGAAATTAGTGCAATCACTTAATTGTGAATAAATTCAGAATTTATGAACCGATTTTAATAGGCAAAAGACTCATTTTGTTTGTGCCATATGCAGATATCAAAATTAAGAATAAAATTTAAGATTCTGTTCGTTTTCGATTTTTAATAAATTTTTTAAGAAAGACATTTTTAAATTATTTTCATAAAAATTTTATTTTTTTTTTCACCCAAAACTTTCAAAATATCTTTTAAACTACATGCTAGTAAACTGTTAAACCATTTATAAGCATAAAATTTAAAGGTTATTTTATTTCCAAGCCTTATGTGTTTTAGTTTATTCACTTGAAGAAATTATTGTAAAATTATTGCAAATTATGCGGAGCAATCTTCCCTAGTTTCTATATATGTAAATCGCGAGAACTTCAAGCAGCATTAAAAAAGTAGAAGCACCATTTGAATCAGGCTATCAAATACACTTGAAACCAGTTTTAGTGCAATGGATTGCTCTTTATTTAATTATTAAATTACATAAAAATTTTGGCTTATTACGACCGACTTTCTCATAGACGAATTTTGCGACAAGTTTATAAAACATATATAGCCAGAGTTGCCATATCTCAGTGTTTTCGTTACGACGAGGAGACTCGTAATCAGGCCTATTATTTTATTGTTTGTTTGTTAAATTTAATTTCTTTAAGGCAAATTAGAAAATTCGAAAAAATAAAACACCAATTGATGCATTTACATATCATTTACAGAAATATTTAAACTTTTATTAAATTATTCTAATTTACATACATTTGCCAACACGATTGTAGTGGCACTGTTTACTGCAACACTCCTTGCCGTTGACACAGTGTTCTCCAGCAAGTTTGCACGGTTGTGACAAAATAGTTTTGCCCTTTAAACACAACAAAATGTTATGAAATTTCGATTAATTAGAGAATTAAGTAAAAATTTTGTTTATTTTTTACCTTTGGAGATCGCGCTGGAACATGTGGCATAAAAGCCACCATCATGACGACCAGTATGAAGAATAAATTGAAAAATTTCATTTTGAAAATAATTAAAATGGACAAGGATGTTGATAGAATTTCAAATGACACTTGACTGTGATAAATCGATACCGAAGCCTTGCCTTTATATACCAAAAAAAAAATGGAACACTTGTTTAAATGTTATGTTTTTATGGTTTTATCATGTTTAACATTTCACTTTTCTTGAAATTAATTTTTGTTTAATTTTTTTTATAACCAAAATGTTATAAAACTTTAAAAGTGTTTAGCTACTCATGTGCAAAAATTAAAATAAAAACATTTTAACATTTTAGGAGATTGTGACTACTGTAGCAGTTGTCAAGACGAAGAAGAGGAGGAAAGTGTGGACCATCTCCTCTGTTTTGGCCCTACCGAGGAGGAGCGGCACAAGATCTATCTTGGTTAGCGCCACTTTCGGGGTCGGCACACACAGAAAACAACTTCGGTTGAGAGAACTAAATTTGTTTCCAACCAAAAATTCATTTGTGATAATCAAATTTTTCAGTTGTAGCAACTAAAATTCGATAATAAAGGCCAAAAATTAGTTTTGTTAAAAATATTTCGAGCTGTAAGACTGAATTTCTATTGTCAAGATTAAAAATTTCGATTATCACAGCTGAATTTTTGATTGGACACAAATTTAGTTCTCACAACCGAAGTTATTTTCTGTGTGCATGTTGTATATCTTCATTAGAAGCAGCAATTGGTTTAGATCTTTTTATTATTTTGTATCTCCCTACTTCCTTTGCCCTTCTATCTCTATTGCTGTCCTTCTTTACCACATTAGAGGACCCAACTGCCCCAACCTTCTGTTTTTCTTGTTGGGGCACCCAGTGTAGCCTAGCCTAACATTTTAAAACTGTAGTGGCCTTCATCTTCACTCCAAAATATTCCGTATTCTACTTAAGACACTTTAAGTTTATGGTACGATTGTTTTTTTAGCGCAACATTTCTTCCATTGGATTTTTTTTTTTTTTAAGAAAATTTTAATTTATTTTAGGATGAAATGAAATTAAATAAAAATAAAAAAAAAGAATTCTATTCAATTTAATCCACCCCTTAAGGAGGGCATTTTATTATACACCATTCTCGGATGTTATAAGTGTAAGCCCATCATTAAAGTCATCATAAAAACTTTTAGCTTAAATAAAAGCCGACTGTAGAGTGTCAGTGATGAGGCCATAGTGATGGTGTTATGAAAAATGCTGAAGACTCTTAGGACGAACAGAGAAAATTTGCTTCAATTAATAAATTAAAAAAAATTAAAATGAAAAATTTTTAATGAAAATTTAGAATAAATTATTTTTTTTTGTGCTGGAAATATATTCTATGGCGAATAGTATTTCCCGTTAGACCAGGATCACACTTAGCAACTTTAATTGGGCAATTCTTTCTCAATTCTCTTTTAAAATTGTTGTTTTGTTCACACACAAATTTTTTGTTTCGCCAATTTTGGCATTCTTATTCAGTCATTCATTCAGCCTTTAAGCTAACTGTCTTCTTTTTTAAAAGATACGAAGAGAGAACAAAAGGGAATTGCCGAGTACAAGCAAGGTTGTACCCCTTTCCATTCCTCTTTGCTCTTTATCCTACAAAATCAAGAACTGCCCAACTAAAATTGCTGTGTGTGGTCCTGGTCTTAGTCTGTTTATTTACACACTATTACAATTTCTTTGGAAGTTGCTGAAATCCTCTGATAGATACCATTTTTTATACCTTCATAACTGACCGAAATGAAATCTGGTTGGCTAGCCTGACGGCCGGAATAGCAAGATTCCGTCTTGAACCACCCATTTGCCAAGACAACGAAGTGATAAAGTGACCTAGACCCACCCTGTGGCATTGAAAATTCTGAGAAAATCGATTACAACCAAATACTTTAAAATATAGAAACTGAACTAAAGCTTAAACACAAGTACATTCAAGGCACTGGGACTAAGGCTCTGAGCAACGGATATTTTTTTTCTTTAAACTGAAACTGCTGAAACTACCCAGTTTCAGGACAGCAAATCCAACCTGTGTCCCCAGATTGATAGTAGTGGGTAGTGTGCTATACCCACCAGTCCATTTTATATTGAATCCAATAATTTTCACAAATCGTTGCACTATCGGAAAATATTTAATCATGCATTTGGGTTTCTATATTTTTTTTTATTTAATTTTTATTTGTTACTTTATTGGGGCACTTTTATATTTAAAAGAAGATTAAAAATGAAAAAGACAAAAAGAAGATAAACAAAGAGTTATTTAATTGGGTAAAAAAAAAATATTTGTGTCAATTCTAACAACTTTCTCGTGTTGTCTTTTATCATGCTGCCAAGATAGGATGATTAACACACAATGCAAGCAGATGTGGGATGATTTAACTTTTTAGATAAGTTTCATGCAAATAAAAGCAACATAAATCTCTGTCATGAACAAGTGGAACATAAAAAAAAATAAATATTTTCAACACGTCTTGCCCCTGGTTCTTTACTCTACGAGTTAAAATTCTTATACTGAAAGAGTTTTTCAATTTAATTTTAATTTGACGAAACTGCCAAATAAAATTGTCAACATAAAATTTGAACTTTCGGAAACCTGAGAAAGAAAACCATTATTAAATAAAAAATAATAAATAAATAAAATGTATGTTTTGCAAACAAACAATATAGGCTTTTCAAGGTCAATTAAATTAAATAAGAGACGTTTATAAGGCAACTAACTGTATCAACTTTTATTAAAATTAATTATGAAAAAACTTTCTGTTTATTTAAGTGTTTTTACTTTTAGTGTTTTTAAATTACGAATAATTACAGCCTTGGCTAAAAGTATTGAGCACCCTTAAAATTTCGCACTTGTAGGGATAGTATGGTCAATAAACAAAGCTGTTTTCTTATAATTTTTTTTGTCGGCGTCTAAAAAGATGAAAAAATAATAGTTCATGCTGCAACTAGCCATAAAACAGCCGGGTTCAATAAAATTTGAAATTTTACGAATTACCTATTTATTTGTCACTTCGCTACTGTCGCTCGTTGTGAACATACCCTGTGATTCAAAAAAAACGAACTTACGTTAGAAAAACGTGTGCATATACAGCTCCTTCTTGAGCAAGGTAAATCACAGGTAGAGATTTCCAAAACAGTGAAATGTTCGCGCTGATCCATGCAATATGCTATTAGGCGATTTGCTGCTACTGGGTCTCATCAAAATAGGTCCAGAAGCGGACGCAAACGCATAAATGCAGAACGTGAGGATCCTCAATTACTAAGAAAGTCGATGGAAAACAGAAAAAAAAAACATCATCTGAGCTCGCTGCTGAGTTTTCAGTAGTAATTAATAGAAAAATTTCTGCTCGAACTACTCGCAGAAGACTACTAGATGCTGTCCTAAAAGGCTTTCCCACAACAACAAGAAAGCTAGGTATGAGTAGGCTTTAAAATACCGAAGTTTCACAGATGAAGCCTGGGCAAATCTCATTTGGTCAGATGAATCAAACTTTGAGGTAAGTTTGCACTTTAATGCACTAACAAAATTAAATAAAATCATTTGAAAACAAAGTGTCTTCATAAAGTTATTTAATTTTTCAAAACTAAATTTTTTTCTCTTTATTGCAGATTTTTGGTACCCCTGGTCTGACCTTTGTGCGTTGCCGAGTCGTCGAAGAATTTAAGCCACAATGTGTGGTGCCAACGGTAAAACACTGCGGTGGAAGCATAATGGTCTGGGACTGTATGACCAATTCAGAAGTTGGCGAATTGTACATGTGCGAAGGTCGCATGGAGTCTTCAAAATATATAAATGTCATGGAAAATGCGTTGCTGACTTCTCTAACCAAATTTTTCGGTGACACAAATATGGATAGCGTTAAATTCCAACAGGATAACGCACCGTGCCATAAGTCAGCTTGCACTATGGCATGGTTTCGCCAAAATCAAGTTGACCTTCTGGACTGGCCTGCCCAGTCTCCGGATATAAATCCCATAGAACATTTGTGGGGTTTATTAAAGCGCAGAGTCAGGCGCTTTTAATATATTTAATACTCCGCACAATATCGAGAGATTGAATGGGTGCTCAATACTTTTGGCCAAGGCTGTATTTTCTAACTATAAAAAAGTAAAAATAGTAAATTGGTAAACATGAAAAAAAAAATAATTAAATAAAAGGAACTAAAAATAAATAAAATTTAAACAAATAAATGGGCCAATATTTTCAGTATATAAATCGAGGGCTTCAATATCGGTTTATCACAGTTAAATTTCTTTTGAAATCCCCACGTCTTTATTTACAGCCATTTAAAATGAAAATTTTCAATTTATTCTTCATACTGGTCGTCATGATGGCGGCTTTTGCGCCACATGTTCCAGCACGATCTCCAAAGGTAAAAAATAAATAAAATGTTGCTTAATTCTCTTCAATATCTAGTGACCTTTTTAATTAGTTTAAGTTTAAACATTTTTCTTGTGTTTAAAGGGAAAAATTATTTTTTTGCAACCGTGTCTCCCTAACGGTAGTAGATGTCTTGCCGACTCAGACTGTTGCAGCAAACTTTGTTTTACTTCCTATTGTTCTGCTTGACCAGGACGACACACAGCAATTTTAGTTGGGCAATTCTGGATTTTGTAGGAGAGAAAGGAAAGAGGAATCGAAAGGGGTACAAACTTGCTCATACTCGGCAATTCCTTTTTATTCTCTCTTCGTATCTTTTATAAAGATGTAAAAAAAGAAGACATGTAGCTTAAAGCTGAATGAATGACTGGATAAGAATGTTAAAATTGCCGAAACAAAATTTCTCTGTGTAGACACAGCAGCAATTTGGAAAGAGAATTGAGAAAGAACTGCCCAACGTAATAATTTTTGATTTTAGATATGGCAACCTCAGCATCCATAGACATTGAATAATTTTTTTTATTAATACACAAAAATAAAACAATACAATTACACAATAAAATTAAAAATATTGAAATAAAATTTTAAAATTAAATAATTTCATAGTTATTTGAAAAATAATGGTCAAAAAAAGGCATTTCGTTGCCATTATGTATTTATAGCAACGAAAAGTAATCGGTATTCACAGCAGTGGTGCCACATAACAAATATTATAATATTTATCTTATTGAGAACTTGTAATAATGGAAAAAAAGTTATTCATCACTATCTGAGACCTTATAAGTAAGTTGTAAAAATGGCCCTAAGGCCTATTATGAGTGTCCTTGTCATAATGAGACAAGGACTGAGATATGGCAATTCTGGCTATAACCATCAAACTAAAATTCAACATGAGAATATTAAAAAGGCCAATGAAAATATTTTTGTTTAATTATTATTTTAATATCTTTGTTGGGCATGATAATTTTTCTACAGCAACATGTATGTAAATTCTGACATGTCAGAGGTAAATAATTTGTTTTTGTATTGTCGCAGTTAGCTTCTAAATGATTTTACCTTGTTCGTTTAAAAATAGATAGTAGATAAATAAGCCAGATACAGCACAAAATTAGATAAAGTTTCTGTTTAATTTTAAAGTTTTATAACATTTTGCTGGCTATAAAAAGAGTTAAACAAAAATAAACTTCAAGAAACATGATAAAACCATAGAAACATAACATTTGAGCAAGAGGTGTTCCATTTTTTTGAGGTATATAAAGGCAGGGCTTCGGTATCGGTTTATCACAGTCAAGTGTCATTTGAAATCCTATCAACATTCTAATCCACTTTTAATTATTTTCAAAATGAAATTTTTCAATTTATTTTTCATACTGGTCGTCATGATGGTGGCTTTGGTGCCTCATGTTCCAGCGCGACATCCAAGGGTAAAAAATAAACAAAATTGTTGCTTAATTCTCTAATTAATCGAAATTTCATAATATTTTGTTGTGTTTAAAGGGCAGAACTATTTTGTCACAACGGTGCAAAGTTCCTGGAAAGCACTGTGTCAGAGGCAGTGAGTGCTGCAGTAAACAGTGCCACTACAATCGTGTTGGCAAATGTATGTAAATTTTAATAATTTAATAAAAGTTTAAATATTTCTGTAAATGAAATGTAAATGCGTAATTTTTTCGATTTTTCTAAAAAAGAAAATAAATTGAAGGTTAAGCCACTACATGTAAAGAAAAAATATGGTTGAGGCAACCATAATGATATGGTCGATCTATGACGGTAAACATAGTATGGTTAAAAATAACTAGAAACATGTTTATCGTGATCATATTAATGTTTAGTTACTTGAAATTAATAATAATATTTTTGTGAAGAACAAACTTATTCAAACATCTTTTTTCTTTGCGTGTACAAATCATTTGACTTTAACAAACAAACAATAAAATAATAGGCCTGATTACGAAACCAATAAAATATGGCAACGCTGTCTATATATGTTTTATTCATTTCCATCCCCTGCTACACAAACGTGTAGATAAATTTTATAAAATAAATGTCTAATTTTTGTTTGTTTATATTTTGTCCAAGTGAAATCCCAAGGCACAGATATGTGTATATCCTGTTTCTAAGGACTTCAGCTTTGTATGGATATAAAAAATACATTTTTAAGTTATTTTAGGACGAATTATCATATACAACTTTAAAATTCCTTGGGACTGAAAGGGTTATATTTATAAACTTGTTGCAAATTCGTCTACGAGAATGTCACTCGCAATAAGCCTGAATATTTATTTAATTAAATAATTGAATAAACAGAATCCCTTGCACTAGGCCTATAATGATTGTGGTGCTGCCAAAATTAGAACTGATTTCAAATATATTCGATACTTGCTATTGCACCATGAGTTGCATGAAATAGGCAGAAAAAACATTTCAAACGTAATAAAATTTGCTTTAGTCATATTTGGGCTTCTCCCAGACAACTTGGGCCAGTTCAGCGCTGAACAAGGCGAACATTTTCAACAAGAAATGGTTGCCAAAAATAAATTAAAAATGATTTCAGAATATTTTTCGCCACTTCACTGATGCTGAGTTAAAAAAAAAAACTGCCAAGCAAACATTTTTGAGTATTTCTAAAAAAAAATTTTTTTTTTTAACAAAAATTTTAATAACTTATAAAATTTTCAAAGTTTTGTGTAACTCATTAATAAACATATTTTAAAAAATTAATTAAAATTTTTTACAAATTCTTCATAAAATTTAAAAATGGCAAAAAATATAAAAAAAAAAATGTATTTGGTTGAGAAATACTCACAGATTTCTCAAGTTTACTTAAGCGATATATATACCAATCGAACGGCCTCAATGTTTTCTTTAAAAATCCGCTGAGAAATTTTAAATTATTTGATATTCAAGAAAGTAACTGGTTTATAAGTGCATGAAGGTACGTAGAACGGGTTTTTTACCCGCAACTCAATATTTTTAGGGTGTTTGGCAAATTCCAAAAACAGATGGTTGTTGTACTCGACAGCACCTACCAGAAAAATAATATCACTTGCACATCATTCTCTTTTGTATCGCTGTGTTATTTACTAAAGGTCTGCACAAGCATACTTGAAAGCATATACAAACATGTGTAATATTTTATAATAAAAATTGCTTGTAAGTCCTTTCGAGTATGCTTGTGCAGCCTAAATTAATTTCCATTTTTCTTAGTGTTGCCACTAAGAGGAAACTGTGGAACACCTTCTCTGCCAGTGTCCGGCCCTGGGAGAGCGGCGCATGATCCACTTCGGTGAGCGACGTCTGCAGGGACTCACTGCGCTGTCAAATGCAAGTGTCTTCATGCTATATGGCTTCATTAGAAGCAGCGGTTGGTTTTTGTGACGGACTCACTCACTTTCTTTCTCTATCTTCTTTCCTCCTCTTCACTCTTCTATTACTATCCTTCCTTTTATTTATTTTCCTCTATACAGGTATCACAAGTGATACCTGTCAGAGGACCCAAGTGAGCCCAGCTCTTGTTTTATTTCTTTAGGGTGACCTGTTTAACCTAACCTAACCTAACCTAGTGTTGCCACTGAGCGCATTTCATTATTTTCATATCATAAGTATTACCATTAATTGTATTGTAAAGGGTGTCTCAACAAGAACGCAAGATTTAAATTTTAAGTAAATGACTGATGCAGAAATTGAATTGTTTCTCTGGCTGTATGACATGTGGCGCCGTCTTGTTGAAACCACAAGCCCTCCACATTCATTTCTTCAAATCTAGGCAAGAAAAAACTGGTTATCATTTCACGATACCGAACACCATTGACTGTTTGCGCTTGACCTGCCTCATTTTCATAAAAAAAAAGGTCCAATGATTCCTCCAGCCCAAAAACCACACCACACAGTGACACGTTGAGGATGCATTTGCTTCTCGTGAATCACTCGAGGATTTTCCTCACCCCAAATGCGACAATTCTGCCTATTGACGAAGCCATCAAGATGGAAATGGGCCTCGTCACTGAAGATGATTTTATCGGCAAAATCAGCATTTTCATGTTGTCTCTCCAATACCCAATTAACGAACTCCCTTCGCTGTCCATGGTCATTTTTTACTAACCTCGTACCTTCTACTAGCAAACAATAACAATTGTTCAAATGTCAAACAATGACACTTCGAATGGCGCCAAATTTAAATCTTGCGTTCTTGTTGCGACACCCTTTATAACGTTGTATTACCAATTTCTCTAAATCTAAAAAAATCTATTCCAACCTTTTCATATTTTTTTTGTCTGCCATCTTTATATGCCGAAAAAGTACTGTGCGCATAGAACATGTTTTTATTCTGCATATTCGCACACACTATACATGAGTTTCAAAATAAAAATTTAAATTAAAAATAAATAAAAAAAACAAAAAATACTAAATTCATGTTGATATTTGTGTTAATTTAGTTTGCAATAAAAAAAAATTTTGTATAAAAACTTTTATAAAACTAGATTAAAAATGCGCACAAAATGTATTAATTAAAAGTTCTGAACTGCATAATATTAAATTATTTATTTAAATGTCACAAGAATTTAATTCTGTTGCGCAACTCTTTATCGAGTTTAAATTTTTTTGTTTTTGTAGTAGAGGAAAATGCCACAACATCCCCGTACATTTTTTTTTTTATATTAAAGAATTTAATAGTGAGTGAGTGGTAAGACTCGTTAATACGAGATTTTTAATTTTTAATGGCAAAGCTGGACAATTATTTAGTTTAAATAGAGTTAATTATTTCGAAATCGAGAGATGGCTAATTGAATAGTATGTATGCAGGTAAAAGTAGTTAAATGTGTTTAGGCGATTGTCTAAATTAAAAGCACTTAAGTATTCCAAAAAGACTTAAGGTGCAAGTGCATTACACGCTTCACAATTAGGCATGTTCTGACGACCATTTTTTCTCAAAGTGAGGTGCTCTGCTCACAAAATCATTTGACATCTTGTGATTTAAAACCGGCCACCTACTGTCACTTGAAATAAAGTGCGGTTAAATTTTAAGGGCCGATGTTGATTTTAAATAAAACACAAATTATTTCATTTCTTTTTATTATGATAATATTGTATGGTTCAATTATGTATGGAACAAAATATTGGCCAAATGGCCACCGCGACTTCGGCAGCACATCTCCAGCCGATGGTCCAAATTTTCGACACCACCCTTTATTTTAGGCTTTATTTTGCTTTGAATTCCTTAATAAAATGATTAAATACACTTAATTTGAATTGTTTTTTTATTAATTAAAAAAAATTGCATGCGAAAAAATTAAATTTCCAGAATTAAAAAACAGAACAAAATTCGTGTGGAAACTAAAAACTCTACTCCTTTTTGTTAAGCTCGATGCTTTATGTATTCTCTAATTTGTACTTAATGAGAATTATAAATGTTACTTTTGTATGAAGGGTATCATACAAGAATGATAGAAATTTTCTGTGCATGTAGCACGCAATGTGTTCCTATTGGTTAAATAGGAGAGAGAGAGAGAGAAAAATTTATTATTTTTTTCTTCAAGCAGTGAACAATTTCCGTCATTTAACGGCAAATTATGTGCATGGCATAATCTTGTATTTCTATCATTCGTGGTATCATACAAGTTGTAAGCTATACGAGTATATTTCAGGTTAGTCTGTCAAGTTAAGCTGAAAGAATTTCACAGGCAATATTTATGAAGAACATTTTAAACCTCCAGCTCCTTAACTTAACGGTCTTTTTTATTCTTTCTTGAAATGTTTTATTAATTGCAAACTTTAAAGAGGATTAAAATATTTTAGAAAAATATTTCTCGTAGTGTTTTAGACAAGTTTGCCACACCCTTGAAAAACCTTAAATGGTAGATTAACCGGGTTATCTATGGCATTTTGAAAAGGGCTGAAGCCTATAGTAAACTTTCAAAACATGGTTAGAAACAAATTTGATTTGTCAAATCTGATCCTTATTTTTCATGTGGATTTAAAAATAATCAACATGACCTTTTTAAAAGAATTAAATTTTTTTTTAAACAAACCCAGAAATAGAAAAAAACTAAACCCAAATTCAGAAAAAAAAATTTTTTTTATAAAAAAATTTTGAAACACAATTGACAAGAAAAATTTCTTTTTAGGAAATTTATGCAAAGAGACTAATTACGATTTCAAGTATAAATTATGAAAAATTTTTCATACAGAGTTGCCACAATATCGATTTCAAGTTTATTTTATATTTCTTTGATATTTTTATAAAAAAAATCGTTTTTATAACAAAATATTAATCTTTATTTGTGCTTAATTCCAGAAATTGTGTTGGTTTTAAAATTTATTCTTTTACTCATGATATTCTCATGCGTTATTCATTCAGTAAAATAAGTACTGAAGGGGATAGCATACCTATATGGACATTTTCATCAGACGCTACTCTGAATCCTCAGTAGGTTACTCCCAACGTTTGTTGCAAACATTAGAACCTTTATATTGTAAAAACAATTGACTAAATAAGAATTATTAATCAATAGTTCCAAAAAGATTAAAATATTCAAACAAAAAAACTCAGTAAGCATTGAACTGAATAAATAAATAAATTTCCCAACCAACATTTTAATATTGAAATTTGTTTTTATAACTTTAAAATTTTCTATTGAAAAGAAAAAAGGGCAGTAATTTTTACAAATTTGCAATAAAGTTTATCAGTTGCCTTGCCTTTGCCATAATCAAACCCAACTGTACATGTCTTACATGTCATCTGAGCACACAATATTCCAAATTGAAATGTGTGTATGCAGTCGTATTATAACGACGAGTATTTCACAATTTCATAAATCTTTTAATAAAAAAATAATTCAAAGCCGTTTCATTATTTAAATGCCAATAACGATTAAATCGTTTGCGTTATATTTTGCTAAATCCATATTTTATACTGAACATGTGGGGTTTATTCATCTTACAGAAATTTATTAAATGAAAAATTTTTATTAATTAAATAATTAACTTTGCATATTCGATTGAGCTGTTCAAATATTTAGAAAGGAAGTTGTAGGCTTAATTTTGAGTGAATTCTGTGACAACATGCATGGAATATTTTCATAGAAAATTTCATAATCAAGAAATAAATAACAAAAATAAAAAAATAAATAAACACAGTTTTACACTAGAAGAATTCATTCATTTAATAAAAATAAAAAAATTGAAATCAAAGGCTTCAAAAAGAAGGTATTTAAATTTTCGGTAATTTTTTTTATTTTTTTTGATTTGGAAACAGGGTGGAAACAGGGTATTTTTAGGCCAAACATATTAAAAATACTTCTCAGGGCAAAATTTTTAAAAAATGTTTTTTTAGCATTGTCTGCCAAGAGCTAGAAAAAAAACTAAATTTGCCTTAAAAAAAGGCTAGAAAAAGCTAAATCACTCACAAAAAAAAAAGCTAGGAAAAAGTTAAAATTTAAAATAATAATTATGATTTTTATAAAAAATCAGGAAGAAAACATACAATGACAAAAACTAAAGAAAATAAGGTCGTTGTAAACATGCTTTCCTTTTTGGTCAAAACTTGCTGTTTTTTTTTTTTTTCATTTGACATTTCTCAATTTCAGACTAACTCAATTTGAATTATGGAAAAATACACAATCGGGCAACGCGTTAAAGTTATTCAGGCTTATTATGAAAATGAAAATCAATTTTCGTAGAAAATCATCTCCAGTGATGAGGCACATTTTCACCTCAGTGGACTCGTCAATAAGCAGAATTGCCTCATTTGGGCGAATGATAAACCAAGAGTGATTGTCGAAAAATCAATGCATCCACAAAGAGTGACTGTTTGGTGCTTTTTATGGGCTGGCGGCATCATCGGGCTGTATTTTTTCCAAAATAAGGCCGGTCAGGCAGCTACTGTTAATGGTGTTCGCTATCGTGAGATGATAACGAACTTTTTATGGCCCGAATTGGAAGCTCTGAATGTGGACGATATGTGGTTTCAACAGGACGGTGCCACTTGCCACACAGCTAACGAAACAATGGCTCTTTTGCGCCACAAATTCAATGGCCGTAATATCTCATGTGGTGGCGATTTCAATTGGCCGCCAAGATCATGTGATTTGACACCGTTGGACTTCTTTCTTTAAGGATATTTGAAAGAAAAGGTGTACGTCGATAAGCCAGCAACAATTCAAGAGCTAAAGGATGAGATAATTCGCCACATTAACAGCACAGAACCTCAATTATGCCTCAGCGTCATCGAACATTAGGACCATTGGATGGAAGTGTGCCTTCGAGGTAGCGGCGGCCATTTGGCCGATATTATCTTCCTTACATAATTGAACCATACAATATTATCATAATAAAAAGAAATGACAATAATTTCCTAAATAATTTGTATTTTATTTAAAATCAACATCAGCCCTTAAAATTTAACCATCCTTTACTATAAATGAAAGAAATTTAGTGCCTCCTTTTAAATTTTTATATTCATATAAAGTGATTATATGCAAAATTGCTTAATGCTTATGGTGGCTTATAAGAAAATTAGATATATAGTCACATTAGCGATATAGTCATCAATTTGTGACTATCAGTCTGTATATGTATATCGCTTACTAGCTGTGCCACAAACGTCACACTCAGTGCGACATAAATGTACTAACTATATAGTAGTCTTGCGTAGTACACGAACGAACTATTCCCAATGTACTATTCACTTATTTGAAATGAACGAACTAGTCCCTGTTTTGAATTCTTATACTTCATTTCCTTGCTCTTTATTTTAAATGAACGACCTATAAATGAACGAACGAGCTAAACTTAAACGAAAACAATGACGAAGGAACGAAAGTTGCAAATTATTTTCTTTTACAAAAATGGTACTTAAAACAAATAAACTGAAGAAAATAAAATGTATTATGCGTGCTAAAAAAAACTTAATTTTAAGATTTTAAAATTAAAACTTAGTGACTAAAGGACTTTTTGAATTACATTATAAAAAATAAATCGAAAACTATATAAAAAAAATTTTCGAATTTTATTTTGTTATTTTGCTTTCTATTTTCGTAAAAAATTCCTTTCAACTCCTATTCGTTATCATTTTATATAATAAAGAACGTTCAATGACAATCAAAAGTATAAATGAAAAAGATACAAAAGATCAAATGAACTAAATGAACGAACTATTCCTTTTTAATTTTTGAACTAGGAAGAGCGCTCATTAAAATGAACTACACAAGTCTACTAACTAGTGACTATCCCACTATGAAACTTTTAGTATATTTTTGGAATAAAAAAAATTTAAAAAAAAAATTGTCGCAGTTTTAGAAAAACTTATTTGAAATTTTTACTTTGGGCTTAAGATAATTTTTTTATATTTTTCAAAATTTATTTTTTGTATCAAAAAGATTTTTACCGATTTTGAAGCGTGATATATTTAAAAATATTTTTTTCTATTAGAAAATCTACTCCAAAAAAAAAAAGCAACTAAATTTCAATTAGCATTATTTTTTAAAGGCCCATAAACATCGTAAAGAAAAAATATTGGACCATAAACATAGTCCCAAAAAAAATAGGCTTTAATTAAGAGCTGACTTTTATTCATAAGAATTTTATAAATTTAAAATCGCTTTTAAAAAGATACCGACTTTAGTGCGACTATGATTACTTTTATAACCTCAGTATAAAAAACTTTTTTTGGGCTGTCCCTTTCACGTGAATTGCCTCTATTTACAATTCAAAGAGCCACTCTCAAATATCAGATGTTTAACAGCATTTTTGCAATTTTTTTTTTTTGTATTTGTATTTTAAGCCGAAAAAAAGCTTAAAATTGTTTGTGCTCGTATTAAAAATTACGTTTGAAATTTTTATTTAATATTAATAATAATAACAACAACAAGAAAAAATATTCCTGGACAGGTGCACTAGAGTTAAAAAAAAACAAATTCCATAATTAGCTAGACCTGTTCGGAAGAGATCAAAATTGTAGTAATTTTACTTTTGACGCAACAAGCTGTTAAGAAATGTCTACAAACATTCATGCAAACATACATACATACATATTTACATATATGTATATATAACATGCATACGATTCTAATGACATTTTTTTTAAATAACAAAATTGCAAGGAAAATAATTTGAAGAAGACTCACAAAGTTGTGCCGAAATATTGAAATATAATTAAATAATAATATTTTACATATAAAAAAAAACCAAACGCTTAAAAAATATTTAGTTAATATTAATCTTTTGTTGTGCTTAATTCCAGAATTGTGTTACGTTATTTTAAATTTATTATTTTACTCATCATATTCTCATGAGTTATTTGTTAAGCACAATAAGTGCCGAAGGTAGATTTCTCCCAACATTTCTTGCAAAACATTTGTTTATTTCTAGATTAGAAAGGTCAAAAAATCAAGATTCAACATCTAAAACTATTTTATTTAAATTTTAATTCAGGAGTGAGTTTTAGGTCTTTTATATAAAAAAGTTAAATATTTATTTCTTTGTATTTCGCTATTCGTCGGATAGCGTTTTCAAAAAAAAAATTTTTTTTTATATTTAAAACAGTAACAAAATTTTATTATTGTTATATAATACGAGTAAATATTAAAAAAAAATCCAAATTCTGCTTTTACTTTGTATATTTTTTATAATACGAAAAACTAAATTTTCAATATTTTTGATTTTATCAAAATAAGAAAAATTTTGTTTCTTGAATCACACGCGAAAACTTATTTAAAACAAATTAAAGCAAGTTATTAGTGAGCTTTTACGAATCATTTGAATACTTTGCATAAAAATTAAAAAAACAGCAATCATTTTTGATTTGTTATTGCTAAATAACAAGTGTTTTAAAGACAATAGGGCATAATTATAGTCACACTAGGTGGTCCAGAATCATTCTGTGAGCTGTTCTATTAAGTTCATTTTTAGGGAGTGGCTGGAAAGAGAATCGCAACAGCCAGGTATTAGGGTAGCGAAAACATTCAACAAAGGAATTACTTAGGTTGCAGAGTACTGAAACACTTGGCGAGTCAAAATGACCTCTGCAGGTTATGTCGAAGATGAAGAGCCAGCAGAACACATATTGTGTCGCTGTAATGGTATAATTCGGCCACATTAGCCACAACCATCGGACATGGCCAACAAATCACCCAAACAAGTTTCTGAATTCTACTAGACTCTGGGAGCAGCGTTGCCAGCAGCTAGAAAAAATAACCTGTTTGCTTTAAAAAAAAAAAAGCTAGGAAAAAGTTAAAATTCAAAATAATAATTATGATTTTTATAAAAAATCAGGAAAAGAACATACAATGACAAAAACTAAAAAAAAAAATAAAATAGTTTTAAACATGCTTTCCTTTTTGGTCGTAACTTTTTTTTTGAAAATATGATAAAAAATTTTGTTCGCACTATCTGCAAAAAAAATTTTTTTTTTGAAAAAGAAAAAAGGTTCTTTAAGCCTATTTTGAAAAACAAAAAAGGCTAATAAAAAAGCTAAGGGCTAAATCATAAATTTCCAGGCTAAATGCGAGAAAAACAGGCTAAATCTAGACTTAAAAAGGCTAAAATTTTCTAAATGTTTATACTTTCAAATAATATGACTATTTAATTAAAGATTGAGGTCTTATTTTCATATTTTTATATAATAATATGCTGAAGAAGCTACAAAAATTGGAGCGAAATATCGTTTTTAAAAATAAGACCTCAAGCTTAATAAAATAGCCATTTTAATTAAAAAGAAAAAGGTTCAATAAAACTAACAAATAATGCTCTTATCCAAAAAAGTTAACGTAGACTTTAAAGTAAAATTTATGAAAAATTTATATGAAAAATTTCGATAACGTTGACTTTAAAGTCTAGGTTAATTTTTTTTTTTGGATAAGGGGGTAAATGTTTATAATTTCCATTGTATCACAACAAAAAAAAACCAAAAAGCTGACAAAATCCAATGAAAATCTCAGCTCTTGTTTATGGAAAAAAAACACTTCAGATGTTTACTATTCGTTTACAGGATAAAACCCTTGTAAAATTTATGTGGAATGACACTTGCTAGTCTTACAACACTTTTTCTTCCATGCAATTGCAGATCTTTTAAATACCCCGTAGTGAAAAAAATAAACGCAAGTAAAGTAGTTGGTGCCATAAATTTTTTTTTTATTATTTTTCCTCTGTTATTAACATTATATAAAAAAAAAAAACTATAAAATATCGTACAAAAAAAATTAATTATACTTAAAAGTAATTAAATTAAATATAATTTAAAAACTTGAACACAATTGCAAATTATTATTACATACTTAGCTTATACAAGCATACATACGTACAGTGTATTAAAATTATAGTTGAGCACAGCTGTAGTGCATACATACTCGTACATACAGATTAGGCTATCGCTCAATTTGTTATGTGTGAAGTAACAAGGGAAACAGATATTATTTAGTTTTATTATTTTTATTTTTATTTTGTATTACGCTGTGTGTGTATGCGTGTGTGACTTAGGAAATTTAATTCACATTTTGCGTGATTCTTTTTCATTTACAGGTGGATGTGTACGTATGTATTCTAAGGCTTTAATAACATGTTGTGGTGTTTTAGGTATATGTTCGCCATTCGGATGATAACCATCACTATCGGCCACATAGGTCATGGTGTAGGGTATGCCCTCCAATGAAACATATTGCACTACGCCGGCTACCCCATACTCGTTGCCTTCCGCCTGTGTTGTAATGCCATTTGAAGTTTGAAAATCGAATTTAAAGTGACCATCCTTAGTTGCCGGTTTGTTGTTGTAATATATTGTATAGGCCTTTTGATCTAAAGGCCTACTGACAGCCCATGTGTAGCTTATAGTGCATAACACTATAAAAACTACAGCACTTAAATGAGGCTAGAAATGAAATTTTTTTTTGTTTAAATACAAAAATTCAACACCGCAATTGCTTTAAATTGGGCCCAAAAAAAGTAAGCCCTAATCACAGTTTGAGGCAAATGATTGGTTACCATTGCACTTGCAATGTTAGAAAACCATTTTTCATTTTATAAACAAACTTTGTTTAAGGCTATTGAAATGCTTTTTTTTTATTTTTTATTTTGTGTATTCTTTTCTTTTTCTTTTTTTTTTTAATTTTTGCTTTAATTGCAAAAACCAGAATTTGATTTACGCTGCACCAACCTTGAAACATTCCTTTCGTTCTTGTGTTATAAACATTATGTCAAGTATGAATTTTTAAAATTATAATTCAATTAATTCTTTCTTAAGATTTTAATATTCTAGCAAATACGAGTACTTAAGCAGCTAAAAAGAAAGTATTTAGAAAACTACTAATTGAATATTTCAAATGCTCTGACCGACCGTAGCAGTTAAATTACAATCAAGCGAACTGTATGTTGTTTTCTTAGCAAATATTTTTAAACAACTGCAAGTGTTGGAAAACATTGGAGTTGAATTTTGAATAAATTTCGGGTTTTTTTTAACTTTTTTTTTTTTTTTGTATGAATGTTGGTGGTATCAAAAAATGCTAACTAGTACACGCACACATGCATACATGCATTCATTTATGTATATTTTAAAAACCACATGTCATATAAATACAAGTGCAAAATAATAATTTCTTAGCCTGTTGCTCCCATAGCGCTTGCCAACCGGGATCAGTTAGAAAAGCTTAAAATCAGAGTTACTCTTTGTGGTAACTGTGTAAGCTTTGGCGTTTGATTGCATTTGCAAGAGAGTATGCACGTCATAAACCTAAATACCAACAGTGCTGCCAGAGAATTATTTTTTAGCCAAGCAAAAATACTAAAATTTTTACAAATTTTGAAAAAAAAAAAAATTATTTTACGAAATTTATTCTAAAAAAAAAATTGGAATTTTTTTTTCAAGGAAAAAAAAATTAAAAAATTTTTTTTTGTGTACTGAGTACTGGAAAAGTTGGCGAGATGCAGATAAAGCTGCCTAGGTAGTGGGGCATTGGTCCCAAAGGATCTAGTCAAGATCAAAACTACAGCAATTACGAAATTCATAAGGAGTCTCAGATTGTAGTTGGGAGCTGGGCTGCACAATAGCTCTCTTATGCAAAAAAATTAACGTAGACTTTAAAGTTAACGTTATCGAAATTTTTCATATAATTTTTTCATAAATTTTACTTTAAAGTCTACGTCAAATTTTTTTGGATAAGACGGTTGATCTTTAAAGGTTGCGGTACGATCATAACCCTTGTCGATAATAAAAATAATCTGAAAACCGCTAAAATATTTTAGCGTGCTGATCAGCGTTGACAGGAGCTAGAAAAAAAATAAGCTAAATTTGCAAAAAAAAAGGCTACAAAAAGCTAAATCACTCACAAAACAAGCTAGGAAAAATAATAATTATAATTAACAAAATATTAATCTTTATTTGTGCTTAATTCCAGAATTAAAAAAAAAAAATAAAGATTAATATTTTGTTAAACTTTTAAATTCCAAATAAAAATTATTAAATAATTATAATTTTTATAAAAAATCAAAAACATGCAATGACAAAAACTAAGGAAAATAAGGTCGTTGTAAACATGCTTTCCTTTTTGGTCATAACTTGCTTAATTTTCAAGATATCGACTTGATTTCTATTGCTCTGAATAGACAAACTTATTGCCTTTAATTCGAAATTATTTTTTAGCGAATAGTGCGAAAAAAAATTTTTCGTCAATAATTACTATGAACTACCCCCTTTGCTTTTTTTTTTTTAAAATGATAAAAAAGTTTTATCGCACTATCCGCAAAAAAAAAAAATATTTGAATTTAAGGCAATACGTTTATCTATCCAACGCAAAAGAAATCAAGTCGATATCTTTAAAACTGAGGCAATAGTAGAACTGGTTACCTTTTTAGTCATAACTTGCTTAGTTTTCAAGATATCGACTTGATTTAATTTGCGTTGGATAGATAAACGTATTGGCTTTAATTCCTTTTTTTTTGCGAATAGTGAGATTAAAATTTTTTTATTATTTTTTTGAAAAAAAGCAAAGGGGGTAGGTCATGGTAAATTTCGACGAAAATTTTTTTTCGCACTATTCGCAAAAAGAAAGGCTAGGAAAAAAGCCAGAGGCTAAATCATAAATTTCAAGGCTAAATGTGAGAAAAAAAGGGCTAAATCTAGCTTAAAAAGGCAGGTCCTAATTTCAAATCTATATTTGGCTTTTTCACATCACGTTATGTTTCCAATTGTAATATTTAAATAATATTAAATAAGGGAAAGGAAATGTGCTTACCTAAATCGGTTTCAAAGATATGGCAGTAACTATCCTGAAAAAATAATTTTTTTTATACAAAATTTAAAATTGATTTAATTTAATTAATCGCTCTTTATAAATTTTATAGTAATAAATATTTTTTAAGCTTAAGATCTTCAATAAAAATTGTTTTCATTTTTATTTTCCAATATTTCGACTTTAATTTTATAATTTAAGGGATTCACACAGCAGTCATAAAGTCATTTGTTAAAAAAAAATAACATAAAAAAAATGGCTGCTGTGAGCCATAATACTCATTACTTGATATGGTATTTAAAATTTGCATTAGCTAAGTCTATTGAGTGCTTATGACAAAATATTAAGCACTTTAGCAAAAGTCTTATAAAATACTTCGCCGATAACTCAGAATTAATTAATTTAGTTTATATAACACTCATATACGCTTTTATACAGAAAAAATTTCATATGTTTAAAATTTTTTCATTTTTTTCTTTCACAAGAACCTTCACCCGACAAAAAAAAGAATTAGCAAAATTGCTGCATTCGTTCAAGCATGATGCCGTGACCAAGAGCAATAGGAATTAAGTTGTATTTATGTATATGGTATACGAGTATATAGATATAAGAAGAAAAAAAAAAAATACAGTATTGAAAGGTTAGTATTGAGACACCCATTTCAGCAATTTGACACTATAAAATTTGCCATCAAATTCTAATAAGTCTGGCAATACTGAAATTCTGTTATAAAATTGTCTTCAGTGTTTAATTATTAATTTATGCATTATAAAACAGGATTTTAAGAAATTATGTAAATTTGTTTGACGATTCTCTAGTGTTATCTAGGCCAGGGATGGAAGCTGAAAATACTTATAAAGTTAAATAAGCATTTATTGTTTAAAAAAATTAATTAGCGCCAATTTTAGCATTTATAATATCTTGTATTTTTTTTAAATATAGGCAGTAGTAATTAAAAAAATACTTTAAAAAAAAGTACTTTTTAAAAAAAGTACGTTTTTTAAAAAGTACTTTTTTTAAAAAGTACGTTTTTTAAAAAGTAGCCTAAAATTACAAAATTTTATTTTTATTTATTTATTTTTGTTAAGGTTGAGAGTTTTTTTTAAAGTAAATTTTAAATAGATTTTGTAGCAGCAAAACGAATAAAAAACTCATTTTTATTTTAGAAAAATCATATTGTAAAATATGCACGGTTCAAAGAATAAAATGTGAAAATTTTTACACGCATGTGTGACTTTTGACCTACCCTGTAATATATAAATTATTCTAATAAGCATACTTTTAGGCTCGCTAAAAAACAAAATTAGTCATTAAACATTAGGGCGGTTCAAATTGTTATAATCAAAAACAAAATAAATTAAAAAAATTGATAAAACAAACAACTTTAATTGAAGAGAAGATTTTTACAAAAAATAATTTTTAATTTAGTGGCAAGCGACAATAAGTTTGAAGCCATATTAAAGAAAAACCAATTTGCTTAATAAGTTTTTTATGAATTAGGCTGTCATATTCCTAAAAAAAAATTATTTTCATGAAAGTTATGAATAACAATTCCTTGAGAGTTTTTTATTTTCCCTTTTTTTGTTAATAAAAGTATAATTTTTTCTTCTAGGTCATCTGGGGGAATTAATTTTTTTTTAAAAATCAAAATTTTGCCTGGAAAAAATTCCTTTAAAATATTTATAATTCAGCTGATTAAGTTCAAACTATTAAAAAAATATTGTACTGAGAGAAAAATTTCATTAATAATAAATTAAATTTTTAATTTTTTATACCATTTTTTTTTATTTTAAATTTATTTTTATTTTTGTTTCATTATAAAGTAATGAAATAGGGCAAAGCAGGATTGCAATTGATAAAGCTGTGGATTGGGCATTAAAGTAGATGCTAAGCGTCTTTTAGGATGATTCCCGTATTCCTTTTCGAATTGTACGTGTAATTAGCAGAATGGATGCAACATTATTGTAAGAAAGGAAAACACCATTAAACAAGAATGTGGAATTACATAAACGAGATTGCACACTTCTTCCCATTTACATACATTATATCGGTTTAGCGCTTTTCATTTAAAAGATTATCCTTTCGTAAGTTCTAGCAAATACAATTTTAAGCTAAACAAAAAGCCTTAAATCCAGGTGAGGGTTTAAAAATATGCTAAAATTCCCTTCCCCAAAAATCCATTAGTTTGTGCTTTAAGTTTTGTAATAAAACACTATTTCATGCAAAATTTCCCTCTCCCTGTAGATTTTTTTTTATAATTTTTTTATTAAAACAAAACACAAAGACTAATTTTGTTTTCTTTTAATCTTAAAACTAAAAACACAGTTTACAACTAATTGTACTTTTTTACATTATTTTATAACAAAAAAAATTTTTGCTTCTCCATTACAATGCAGATCTCAATTTGTATTTTATTAATTGTTTATTTACGGTGAGTGTGTGAACTGTGCGTTCTTATGTACTCAATGGAACGTAAAATGTAATCAGGTATGGGCGGTGGTTGGGGCAAGTGACGACCAACTGCATGAAAGCCCAGCTCATCAGCGATATAGCGTACTTCGATAGGTATGCCTTCAGGAGAGGTATAACTGAAAATGCCAATTGATTCAAAAGGACTACCAGCTGCCTGCACATCGATGCCATTACTTGTAGCGTAAGCATATTTGAATACACCTCTGTCATCTGGTGCAGCTACACGATATTTAATTGTTTCAGCCTTCATTTCTGAAACTGCCATGACATTTAGAGTACTGCTAATTAACATCCACACAAAGACCTGTAATTTTTTATGCTTCAAATTAAAAATTTTTTTCATTTTACAAATGCAAAGCCACTAGTTGCTCACCATGTAGTTACACATTTTTTTATTTTTTTTGTAATCACTTTTAAAATGTTTCTTGTTTTAATTTGTAAAGAAGACTGTCTAAAGTATTTATTAAACGCAATTTTTTCTTCTAGAGCATAAAGGCTGCAGCTAATGTGGGCATTTAATTTAATTTAATATGGAGAAGAAAACAAATAAATTTTATCTAATGTTCGTTGCTGTTGGCTGGTTGTTTTATCTTGTGATGGTTTTATTAAAATGTTTAATGGTTTCATCGATACATCAGGTATCGATGAAATAGATATTTTTTTTTGCCCATTCAAATATGAAGACTATTGATATCCGCTGATTAGCATAAGCGGTCACATACCTACATATTTACATACATGCATACGCTTTATTTTATTATTTAATACATTCAACCTGCTAAAGCTTTACTTACGTACGATAAAGCTGTTTGGAATTCTTCTTTTTTTCTTCTTTGTAGTCTGTCAAGTTTATACGAGTACATGACTTAAGGTTGTTGCTAACAGTAGTGGGGTGTGCGTGTTGTGAGTGTCTCTATATAAGTCACTGCTAATCGAAAGTGAATTTAATGTAAATTAATGCATTCGTAAAAAATTGAGCGTGTGTGTTTGAAGTAAAACAAAAACTAATAAAATATTTTCCATACTTGAAATTATTTCATTAATTAAATAAAATTATTTCAATAATTAAATGAAATTATTTCATTAATTAAATTAAATTATTTCAATAATTAAATGAAATTATTTCTATAAATAAATTAAATTATTTAATTAATTACACAAAATTATTTCATTAGTTAAATAAAATTATTTCATTAATTAAATAAAATTATTTCATTAATTAAATTAAATTATTTCAAATTAAATTATTTCATTAATTAAATGAAATTATTTCTATAATTAAATTAAATTATTTAATTAATTAAATAAAATTATTTAATTAATTAAATAAAATTATTTCATTAGCTAAATAAAATTATTTCTTTAATTAAGTAAGATTATTTAATTAATTAAATTAAATTATTTCAATAATTAAATGAAATTATTTCATTAATTGAATTAAATTATTTCTTTATTAAATTATTTCATTAATCGAATTAAATTATTTCAATAATTAAATTAAATTATTTCACTAATTAAATTAAATTATTTCATTAGTTAAATAAAATTATTTCATTAATTAAACAAAATTATTTCATTATTTAAATAAAATTACTTCATTAATTAAAACAAAATAATTTCATTAAATTATTTTATTAATTTAATAATTTAATTAATAAAATAATTTAATGAAATTATTAATTGAATTAAATTATTTCATTAATTAAATAAAATTATTTTATTAATTTAATTAAATTACTTCATTAATTGAATAATAATTTCATTTCTTTAATGAAATATTTCCACTGTGTACAAAAATTTGAATAAAATTATTAATTAGAATAAATAATACGAATTAAATTCATTAAGCGAATGAAAAATATTAAACAGTCCTTTTTTGATTTAAGTTTGGAACTTGTTAAAGAAAATCCATACCAATTTCAAGCTATTTCAGTGACATTTCGATCGCGGAAACATTAAAATTTAGTCTCTACGATTTATAATTAAAATTATTTTAATATTCAATAAATAGAAAAATTATCTTCAGTTTTAGTTAATGTTTCTCGCCAACCCGTTGCCACATACCATAATTCGAATTGGTATTGTGTTTGGCATGGGTAATATGAGTGTGTTTGTGTTTTCGAGATAGACAAAAATATTAAAATGGTTCGGAAATAAATAATTCAATCAATTTTTTAATTTATACAATTAGTAGAAAATTTTCATTGGATTAGTGAAGTAATTTCATTCGATTTATGAATCATAATTCACTGTAAAGAATGTAATGTCATTTTATTAACTTCCGGTTTGTGAGCGAGCAAAAACACACGCTCATATCTAGTAAAAAGATGCTGTCTGTAGTCATTTGTTTAACGTCACTTTACTTGAACCATAAATTAAATTTGATTTAACTTTAAATTATTAGATTGTTCTAAGCGAAACTTTTTTAACAGAAAATTTTATAGAGCCAAATTCAAAATCATCAGTTAACTAACAACCTTAGATCGTGCATTTAGACTTAACGACTTGCTGCTAAGCAATAGAATGATTGATAAAATTAATTTTTGCCGTTTCTTATATTCTATAATAATAAAGATCTAGTGAATGGATAGCAAAAGCCACATGCTTCTTGCATATGCAGATGATATTGATATCATCGGAAGGACAGTGAGAGATGTAACTGATGTCTTTGCAAGCATCGAAAAAGGAGTCATGAAAAATAATGGGTTTGGCAGTTAATGAAGCAAAAAGAAAGTTACAGATTTTAACGAACAGAAAATCCATCAGATTAGATGAAGCTGTGACTGAGTTTGTACACCTTGGGTCCACCAGCAATAAAAATAATGACATCAGCCTGGAAATACGAAGAAGAATTATACTAGCAAATAGGTGATACTTTGGGTTAAGCAGGCGAGCAGACTCTCTCACGAAATACGAAAATAGCCCGTGCTCGTGTATGGCTCAGAGTCAGGGGTACTTGCACAAGCAAATGAAACTGTAGTTGGCGTATTCTTCGTAAAATATATGAACCAATTTGTGTTAGCGAGGACTATCAGCATCATATAAATGAGCTGTATCCCATTACTGATTTGGTGAAGAGTATAAAGGTGCAAAGATTGCGCTGGCTGGGTCATGTTGTGTGCATGAACGAAGATGCTCCGGCTAGAAGAATTTTTGAATACGATCCCGAAGTTCCGCTGAAAAAATCAGGTCTAACAACATCTCACCTAAGATCGAAGCGCATAGAGAGCCATTCTGATCTCGACTAAAGATCTAAATAGGTTGTACGAAGCCATTTAAGAAGAAGAAGTGAATAGGAAAGATTAATGTCAACATTCTCTAGTCTAGCAAAGCAGCTTTAAATGCATTAGCAAGCTGCTTCTTTTTAATGTTGCTTTGCGATTGCTTTCAAAGAGAAAAATTCTGCCAACAAGAGCAGACACTCTTTCATAGGAGAACCTTGGCGTAAGTACTAACTTTATTTGAATATTACTACAGGAAGGAGAAAAACGATGCTTACAGAATTGCAAGCCAGACATCGTAGGCCGGGCTCCATAAAACTGAACGATTTGTATTGCAAATAAAAGCAAATTTTGGTATAGAGTTGTTGTTTTTAGTACAATTGTACGCAAGAAGCTTTCGTTAGCTTGTATGGGTTCTGGCCATTAATTACCATTTCAGTAAAATTGCCGTGATATAGCACTGGAATCTTGTTGTCGAAAGGAAAATCCAGAATAAGTTAGGCAGTGGGATAACGAGAGTCTTGAAGTCTGCAAGGGCTACCTACGTTCGCGGTGCTTTTAGTGACCGTAAACAAATAAGTAACAATACATTTTAAAAATATTTATTTATAACATATTAAATTATTTGGAATAATAAAGTTTAATATTTAATTATATTTGAAAATAATTTCTAAAATCATGCTGTAGCGAAATTTTTCAATAATCGTCTTTTGTTTTTTTTATTCGAAAACCAACGATTTTTTTTTAAGAACTTTTGTTTATTCAACCATTTAAATTAAGAAATAAGCCGTTGTTTTTGAAAGTGCCTTAAGTCTATCAAAAAAAAAATTTGTTAGCTGTAATTTTAGTACAAGATGGTGCTTATATCTTACTAAAATTGCTGCTAATTAATTTTCTTTAAAGTGGACTTGTACCACTTTCGAAAATAACCACTCAAATATTAGAATTTAAATATGCTGCTCACAACAAGCAAAATCTAAACAATTAAACTTTTAAGCCCCGATTTTTGTTTTATAAATAAAAAAAAAACTGATAATTTCAAAATTTTTATTTATTTATTGAATGTGTGTTTAAAAATATAAAATCAAAATTCATAAAAAAGCAACGTTAGTCATTTCAAAAAAAAAAAAAAAAAAGAAGTAAAAAACTTAAGCACACTTGCTTGCCCGCTTTGATTAAACAAAGTTCAATCGCTTGAGTTTTATTAAAAAGCCATCAACCATTTAAATAAACAAATAAAAACAACAACTTTGTGGTGCACTGTATTGATAAGTTTATTTTAATTTGATTGATGCAAACAAGTATTTTTCTAGTGCAAACAGGAATGAATATTTTATTGTCAGTCAAGGTTGACTTCATTCATGACATGATAACTTAATTTGCTTTTGCCAACACAAGCGCGCATAATACAAATTGAAAACTGGAAAATGGAAAAATGCTCTAAATCATTTTTAATTATTTAATAAAGTGTTTTTCTCTTACAAGTAACGATATCTTTTCTGGGTAAGTGAATAGAATAGGCGATGCTCATTAAGCCTCTGCAAAGCCTTAAAATCTCTATTTTAACCAAGTATAATAGAAAATAAGATGAAGCCTTCAGCAAGTTATTTCTCTGTTTAAAAAGTTCAGCTGTTGAGTGTAACAATTGAAACGAATTTTTCTTCTGAATTTAATAGCATATAAAGGGTATTATAGTAAGAATGCACTTTTTCATTTCAAGGTAAAATGTGGCACTCGCTTGCTAAAACTATATGCCTTTCAGTTGAGACCACAAGAACTCCGTTACCATGTTCCTGTAACGAATGACTTTCACAGCCACCGCAATAAGCAAGGCTTGACCCATAGTAGAATTAATAAGATACTGACAGTAGCACAGCGTACATCTCCTGCTATCTTTAGTAAACGTCAAAATTTGTTTGACCAATCTGCACCACACAGTTGCTTTTTGTGGAATGCCTTTTTATGTTTTTCGAAAAATTGGCATTGACTTCACTTTGCTATATAATATATGCAACATTTTTGTTAGAAAAGAAAACGCCATTAAGCTATGTACAGACGGTTGTCAGATCTTACAATTATTGTCATCAAATGTTCAGAATATGTCTGACAACCGTGTGAACTTACAATTATTGTCTTACAACGTTGTCAGAAAAAGCATTGTTAGCACATTGTAAGACAATAATATTGTCAGACATCTGACAATCGTGTGAACACTCTTTCTTGCTATTGTCAGACATTGTAAGCTAATTTTTTATTGTCAGATGTATTTAAATTAATGCACCTGACAATGGTATCATTGTCAGAGAAATATTTCTATTGCCAATACACATAAATTTTCAAAAACAAACCAAAATTTAATAAAAATTAAAAAACAAGTGAAATAAAACATGGATAGCGATAACGCCTTCATCATAGACTGCAGCTTTGAGCAATTGACTTTATATCATTGTGAAGTGCCCAAAAAGGCCTGAAGGTGGTAAAAAATCAAGGGACAAACAGAAATCTTATAGCAAAAAAGTAAAATCCATGTGATGACATTAAAATATAATCAAACCAATTAAAGAAGTTAAGGTACGGCGAAGTTTATGGAATGTTGGTTGGCTGGAATATAAACTTTCCAAAAATCGTTAGGGCAAGAAGTCATAGATTGCATCCATGTAAGCTTGAATAATTGCTAAGGAAAATGGGCAAATCTCCGCACATCAGTTGCAATATAAAAAAATATAACAAAATATTCAGGCCAAGTCTCTGACGAGCAATTTCAAATTGCACGAAAGTTAACAAATCTACTCAATTCAATTTCTCTATGCAATTGCGTATATATTTAGCAAAAAAAACAATATAAACAAAATACAAACATAAAATAAAACAATTCTCTTTCAGTTTTGTTATACAAAATATTCTAATTAAATAATAATTTCTTTTTGACAGTTCTGGTAATATCTAACAACATATCTGACAATTTTTGCTATTCAATAATCTGACAACCGTGTGAACTGACAATAATTGTTGGCAGATAAATTTATTGTATGACAATTTTCTCCCAATGAAATTGTAAGATTTTCTTACAATCGTCTGAACTGGCAATTTACATTTACTGACAATGTTTTGTTGTCAGAGTATTGTCAGAGCATTTCCAGACCTCACAATATTGTCAGATCTGACAACTGTGTGTACATAGCTTTAGTTTAATTTAGTTAAATTATTTGGGTCATAATTGTCACCAGAAAAGTAGGCTTTTATTAGAAGCTTTCTTTAGTTCATGCGAATTTTATTGATTTAAAATCGTTTTTAAAAAGATGGCAGCATAATTGATTTTTAAATAAATACGATTTACAGCATAGGGCATATTTATGTATATAATGCCTTAAAGTATGCATTTCTTTTTTGATGCTGGCCAGTTTCACAAGGCCAATTTTGTTATAGATACGCTAATTTAATATTTTGAAAATAATAATGAAATTATTTTCTTAAATTTAATTATAATTAAAGCAAAATTATTACTTAAAAGCACACATACACACAAGCAAACGTGTGTTAAGATAAAACAATTTTAATTACTGATACAAAAAAAAAATGTGTTAATTGAAACCTTGAAATTAATTTTTGTTTTTTTTTTTTTGTGAAGTATAAACGACTTTGCTATTAAGAAAAAATTTTCTTTTAGTTAAGAACCAAATTACAACAAACAATAAATTGTATTGTTTTTTAAACAACTCAAAATCTGCTAATCTTCTTGGCTTATCTGCAGAAAACAGCCAGGGTCTAGATATGAATCAAACCTGCCACCCCCACTTTAACGAGTGCCGTAATTTGGCCCCATGAACGAATATGTTTACTCAGCATTTAATTCTCACGAAATGTTAAATTTGAAAAAAAAAAAAATATTATAATTGCTGTTGTTGTAGTTGCTGTTGTTTATGTAAATATTGTAGGCAAAAGTTTTTGTTTTTTATGTGTTTCTATGTTAAAGCAAAACCGGAAGTCCCACAAATCTATTGTTCTAAAATAGTTTTATAGATTTTTAAATTTATGTCTGTGAGTTTTAAACTTAATTAATTAATTAATTAGCTAAATTTAACTTTACAGTGATATAGTTGTTAACAAAGAAAGCAGAATAAAAATTATGTAGTCTTAGAAATATTAAAAAGTTAAAAAAAAAAAATGGTTAATGACCTCTAATATTACAATTGTTTTTTTATGTTTTTACCCGGTCTCGCCTGGTTATTTTATCTGTGTGTGGGAGTTTTTAGATTAAGGAGATTGAAAATTATAAAAATTCAGAATTTTAAAAATTTGGTTTTTACTCGTTCTCGCATGGTCAGTACAGAATATATAGCGATCAATCTTGAAATATTTAAATTTTAGGTAACAAATTTAATATTAATCCGTTGGAAAATATATACAGAATTATTTAATTGTTAAATTATTGAATAATGGAGGTAAAAGTGGGCGTGGCGCTATGTTAAATAGAATATATTACTCGCTGACAATCTATACTTATAAAAAGATAACGTTACTAACTGACTTATCGTCTTCATCCAGCCTAAACAGCTAAAGCTACAGATCCGATAGGCAGGTTTTTTATCTTATTTTTTATTATTATACAATTGGATCAGCTTTACTGAAGGACAAAAAAAGTCGGATTGGACAAGCGGACAAGATCCAGAATATAGGCACTTCACGGCCTGTCGCATGTATGGAAATAGAACCACAAGTCTTTTAAGTTACAATGAAAAATAAATATAAAAGAAAAAAATTTTTTTAATAAATCTGTGGCAATACAGAAAAAGCGCTTATGTCCTATTAAGTGGGCGTGGCGCTATGCTAAATAGAATATATTACTCGCTGACAATCTATACCTATAAAAAGATAACGTTACTAATTGACTTATCGTCTTCATCCAGCCTAAACAGCGAAGTCTTTAAAATGATGAACCTAAAATTACATTTAATGCGTTTAAATAAATTTTTATGAAATGTGCAAACACTCAAAGAAAATAAGCAAAAGTTAAGTTGCCGAAAATGTAATAAAATGGAAAAATCATTTAAATTGGTGCGGCAAGCGTTTTTTAACTTTCAAAAATGTATGGATCATACCAAACGCTTAGCAATTAGAAAATCCAATTTTGACAGCGCATTTTGCAGTGAAGTTGGCTGCAAAACAAATGTTTTTTTATTTTTCACCAGTAATGACATGTTAGCTAGTTTTTTTTTTATTTAGCGTTTTTATTTTTATTTTTGTTTGTCTTTAGTGGGTTTTATTCAAAGGGGTTTCACATTATAATACAGAGTATTAACATTTTCATTAGATCGAGTGAGACCGAAATCAGATGCAAATCAAATAGGCTGTCAAAAATCTAAAGGAAAATATTTTCTGTTTTCATACCATCACACTTCAAATAAAATAGAAAACGCGGCAAATAATTTCGCAGCTGATTTCTAGTTTTTTCTTTGGTTGCCTGACCCTGACAAAATGAAAAGTGTGATAGCTTAGAAAAAATTCTAAAAATGACAAAAACCATAATACTGCCAAAAATACTTAAGTACTTCACCACACTTGCTTAACATTTTGTTTTCACACTATTGGATTTTTACTTACTACACGAATTTTTGACATGTATTAATACTAAATACAAATAGTTTGAAACCCGCTTAAACAAGATTATTAACGCTACTATAGAAAATACCCAATTCCAATGTTCTTATTGAGGGATGACATTTTAATATCCATAGAGAACGCTAGAAAACGCTCCGCTTGCCGCTCCAATTTAGCAGGACTGCAACTTTAGAAGCCCTAAAAGTTTTTCATTTCCAGCAACAAAGGGTATTGTTTTCATTGTCATCTATGTCGCAATACCACACCTCAAACGCAAAAAAAAAAGTTATTGAGTTAATTGCGACATTTACACAATTTGACCAGGACCACACGCAGTAATTTTAGTTGGGCAATTCTGGATTTTGTAGGAGAGAGAGAAAAGAAGAATGGAAAGGGGAACAAACTTGTTCGTACACGGCAATTACCTCTTTTCGTATCTTTTATAAAAATGTACAAAAGGAAGACAGGTAGCTGGAAGGCTAAATGAATGGCTGAATAAGAATGCTTAAATTGCCGAAACAAAAAATTTGTGTAGGGACAAAACGACAATTTTAAAAGAGAATTGGGAAAGAATTGCAAAACTAATCTTGCCGTGTGTGGTTCTGGTCTTTCTACTTAAGTCACTTTAAGCAATTTTTTCTTATTGGTACAGCAAGTATCGCAAAAACTGTATTAAGTTTTACTTCATCGTAAACTATTTAGATTTTTTAATTAATTTTATTGTCAAGTACATTAAAGAAGACACTGAATTTTTAATTATTTGGAAAAAAAATTATTTTTTATTTATTTGTTTTTGTAACTTTTCAACTTAACCTAAAACAACTGAGCATTTCATTACGAATCTATTAATATCAACAGCCTTTAAAACTATAAAAATACAAATACAAATACAGATATAAAAGGGGAGGGGCGGTAGGGAGGGTAACGTCCTTGTTTTGTGTTAAGAAACTAAATAACAGAAATCTTCAATTATTTACTGTTGCTCTTTAAGTTGTGGAGGTGGATGTGAACGAATATACTCTAAAGCACGTAAAACGTATGCAGGAACTGGTGGTGGTGTGGGCAAATGATCACCCACTGGATGATAACCCTCCTCATCAGCGGTATACGTCAAAGCGATATGTTCACCTTCCGGTGAAATATAATTTAGGGAACCGCGTACACCCGCTGGATTACCAGATTCCTGAAATTGTATACCATTGCTGGTTTCGTAAGCATACTGATAATTACCCTCAGCATCGGCAGCATCATTGCTTAAACTGCGTATTTCAGCATCTTTATCAATATTATCTGCACGGCAGATAACAACAAAGGCAAGGGCAACAACAACACAGCACACAAACTAAAAATTTAAAGTATATTTTGGCAATGACTACTTAAATAATTCCATATGTGTGTGTGTGTGTGTGTGTGTGCATGTGTGTGCATGTGTGTGCACAGCAATAAAATAAAAATAATATTTATGTAGGCACGGGTACTTACAAGTTTCATTTTGAGTCTTCAGAGGAGATGGAGATGGTGTTGTGTTGAAGCGAGTAATTTCAATTGGTTACTGTTGAAATAGTTGCAAATCTTTGCTGTTTTTATAGCAGCAACATTTTAAAATTAAACCTAAATGAACACACACCCTGCCTGACTAGCATCTTTTTAAACAAGATAAGACAAGACCAGACAAACACATAAAAAAAGGGTTTCTTGCAATGACCTGTTTCGGTCTATATACCCGCACATAATACCAACTCACGCTAGCCATGATTGTATGATAATAATGACTCTAAAACAAGTTTACCATTTTGCCAAAAAAAATCCTTTAAATTATTCAAAAAAGAAATAAAAACTAAACGCGGCTGTGTAACATTTCTTTCATATTACTTAGGGCCATTATTACAATTTACTTATAAGGTCTCAGATAGCTATAATTAACTTTAGTTAAAGTAACTGATAAAGTGATGAATAACTTTTTTTCCATTATTACAAATATTATAATATGAATACCGATTACTTTTCGTTGCTATAAATACATAATGGCAACGACATGCCTTTTTTTGACGATTATTTTTCAAATAACTAGAAAATTATTTACTTTTAAAATTTTATTTCAATATTTATTATTTTATTGTTTTATTTTTGTGTATTAATAAAAAAAATTATTCAATGTCTATGGATGCTGAGGTTGCCATATCTAAAATCGATAATATGGCAACTTTAAATGCTTGAAGTTCACGTTAAAAGTTATGAGCTTATCATTTATTTTTTTACTTAAAGTATGTTTGTAATAACCAAAAAGCATTTATTTGTTCGATAATATCCTATTTTTAGTTATCGTTTAGTTGTAATAATGGCCCTTAATCGTTTATTCAATTCATTAATTGGAATGTATTATTCATCTCTATTTTTGGTTAAGCTAAATGGAGTTACCTTAATATTCTTAAGGACAAAGGAGGAGTACAGTAAGAGACCGCTTAAGCGGGGGATTTAAAAAACAATTTTTTTTTTGTAATTTGTCAATTAAACAGAAAATATTTGACCACATTTTATGTTACTGGTATTATTGGTTACAGGCTATAGTAGCACCATGACCTGTAGTGCGATTCAATAATTTTGTAAGGTTCCACATGGTGTTATTTTTCTGTTTGCATTAACGAATGTGTAATTTAATAATTCTGGGTTAACGTTAGGAATTAAAAATGCACCATTGATATAAACACCGCGGACAACAACCAAAAAGTTTACACTTTTATTTTACGGTTAAATTCTGGCTTTTATTTAAGGACACAGATGAAAGTTAACAATTTTACTAAGTCCCAAGTTTTTTAACGATTTTTAACAAAACATTTTTCTTTTTAGTGAATCACACTGGTGATAGATATATGCTCTTATCCAAAAAAAAATTAACGTAGACTTTAAAGTAAAATTTTTTTAAAAATTATATGAAAAATTTCGTTAACGTTGACATTAAAGTGTACGTTAATTTTTTAGGATAAGGGGGATATTATGCAGCCCTATGGTAACTAAAAGAGTCCTAGACTTTTGTATGTTTTTTTGAGCTGTCTAAGCAATCAAGTCTGGCGCTTAAGCCTCCCTCATTAAACCTGTTGTAAAGTTCAGAGCCATCTTTGAGACAAAATCATCAGCTGGGCAAGAAATTTTATACACTAAAAATCGCAAAATTTATTTCTTTAACCATTTATTATTTCATAAAAATTTAAAAACTTAACTAAAAAAACATAAATAAATCACAAAAAAAGTTATGGCTACAAAATACAACTCCGTTAAACTAGCAATAGAAACAAGGCCAATTTGTTATAAAGTGTAGCTAATTCTATACCAAACACCAAAATGTTGGTGTTTTTGCTCAAAGAAAGCAGATTTTCATATACTATTTTGACTGTGGGACAGCTACAAGGCTCAAACAACTATAACCAGTTGATGCACTGACTACACCTTATAATGAATTCGCCTTGAACAAAACAAAAAATAAGAAAAGAGCAAATTTTTTTTTATGAATATTAGAAACTATGATGAAAAATGGCAAAATATACTAAAACAAATATTACGAAATATGATAAAATATATGCATGTATAATAAAATATGCAAAAACATGCATTTAAGGCAAAATATGAAAAAATATGCACTAACAAATTGATGCCATTTTACGAGAAATATTGTAATTCGCAATAGATATTGGGCCATAGTCACAAAAAAGTAGGCTTTTAATAAGAGGTGCCTTTTGTTCATAAGAATTTTATGAATTTAGAGTGGTTTTTAAAAAGATACCGACTTTAGTGTGACTATGATTATGGGCTATTAAATTTAGATTCGTTTCATAGTAACGACAACAAACATAAATTTGCATAAAGTCTTTTGCCCTGGCCATCAGTTGAGTTTACAGTTTAGTTAACTTCCGTTATGTAATGCTGCTATTTGAATTTATTTAGGGTATTTTAAAACCAATCAACCTAGGCCTATAAGTCATTTTTATGTAAAACAGGTAGAAGGGGTTCTTCTTCTAGCAGAAGACCAAAAAAAGAAAAAACAATCATGTGCCAAAATGTAATCAATGAATTAAAGTAAAAGATATTACATGAAAATAGTTGACTTTTCAGTGGAATTGCCAAAATGCAGTTTTGGGAAAAGAATAAAAATTCATGTTGCAATTTATACCAGAGTGTGTAATAAAAAAATTTTTTTTAATGTTTCTGTAATGCAAGGTCACCGATGTAAATGTTAACATCATCAGCATCGTCATCATCATTGTTATCATCATGGAGTATTAAAGCAAACTAAAGGCATGTATCATCTTTAGACGATGGTCATCATCATTTGAATCATTAATGACGCAGCTGATGATCATTAGCAACTTTCGTGTGCCCTTGTTTTATTAACACAGGGTAATGTGAGGCGTAACAAAATTTATTTCTTTTACTCAGCTCAGCTCAGTTAGTTATTTTTTTCCATTCGAACTGTCTTTTTTTTTTTTTTTTTTTGTTGAATAATTTTTAAGTAATTTAAGTTTTTAAAATATTAAAATGTTTTTGTTTTTGGTAATTTATTTTCCTGTTTTTTTTTTTCTTTTAGTTTTTTTGTGTCCCTTTCATAAGCGTATTCGTGTTTTAGTATTGATTCAATTTGAAGCGCAAATTATTTATTTTTTTCTTTTTTTACCTTGTCATAGGTCAGTATTTTAATATATTCGTAAGACTTGGTTTATATTTTTGTGTTTAACGTAAATAAAAATTTAATAAAACAAGTAAGATTAAAAATATTTTAATTTTATACATAAAAGCTTTTTAAGGTTAAGACACTTATAAAAAATTATACAAGTTATGGTATGGCTCTTATGCCTGTTCATCATTTACGAGATCAGTGATCTGGAGTCCCACTAATGTTCTGGATTTCTTAAAGGCCCCACCAACCGCCTATCATATCCGAACGGGTATGCAAAATTTCAACTTCCTACTATTAAACGTTGAGGAGTTCCCTCATCTACAGCAGCATAATCAGGTCATGCTTATAATAAATATGCATTGTCATCGGGCCTGGAGCAGTATGTAAAATTTTAGCTCAATCGGACACTGGAAAGTGGCTCAAATTTAACTTGTAAAATTACACCTTCATATACATCTAAAAGATTTTTTGTGCCGCCAAATATCACACTAAAGGAGTGCTAGACTTGTCATAAATCATAAGCCTAGTTGCTGTCTTTACACAGCTCTGCAAGCACATAAAATGTGTCCCTCGTGACAGACACAATTAGAAACACTCATGGTAATTGTGCCTGTAATATCAATATGATGGTAATCTTTTAGGCTAGTAAGTAAAATGCTAATCTATTGATCTGGGGTTCGCATATTCGATTCCTGTCCTGATCCTGCTTACAAGCAAGAAAGCTTCGCAGATTTTTGTGGTTTTCAAGAAAGAAAAAACATTTCTGCCAAAATTTAGTGCTTCAGAATAGTGTTTGCCTTAATACTTTGCACTAATAACAGCAAATCAGCAGTACAACCATTCGAAGCTTTCGAGGTAGAATTAAAATTGATGTGGGATTGTACAACATTTCTTAAAAGTGTATTATCCAACAAAGGGGTCCACCTAGTTTGGGTATAATTATATTTTAAAGCAGAATATCACTATAAAAATAAATAATTATAATCCGACCTCAAGCTTAAAAAACTAGCGGCTTCACTATAAATTTTAAAATGACTGGACAAGGCGAATTCATACCATATCGAATCGTCAAGCATCTCTGTGTTTAAAATATTTGCCATTTGTCTTTGGTTTATGAACTCCGACACAACTTTAACAAATCAAGCACACACACATGCTTTCTTAAGACCAGCACCACACACAGCAATTTTAGTTGGGCAATTCTGGATTTTGTAGGAGAGAAAGGAAAGAGGAATCGAAAGGGGTACAAACTTGCTGGTACTCGGCAATTCCCTTTTCTTCTCTCTTCGTATCTTTTATAAAGA
Source organism: Thelaira solivaga (assembly GCA_947397855.1). NCBI lineage: Eukaryota > Metazoa > Arthropoda > Insecta > Diptera > Tachinidae > Thelaira > Thelaira solivaga. Next base: position 65,017,214 of record OX377613.1, read on the forward strand.
AAAGAAGAAGACAGCTAGCTTAAAGGCTGAATGAATGACTGAATAAAAATGCTAAAATTGCCGAAACAAAAAATTTGTGTGGGGACAAAACAAGAATTTTAAAACGAGAAATTTAATTTATTTCTGTATTTTCAAAATTTTTTGCTATTTATGGTAAAGTTTCCTTCTTATTTGCTCACAGCGTTGCAAAATTTGTCAATCCTAAAAGAAAAACAAAAAACAATACGAAAAAGGGGTATAAATAAATCGAGAAAAAACAAGTTTGTTGCTACTTTGTTGTAACTGCAAAAGTTCTCTAACTTTCTGTAGCTGACTTATGTCGCTAATAAGAAACCCACAGTGTAAAAACGGTATTTGTCTATTTTGTTTAGAATTTTTTTTCCACACAAGCTCAATCAGTATACGCTCTTGTCTTAAGTCTTTTGTTTTACAGTAAAGCAATCCCACAGGGTGGCGTACTTTTTTTTACAAGTTGCAATTTTTTTCTGTGGTAAAAATAACCAGCAATTGAACCCACCCCCCACATGACTTACACAATATCCGCGATTCACCTGCGAGCACTTATAGAAACTTTTTCTCTTTTTAGTTCAAATTTAACAACTCCCAAACGGCTATACCGATTTGAAGGATTTTTTAACTTTAATTTTTGGAAGTCTGCATTTTAATATCTTAAAATTCTATATCACGAACTCTCACAAAAAAAAATTTTTTTTGTCACGTACACTCACACAAATTCTCTAGTCTAAAAGCTTTACAGAAAAATTTTTAAGTAATAAATTTTGTAAATATTGAATTAATTTTGTTGAAAATAGAAATGAAAAACAACAAGAAACAATAAAAACCCCCAAAATAATTGGAATTTTTTTAATATTAGAAATAAATTTAATGGGCCACTAAAATAAATAAATAAATCAAATAATTCGTTCACGAATTAAGTCATATTTGCTGGCGTATTGTGATGCACCCTTCTTCCCGGGTATTATTTTGAAAGCCCAAATCGTTTTAAAGAGTCTTTCATTAAATTTAAATAAAATAAAGTGCTGCTGTTTAATTGTCATTATGTGTGCAGAATCATATTGTACGCATGCCAAATCAGGCTGAAAATCATTATGGCTTACAGTTTATTCGCATAGACATGCGACTTACGAAAAAATCACAAGAAAAAGTATAACCGGATTTAATTGTATGATCTTGTTGGGCAGTTTGGCCAACTTCTTGCCAAAAAATAAAAACATGAACGGACAGGGACTTGATATAATGGGACCTGCTGCGGTGGATTGATATTATCATTTTGATATGAGCCTTATTGCTAAAAATTAGCGTAGAGTATAGCCCGAGCAAAACATTTGATAGTGCAAATGGAATTACTAATAGCCAATTCAACAGATGTTGCTTTATTAATACATCCGCTATCAACTACCAAAGTAGTGGTTTCCGTACTTCTGGAATAACCGTTAAAATAAATACAAATAGTTCTCAACACTAAGGGTGTTATAACGCTGTACTAAAACTAAACATGATGAGCAGCTACAGAGTTATTGCGAAAGTTTAACTTTTCTACTTTCACACCTTCTGCCGTACAGGCATCCTAAAGAGACTGACTATAAAACAGCAATCAAATGAGCCCTAATCTGAACTTTGTTGAGCTATCAATCCAACTAACCTGAACTAAACTTATTCAGACAAAGTTTTTAACTGTGCTTAGTTAAGTTTATTTAACGCTGTTAACTTTTTTTTAAATATTATTAATTGCTAATCAGAAATATTACAAAACATTTTATTTTATAATTTTGTAATTAATATACAAACTGTTTTTTATTTAAATTAAACATTTTGAAATCAAGATTTTTCATCCAAATTTTATGTTAATCAAGTTGCCATGGCTTCATCGTTAACACATGTTTTGTTTTTCTTTTTTTAATCTTAATTTAATTCTTTTTCTAATGTCATTCAGATGCATGACTTTTAAATGAGCAGAGTTTTAAAAGACTCAAATTAATTTCAATTTTTTTATGCAACTTGCTCACAAATTTAGGGCCACTTAAATACGAATAAAAAAATAAAAAAAAGCATTAAAACTAAAAACGCACTGATTCAAACATTTTTTGAGTAGAAAGAGCACTAAAAACAGTGTTGAAAGCACTAAGCTTATAACGATGATGTATCTGTATCTGTATCTGTATCTGTATCTGTATCTGTATCTGTATCTGTATCTGTATCTGTATCTGTATCTGTATCTGTATCTGTATCTGTATCTGTATCTGTATCTGTATCTGTATCTGTATCTGTATCTGTATCTGTATCTGTATCTGTATCTGTATCTGTATCTGTATCTGTATCTGTATCTGTATCTGTATCTGTATCTGTATCTGTATCTGTATCTGTATCTGTATCTGTATCTGTATCTGTATCTGTATCTGTATCTGTATCTGTATCTGTATCTGTATCTGTATCTGTATCTGTATCTGTATCTGTATCTGTATCTGTATCTGTATCTGTATCTGTATCTGTATCTGTATCTGTATCTGTATCTGTATCTGTATCTGTATCTGTATCTGTATCTGTATCTGTATCTGTATCTGTATCTGTATCTGTATCTGTATCTGTATCTGTATCTGTATCTGTATCTGTATCTGTATCTGTATCTGTATCTGTATCTGTATCTGTATCTGTATCTGTATCTGTATCTGTATCTGTATCTGTATCTGTATCTGTATCTGTATCTGTATCTGTATCTGTATCTGTATCTGTATCTGTATCTGTATCTGTATCTGTATCTGTATCTGTATCTGTATCTGTATCTGTATCTGTATCTGTATCTGTATCTGTATCTGTATCTGTATCTGTATCTGTATCTGTATCTGTATCTGTATCTGTATCTGTATCTGTATCTGTATCTGTATCTGTATCTGTATCTGTATCTGTATCTGTATCTGTATCTGTATCTGTATCTGTATCTGTATCTGTATCTGTATCTGTATCTGTATCTGTATCTGTATCTGTATCTGTATCTGTATCTGTATCTGTATCTGTATCTGTATCTGTATCTGTATCTGTATCTGTATCTGTATCTGTATCTGTATCTGTATCTGTATCTGTATCTGTATCTGTATCTGTATCTGTATCTGTATCTGTATCTGTATCTGTATCTGTATCTGTATCTGTATCTGTATCTGTATCTGTATCTGTATCTGTATCTGTATCTGTATCCTGTATCTGTATCTCCATTTACATCGGCATCAGTATCAGTAATAAAAGGTTTTATATGTAAAATAAATCGTTAGACAGAAGCTATTTTAATACATATGGTTGTTGTTAACACACATACATTTATACTTGTCTAAATTATTTCATTTTATGCATAAAAGTTTTTGGGTTAATCCATATTACTTAATATACGCATTTATTTCATGATATTTATTACACTTTAATGATTTACACGGTTGAGGTGAACTTGAGATTTGGTGGGCTCAAAACGCACTTTAAAATTTTTATTCATTTTTAATTATTTAACTTGAGGTTTTAGTGTCAAAATTGATCAAAGAAAATGTGATTTATAAAGTTTTTATTAAAATGCAAGAATTAATAACAAATAATCAAAAAATAAAAATTATTAAAATATAATTGCAAAATGTGTATTAATTGTAGTTAAAATACACACACACAGCCAGACACATACTCATCTATATATACATTGTGCTGGTAGATAATCTTTTAGGTATTTTAAAATAAATTTTATTTATGGGATTTCTTCAGCCAAACATCTTTTGCGAAAACAAGTTATTGTGATGCCCCGAGAATATGGCTGATTCAATTAATTAAAAATTAAAAATTAAAAAAAAATAATAAGAAAAGAAAACTCAATGTTTGCGAACACTTTGAAATGATAAAGTTCATTGAGAAATATTTTTAATTATACAAGGCGATTTAGTATTGGTAATTCTAATTAAAATTAGAATTAATTCTTGTGTCACTAAAAATCTTACACACAACATAACGTGACGTAATAAATTTTCAGATTCGTTTTACAGCAAGACACACACATGCACCCATACCAAGAAGGAAGTACATATTTCGTGAAATAAAACAAAACAAAAAAAGCAAACGAAACAAGCCTCAAAATATTTAAAGACTTTTTCACAATTTAAGCTTAAAATAAATTGTTTGTAATAGTTCTAGTAACTTAAATTGTATATTTCTCCATTGAAGCGCATTTACATCTCAATGACTTTGTGAATATACAAAATTGTAGAATTTGGGTCTGAGGCAATCATTGAGAAAGAAATACATAGACAACGAGCAACTGTCTGGTGCGGATTTTGGTCAAGTCTTACTTTTTTGAAGATAAGACCGAAATTAAGGCGACTGTGAATACCATTCCTTCCAGAGGCATTATAATGGAGTTCTAGTGGGCTTAGCTGGACAGCATGAATCTGGACGACATGTGATTTCAGCATGAAGGTGCCACTTGTCACACAGCGCATGAAACAGTCGATTTATTGCAGCATTAAATGAAAAATTGCACTCTTACGCGAGACGGAATGAAGTCAAATGTAGTTTATTATTACTCCTAGACCATATATATCGTAACCCAAATGATTTTTTTTACAATCCATGTGTTCACTGTTCCATATTTAGGCCTAGTATTAAGCCACTTACTTTAATCAGTGAAAGCTTTAATACTTCTCTGCAAGTCAATAAGAAGTCTTGCTCTACACAAACCTACAGTGCCCTGAATTTCTTTACCTTCTAATATGTACTTCGCAATAGAATAGTAAAGCGTTTAGCCTGTGTGAGTCAAGTGAGCGATTTCCTTTGGTTTGAGATTCGTTCTAGTGACAAATTTTTTTTTTACTAATGTAGCCTGGCTAGATGCTAAACTAGGGTTCTGGTTTTATAAATATGCGCATATTCGCTCTTTGCCAGTATACAATGTCCGCTTGTTATGGACTGGTAATCCTTTACTAAATTCTAACGGCCCTAAAGCAACACCTTAGACACAGAAAAGTGCTTTAATTATTTTACAAAGTGTTTACAAATAAAGTGACCTAACAAATCCTAGCCAGCATTTGAATATTTCATTCTTAATTGTGGAAATTTCCATAGAGTTATTTAGTTGTTTAGGAAATAAAGTCTTTGTTTTTATGGCAAGAACTAGATGATCTAAGGCCAACAAACACAACAAAATTCATATTAAATAATTCACAAACAAAATAAAGAAAAAGAAGAATGTGAGAAACTAAAAGTAACAAACATTTTGAAGATTTAATGATCAAATGACTGCCTTCAGTTATTTTGATTTGTTGTGCAGATTTTTTTTTCTTTTTCAATTTGGTTTAGGCGAGTTGCTACATTGAAGTTAACAATAAAATAACTAATGGCTTAACTACACTCGTATATACGAGTGTCTGTGTTAACACTTATTTTTTCCCATAATTTCTACATTGTACTCGTCGTATTGTTTGCAAAACAAAAATGTGTCTGTTCTTTGTTTATTTTTTTAACATGCAATTTTTAAATTAAATATTTCAACACTTTTTAATTATAAAAATGAATTAAAAAAAAGAAAAAAAAAAGCTAAAATTGTACGATTTCCAATAGCAATTATCACCAAATGAATTTAATATGATTTAGTGGCATAATGACCTATAGACCCCCTCTCATGGTTATGAAGTCTACATTAATAACCCATTAAATATTTATTTCAATACAAAGATGTTAGGAAAAGCAAAAGTTACAAGCAGACGGTGGTTAGTTTAAAGCTTAGGCGGCCCATACACGACAGCAGCATGCACGCGCAACAAAACAAATTAAGCCAACAAATTTGAAGCACATAACACATGCCATCAAACTGGTACAAAATTTATTATTATTATTATTAAAACCTTTTGGTTCACTGTTACAAATTTGGACCTGGTATGAAGGTAATTACTATCTACTGGGAGTTAACAAGAAATGATTCAGAAGTTTTGCTCCACAAGACTTAAAGGCCGTACCGTAGCAAAGTGCATGATCAGAGGTACAAAGTACATGTTATAATATGACAAGAAGTGTAGGATTAGTCGTCATTTACTGATCACTGGGATGTTGTAGAGTTACCCATTAAAGAAAAAGTTGCTGGAAGGGTCATTTTGAATAGCTTCCAATTTTTTCTACTATGAATTGCAAAAGCCTTTAAAATACAATAAATAAATTAATTATTAGTTAGTTTTATTTGACATTTTTCTTTTATAATTATATCCTGAAGAAGCTACAAAAATTGGAGCGAAATATCGATATAAAAATAAATTTTTGAAAAATAAGACCTCAAGCTTAACAAAATAGCCATTTTAAATAAATAAATTAAATTATTGAAAACAGTAAACGGGAAAAAGAATAGAAACAAATTGAAAATTAATTTTCTGTGTGTTTGTTCGTTATAAAATTTTTTTAAAACAGATTTTTCTGAAATTTAGTACTAATTTTTTTTTTTGTTAACAACACAAATCCGCGAAGCTTCTTGGCTTTTCTGCAGAAAACACCCAAGGTCTAGGCAGGGATCTAACCTGCGACCCCCAGATTGATAGATTAGTATGCTACATTCTATTCCACGGGGGCACTCCAATAAAGCTCGTCATACACTTTTTTACCAGTTACGCCCATCTTTACGCCCACTTTTTAATAAAACAATTTAGCTGGATCTTTGAATAATTCAAATTTCACGTTTGAACGAATTTCTCTGAAATTTTATACATACTTCCGTTCTTTCTCTCTAATTCAAGAAAGGTTGCCACATTTTTTGAACTGACCATGCTCATTTGTACCCCTATTTTTTAAAACAAAAAAATTAAAATTAGTTTTTTTCTATTTTTAACGAAATTCTCTAAAATATAAACTCTTGTAAATATAAATCTAATGATAAAGTTATGAACGCAGATCTTTTCTCAAAGACACTGAATGCTAGTGATGCCGCTCTACTGTCCGTGTGAATACTCCCAGAGAAAAAATGACACCATTCGTTGTCAAAATAACCACAAACCACAAACGTGTCAAAGTAACCACGTTTGTGCTTACTTTGACAACTCATGGTGTTATTTTAACAAAGCATTTTTGACAATATAACTTTGCAGAATTGACAACGAAATGCCATCGTACCGGTGATAAATCGACACCATCTGGTGCCAAAAAGAAACAATATAATGTCGAAATAATACCATACGGTTGTTGAAATGCCAACATGAGTTGTTATTAGTTGGAAATTTGACAATTAAACAACGTTCGCTAACAAGTTGATAATGTTCGTTGTCAAAAAAGTAGAAGCGTAGCTTTTTTTTAAGTTGACAAGCAATCGTTGTCTATTCATACACGCTTGTTAAACAATTGAAAACACTCGTTGTCAATAAAATAGACAACGATTTGTGCCTCAATGTATACATGTGACTGTTATTTGTGTCTCTTTCTAGTTAATCTCTTAGACAGACCGCTATAGCCTGTATTACGCCTTGAAAAACTAAGTTCTCTTGACTCATACTGACAAATACAACACCTTCAACCATTTTCCAGCCATCTGTATTATACATGTGACCCAGCAGCAGCTTTAACTCTTTTCTGTTTAAATTTGAGAATATGATCTTGAAATTTCGCATGAAGTTGTATTTGGTATGAAAATGATTGCTGTTTTACCAATTTCTTGAGGAAGACAGCTGAGTGCACAAGAAGAGCCCTCCGCATCTCCCAAGATGAGCTTTGTAATGAATAATTCAATACAATATTAAACAGAATTTTTAAATTTATTAAATTCACCCGGATTGTCTGCGAGTTATACTTCCCAGAAAAAGACAATTCTTCAAAAAACTCTCGTCAAATGAGAAATCTTCAACTGATTTGCGATTTGATTCCCAGTACGTCTTTTATTTGCTCTAGAACAGTTTTTATATATAAGAACTGCTTATACTAAGAACTCTAACTCATAGAGTAAAAACCGAACGAGACCGGGTAAAGACAGCTAGTTTTCAATAAAGACTGTTTTTAATGCTTAGTATCCCAAAGTTTACCCACAAACTGGCCCCATCAGCAAAGTATTAAATCATACAAAACGCTCCACTGCTACAAACACTTTATTAAGCCTGCATGCTGCTGTTGTGTATGGGAAGCTTTAGAAAAGGGTTTCTTCTTTGTGTTATTGAAGAAATATTAGGTTTGTGGTGTGTGTTCGTTGGAGTGAATGCATTGAAGAGCATAGAAATTGATGAATTATGACAAACCCAAGTTAAGCCAAACCAGCAATTGTTGGCTGCCAAACAAATTGCGCACTATAAAGATGATTTTTTTGCTATTATTGTGATTTATTTGCCTATTAAATTTAATTTTTATTTATGAGCAGATATTTCTCTTTTTTTTGCATAATACCTTTGAAGCCTTTCAAATGGCCTTTTAAGAAAGTTTAAAAGAGTTAAAAAGCCGGTATTAGATTTCTATCTTTACTGTTTTAAACTTGGGATACAATATCAGCCTTAAGCCTTAACGACTGTGATTTAAATTAAATTTTAAATTATGCCCATGTACCGCAACCCAAATTATCTGTGATCTTTAGATTATTAAGCTAACTAGCATTACCCAATAACCAGACTATGATTTAGTCAATCTTATTATCATTATGTAAATCAGAAAGCCAGTAGTTAATTAAAGATTCTCTGAGGATAGGTAGCTCATCCTGCGTTTTGCCACTCCTGGACAATCACACAGAATATTTTGCGATGTGTCTTATACTTCGTGACAGGAAAGACAGATTTTACTCATGTGGTAATTGAATTTACAATAGAGTTTGATGAAATTTCTGCTGAGGTTCAAAATAACTTCAGCCCTAATACGCTTGGGGTTAATGAGTGTCCTTGATTGCCTCATTACTCCTTCGACTTTCCATCAGTTTTGTAGATTTCGTTTTCTTTGCATAGCAGGACACTAATAAAGTTGTTATTCACCTAGCAGAAGGACTATGTACTTATAAACCTGGACGTTCGGGACTTAGTCGTTGGAATCTGCCGAAAACTGTTTGTATAATTGGCAAATACGATTGCTATTTTATTAAGATTTAATAAAAGGTGATTTTATAAGAACTGTCGGAAATTTAAAAAAAAAAACACATAAAATTCAGAAAAATGCATGAAATATTTATTTGGATCGATAGTTGGGTCGATATAATTTAATGTTTGAAGATTATTTCATGCAAATGTTGGCCGCGGCTGCGCCTCAAATGGTCCATCCGCTTAGTCCAATTTTGGCATACTCTTTCCAACATTTCGGCCGGTATCTCACGAATAATGTTGGCAATGTTGGCTTCCAGTGCGTCAATCGAAGCGGGCTTGTCCCTATAGACATTAGCCTTAACATAGCCCCACAAAAAATAGTCTAGAGGCGTTAAATCGCACGATCTGGGCGGCCAATTGACTGGTCCCAAGCGTGAAATAAACTGTTCACCGAACTCGCCTCTCAATTGGTCCATTGTTTCGCGTGCTGTGTGGCATGTGGCACCGTCTTGTTGAAACCACATGTCATGCAAGTCAAGCTCTTCCATTTTGGGCAAAAAAAGTTTGTTATCATCGCACGGTAGCGCTCACCATTCACAGTAACGTTGTGATTCGCATTATCTTTGAAGAAATACGGCCCAATGATGCCGCCAGCCCATAATCCGCACCAAACAGTTGTTTTTTGTGGATGCATTGGTAGCTCTTGCAATGCTTCTGGCTGCTCTTCACTCCAAATACGGCAGTTTTGCTTGTTCACGTATCCATTCAACCAGAAATGAGCCTCGTCGCTGAACACAATTCTTCGATAAAAAAGTGGATCTTCATCTAACTTTTCAAGAGCCCATTCACCAAAAATTTGGCGTTGTGGTAGGTCGTTTGGCTTCAATTCTTGCACCAGTTGTATCTTATAAGGCTTCACACCCAAATCCTTCCGCAAAATTTTCCACGTAGTGGAGTAACAGAGGCCCAATTGCTGCGAACGGCGCCGAATCGATAATTCACGGTCATCACCAACACTGGCCGATACGGCTGCGATATTTTCTTCAGTTCGCACTCTACGTAAGCGTGTTGGTGGTTTAATGTCCAACAATGTAAATTTGGTGCGAAATTTTGTTACAATAGCCCGAATAGAAGCCTCAGTAGGTCGATTAAACTGACCATAAAATGGAAGAAGCTCGCGATGAACTTTCTTAACAGAGCACGCATTTTGGTAATAAAATTCAATAATTTGCAAGCGTTGTTCGTTCGTAAGACGATTCATGATTAAATTATAGACCAAACTGAAGATGTTTGACAGTGACACAAGATACAAAACGTGCGTGAGCTGTCAAAACTAGTGTTGCCAAAAAGATAATAGCAAAAAAATCACTCTTTATATAGGCACCGCATGCTTTAAATAGGTTTAGTAGCGAAAACTTCAATAATCTTCTTGCACAAACAAAATCACGACATGTTGCTATAGATCTGTCCAAAATTAAATCTACTGGGGCTACATAGAGCTCAATTAAAAAAGAAAAAAAAAAACTGGGACCAAAAATAATAAACCACTTCCTCTTTCTTTATTATTATCACCATGGGCTATAATAGCACCGCGACCTTTAAAGATTTATGCTCTTATCCAAAAAAAAAAAAAAAAAAAACAAAATAACGTAGACTTTAAAGTAAATTTTTTTTAAAAAAATTATATGAAAAATTTCGTTAACGTCGACATTAAAGTCTACGTTAATTTTTTTTTTTTTTTTTTGGATAAAGGGGTTATTGTGCAGCCCAGCTCCCAGCTACAATCCGAGACTCCTTACGAATCGCGTAATTACTGTAGGAATGATCGTGGCTAGATCCTTTGGGAACAATGACCCACTACCTCGGCAGCTTGTGCTGCATCTTGTCAATGCTGAGCACTCGCAGAGAACATGTCCCGAGGTTTCCTATGCTTCGCGACAGAAACGACACCTATTTTACTCATGTGATAATTAAGTCTACAGTGGCCCGTAAGTAGCTGAATGTGAGTTTTATATCATTCCTGCTCTAATGCACTCGAGGTTGACTGCCGCATGCTATTTTCGGCCCTCCAGCAGTCTTGTAGACTTTGTCTCTCCTCCTTGCTCAGTAGAACACGAGAAGGGCTCTGGACTTATGAAAGGGGTATCCGCTTCCTTTTTAGCCCTTCGTGACAAAACACCCACAATAGGGTAACCTTCTTTCTCTCTGCCAAAGCATTGAGAAGTTTATAGCAGTCCCAGACCAATCTTAATCGAAAGGATTAGCCAGCCAATGCTTATAGAGCTGCTTGACACTTCCAACTTTGGCAACCATGCAAAAAGGGAATGGGTATGCCATCAAATGACAACTGTAGGAAATATTACGAAGAGGAGATTGTGAAACACCTTCACTTCCTTTGCTATACTTCTTCATTTTCCTCTTATATAGGTATTACAAAGGGACCACATCAGAGGACCCAAGTGAGCCCTGTGCAACCTAAGCTAAATTAACGTTATCTGCTTCTGTTCAGCAACTTCAACTTGGCGAACGCTATCTGCGGTGCTTTAATGAGCTGTCGATTGCAGAAATCGATGGGCTGTCTGCCTTCGTGAGAAGCAGTAATTGATTTAGTGCGTAACAGACTCTTCTCCTTTTTTCTTCTTTTTATGCTCTCTTTTATTTTTTGCTTTTACCTCTCTGCTTTTTCGCTTTTTGGTCTCTTCTGCTGTTTTCCTCTTTTACAGTAATTGCTTTAGAGTGTCCACGTGAGATTCCTTGCATCCTCTTTCTTGAGGTGCCTTGAGCAATCTTACCTAGATTTCCCATAGACAAATTTCTAGATGATTTATTTCGCTTGTGTAATATATACAAAAGCTGTTTATGCAGCATCTTAAAAATTTTTGATTTCAATTTATTTTTATTTTTTTTTCATGTGTACAAACACACACACACAAGCACACATTCATAGTTCTCCTTGATGTTGGGCACAAATTACAAATTTAGTAATCCAATTATCGATTTTATTTCATTTCAATTCAAAATTAATTTATGTTAATACCTGGTATTTTGAATGGGTTCACTTAAGAAAGTGTGTAATTCTTAAAAGCGAGTATGTGTTATTGTGAGTGAGTATGTGTTAAGTGTATTTAATTTTTTTTTTTAATTCGTTCATTTCAATTTTAAGAGTTTTTGTTGTTGGCATTTTGGTTAATGGTTAAAGCGCATCGGCGGCATTAAAAATTTTCGTTTTTTGTTTTTAATTTTTAATTTGTCTCACATGATTTTGATAAGTGACTTTGCTCGTTTATTTATATTGGCCAACAAAAATTTTGTAACACGAGGTGCTGTTGCTTACGAAAAGAAAAGAAAAACTACATACTGACAGACACATAGACATGCACACATGTGTAACCTCATTATAATTTATATTTAATCAGGCCTACTACTTTACTTACTGTCACAGATTTTGTTAGCAGAATTAATAATGCCTTAAACACATAGAACACAGCAGACTACAACTACAGCTGCCGTTGATTGAATTTGTTGTGGTGTAGTCAGCTGCAAAGCAAGATCAGCTGTTTTTATAGAAATTCATACACAAGGCGAATTCATACAAGATAATATTAGACCAGGACCACACATAGCAAGTTTAGTAGGGCAATTATTTCTCAATTCTCTTTTAAACTTCTCGTTTTGTCCCCATACAAATTTTTTGTTTCGGCAATTTTAGTATTCTTATTCAGTCATTCATTCAGCCTTTAAGCTAGCTGTCTTCTTCTTTTCTTTATAAAAGATACGAAGAGAGAAGAAAAGGGAATTGCCGAGTACCAGCAAGTTAGTACCCTTTTCGATTCCTCTTTCCTTTCTCTCCTACAAAATCCAGAATTGCCCAACTAAAATTGCTGTGTGTGGTGCTGGTCTTAAGAAAGCATGTGTGTGTGCTTGATTTGTTAAAGTTGTGTCGGAGTTCATAAACCAAAGACAAATGACAAATATTTTAAACACAGAAATGCTTGACGATTCCATCTAGTATGAATTCGCCTTGTCCAGTCATTTTAAAATTTATAGTGAAGCCGCTAGTTTTTTAAGCTTGAGGTCGGATTATAATTATTTATTTTTATAGTGATATTCTGCTTTAAAATATAATTATACCCCAACTAGGTGGACCCCTTTGTTGGATAATATACTTTTAAGAAATGTTGTACAATCCCACATCAATTTTAATTCTACCTCGAAAGCTTCGAATGGTTGTACTGCTGATTTGCTGTTATTAGTGCAAAGTATTAAGGCAAAATCTATTCTGAAGCACTAAATTTTGGCAGAAATGTTTCTCTTTCTTGAAAACCACAAAAATCTGCGAAGCTTTTTTGCTTGTCTGCAGGATCAGGACAGGAATCGAATATGCGAACCCCAGATCAATAGATTAGCATTTTACTTACTAGCCTAAAAGATTACCATCATATTGATATTACAGGCACAATTGCCATGAGTGTTTCTAATTGTGTCTGTCACGAGGGACACATTTTATGTGTTTTTAGAGCTGTGTAAAGACAGCAACTAGGCTTATGATTTATGACAAGTCTAGCACAAAAGATCTTTTAGATGGCGTTGTTATTAGGCTTTATCTAAATATATAAAATTCGACTGTAAATGTGTTTGACATTGTTGTCTTCTTAAACGGCTGGACCTATTTAATTGAATTTCTCTTACGCCTTGGAAGGTTTAGCGTTACAAATCCGCCCGGCAAGTGGCGCTACAGTCGATATCTGGCTTAATTATCCACTACCTGTTTTTAACCGGTCTTGCACGGTTCTTTTGTACTATTTGTACGACTTCTTAGAGTAAGAAGATCGCATATAAATACAAAAATTTTTAGGCAAGATAACGTTTGCCGGGTCAGCTAGTAAAAAATAATGGAAAATTCCTTGATGCTGGAACTGTTTATTAAGAAGGCGATAGAAATAAAAAAGTTTTGTTGAACAGTGTTATTGTTGTTGTCATTGATATTTGTTGTTAATGGCATGTTGTTATTGGTGGTAATAAAATTATTACCAACTTGACTTCAAATAAATAAAAAAAAATGTACAGAAAAAATGTACATTTTCTGTCTCTAATAAATAATAAAGTAAAATAAAATAAAATAAACACAACACAAACATCAACAACAAGAAAAGGTGTGAGTGTGGTCATAATTGCAACAACCACAAAAGATCTACTCTTAATTGTGTTTGTTAATGTTTGCGACTAGTGTTTTACTTGTTTGATTGTTTTTGAAGATGAGTGTAAATTTTTTTTTCACATTTGTTGTTGTTATTTTTGTATTTGTTTCTTCTTTCTATAAAATTAATTTTTCATCTTCTGTAAATTTGTTAGTAGATTTTTTTTTCATATTTCAGTTTATTTCAAAGCTGAACTGATATAAAAGCAAAGGTTTCTGGCAAAATCATTAACAGTTTATCACACAGTAATTTAGCAAAATGTTTAAAATAGTGAGTAAAATTTAAATAGTAAATAAAATAATAAAAATAAAAAAAATTTTTAATATTTTTTTTGAAACTTTTTTTGATTGTGGAAAAAAAAATAGAAAAACTTTTTTATTAAAGTTTTTGTTGAAAAATAATAAAAAAAAATATAAGTTACAAAGCCACTTTCAATGTGTTTATGGAAACGGTGTAAAGTGTTTTTTTTTCCTTTTCTTATATTAATTGAGTAACAGGATATGAATTAAAAAAAATTAATAATAAAGTTTTAGTTTAAGATTTTCATAAAATCAGCCGTTTTCTTTGAAAGTGATGCAAGTCCATTTTTTTACAAAAAAAAAAAAAATTAGTTAATGATAAAAATGACTACAATTTACTATGAAAAACAAAAGAATTCATGATAATGTTAGTAAGGGTAATCACGTTACTGCTTTGAAAACATAGCAAATGAGTGCAAAAATGCTTCGGTTTGCTCAACACAACAACAAAATGTACACACCCAGAAAATAACTTCGATTGTGAGAACTAAAATTGTTGCCAATTAAAAATTCAGTTGTGATAATCATATATTATAGTTGCAGCAATTAAAATTCAATAATAGAGTCCAAAATTGTATTCTCTGAAAAATATATCGTGCTGTTAGACCGATTGATTTTTTTTTTATTGTTATGATTAAAAACTTCGGCTATCACAACTGAATTTTTGATTGGAAACAAATTTAGTTTTCACAACCGAAGTTGCACGTTTGCACTGAAAATATCCTTAGCAAAAATATCGCTGCGCATGTTTGCTCAAATGTGAATGAGCCGAGAACAACAAACACACAAGCAGATGAAATTAAATTTTACGGATTTTTTCAATTTTTTTATTTTGGTGTTTGCAAGCAAAAATTTAGGAAATTTAAAAAGGACACTCACGACCTATTTCATACTCCTGAAAGAATTTTCTTTATTAATTCAAAGAAAAATTTCATTATTTTTCAACCAATGACAACAAGACATTAGACTATTCAAATGTTTCATTAATTCTATGAAATATTCATTCATTTAATGAAATAATTTCATGGAATCAATGAAATAAATAAGCACCTTTTTTTTTTTAAATTTTCATTGTTTTTCTTATTAAAAATTTTTCTCCGTTACAATTTTGAAACTACTGAGCCATATTTAAAACGATGTTGGTACGAATTGAAGCAAATTTTGTTGCGAAATTTCGAATTTTTTTTATAGTGAATTTTCCATTTGACATATCAGTTCTTGAATTTAAGAAATAACGGTATATCTGGGAAATTAGTAGTCGTTTAAAAAAAAAACTAAGTAGAGAATATGTACTTTGCTGTGATTCACAACCGTGTAATAATAGTTACCCTAAATAACAACTTTCGTTAGTTAAAGTTAGGATTTTGGAACCAAATTCGGGACACACTATTCACTATTTAACTTATCAATATTTTTAATTTAAGATCCCACTAAAAGCTTAATATTTTACTTATAAAATCTTAGCTTCAACCCACACAAACAAAAATAGAGTTAAAGCCGCTGAATTACAAAAAAAACTAGCTAACTTGTCTTTACTGGTCAAAAAAAAAAAAACAATTGCTTTGCAGCCAACTTCACTACAATACGCGTTGTCAAAATTGGATTTTCCAATTGCTCAGCATTGCCGCCGCGCTATTTAGTTATGCTCCATACATTTTGTATGGGCATGAGAATTTTTGACAGATAAAAAACGCTTGCTGCCTTAATTTAGGTGACTGTTAGAAAATTTTCTAAAAATGGTGAGACATACCTTACAACTGTTAAACTTCTATACGTGTTTTTTGATTTCAATTTTTGACAAGTCGTTTTACTCAGTAAAACAGTGTAAAACCCCCATTGTAAATTTAAACAAACTTTTTATAATTTGTGTAATTCAAATTTATTTCATTGATTTAATGTCAGCTGTACATTCACTTTTTCTAAATAATTAAGTGGATTTCTATTTCAACTTTTGTTTTATGTGTACAAGTTCTCAAATCAATAGATCAAATGATAACTAAATTGGAAACAACATCTTTTTTCCAACAGACATTCAATTTTTGTTTTTTTGCATTCGTTAACCTTCAGAATTAAAAATTCAATCCAGATGTCTTTGCTTATCTTCCCAATACAAATTTTATAAACATAAACTTGTTTAACTTAAAGGTTTCATCCATTACATTTATAAAAGTTTTTTTTTATAAATTTGTTTGAATAATTTATTTCAAATTATTTATAAACTTTAAGAAAAGTTCTGCAGTATAAAAGTAGCATCGTTTTAACATTTTGTTAGTTTTCCACTTTAAACAAAAAGAGAAAAAAAAACAATAAAATAGTAAAAACGAGTTATATTCTGCGCAGCCGTATCTGATATACCCTGCCCTGGAGTAGTCAAACATAATTATTAAAAAAAAAACAGTTTTTGAAAAATCTATCCTAGAGCCAACATAATAATGCTTAAAATAAGTTTGAAAATCTGAAGCATTGTTTATACAAAATGGAGCCGCTTTATAAAAGCATTTCAGAAAAATCTAGTGGCATCACATGAATTTAATAAATAAAATTTTTTTTCTAAAACTATTCACCGTTATTTTGTAAAAAAAAATATTGTCAGCAGAAGTTAATTTGTATTTTTATGAACATTCTATAATTAATTTGTAACACTAAATAAAACTCTATTTGAAAAATTACTTTCAAGGGAGAAAAAAAGTACCAAGAGAGGGAAATAAGATTGCACTTTATATTTAAACAATTTTAGTGCTATTTTTCATATTATGTAACAGTAGAATTAAACGGTACTGAGCGAAATACGAAATCATTAAGGAGATAAAATTGTACTTTTTATTCATTTTAATGGTACTTTTTGATTTTTTAATGAAAAGAAACCTAGAAGTACAAAGTTGGGCTCAAGCGGTCATAAGCAAAGTGAAAAATCATTATAAAAAAGGAGAAATGGTACTTTTTATTCATTTTAATGGTACTTTTTGATATTTTATTATTAAGGAATCTAAAGGTTTTAGATTTGGCTCAAATGGCCTGAAACAAGATGGAAAGCTATAAATGGGACAAAATGGTGCTTTTTGAATTTTTCATACTAACAACCATAGAACTATGAGATTGGGATCAAACGCTATTGAGCAAAGTAAAAAATCATTAAGAGGCAAAACAGCATTTTTTTTGATTTGAATGGTACTTTTTGATGTTTTTTAAACGATTCAGGGCAAGGTGAAAAATAAATAAGAGAAGAAAACAGTACTATAATGGTACTTTTTGATTTATTAACATTAACGAATCTAGAACTTTTTGACAGAGCTCAAACGGTGCTCAGTAAATAAAAAATTATTATACTGACAAAATGGTACTTTATATATATTTTAGGAGACCTTCTAATTTGATTTGTATTAAAAAACCAAGAATTAAATGGCCTAGAACGAAATAATACATTATAATAGCGACAGTATTGTACTTTGCTCACGAAGTAGCGCGTTATTAATAGTTTTCCTATTTTTTATTTACATTACAGTTTATGTTGTTGGCCACTTTATTGGCCTTTGCCTACGCAGACAATATCGACAAAGATGCCCAAGTTTTGAGTTTAAAAAATGATCCCGCTGATGCTGAAGGCAATTATGCTTATGCCTTTGAAACCAGCAATGGTATTCAACAACAAGAAGCGGGCAATCCCAATGGTGTAGCTGGCTCTTATGAATTTGTCTCTCCCGAAGGTGAAAAAATTCTTATACAATACACTGCCGATGAAAATGGTTACCAACCAGTTGGTGCACATTTGCCAACACCTCCTCCAATTCCAGAGGCTATACTGAGATCATTAGAATACATTGCTGCCCATCCCCCACAAGAAATCATTCACCAACAGAAATAGATAACAAAAGGACAACCAATAAATTTAAATGAATTATAGAAAACGTAAACATATACAGCAAGCTGCAGTTCGTTTTAGTGGGAAAGTAGCAATTTTTTTCATAGTTGTTTGGATTTCACAAGAAAAACTAGTCAATTAGAAATTGGTTTGAGGTACATAAACTAAGAAATTTTATTTGGTTTTATTGTCAACTATTGCCTCTCTCCCTCTCTACTAACCAATTGCTTATTGTTCAAACGCAAAGAAAAAAAATCATGGTCAATATTAACTTTTAAGAATAATTTTTATGATTATTTTTTGTCGCCTAGTTCTAGTTTATTCTATTGTATTATAATATTCATAAGTTAAGCAAAATCATTTCGTTATAATACTCACAGTTAAAAAATAAAAAAAAATATGTCTGTATGGACATACATAATACATACTTCAATAATATTTGAAAAAGAAAAAACCAAGAAAAGAAAACTATTTTATTGTGTGTTACCTGTTTTTACACAGACTTTTACTCTATTAGTTGGAATCCTTAGAAGGTATCAAATGTACTCGTTTTATCGTTAAGCTTAAAAAAAGAGGCCCTGGTCGGTACAAAGCAAAGTGTATGCGAACTTCCTTGAAGTTAATGAATTGAAATGAGGATATTAAAAATATTATGAAATAAAAACCTTTCGAACATAATTTTTTTCAACAAGTGGCCGCCCAAATTCCCTCAAAAACATGAATGGATTTTTTTTTTTTATAAAAATAAACCAGTGCAGTCGTTCTAGCGGTTTTACAGCTTGACTTTAACATATCATATGGCGTTTATCTCGTTACATTTCATTATATTTTTGCATGATTGTCGACTGAAAGCAACTGCACTGGAATATATGGAAATTTAAAAACAATTTTTCAAAATAGTCCAAAATAACTACTGAGTATTTGGGCGGTAGATTACAAATCTAGACGACCTCACCTTTAAAATGATATACATCCCATCTCGTAATCTTCTATGGTTAGTCTGGAAGTCTGAAAGCAACAGCACTAGGGTAAATGGAAATTTAAAAAAAAAATTTTAAAATAGTCCAAGGTAACTTTTGAGTATTTGGGCGGTAGATTACAAGTCTAGACGACCTCCCCTTTAGAATGATATGTGTTCCATTCTGTAATCTTTGTGAGAAGTCAACGTGTTTATGCATATTTATACTTATATTTCTCCTAAATATATTTGAAAAAAGATCATAACGTAAAGAGTTACGTTAAAACACATTTCACTCACTTAAATTACATCGCTGACGAAGTAGCGGGTTAAATGCTGGTTTACGTGGCGGCCTAAACGCCCTTCAATTAGAGTCGTAAGACTCCGTTTTGATCAAAATGCAAAATGCTGGTTGTGAATAAATTTAGAACTAATAAAATAATGATATAATAAAGCTTATTTTATATGTCTCATATGCAGGTATCACACCTAAACATAAAATGTAAGATTTTGTTTATTTTAGGTTTTTTATAAATTAAAAAAAAAAATTTTAATTTTTAAAAAATTTTTGGTTTTTTATAAAACCTTAACAACTTTAACACTGCTAAAAAATGTATGACAACATAATTTAAAGGTTATTTTATTCCCGATACTTAAATGTTTTTGTAAATGTAATCACAGAGCTAATTCTCGAGTTATTCTAAATTATATGGCGTAACCTTCTTTTTTTAATATTACGGCATATCTCGAGAACTATGCATAGGATTAAAAAAGTAGATATACAGTTCGAATCAGGGTATCGAGTATACTAGAAATCAATTTTATTTTGGCAGCACCAAAATTATTGTAGGCCTGTGTTATATAAAAATGTTAGATTTTAATCAGAGTTCACAAAGAAACGAATATTACAAAACGAAACTCTAGCATTCGTTTCGTTGCGATTCTTTACACTGTACAACAAAATCGAACTTCTTTTAAAAATAGAAGGGACCAAAAAAACATACATGTGTATAAGCGTTTCGAAGGTTTATATGTGGATTTATCTCGAAAGGGGCCTTTTTCCTTGTTTTTAAATTTTGTTTGTAAATCAGCATAGGTAACCATGTGAATCGTCTATTTTAGGTACTTCCAATGTTCAGCAAACTTATGTAAAACACTATGGGGAATATTTTTGTGGAACATTTTAGCCCTCTAAGTCTTCAACTTATAAGTTTTTTTTTTTTTGTTCTTTTTAAATTAGCGGTAAAAAAAATCACTAATTAGAAATTTACTGAACATTTCATATACCGAAAATAGTTTTTGATCGATGCCAAATAAAAGAATTAATAACTATTAACAATAGAGAAAATTGTTGCCGCCGTCAACAAAGGGTTAATTCCAGCAATCATTTCTCTTTAATATTTTTCAATTTCGTATAACATACATATATTATTATATACGTACATACATACGTACATCGTATGTTTTTACAGCTTTAGTTTTTTGCCTCAGCCAAGTACATAAATAAATATGTGCATAAGCTAACGGTCACTTACCGTTTGACAAAAAATAAGTAGACAAGAAGAAATCTTAATATTGAAATTTAGTTGAGTTTCAAAAGCGAGGCAAATAACTAATAAATTTTAAAGCTCTACCTCTACCTCTAATTTACCTTTTATAATTTATTAATTGTGAAATACATTATTATAATAAAAAATAAAAATAAATAAAAAGAAAGGTTTTAATTAAAGGTATTAGTGCTATTAAAAATTAGTTTCCTTGATCTCAACAAGTCTTTAAAATTTATTAATCTTTAAAGTAAAAACATAAAGTTGTTAACCATATTAAAATATGGAAATGGAGAAAACCATCATAGGCCACAGCTGCAATAAGTGTGTCCAGTTGGATAATGACCAAATGGTAATGTGTGACACATGTGATAAATGGTATCACTACACCTGTGTAGGAGTGGATAATAATGTGGCTAATTATAGTTGGAACTGCGATTTATGCGAACCCATAACAGCCACCACTACCACTTCAAACAATACTGTAGGTCAGACTCTTCCGAGCTCATCTTCATCACCCGTCATAATTCCAACAGTCACTACAGCGTTTGCTATAAGTGCCACAAGCAGTCTATCCCCAGGCATGTCACAGCCGACACAAAATATGGTAAACGTCACAGGTATACATCCTCATGATGCCTTTACAACAAGTGCGATCACATCTGTAAATGCACCGCTGTTCACATATACGGCATCGCCGTCAACGAATTTATTCAACACTTTACAGCAACAAACGCGAATGAGTACCTACGTCCAAAGTACGATGAATAAAATTGACGCTTTACAAAGGCAACAAATGCATACAGCTCCAGCATCAATAGCTCAATATGCACGTGTAAGACAGCCAGTTACATTGCCTATTACTTCACAGCAAGAACAAGTGATGGTGAACAATCACGCACAAAGTTCAATAAGCACGAAGGATAACTCTGACTATTCACAACTGCAAAAAATGCTACAACTACAGCGCTTAGAAGAAGAAAGGAAAATCCAACAACAGTTTTTGGAACGTAAGTACGAAATATTAGCTAAAAATATCGACTCGCCTATGGAGCAAATTAGCCCCTATGGTTTTGGTGTTAATCATCAAACGAGTGCACAAGTACACTCTGCAAGTGGTTCGACAAGTACTGCACAAATACTGCCGGCAAGTGGCGTGGTAAATAATACGCATATACTATATCCAGGTGGGATGATAAATAATACACCAATAATGCCCACAAGTCGCTTTGTAAATAGTGAGCCATCATACAGTATGCAAGAGTTTAACCCTACACCTTCACAACTAGCAGCTAGAGGCTCAATACCACGCGAACTCCCTATTTTCAATGGCGACCCAGATGACTGGCCAATTTTTATTAATAGTTTCCAGAATAGCACAGCTATTGCCGGGTTTTCTAATGCTGAAAATTTGGTACGCCTTCAGAACGCTTTAAGAGGAAAAGCGAGAGAGATGGTCAAAAGTAAATTGCTTTTACCAGCACTTGTCCCGAATATAATTGAGACGCTTCGTATGTGTTTTGGCCGCCCAGAATATATTTTGGAGCGTGTAATAAACAAAGCAAGAGCTATGCCACGTCCCCGAGAAAGACTCGAATCAATAATTGAGTTCGCTCTGAGCGTCCAAAATATATGCGCGACAATGGAATCATGTGGACTACAATCTCACCTCAACAATCCTTTACTAGTAAAGGAACTCGTGGATAAACTACCAAATCAGCATAAGCTAAATTGGGCCATGCAGCAGATAGATGAAAAAGTTCCAGTTATAAAAGGATTTAGTGACTGGCTTTATCAAATTGCGGAAGCAGCCAGCAAAGTCGTAACACCAAGCTTTGGTAAAAGCAACGCCACCGTGTATACTCACGCAAAAGTCAAAACTCACGACAATAAAATGTGCATCGTTTGCAAAATTAACTCACATAAAGTCCAGCATTGTGACCACTTTAAAAGCTTGCAGTTAAATAGAAAATGGGACATCGTAAAGATCAACAATTTGTGCCGTCAGTGTCTAAACACACATAAAGGTAAATGCCATAAAAACAAAGAATGTGGCATATTGGGATGCAAGTATAAACACCATCCACTGCTACATAGAGAGTGCAACGACCAGTCAGCCTCACAAACTGTAAGTACAAACCGAATTTATGATATACAGCGGAACGTACAAATTAACACGCACCAATATGATGCTAATGATAATCCATTTTTTCGTATATTGCCAATCCGCATTCACCTAAAGGAAAACATTATTAATACCTTTGCCTTTTTAGACGAAGGTTCCTCCGTCACTTTAGTGGACCGTAGCATATTTAATAACATGTCTCTCGAAGGAACATCTGACCCTCTTTGTCTGCAATGGACAGGTGGCACCACCCGTGTAGAAAATGATTCGATCAGAATATCTTTAAAAGTATCCAATATTTACAACAACGCTAAGTTTACGCTTTCAAATGTACACACCGTCAACCGTTTAGAGCTACCAACTCAATCTGTAAATATGTCCGAAATGGCGAAGAAATTTCCGTATTTAAGAAATATTCCTATACAATCTTATAATAATGCAAAGCCCATGATTTTAATTGGTGTAAATAATTGGAAATTGGCCGTCCCAATAAAAATACGCGAAGGTAGTGGACAACAGCCAATAGCCACTAAGACAAGGCTCGGATGGGCAATACAAGGCGGCGAAGTGAGTACTCCAATGCAACATATTTTGAATATACACACGTGTACCTGTCAAAAACGCTATGAAGAGTTACACGATGTTGTAAAAGATTACTTTAAATTGGAGACGCCTACTTCAGCAAGTCCACATGACATTGCTAATTCTGGTGCACTTGATACACTTAAATCTTCATGCCAGTACATAGATGGACAATACGAAGTTGGCTTAATATGGAAAAATAACGACGTGCAACTACCCGAAAGCTACGACACCGCACTGAGTCGGCTAATGTGCCTCCGCAGAAAATTCGGTACAAATTCATCACTTCAACAAAAAATGCAAACTCAAATAGACAATTTGTTACAAAAAGGCTATGCTAAAAAGCTAAGCCCTGCAGAAATAGCGCTTCCTAGGAAAAAGGTATGGTACTTACCGATCTTTATCACCTTAAATCCTAATAAGCCCAATAAAATACGCCTCGTGTGGGATGCTGCCGCTAAGACAAATGGCACCTCACTGAACGATTTTATGTACACTGGTCCAGATTTACTCAAGCCTCTAGTCGATATTCTCCTCGCATTCCGCATAGGAAAAGTTGCAATTTGTGGGGATATCAGCGAAATGTTCCACAGAATCAATGTCCGGGAAAGCGATATGCACGCCCAGCGGTTTCTATGGTGGGACAAAGACGACGACTTATATCAGCCAAGCACATACGTTATGCGCGCGTTAACCTTTGGCATAAATTGTGCTCCCTGCATCGCTCATTATATTCGTGACGTTAATGCAGAAAAGTTTAAAACACAATTTCCTCGAGCTGTAGAAGCAATTCAAAACTACCACTACGTCGATGACTTCATTGACAGTGAAGATACCGAAGAAAGTGCCGCCTATCTCGCAAAAGAAGTAGCAGCAATTCACGCAGCTGCGGGCTTTAACATACGCAATTGGGCTTCTAATTCAAGTTACGTTTTAAGCCAGTTGTCCAACATATCTAAAGAATCTCAAGATGCCAAACAATGGGGAGCCACAGAAAAGGTTTTGGGTATGTATTGGGACCCAGTTAATGATGTTTTCAAATATCTATGCAGATTTGCACGCCTAAGACGAAATGTAATTGCCGAAGATATTGTACCAACCAAACGAGAGTGCCTTCAAGTCTTGATGTCCATCTTTGACCCATTAGGCTTCCTGTCGTGTTACACTATTGGTCTTAAAATCCTGCTCCAAGAAGTTTGGCGTTCAAGTATTGGGTGGGACGAGCAATTAAGCGAAGTCCTGGGCACAAGGTGGCGTCAATGGAAAGCCACAATACCTCTCATCATGGATGCCGCAATCCCACGTTGCTATTCTCCATTACTGCACAATGCTGAAAGTGTCGAACTGCATACATTTGTCGACGCCAGTGAATATGCTTACTCCGCCGTAAGCTATCTGCTCGTAAAAAGGGATGGCGTTGCAACAGTCACCCTCATAGCCGCTAAATCCAAAGTAGCGCCCCTTAAACCTCTGTCAATACCGAGGATGGAATTACAAGCAGCACTACTTGGCGTCCGACTGGCAAGTAAAATAAAACAAATCCGTCGTCTACCCATAAGTTCAAATCTTTGGTGGTCAGACTCTAAGACCGTGTTACAGTGGCTCCACATGGATCCAAGAAAATTGCAACAATTCGTTATGTACCGCGTAGGCGAGATTTTGGAGCATTCAAACGTTGACGAATGGAGGTGGATACCTACAAAAATAAACCCGGCTGATATTGCCACGAAAACGACCGCAAAAAAAGATATTGATTTATGGCTTAGTGGCCCTGAGTTTCTGCGTAACGACAAATGTGAATGGCCTAAATGTGATGACCTAGGTCCGCCTGACACTACTGAAGTAAGACGCCACGTACTAATAGTTGACGCAAGAAACAAACATTACGATTGTTTGAATGTAGAATACTTTTCAAAATGGAAACGACTTTATAGAGCAGTGGCAACGTTCATTTTATATATAACTAAACTAAGATGCGCAAAGCAACAAGTAGTAGCTCCATGCAGCATCAATTATGAGATGATTCAACAAGCACAGCGCTTCGTTATCACAATAACACAGCAAAGCGAGTTTCATCAAGAAATCGTCACTCTGAGGCATCGTCAAAACGTCGAAAAGACAAGTAAGTTGCACCCATTAAATGTATATTTAGACGAATACGGAATTATAAGGTGTCGCAATCGAATTACACGCCTCAACAATCACGAAAATGAAATAGTTTTGCCAACTGACCACCACGTCACCTTTCTTATAGTGCGTTCATTTCACGAAGAATTTCACCATCAATTTCACGAAGCCATAATAAACAAAATAAAATGTCAATATTACATATTTCGTTTACGCGTATTATACAAGAAAGTACGTGCATCATGCCAAATATGCAAAAATAATTCGGCTATTCCGCAACCGCCACAAATGGCCCCACTTCCTGCAGCTCGCTTGGGGGCATTTCAACGCCCTTTTACGTTCGTCGGCATTGATTATTTCGGTCCTTTACTGGTATCTGTTGGAAGAAGGCGCGAAAAAAGGTGGGGCGTGGTATTCACTTGCCTTACTGTGCGTGCCATCCATATAGAAATATCACACAGTTTGGACACAAGCTCGTGTATTTTGTGCATACGAAACTTTGTCGCCAGGCGTGGAACGCCTCGAGAAATATACACGGACAACGGCACGAACTTTAAAGCAGCTGCAAAGATCCTAAATGAAAATATAAATCATATAAAATATTCAAACATATCCTCAGCTTTCGACGAAATAAAATGGATATTTAACCCACCTAGTGCCCCCCATATGGGCGGAGCCTGGGAAAGACTCATAAGATCAGTAAAAAACGTTTTGTACAGCTTGTACCCCAGTCTTAAATTTAATGACGAAACCCTAAAAAGTGCACTGTGCGAGATAGAATCGATAATTAATTCTCGGCCGTTAACATTTGTCTCAGTAGACCACGAAGATGATGATGCCATAACTCCTAACCACTTGTTACTCGGCTCCTGCGATGGCTACAAACCCTTTTTCAATGAATATGATAATCTACGTCAGCGATGGCATCAGACGCAATCATTTGCAGATCTCTTTTGGCAACGCTGGTTGAAGGAATACATCCCTATAATTTCTCGCAGAACTAAGTGGTTCGAAAAGGTACCACCCGTATCGATTGGCGCCATAGTAATTATCGCCGATGAAAATTTACCTCGAAGATGCTGGCCTAAGGGTAAAGTTATTGACGTCATGATGGCAAAAGATGGTCAAGCGCGAAGTGCCACAGTCAAGACACAGTTTGGTGTAATGCAAAGGCCAATAACAAAAATAGCTGTTCTAAACGTCGGCAATGAATAAGTGCAAGCTCGAATACAACTCGCTTACGGGTCGGGGAATGTTGCCGCCGTCAACAAAGGGTTAATTCCAGCAATCATTTCTCTTTAATATTTTTCAATTTCGTATAACATACATATATTATTATATACGTACATACATACGTACATCGTATGTTTTTACAGCTTTAGTTTTTTGCCTCAGCCAAGTACATAAATAAATATGTGCATAAGCTAACGGTCACTTACCGTTTGACAAAAAATAAGTAGACAAGAAGAAATCTTAATATTGAAATTTAGTTGAGTTTCAAAAGCGAGGCAAATAACTAATAAATTTTAAAGCTCTACCTCTACCTCTAATTTACCTTTTATAATTTATTAATTGTGAAATACATTATTATAATAAAAAATAAAAATAAATAAAAAGAAAGGTTTTAATTAAAGGTATTAGTGCTATTAAAAATTAGTTTCCTTGATCTCAACTTATTTTTTGTCAAACGGTAAGTGACCGTTAGCTTATGCACATATTTATTTATGTACTTGGCTGAGGCAAAAAACTAAAGCTGTAAAAACATACGATGTACGTATGTATGTACGTATATAATAATATATGTATGTTATACGAAATTGAAAAATATTAAAGAGAAATGATTGCTGGAATTAACCCTTTGTTGACGGCGGCAACATTCCCCGACCCGTAAGCGAGTTGTATTCGAGCTTGCACTTATTCATTGCCGACGTTTAGAACAGCTATTTTTGTTATTGGCCTTTGCATTACACCAAACTGTGTCTTGACTGTGGCACTTCGCGCTTGACCATCTTTTGCCATCATGACGTCAATAACTTTACCCTTAGGCCAGCGTCTTCGAGGTAAATTTTCATCGGCGATAATTACTATGGCGCCAATCGATACGGGTGGTACCTTTTCGAACCACTTAGTTCTGCGAGAAATTATAGGGATGTATTCCTTCAACCAGCGTTGCCAAAAGAGATCTGCAAATGATTGCGTCTGATGCCATCGCTGACGTAGATTATCATATTCATTGAAAAAGGGTTTGTAGCCATCGCAGGAGCCGAGTAACAAGTGGTTAGGAGTTATGGCATCATCATCTTCGTGGTCTACTGAGACAAATGTTAACGGCCGAGAATTAATTATCGATTCTATCTCGCACAGTGCACTTTTTAGGGTTTCGTCATTAAATTTAAGACTGGGGTACAAGCTGTACAAAACGTTTTTTACTGATCTTATGAGTCTTTCCCAGGCTCCGCCCATATGGGGGGCACTAGGTGGGTTAAATATCCATTTTATTTCGTCGAAAGCTGAGGATATGTTTGAATATTTTATATGATTTATATTTTCATTTAGGATCTTTGCAGCTGCTTTAAAGTTCGTGCCGTTGTCCGTGTATATTTCTCGAGGCGTTCCACGCCTGGCGACAAAGTTTCGTATGCACAAAATACACGAGCTTGTGTCCAAACTGTGTGATACTTCTATATGGATGGCACGCACAGTAAGGCAAGTGAATACCACGCCCCACCTTTTTTCGCGCCTTCTTCCAACAGATACCAGTAAAGGACCGAAATAATCAATGCCGACGAACGTAAAAGGGCGTTGAAATGCCCCCAAGCGAGCTGCAGGAAGTGGGGCCATTTGTGGCGGTTGCGGAATAGCCGAATTATTTTTGCATATTTGGCATGATGCACGTACTTTCTTGTATAATACGCGTAAACGAAATATGTAATATTGACATTTTATTTTGTTTATTATGGCTTCGTGAAATTGATGGTGAAATTCTTCGTGAAATGAACGCACTATAAGAAAGGTGACGTGGTGGTCAGTTGGCAAAACTATTTCATTTTCGTGATTGTTGAGGCGTGTAATTCGATTGCGACACCTTATAATTCCGTATTCGTCTAAATATACATTTAATGGGTGCAACTTACTTGTCTTTTCGACGTTTTGACGATGCCTCAGAGTGACGATTTCTTGATGAAACTCGCTTTGCTGTGTTATTGTGATAACGAAGCGCTGTGCTTGTTGAATCATCTCATAATTGATGCTGCATGGAGCTACTACTTGTTGCTTTGCGCATCTTAGTTTAGTTATATATAAAATGAACGTTGCCACTGCTCTATAAAGTCGTTTCCATTTTGAAAAGTATTCTACATTCAAACAATCGTAATGTTTGTTTCTTGCGTCAACTATTAGTACGTGGCGTCTTACTTCAGTAGTGTCAGGCGGACCTAGGTCATCACATTTAGGCCATTCACATTTGTCGTTACGCAGAAACTCAGGGCCACTAAGCCATAAATCAATATCTTTTTTTGCGGTCGTTTTCGTGGCAATATCAGCCGGGTTTATTTTTGTAGGTATCCACCTCCATTCGTCAACGTTTGAATGCTCCAAAATCTCGCCTACGCGGTACATAACGAATTGTTGCAATTTTCTTGGATCCATGTGGAGCCACTGTAACACGGTCTTAGAGTCTGACCACCAAAGATTTGAACTTATGGGTAGACGACGGATTTGTTTTATTTTACTTGCCAGTCGGACGCCAAGTAGTGCTGCTTGTAATTCCATCCTCGGTATTGACAGAGGTTTAAGGGGCGCTACTTTGGATTTAGCGGCTATGAGGGTGACTGTTGCAACGCCATCCCTTTTTACGAGCAGATAGCTTACGGCGGAGTAAGCATATTCACTGGCGTCGACAAATGTATGCAGTTCGACACTTTCAGCATTGTGCAGTAATGGAGAATAGCAACGTGGGATTGCGGCATCCATGATGAGAGGTATTGTGGCTTTCCATTGACGCCACCTTGTGTCCAGGACTTCGCTTAATTGCTCGTCCCACCCAATACTTGAACGCCAAACTTCTTGGAGCAGGATTTTAAGACCAATAGTGTAACACGACAGGAAGCCTAATGGGTCAAAGATGGACATCAAGACTTGAAGGCACTCTCGTTTGGTTGGTACAATATCTTCGGCAATTACATTTCGTCTTAGGCGTGCAAATCTGCATAGATATTTGAAAACATCATTAACTGGGTCCCAATACATACCCAAAACCTTTTCTGTGGCTCCCCATTGTTTGGCATCTTGAGATTCTTTAGATATGTTGGACAACTGGCTTAAAACGTAACTTGAATTAGAAGCCCAATTGCGTATGTTAAAGCCCGCAGCTGCGTGAATTGCTGCTACTTCTTTTGCGAGATAGGCGGCACTTTCTTCGGTATCTTCACTGTCAATGAAGTCATCGACGTAGTGGTAGTTTTGAATTGCTTCTACAGCTCGAGGAAATTGTGTTTTAAACTTTTCTGCATTAACGTCACGAATATAATGAGCGATGCAGGGAGCACAATTTATGCCAAAGGTTAACGCGCGCATAACGTATGTGCTTGGCTGATATAAGTCGTCGTCTTTGTCCCACCATAGAAACCGCTGGGCGTGCATATCGCTTTCCCGGACATTGATTCTGTGGAACATTTCGCTGATATCCCCACAAATTGCAACTTTTCCTATGCGGAATGCGAGGAGAATATCGACTAGAGGCTTGAGTAAATCTGGACCAGTGTACATAAAATCGTTCAGTGAGGTGCCATTTGTCTTAGCGGCAGCATCCCACACGAGGCGTATTTTATTGGGCTTATTAGGATTTAAGGTGATAAAGATCGGTAAGTACCATACCTTTTTCCTAGGAAGCGCTATTTCTGCAGGGCTTAGCTTTTTAGCATAGCCTTTTTGTAACAAATTGTCTATTTGAGTTTGCATTTTTTGTTGAAGTGATGAATTTGTACCGAATTTTCTGCGGAGGCACATTAGCCGACTCAGTGCGGTGTCGTAGCTTTCGGGTAGTTGCACGTCGTTATTTTTCCATATTAAGCCAACTTCGTATTGTCCATCTATGTACTGGCATGAAGATTTAAGTGTATCAAGTGCACCAGAATTAGCAATGTCATGTGGACTTGCTGAAGTAGGCGTCTCCAATTTAAAGTAATCTTTTACAACATCGTGTAACTCTTCATAGCGTTTTTGACAGGTACACGTGTGTATATTCAAAATATGTTGCATTGGAGTACTCACTTCGCCGCCTTGTATTGCCCATCCGAGCCTTGTCTTAGTGGCTATTGGCTGTTGTCCACTACCTTCGCGTATTTTTATTGGGACGGCCAATTTCCAATTATTTACACCAATTAAAATCATGGGCTTTGCATTATTATAAGATTGTATAGGAATATTTCTTAAATACGGAAATTTCTTCGCCATTTCGGACATATTTACAGATTGAGTTGGTAGCTCTAAACGGTTGACGGTGTGTACATTTGAAAGCGTAAACTTAGCGTTGTTGTAAATATTGGATACTTTTAAAGATATTCTGATCGAATCATTTTCTACACGGGTGGTGCCACCTGTCCATTGCAGACAAAGAGGGTCAGATGTTCCTTCGAGAGACATGTTATTAAATATGCTACGGTCCACTAAAGTGACGGAGGAACCTTCGTCTAAAAAGGCAAAAGTATTAATAATGTTTTCCTTTAGGTGAATGCGGATTGGCAATATACGAAAAAATGGATTATCATTAGCATCATGTTGGTGCGTGTTAATTTGTACGTTCCGCTGTATATCATAAATTCGGTTTGTACTTACAGTTTGTGAGGCTGACTGGTCGTTGCACTCTCTATGTAGCAGTGGATGGTGTTTATACTTGCATCCCAATATGCCACATTCTTTGTTTTTATGGCATTTACCTTTATGTGTGTTTAGACACTGACGGCACAAATTGTTGATCTTTACGATGTCCCATTTTCTATTTAACTGCAAGCTTTTAAAGTGGTCACAATGCTGGACTTTATGTGAGTTAATTTTGCAAACGATGCACATTTTATTGTCGTGAGTTTTTACTTTTGCGTGAGTATACACGGTGGCGTTGCTTTTACCAAAGCTTGGTGTTACGACTTTGCTGGCTGCTTCCGCAATTTGATAAAGCCAGTCACTAAATCCTTTTATAACTGGAACTTTTTCATCTATCTGCTGCATGGCCCAATTTAGCTTATGCTGATTTGGTAGTTTATCCACGAGTTCCTTTATATTATTTTAATTCAGTCAAATGGAAACACAATTAATTAAGCACATGTGTATGCTTAGAGTGTAACAGAAAAAATTAATTAAAACAGAAAATGATTTATATGTATCTATCTACCCCCAAATTTTATTTACTTCGGTTAGATGATTTTCAAAATTATCTACCTTAGACTTGAGTTTTTCCTTTATCGTTTTACAAAATTAAGAATGATGACTTTTATAACGATTTCTATTATTTATTAAAACTTCAATATAAATAAAAATAATAAGTTATCAAACCTTGAAACTAAAAAAAAAAAAAAAAAAAAAAAAAAAAAAAAAAAAAAAAAAAAAAAAAAAAAAAAAAATAAAAATTAGTTTCCTTGATCTCAACAAGTCGGTAAGTGACCGTTAGCTTATGCACATATTTATTTATGTACTTGGCTGAGGCAAAAAACTAAAGCTGTAAAAACATACGATGTACGTATGTATGTACGTATATAATAATATATGTATGTTATACGAAATTGAAAAATATTAAAGAGAAATGATTGCTGGAATTAACCCTTTGTTGACGGCGGCAACATTCCCCGACCCGTAAGCGAGTTGTATTCGAGCTTGCACTTATTCATTGCCGACGTTTAGAACAGCTATTTTTGTTATTGGCCTTTGCATTACACCAAACTGTGTCTTGACTGTGGCACTTCGCGCTTGACCATCTTTTGCCATCATGACGTCAATAACTTTACCCTTAGGCCAGCATCTTCGAGGTAAATTTTCATCGGCGATAATTACTATGGCGCCAATCGATACGGGTGGTACCTTTTCGAACCACTTAGTTCTGCGAGAAATTATAGGGATGTATTCCTTCAACCAGCGTTGCCAAAAGAGATCTGCAAATGATTGCGTCTGATGCCATCGCTGACGTAGATTATCATATTCATTGAAAAAGGGTTTGTAGCCATCGCAGGAGCCGAGTAACAAGTGGTTAGGAGTTATGGCATCATCATCTTCGTGGTCTACTGAGACAAATGTTAACGGCCGAGAATTAATTATCGATTCTATCTCGCACAGTGCACTTTTTAGGGTTTCGTCATTAAATTTAAGACTGGGGTACAAGCTGTACAAAACGTTTTTTACTGATCTTATGAGTCTTTCCCAGGCTCCGCCCATATGGGGGGCACTAGGTGGGTTAAATATCCATTTTATTTCGTCGAAAGCTGAGGATATGTTTGAATATTTTATATGATTTATATTTTCATTTAGGATCTTTGCAGCTGCTTTAAAGTTCGTGCCGTTGTCCGTGTATATTTCTCGAGGCGTTCCACGCCTGGCGACAAAGTTTCGTATGCACAAAATACACGAGCTTGTGTCCAAACTGTGTGATACTTCTATATGGATGGCACGCACAGTAAGGCAAGTGAATACCACGCCCCACCTTTTTTCGCGCCTTCTTCCAACAGATACCAGTAAAGGACCGAAATAATCAATGCCGACGAACGTAAAAGGGCGTTGAAATGCCCCCAAGCGAGCTGCAGGAAGTGGGGCCATTTGTGGCGGTTGCGGAATAGCCGAATTATTTTTGCATATTTGGCATGATGCACGTACTTTCTTGTATAATACGCGTAAACGAAATATGTAATATTGACATTTTATTTTGTTTATTATGGCTTCGTGAAATTGATGGTGAAATTCTTCGTGAAATGAACGCACTATAAGAAAGGTGACGTGGTGGTCAGTTGGCAAAACTATTTCATTTTCGTGATTGTTGAGGCGTGTAATTCGATTGCGACACCTTATAATTCCGTATTCGTCTAAATATACATTTAATGGGTGCAACTTACTTGTCTTTTCGACGTTTTGACGATGCCTCAGAGTGACGATTTCTTGATGAAACTCGCTTTGCTGTGTTATTGTGATAACGAAGCGCTGTGCTTGTTGAATCATCTCATAATTGATGCTGCATGGAGCTACTACTTGTTGCTTTGCGCATCTTAGTTTAGTTATATATAAAATGAACGTTGCCACTGCTCTATAAAGTCGTTTCCATTTTGAAAAGTATTCTACATTCAAACAATCGTAATGTTTGTTTCTTGCGTCAACTATTAGTACGTGGCGTCTTACTTCAGTAGTGTCAGGCGGACCTAGGTCATCACATTTAGGCCATTCACATTTGTCGTTACGCAGAAACTCAGGGCCACTAAGCCATAAATCAATATCTTTTTTTGCGGTCGTTTTCGTGGCAATATCAGCCGGGTTTATTTTTGTAGGTATCCACCTCCATTCGTCAACGTTTGAATGCTCCAAAATCTCGCCTACGCGGTACATAACGAATTGTTGCAATTTTCTTGGATCCATGTGGAGCCACTGTAACACGGTCTTAGAGTCTGACCACCAAAGATTTGAACTTATGGGTAGACGACGGATTTGTTTTATTTTACTTGCCAGTCGGACGCCAAGTAGTGCTGCTTGTAATTCCATCCTCGGTATTGACAGAGGTTTAAGGGGCGCTACTTTGGATTTAGCGGCTATGAGGGTGACTGTTGCAACGCCATCCCTTTTTACGAGCAGATAGCTTACGGCGGAGTAAGCATATTCACTGGCGTCGACAAATGTATGCAGTTCGACACTTTCAGCATTGTGCAGTAATGGAGAATAGCAACGTGGGATTGCGGCATCCATGATGAGAGGTATTGTGGCTTTCCATTGACGCCACCTTGTGCCCAGGACTTCGCTTAATTGCTCGTCCCACCCAATACTTGAACGCCAAACTTCTTGGAGCAGGATTTTAAGACCAATAGTGTAACACGACAGGAAGCCTAATGGGTCAAAGATGGACATCAAGACTTGAAGGCACTCTCGTTTGGTTGGTACAATATCTTCGGCAATTACATTTCGTCTTAGGCGTGCAAATCTGCATAGATATTTGAAAACATCATTAACTGGGTCCCAATACATACCCAAAACCTTTTCTGTGGCTCCCCATTGTTTGGCATCTTGAGATTCTTTAGATATGTTGGACAACTGGCTTAAAACGTAACTTGAATTAGAAGCCCAATTGCGTATGTTAAAGCCCGCAGCTGCGTGAATTGCTGCTACTTCTTTTGCGAGATAGGCGGCACTTTCTTCGGTATCTTCACTGTCAATGAAGTCATCGACGTAGTGGTAGTTTTGAATTGCTTCTACAGCTCGAGGAAATTGTGTTTTAAACTTTTCTGCATTAACGTCACGAATATAATGAGCGATGCAGGGAGCACAATTTATGCCAAAGGTTAACGCGCGCATAACGTATGTGCTTGGCTGATATAAGTCGTCGTCTTTGTCCCACCATAGAAACCGCTGGGCGTGCATATCGCTTTCCCGGACATTGATTCTGTGGAACATTTCGCTGATATCCCCACAAATTGCAACTTTTCCTATGCGGAATGCGAGGAGAATATCGACTAGAGGCTTGAGTAAATCTGGACCAGTGTACATAAAATCGTTCAGTGAGGTGCCATTTGTCTTAGCGGCAGCATCCCACACGAGGCGTATTTTATTGGGCTTATTAGGATTTAAGGTGATAAAGATCGGTAAGTACCATACCTTTTTCCTAGGAAGCGCTATTTCTGCAGGAAACTAATTTTTAATAGCACTAATACCTTTAATTAAAACCTTTCTTTTTATTTATTTTTATTTTTTATTATAATAATGTATTTCACAATTAATAAATTATAAAAGGTAAATTAGAGGTAGAGGTAGAGCTTTAAAATTTATTAGTTTCCTTGATCTCAACAAGTCTTTAAAATTTATTAGTTATTTGCCTCGCTTTTGAAACTCAACTCATAATTGATGCTGCATGGAGCTACTACTTGTTGCTTTGCGCATCTTAGTTTAGTTATATATAAAATGAACGTTGCCACTGCTCTATAAAGTCGTTTCCATTTTGAAAAGTATTCTACATTCAAACAATCGTAATGTTTGTTTCTTGCGTCAACTATTAGTACGTGGCGTCTTACTTCAGTAGTGTCAGGCGGACCTAGGTCATCACATTTAGGCCATTCACATTTGTCGTTACGCAGAAACTCAGGGCCACTAAGCCATAAATCAATATCTTTTTTTGCGGTCGTTTTCGTGGCAATATCAGCCGGGTTTATTTTTGTAGGTATCCACCTCCATTCGTCAACGTTTGAATGCTCCAAAATCTCGCCTACGCGGTACATAACGAATTGTTGCAATTTTCTTGGATCCATGTGGAGCCACTGTAACACGGTCTTAGAGTCTGACCACCAAAGATTTGAACTTATGGGTAGACGACGGATTTGTTTTATTTTACTTGCCAGTCGGACGCCAAGTAGTGCTGCTTGTAATTCCATCCTCGGTATTGACAGAGGTTTAAGGGGCGCTACTTTGGATTTAGCGGCTATGAGGGTGACTGTTGCAACGCCATCCCTTTTTACGAGCAGATA
Organism: Thelaira solivaga; assembly: GCA_947397855.1. Lineage (NCBI taxonomy): Eukaryota > Metazoa > Arthropoda > Insecta > Diptera > Tachinidae > Thelaira > Thelaira solivaga. The sequence continues at coordinate 65,053,611 of OX377613.1, forward strand.
GCTTACGGCGGAGTAAGCATATTCACTGGCGTCGACAAATGTATGCAGTTCGACACTTTCAGCATTGTGCAGTAATGGAGAATAGCAACGTGGGATTGCGGCATCCATGATGAGAGGTATTGTGGCTTTCCATTGACGCCACCTTGTGTCCAGGACTTCGCTTAATTGCTCGTCCCACCCAATACTTGAACGCCAAACTTCTTGGAGCAGGATTTTAAGACCAATAGTGTAACACGACAGGAAGCCTAATGGGTCAAAGATGGACATCAAGACTTGAAGGCACTCTCGTTTGGTTGGTACAATATCTTCGGCAATTACATTTCGTCTTAGGCGTGCAAATCTGCATAGATATTTGAAAACATCATTAACTGGGTCCCAATACATACCCAAAACCTTTTCTGTGGCTCCCCATTGTTTGGCATCTTGAGATTCTTTAGATATGTTGGACAACTGGCTTAAAACGTAACTTGAATTAGAAGCCCAATTGCGTATGTTAAAGCCCGCAGCTGCGTGAATTGCTGCTACTTCTTTTGCGAGATAGGCGGCACTTTCTTCGGTATCTTCACTGTCAATGAAGTCATCGACGTAGTGGTAGTTTTGAATTGCTTCTACAGCTCGAGGAAATTGTGTTTTAAACTTTTCTGCATTAACGTCACGAATATAATGAGCGATGCAGGGAGCACAATTTATGCCAAAGGTTAACGCTCGCATAACGTATGTGCTTGGCTGATATAAGTCGTCGTCTTTGTCCCACCATAGAAACCGCTGGGCGTGCATATCGCTTTCCCGGACATTGATTCTGTGGAACATTTCGCTGATATCCCCACAAATTGCAACTTTTCCTATGCGGAATGCGAGGAGAATATCGACTAGAGGCTTGAGTAAATCTGGACCAGTGTACATAAAATCGTTCAGTGAGGTGCCATTTGTCTTAGCGGCAGCATCCCACACGAGGCGTATTTTATTGGGCTTATTAGGATTTAGGGTGATAAAGATCGGTAAGTACCATACCTTTTTCCTAGGAAGCGCTATTTCTGCAGGGCTTAGCTTTTTAGCATAGCCTTTTTGTAACAAATTGTCTATTTGAGTTTGCATTTTTTGTTGAAGTGATGAATTTGTACCGAATTTTCTGCGGAGGCACATTAGCCGACTCAGTGCGGTGTCGTAGCTTTCGGGTAGTTGCACGTCGTTATTTTTCCATATTAAGCCAACTTCGTATTGTCCATCTATGTACTGGCATGAAGATTTAAGTGTATCAAGTGCACCAGAATTAGCAATGTCATGTGGACTTGCTGAAGTAGGCGTCTCCAATTTAAAGTAATCTTTTACAACATCGTGTAACTCTTCATAGCGTTTTTGACAGGTACACGTGTGTATATTCAAAATATGTTGCATTGGAGTACTCACTTCGCCGCCTTGTATTGCCCATCCGAGCCTTGTCTTAGTGGCTATTGGCTGTTGTCCACTACCTTCGCGTATTTTTATTGGGACGGCCAATTTCCAATTATTTACACCAATTAAAATCATGGGCTTTGCATTATTATAAGATTGTATAGGAATATTTCTTAAATACGGAAATTTCTTCGCCATTTCGGACATATTTACAGATTGAGTTGGTAGCTCTAAACGGTTGACGGTGTGTACATTTGAAAGCGTAAACTTAGCGTTGTTGTAAATATTGGATACTTTTAAAGATATTCTGATCGAATCATTTTCTACACGGGTGGTGCCACCTGTCCATTGCAGACAAAGAGGGTCAGATGTTCCTTCGAGAGACATGTTATTAAATATGCTACGGTCCACTAAAGTGACGGAGGAACCTTCGTCTAAAAAGGCAAAGGTATTAATAATGTTTTCCTTTAGGTGAATGCGGATTGGCAATATACGAAAAAATGGATTATCATTAGCATCATATTGGTGCGTGTTAATTTGTACGTTCCGCTGTATATCATAAATTCGGTTTGTACTTACAGTTTGTGAGGCTGACTGGTCGTTGCACTCTCTATGTAGCAGTGGATGGTGTTTATACTTGCATCCCAATATGCCACATTCTTTGTTTTTATGGCATTTACCTTTATGTGTGTTTAGACACTGACGGCACAAATTGTTGATCTTTACGATGTCCCATTTTCTATTTAACTGCAAGCTTTTAAAGTGGTCACAATGCTGGACTTTATGTGAGTTAATTTTGCAAACGATGCACATTTTATTGTCGTGAGTTTTGACTTTTGCGTGAGTATACACGGTGGCGTTGCTTTTACCAAAGCTTGGTGTTACGACTTTGCTGGCTGCTTCCGCAATTTGATAAAGCCAGTCACTAAATCCTTTTATAACTGGAACTTTTTCATCTATCTGCTGCATGGCCCAATTTAGCTTATGCTGATTTGGTAGTTTATCCACGAGTTCCTTTACTAGTAAAGGATTGTTGAGGTGAGATTGTAGTCCACATGATTCCATTGTCGCGCATATATTTTGGACGCTCAGAGCGAACTCAATTATTGATTCGAGTCTTTCTCGGGGACGTGGCATAGCTCTTGCTTTGTTTATTACACGCTCCAAAATATATTCTGGGCGGCCAAAACACATACGAAGCGTCTCAATTATATTCGGGACAAGTGCTGGTAAAAGCAATTTACTTTTGACCATCTCTCTCGCTTTTCCTCTTAAAGCGTTCTGAAGGCGTACCAAATTTTCAGCATTAGAAAACCCGGCAATAGCTGTGCTATTCTGGAAACTATTAATAAAAATTGGCCAGTCATCTGGGTCGCCATTGAAAATAGGGAGTTCGCGTGGTATTGAGCCTCTAGCTGCTAGTTGTGAAGGTGTAGGGTTAAACTCTTGCATACTGTATGATGGCTCACTATTTACAAAGCGACTTGTGGGCATTATTGGTGTATTATTTATCATCCCACCTGGATATAGTATATGCGTATTATTTACCACGCCACTTGCCGGCAGTATTTGTGCAGTACTTGTCGAACCACTTGCAGAGTGTACTTGTGCACTCGTTTGATGATTAACACCAAAACCATAGGGGCTAATTTGCTCCATAGGCGAGTCGATATTTTTAGCTAATATTTCGTACTTACGTTCCAAAAACTGTTGTTGGATTTTCCTTTCTTCTTCTAAGCGCTGTAGTTGTAGCATTTTTTGCAGTTGTGAATAGTCAGAGTTATCCTTCGTGCTTATTGAACTTTGTGCGTGATTGTTCACCATCACTTGTTCTTGCTGTGAAGTAATAGGCAATGTAACTGGCTGTCTTACACGTGCATATTGAGCTATTGATGCTGGAGCTGTATGCATTTGTTGCCTTTGTAAAGCGTCAATTTTATTCATCGTACTTTGGACGTAGGTACTCATTCGCGTTTGTTGCTGTAAAGTGTTGAATAAATTCGTTGACGGCGATGCCGTATATGTGAACAGCGGTGCATTTACAGATGTGATCGCACTTGTTGTAAAGGCATCATGAGGATGTATACCTGTGACGTTTACCATATTTTGTGTCGGCTGTGACATGCCTGGGGATAGACTGCTTGTGGCACTTATAGCAAACGCTGTAGTGACTGTTGGAATTATGACGGGTGATGAAGATGAGCTCGGAAGAGTCTGACCTACAGTATTGTTTGAAGTGGTAGTGGTGGCTGTTATGGGTTCGCATAAATCGCAGTTCCAACTATAATTAGCCACATTATTATCCACTCCTACACAGGTGTAGTGATACCATTTATCACATGTGTCACACATTACCATTTGGTCATTATCCAACTGGACACACTTATTGCAGCTGTGGCCTATGATGGTTTTCTCCATTTCCATATTTTAATATGGTTAACAACTTTATGTTTTTACTTTAATTATTAATAAATTTTAAAGACTTGTTGAGATCAAGGAAACTAATTTTTAATAGCACTAATACCTTTAATTAAAACCTTTCTTTTTATTTATTTTTATTTTTTATTATAATAATGTATTTCACAATTAATAAATTATAAAAGGTAAATTAGAGGTAGAGGTAGAGCTTTAAAATTTATTAGTTATTTGCCTCGCTTTTGAAACTCAACTAAATTTCAATATTAAGATTTCTTCTTGTCTACTTATTTTTTGTCAAACGGTAAGTGACCGTTAGCTTATGCACATATTTATTTATGTACTTGGCTGAGGCAAAAAACTAAAGCTGTAAAAACATACGATGTACGTATGTATGTACGTATATAATAATATATGTATGTTATACGAAATTGAAAAATATTAAAGAGAAATGATTGCTGGAATTAACCCTTTGTTGACGGCGGCAACAATGTATTTCACAATTAATAAATTATAAAAGGTAAATTAGAGGTAGAGGTAGAGCTTTAAAATTTATTAGTTATTTGCCTCGCTTTTGAAACTCAACTAAATTTCAATATTAAGATTTCTTCTTGTCTACTTATTTTTTGTCAAACGGTAAGTGACCGTTAGCTTATGCACATATTTATTTATGTACTTGGCTGAGGCAAAAAACTAAAGCTGTAAAAACATACGATGTACGTATGTATGTACGTATATAATAATATATGTATGTTATACGAAATTGAAAAATATTAAAGAGAAATGATTGCTGGAATTAACCCTTTGTTGACGGCGGCAACATTCCCCGACCCGTAAGCGAGTTGTATTCGAGCTTGCACTTATTCATTGCCGACGTTTAGAACAGCTATTTTTGTTATTGGCCTTTGCATTACACCAAACTGTGTCTTGACTGTGGCACTTCGCGCTTGACCATCTTTTGCCATCATGACGTCAATAACTTTACCCTTAGGCCAGCGTCTTCGAGGTAAATTTTCATCGGCGATAATTACTATGGCGCCAATCGATACGGGTGGTACCTTTTCGAACCACTTAGTTCTGCGAGAAATTATAGGGATGTATTCCTTCAACCAGCGTTGCCAAAAGAGATCTGCAAATGATTGCGTCTGATGCCATCGCTGACGTAGATTATCATATTCATTGAAAAAGGGTTTGTAGCCATCGCAGGAGCCGAGTAACAAGTGGTTAGGAGTTATGGCATCATCATCTTCGTGGTCTACTGAGACAAATGTTAACGGCCGAGAATTAATTATCGATTCTATCTCGCACAGTGCACTTTTTAGGGTTTCGTCATTAAATTTAAGACTGGGGTACAAGCTGTACAAAACGTTTTTTACTGATCTTATGAGTCTTTCCCAGGCTCCGCCCATATGGGGGGCACTAGGTGGGTTAAATATCCATTTTATTTCGTCGAAAGCTGAGGATATGTTTGAATATTTTATATGATTTATATTTTCATTTAGGATCTTTGCAGCTGCTTTAAAGTTCGTGCCGTTGTCCGTGTATATTTCTCGAGGCGTTCCACGCCTGGCGACAAAGTTTCGTATGCACAAAATACACGAGCTTGTGTCCAAACTGTGTGATACTTCTATATGGATGGCACGCACAGTAAGGCAAGTGAATACCACGCCCCACCTTTTTTCGCGCCTTCTTCCAACAGATACCAGTAAAGGACCGAAATAATCAATGCCGACGAACGTAAAAGGGCGTTGAAATGCCCCCAAGCGAGCTGCAGGAAGTGGGGCCATTTGTGGCGGTTGCGGAATAGCCGAATTATTTTTGCATATTTGGCATGATGCACGTACTTTCTTGTATAATACGCGTAAACGAAATATGTAATATTGACATTTTATTTTGTTTATTATGGCTTCGTGAAATTGATGGTGAAATTCTTCGTGAAATGAACGCACTATAAGAAAGGTGACGTGGTGGTCAGTTGGCAAAACTATTTCATTTTCGTGATTGTTGAGGCGTGTAATTCGATTGCGACACCTTATAATTCCGTATTCGTCTAAATATACATTTAATGGGTGCAACTTACTTGTCTTTTCGACGTTTTGACGATGCCTCAGAGTGACGATTTCTTGATGAAACTCGCTTTGCTGTGTTATTGTGATAACGAAGCGCTGTGCTTGTTGAATCATCTCATATATATTGCTCGGGCGCCAAAAAAAAAAATAAAAATAAATAAAAAGAAAGGTTTTAATTAAAGGTATTAGTGCTATTAAAAATTAGTTTCCTTGATCTCAACAAGTCTTTAAAATTTATTAATCTTTAAAGTAAAAACATAAAGTTGTTAACCATATTAAAATATGGAAATGGAGAAAACCATCATAGGCCACAGCTGCAATAAGTGTGTCCAGTTGGATAATGACCAAATGGTAATGTGTGACACATGTGATAAATGGTATCACTACACCTGTGTAGGAGTGGATAATAATGTGGCTAATTATAGTTGGAACTGCGATTTATGCGAACCCATAACAGCCACCACTACCACTTCAAACAATACTGTAGGTCAGACTCTTCCGAGCTCATCTTCATCACCCGTCATAATTCCAACAGTCACTACAGCGTTTGCTATAAGTGCCACAAGCAGTCTATCCCCAGGCATGTCACAGCCGACACAAAATATGGTAAACGTCACAGGTATACATCCTCATGATGCCTTTACAACAAGTGCGATCACATCTGTAAATGCACCGCTGTTCACATATACGGCATCGCCGTCAACGAATTTATTCAACACTTTACAGCAACAAACGCGAATGAGTACCTACGTCCAAAGTACGATGAATAAAATTGACGCTTTACAAAGGCAACAAATGTATACAGCTCCAGCATCAATAGCTCAATATGCACGTGTAAGACAGCCAGTTACATTGCCTATTACTTCACAGCAAGAACAAGTGATGGTGAACAATCACGCACAAAGTTCAATAAGCACGAAGGATAACTCTGACTATTCACAACTGCAAAAAATGCTACAACTACAGCGCTTAGAAGAAGAAAGGAAAATCCAACAACAGTTTTTGGAACGTAAGTACGAAATATTAGCTAAAAATATCGACTCGCCTATGGAGCAAATTAGCCCCTATGGTTTTGGTGTTAATCATCAAACGAGTGCACAAGTACACTCTGCAAGTGGTTCGACAAGTACTGCACAAATACTGCCGGCAAGTGGCGTGGTAAATAATACGCATATACTATATCCAGGTGGGATGATAAATAATACACCAATAATGCCCACAAGTCGCTTTGTAAATAGTGAGCCATCATACAGTATGCAAGAGTTTAACCCTACACCTTCACAACTAGCAGCTAGAGGCTCAATACCACGCGAACTCCCTATTTTCAATGGCGACCCAGATGACTGGCCAATTTTTATTAATAGTTTCCAGAATAGCACAGCTATTGCCGGGTTTTCTAATGCTGAAAATTTGGTACGCCTTCAGAACGCTTTAAGAGGAAAAGCGAGAGAGATGGTCAAAAGTAAATTGCTTTTACCAGCACTTGTCCCGAATATAATTGAGACGCTTCGTATGTGTTTTGGCCGCCCAGAATATATTTTGGAGCGTGTAATAAACAAAGCAAGAGCTATGCCACGTCCCCGAGAAAGACTCGAATCAATAATTGAGTTCGCTCTGAGCGTCCAAAATATATGCGCGACAATGGAATCATGTGGACTACAATCTCACCTCAACAATCCTTTACTAGTAAAGGAACTCGTGGATAAACTACCAAATCAGCATAAGCTAAATTGGGCCATGCAGCAGATAGATGAAAAAGTTCCAGTTATAAAAGGATTTAGTGACTGGCTTTATCAAATTGCGGAAGCAGCCAGCAAAGTCGTAACACCAAGCTTTGGTAAAAGCAACGCCACCGTGTATACTCACGCAAAAGTCAAAACTCACGACAATAAAATGTGCATCGTTTGCAAAATTAACTCACATAAAGTCCAGCATTGTGACCACTTTAAAAGCTTGCAGTTAAATAGAAAATGGGACATCGTAAAGATCAACAATTTGTGCCGTCAGTGTCTAAACACACATAAAGGTAAATGCCATAAAAACAAAGAATGTGGCATATTGGGATGCAAGTATAAACACCATCCACTGCTACATAGAGAGTGCAACGACCAGTCAGCCTCACAAACTGTAAGTACAAACCGAATTTATGATATACAGCGGAACGTACAAATTAACACGCACCAATATGATGCTAATGATAATCCATTTTTTCGTATATTGCCAATCCGCATTCACCTAAAGGAAAACATTATTAATACCTTTGCCTTTTTAGACGAAGGTTCCTCCGTCACTTTAGTGGACCGTAGCATATTTAATAACATGTCTCTCGAAGGAACATCTGACCCTCTTTGTCTGCAATGGACAGGTGGCACCACCCGTGTAGAAAATGATTCGATCAGAATATCTTTAAAAGTATCCAATATTTACAACAACGCTAAGTTTACGCTTTCAAATGTACACACCGTCAACCGTTTAGAGCTACCAACTCAATCTGTAAATATGTCCGAAATGGCGAAGAAATTTCCGTATTTAAGAAATATTCCTATACAATCTTATAATAATGCAAAGCCCATGATTTTAATTGGTGTAAATAATTGGAAATTGGCCGTCCCAATAAAAATACGCGAAGGTAGTGGACAACAGCCAATAGCCACTAAGACAAGGCTCGGATGGGCAATACAAGGCGGCGAAGTGAGTACTCCAATGCAACATATTTTGAATATACACACGTGTACCTGTCAAAAACGCTATGAAGAGTTACACGATGTTGTAAAAGATTACTTTAAATTGGAGACGCCTACTTCAGCAAGTCCACATGACATTGCTAATTCTGGTGCACTTGATACACTTAAATCTTCATGCCAGTACATAGATGGACAATACGAAGTTGGCTTAATATGGAAAAATAACGACGTGCAACTACCCGAAAGCTACGACACCGCACTGAGTCGGCTAATGTGCCTCCGCAGAAAATTCGGTACAAATTCATCACTTCAACAAAAAATGCAAACTCAAATAGACAATTTGTTACAAAAAGGCTATGCTAAAAAGCTAAGCCCTGCAGAAATAGCGCTTCCTAGGAAAAAGGTATGGTACTTACCGATCTTTATCACCTTAAATCCTAATAAGCCCAATAAAATACGCCTCGTGTGGGATGCTGCCGCTAAGACAAATGGCACCTCACTGAACGATTTTATGTACACTGGTCCAGATTTACTCAAGCCTCTAGTCGATATTCTCCTCGCATTCCGCATAGGAAAAGTTGCAATTTGTGGGGATATCAGCGAAATGTTCCACAGAATCAATGTCCGGGAAAGCGATATGCACGCCCAGCGGTTTCTATGGTGGGACAAAGACGACGACTTATATCAGCCAAGCACATACGTTATGCGCGCGTTAACCTTTGGCATAAATTGTGCTCCCTGCATCGCTCATTATATTCGTGACGTTAATGCAGAAAAGTTTAAAACACAATTTCCTCGAGCTGTAGAAGCAATTCAAAACTACCACTACGTCGATGACTTCATTGACAGTGAAGATACCGAAGAAAGTGCCGCCTATCTCGCAAAAGAAGTAGCAGCAATTCACGCAGCTGCGGGCTTTAACATACGCAATTGGGCTTCTAATTCAAGTTACGTTTTAAGCCAGTTGTCCAACATATCTAAAGAATCTCAAGATGCCAAACAATGGGGAGCCACAGAAAAGGTTTTGGGTATGTATTGGGACCCAGTTAATGATGTTTTCAAATATCTATGCAGATTTGCACGCCTAAGACGAAATGTAATTGCCGAAGATATTGTACCAACCAAACGAGAGTGCCTTCAAGTCTTGATGTCCATCTTTGACCCATTAGGCTTCCTGTCGTGTTACACTATTGGTCTTAAAATCCTGCTCCAAGAAGTTTGGCGTTCAAGTATTGGGTGGGACGAGCAATTAAGCGAAGTCCTGGGCACAAGGTGGCGTCAATGGAAAGCCACAATACCTCTCATCATGGATGCCGCAATCCCACGTTGCTATTCTCCATTACTGCACAATGCTGAAAGTGTCGAACTGCATACATTTGTCGACGCCAGTGAATATGCTTACTCCGCCGTAAGCTATCTGCTCGTAAAAAGGGATGGCGTTGCAACAGTCACCCTCATAGCCGCTAAATCCAAAGTAGCGCCCCTTAAACCTCTGTCAATACCGAGGATGGAATTACAAGCAGCACTACTTGGCGTCCGACTGGCAAGTAAAATAAAACAAATCCGTCGTCTACCCATAAGTTCAAATCTTTGGTGGTCAGACTCTAAGACCGTGTTACAGTGGCTCCACATGGATCCAAGAAAATTGCAACAATTCGTTATGTACCGCGTAGGCGAGATTTTGGAGCATTCAAACGTTGACGAATGGAGGTGGATACCTACAAAAATAAACCCGGCTGATATTGCCACGAAAACGACCGCAAAAAAAGATATTGATTTATGGCTTAGTGGCCCTGAGTTTCTGCGTAACGACAAATGTGAATGGCCTAAATGTGATGACCTAGGTCCGCCTGACACTACTGAAGTAAGACGCCACGTACTAATAGTTGACGCAAGAAACAAACATTACGATTGTTTGAATGTAGAATACTTTTCAAAATGGAAACGACTTTATAGAGCAGTGGCAACGTTCATTTTATATATAACTAAACTAAGATGCGCAAAGCAACAAGTAGTAGCTCCATGCAGCATCAATTATGAGATGATTCAACAAGCACAGCGCTTCGTTATCACAATAACACAGCAAAGCGAGTTTCATCAAGAAATCGTCACTCTGAGGCATCGTCAAAACGTCGAAAAGACAAGTAAGTTGCACCCATTAAATGTATATTTAGACGAATACGGAATTATAAGGTGTCGCAATCGAATTACACGCCTCAACAATCACGAAAATGAAATAGTTTTGCCAACTGACCACTACGTCACCTTTCTTATAGTGCGTTCATTTCACGAAGAATTTCACCATCAATTTCACGAAGCCATAATAAACAAAATAAAATGTCAATATTACATATTTCGTTTACGCGTATTATACAAGAAAGTACGTGCATCATGCCAAATATGCAAAAATAATTCGGCTATTCCGCAACCGCCACAAATGGCCCCACTTCCTGCAGCTCGCTTGGGGGCATTTCAACGCCCTTTTACGTTCGTCGGCATTGATTATTTCGGTCCTTTACTGGTATCTGTTGGAAGAAGGCGCGAAAAAAGGTGGGGCGTGGTATTCACTTGCCTTACTGTGCGTGCCATCCATATAGAAGTATCACACAGTTTGGACACAAGCTCGTGTATTTTGTGCATACGAAACTTTGTCGCCAGGCGTGGAACGCCTCGAGAAATATACACGGACAACGGCACGAACTTTAAAGCAGCTGCAAAGATCCTAAATGAAAATATAAATCATATAAAATATTCAAACATATCCTCAGCTTTCGACGAAATAAAATGGATATTTAACCCACCTAGTGCCCCCCATATGGGCGGAGCCTGGGAAAGACTCATAAGATCAGTAAAAAACGTTTTGTACAGCTTGTACCCCAGTCTTAAATTTAATGACGAAACCCTAAAAAGTGCACTGTGCGAGATAGAATCGATAATTAATTCTCGGCCGTTAACATTTGTCTCAGTAGACCACGAAGATGATGATGCCATAACTCCTAACCACTTGTTACTCGGCTCCTGCGATGGCTACAAACCCTTTTTCAATGAATATGATAATCTACGTCAGCGATGGCATCAGACGCAATCATTTGCAGATCTCTTTTGGCAACGCTGGTTGAAGGAATACATCCCTATAATTTCTCGCAGAACTAAGTGGTTCGAAAAGGTACCACCCGTATCGATTGGCGCCATAGTAATTATCGCCGATGAAAATTTACCTCGAAGATGCTGGCCTAAGGGTAAAGTTATTGACGTCATGATGGCAAAAGATGGTCAAGCGCGAAGTGCCACAGTCAAGACACAGTTTGGTGTAATGCAAAGGCCAATAACAAAAATAGCTGTTCTAAACGTCGGCAATGAATAAGTGCAAGCTCGAATACAACTCGCTTACGGGTCGGGGAATGTTGCCGCCGTCAACAAAGGGTTAATTCCAGCTATAAGAATATTTCTTACTTCAACAAAAAAAAAAAAAAAAAAAAAAAAAAAATTAAAGACTTGTTGAGATCAAGGAAACTAATTTTTAATAGCACTAATACCTTTAATTAAAACCTTTCTTTTTATTTATTTTTATTTTTTATTATAATAATGTATTTCACAATTAATAAATTATAAAAGGTAAATTAGAGGTAGAGGTAGAGCTTTAAAATTTATTAGTTATTTGCCTCGCTTTTGAAACTCAACTAAATTTCAATATTAAGATTTCTTCTTGTCTACTTATTTTTTGTCAAACGGTAAGTGACCGTTAGCTTATGCACATATTTATTTATGTACTTGGCTGAGGCAAAAAACTAAAGCTGTAAAAACATACGATGTACGTATGTATGTACGTATATAATAATATATGTATGTTATACGAAATTGAAAAATATTAAAGAGAAATGATTGCTGGAATTAACCCTTTGTTGACGGCGGCAACATTCCCCGACCCGTAAGCGAGTTGTATTCGAGCTTGCACTTATTCATTGCCGACGTTTAGAACAGCTATTTTTGTTATTGGCCTTTGCATTACACCAAACTGTGTCTTGACTGTGGCACTTCGCGCTTGACCATCTTTTGCCATCATGACGTCAATAACTTTACCCTTAGGCCAGCATCTTCGAGGTAAATTTTCATCGGCGATAATTACTATGGCGCCAATCGATACGGGTGGTACCTTTTCGAACCACTTAGTTCTGCGAGAAATTATAGGGATGTATTCCTTCAACCAGCGTTGCCAAAAGAGATCTGCAAATGATTGCGTCTGATGCCATCGCTGACGTAGATTATCATATTCATTGAAAAAGGGTTTGTAGCCATCGCAGGAGCCGAGTAACAAGTGGTTAGGAGTTATGGCATCATCATCTTCGTGGTCTACTGAGACAAATGTTAACGGCCGAGAATTAATTATCGATTCTATCTCGCACAGTGCACTTTTTAGGGTTTCGTCATTAAATTTAAGACTGGGGTACAAGCTGTACAAAACGTTTTTTACTGATCTTATGAGTCTTTCCCAGGCTCCGCCCATATGGGGGGCACTAGGTGGGTTAAATATCCATTTTATTTCGTCGAAAGCTGAGGATATGTTTGAATATTTTATATGATTTATATTTTCATTTAGGATCTTTGCAGCTGCTTTAAAGTTCGTGCCGTTGTCCGTGTATATTTCTCGAGGCGTTCCACGCCTGGCGACAAAGTTTCGTATGCACAAAATGCACGAGCTTGTGTCCAAACTGTGTGATACTTCTATATGGATGGCACGCACAGTAAGGCAAGTGAATACCACGCCCCACCTTTTTTCGCGCCTTCTTCCAACAGATACCAGTAAAGGACCGAAATAATCAATGCCGACGAACGTAAAAGGGCGTTGAAATGCCCCTAAGCGAGCTGCAGGAAGTGGGGCCATTTGTGGCGGTTGCGGAATAGCCGAATTATTTTTGCATATTTGGCATGATGCACGTACTTTCTTGTATAATACGCGTAAACGAAATATGTAATATTGACATTTTATTTTGTTTATTATGGCTTCGTGAAATTGATGGTGAAATTCTTCGTGAAATGAACGCACTATAAGAAAGGTGACGTGGTGGTCAGTTGGCAAAACTATTTCATTTTCGTGATTGTTGAGGCGTGTAATTCGATTGCGACACCTTATAATTCCGTATTCGTCTAAATATACATTTAATGGGTGCAACTTACTTGTCTTTTCGACGTTTTGACGATGCCTCAGAGTGATGATTTCTTGATGAAACTCGCTTTGCTGTGTTATTGTGATAACGAAGCGCTGTGCTTGTTGAATCATCTCATAATTGATGCTGCATGGAGCTACTACTTGTTGCTTTGCGCATCTTAGTTTAGTTATATATAAAATGAACGTTGCCACTGCTCTATAAAGTCGTTTCCATTTTGAAAAGTATTCTACATTCAAACAATCGTAATGTTTGTTTCTTGCGTCAACTATTAGTACGTGGCGTCTTACTTCAGTAGTGTCAGGCGGACCTAGGTCATCACATTTAGGCCATTCACATTTGTCGTTACGCAGAAACTCAGGGCCACTAAGCCATAAATCAATATCTTTTTTTGCGGTCGTTTTCGTGGCAATATCAGCCGGGTTTATTTTTGTAGGTATCCACCTCCATTCGTCAACGTTTGAATGCTCCAAAATCTCGCCTACGCGGTACATAACGAATTGTTGCAATTTTCTTGGATCCATGTGGAGCCACTGTAGCACGGTCTTAGAGTCTGACCACCAAAGATTTGAACTTATGGGTAGACGACGGATTTGTTTTATTTTACTTGCCAGTCGGACGCCAAGTAGTGCTGCTTGTAATTCCATCCTCGGTATTGACAGAGGTTTAAGGGGCGCTACTTTGGATTTAGCGGCTATGAGGGTGACTGTTGCAACGCCATCCCTTTTTACGAGCAGATAGCTTACGGCGGAGTAAGCATATTCACTGGCGTCGACAAATGTATGCAGTTCGACACTTTCAGCATTGTGCAGTAATGGAGAATAGCAACGTGGGATTGCGGCATCCATGATGAGAGGTATTGTGGTTTTCCATTGACGCCACCTTGTGTCCAGGACTTCGCTTAATTGCTCGTCCCACCCGATACTTGAACGCCAAACTTCTTGGAGCAGGATTTTAAGACCAATAGTGTGACACGACAGGAAGCCTAATGGGTCAAAGATGGACATCAAGACTTGAAGGCACTCTCGTTTGGTTGGTACAATATCTTCGGCAATTACATTTCGTCTTAGGCGTGCAAATCTGCATAGATATTTGAAAACATCATTAACTGGGTCCCAATACATACCCAAAACCTTTTCTGTGGCTCCCCATTGTTTGGCATCTTGAGATTCTTTAGATATGGTGGACAACTGGCTTAAAACGTAACTTGAATTAGAAGCCCAATTGCGTATGTTAAAGCCCGCAGCTGCGTGAATTGCTGCTACTTCTTTTGCGAGATAGGCGGCACTTTCTTCGGTATCTTCACTGTCAATGAAGTCATCGACGTAGTGGTAGTTTTGAATTGCTTCTACAGCTCGAGGAAATTGTGTTTTAAACTTTTCTGCATTAACGTCACGAATATAATGAGCGATGCAGGGAGCACAATTTATGCCAAAGGTTAACGCGCGCATAACGTATGTGCTTGGCTGATATAAGTCGTCGTCTTTGTCCCACCATAGAAACCGCTGGGCGTGCATATCGCTTTCCCGGACATTGATTCTGTGGAACATTTCGCTGATATCCCCACAAATTGCAACTTTTCCTATGCGGAATGCGAGGAGAATATCGACTAGAGGCTTGAGTAAATCTGGACCAGTGTACATAAAATCGTTCAGTGAGGTGCCATTTGTCTTAGCGGCAGCATCCCACACGAGGCGTATTTTATTGGGCTTATTAGGATTTAAGGTGATAAAGATCGGTAAGTACCATACCTTTTTCCTAGGAAGCGCTATTTCTGCAGGGCTTAGCTTTTTAGCATAGCCTTTTTGTAACAAATTGTCTATTTGAGTTTGCATTTTTTGTTGAAGTGATGAATTTGTACCGAATTTTCTGCGGAGGCACATTAGCCGACTCAGTGCGGTGTCGTAGCTTTCGGGTAGTTGCACGTCGTTATTTTTCCATATTAAGCCAACTTCGTATTGTCCATCTATGTACTGGCATGAAGATTTAAGTGTATCAAGTGCACCAGAATTAGCAATGTCATGTGGACTTGCTGAAGTAGGCGTCTCCAATTTAAAGTAATCTTTTACAACATCGTGTAACTCTTCATAGCGTTTTTGACAGGTACACGTGTGTATATTCAAAATATGTTGCATTGGAGTACTCACTTCGCCGCCTTGTATTGCCCATCCGAGCCTTGTCTTAGTGGCTATTGGCTGTTGTCCACTACCTTCGCGTATTTTTATTGGGACGGCCAATTTCCAATTATTTACACCAATTAAAATCATGGGCTTTGCATTATTATAAGATTGTATAGGAATATTTCTTAAATACGGAAATTTCTTCGCCATTTCGGACATATTTACAGATTGAGTTGGTAGCTCTAAACGGTTGACGGTGTGTACATTTGAAAGCGTAAACTTAGCGTTGTTGTAAATATTGGATACTTTTAAAGATATTCTGATCGAATCATTTTCTACACGGGTGGTGCCACCTGTCCATTGCAGACAAAGAGGGTCAGATGTTCCTTCGAGAGACATGTTATTAAATATGCTACGGTCCACTAAAGTGACGGAGGAACCTTCGTCTAAAAAGGCAAAAGTATTAATAATGTTTTCCTTTAGGTGAATGCGGATTGGCAATATACGAAAAAATGGATTATCATTAGCATCATATTGGTGCGTGTTAATTTGTACGTTCCGCTGTATATCATAAATTCGGTTTGTACTTACAGTTTGTGAGGCTGACTGGTCGTTGCACTCTCTATGTAGCAGTGGATGGTGTTTATACTTGCATCCCAATATGCCACATTCTTTGTTTTTATGGCATTTACCTTTATGTGTGTTTAGACACTGACGGCACAAATTGTTGATCTTTACGATGTCCCATTTTCTATTTAACTGCAAGCTTTTAAAGTGGTCACAATGCTGGACTTTATGTGAGTTAATTTTGCAAACGATGCACATTTTATTGTCGTGAGTTTTGACTTTTGCGTGAGTATACACGGTGGCGTTGCTTTTACCAAAGCTTGGTGTTACGACTTTGCTGGCTGCTTCCGCAATTTGATAAAGCCAGTCACTAAATCCTTTTATAACTGGAACTTTTTCATCTATCTGCTGCATGGCCCAATTTAGCTTATGCTGATTTGGTAGTTTATCCACGAGTTCCTTTACTAGTAAAGGATTGTTGAGGTGAGATTGTAGTCCACATGATTCCATTGTCGCGCATATATTTTGGACGCTCAGAGCGAACTCAATTATTGATTCGAGTCTTTCTCGGGGACGTGGCATAGCTCTTGCTTTGTTTATTACACGCTCCAAAATATATTCTGGGCGGCCAAAACACATACGAAGCGTCTCAATTATATTCGGGACAAGTGCTGGTAAAAGCAATTTACTTTTGACCATCTCTCTCGCTTTTCCTCTTAAAGCGTTCTGAAGGCGTACCAAATTTTCAGCATTAGAAAACCCGGCAATAGCTGTGCTATTCTGGAAACTATTAATAAAAATTGGCCAGTCATCTGGGTCGCCATTGAAAATAGGGAGTTCGCGTGGTATTGAGCCTCTAGCTGCTAGTTGTGAAGGTGTAGGGTTAAACTCTTGCATACTGTATGATGGCTCACTATTTACAAAGCGACTTGTGGGCATTATTGGTGTATTATTTATCATCCCACCTGGATATAGTATATGCGTATTATTTACCACGCCACTTGCCGGCAGTATTTGTGCAGTACTTGTCGAACCACTTGCAGAGTGTACTTGTGCACTCGTTTGATGATTAACACCAAAACCATAGGGGCTAATTTGCTCCATAGGCGAGTCGATATTTTTAGCTAATATTTCGTACTTACGTTCCAAAAACTGTTGTTGGATTTTCCTTTCTTCTTCTAAGCGCTGTAGTTGTAGCATTTTTTGCAGTTGTGAATAGTCAGAGTTATCCTTCGTGCTTATTGAACTTTGTGCGTGATTGTTCACCATCACTTGTTCTTGCTGTGAAGTAATAGGCAATGTAACTGGCTGTCTTACACGTGCATATTGAGCTATTGATGCTGGAGCTGTATGCATTTGTTGCCTTTGTAAAGCGTCAATTTTATTCATCGTACTTTGGACGTAGGTACTCATTCGCGTTTGTTGCTGTAAAGTGTTGAATAAATTCGTTGACGGCGATGCCGTATATGTGAACAGCGGTGCATTTACAGATGTGATCGCACTTGTTGTAAAGGCATCATGAGGATGTATACCTGTGACGTTTACCATATTTTGTGTCGGCTGTGACATGCCTGGGGATAGACTGCTTGTGGCACTTATAGCAAACGCTGTAGTGACTGTTGGAATTATGACGGGTGATGAAGATGAGCTCGGAAGAGTCTGACCTACAGTATTGTTTGAAGTGGTAGTGGTGGCTGTTATGGGTTCGCATAAATCGCAGTTCCAACTATAATTAGCCACATTATTATCCACTCCTACACAGGTGTAGTGATACCATTTATCACATGTGTCACACATTACCATTTGGTCATTATCCAACTGGACACACTTATTGCAGCTGTGGCCTATGATGGTTTTCTCCATTTCCATATTTTAATATGGTTAACAACTTTATGTTTTTACTTTAAAGATTAATAAATTTTAAAGACTTGTTGAGATCAAGGAAACTAATTTTTAATAGCACTAATACCTTTAATTAAAACCTTTCTTTTTATTTATTTTTATTTTTTATTATAATAATGTATTTCACAATTAATAAATTATAAAAGGTAAATTAGAGGTAGAGGTAGAGCTTTAAAATTTATTAGTTATTTGCCTCGCTTTTGAAACTCAACTGGTGTTTAAAGACTTGTTGAGATCAAGGAAACTAATTTTTAATAGCACTAATACCTTTAATTAAAACCTTTCTTTTTATTTATTTTTATTTTTTATTATAATAATGTATTTCACAATTAATAAATTATAAAAGGTAAATTAGAGGTAGAGGTAGAGCTTTAAAATTTATTAGTTATTTGCCTCGCTTTTGAAACTCAACTAAATTTCAATATTAAGATTTCTTCTTGTCTACTTATTTTTTGTCAAACGGTAAGTGACCGTTAGCTTATGCACATATTTATTTATGTACTTGGCTGAGGCAAAAAACTAAAGCTGTAAAAACATACGATGTACGTATGTATGTACGTATATAATAATATATGTATGTTATACGAAATTGAAAAATATTAAAGAGAAATGATTGCTGGAATTAACCCTTTGTTGACGGCGGCAAATGCCCCCAAGCGAGCTGCAGGAAGTGGGGCCATTTGTGGCGGTTGCGGAATAGCCGAATTATTTTTGCATATTTGGCATGATGCACGTACTTTCTTGTATAATACGCGTAAATGAAATATGTAATATTGACATTTTATTTTGTTTATTATGGCTGCGTTCATTTCACGAAGAATTTCACGAAGAATTTCACCACGTGGTCTACTGAGACAAATGTTAACGGCCGAGAATTAATTATCGATTCTATCTCGCACAGTGCACTTTTTAGGGTTTCGTCATTAAATTTAAGACTGGGGTACAAGCTGTACAAAACGTTTTTTACTGATCTTATGAGTCTTTCCCAGGCTCCGCCCATATGGGGGGCACTAGGTGGGTTAAATATCCATTTTATTTCGTCGAAAGCTGAGGATATGTTTGAATATTTTATATGATTTATATTTTCATTTAGGATCTTTGCAGCTGCTTTAAAGTTCGTGCCGTTGTCCGTGTATATTTCTCGAGGCGTTCCACGCCTGGCGACAAAGTTTCGTATGCACAAAATACACGAGCTTGTGTCCAAACTGTGTGATACTTCTATATGGATGGCACGCACAGTAAGGCAAGTGAATACCACGCCCCACCTTTTTTCGCGCCTTCTTCCAACAGATACCAGTAAAGGACCGAAATAATCAATGCCGACGAACGTAAAAGGGCGTTGAAATGCCCCCAAGCGAGCTGCAGGAAGTGGGGCCATTTGTGGCGGTTGCGGAATAGCCGAATTATTTTTGCATATTTGGCATGATGCACGTACTTTCTTGTATAATACGCGTAAACGAAATATGTAATATTGACATTTTATTTTGTTTATTATGGCTTCGTGAAATTGATGGTGAAATTCTTCGTGAAATGAACGCACTATAAGAAAGGTGACGTGGTGGTCAGTTGGCAAAACTATTTCATTTTCGTGATTGTTGAGGCGTGTAATTCGATTGCGACACCTTATAATTCCGTATTCGTCTAAATATACATTTAATGGGTGCAACTTACTTGTCTTTTCGACGTTTTGACGATGCCTCAGAGTGACGATTTCTTGATGAAACTCGCTTTGCTGTGTTATTGTGATAACGAAGCGCTGTGCTTGTTGAATCATCTCATAATTGATGCTGCATGGAGCTACTACTTGTTGCTTTGCGCATCTTAGTTTAGTTATATATAAAATGAACGTTGCCACTGCTCTATAAAGTCGTTTCCATTTTGAAAAGTATTCTACATTCAAACAATCGTAATGTTTGTTTCTTGCGTCAACTATTAGTACGTGGCGTCTTACTTCAGTAGTGTCAGGCGGACCTAGGTCATCACATTTAGGCCATTCACATTTGTCGTTACGCAGAAACTCAGGGCCACTAAGCCATAAATCAATATCTTTTTTTGCGGTCGTTTTCGTGGCAATATCAGCCGGGTTTATTTTTGTAGGTATCCACCTCCATTCGTCAACGTTTGAATGCTCCAAAATCTCGCCTACGCGGTACATAACGAATTGTTGCAATTTTCTTGGATCCATGTGGAGCCACTGTAACACGGTCTTAGAGTCTGACCACCAAAGATTTGAACTTATGGGTAGACGACGGATTTGTTTTATTTTACTTGCCAGTCGGACGCCAAGTAGTGCTGCTTGTAATTCCATCCTCGGTATTGACAGAGGTTTAAGGGGCGCTACTTTGGATTTAGCGGCTATGAGGGTGACTGTTGCAACGCCATCCCTTTTTACGAGCAGATAGCTTACGGCGGAGTAAGCATATTCACTGGCGTCGACAAATGTATGCAGTTCGACACTTTCAGCATTGTGCAGTAATGGAGAATAGCAACGTGGGATTGCGGCATCCATGATGAGAGGTATTGTGGCTTTCCATTGACGCCACCTTGTGTCCAGGACTTCGCTTAATTGCTCGTCCCACCCAATACTTGAACGCCAAACTTCTTGGAGCAGGATTTTAAGACCAATAGTGTAACACGACAGGAAGCCTAATGGGTCAAAGATGGACATCAAGACTTGAAGGCACTCTCGTTTGGTTGGTACAATATCTTCGGCAATTACATTTCGTCTTAGGCGTGCAAATCTGCATAGATATTTGAAAACATCATTAACTGGGTCCCAATACATACCCAAAACCTTTTCTGTGGCTCCCCATTGTTTGGCATCTTGAGATTCTTTAGATATGTTGGACAACTGGCTTAAAACGTAACTTGAATTAGAAGCCCAATTGCGTATGTTAAAGCCCGCAGCTGCGTGAATTGCTGCTACTTCTTTTGCGAGATAGGCGGCACTTTCTTCGGTATCTTCACTGTCAATGAAGTCATCGACGTAGTGGTAGTTTTGAATTGCTTCTACAGCTCGAGGAAATTGTGTTTTAAACTTTTCTGCATTAACGTCACGAATATAATGAGCGATGCAGGGAGCACAATTTATGCCAAAGGTTAACGCGCGCATAACGTATGTGCTTGGCTGATATAAGTCGTCGTCTTTGTCCCACCATAGAAACCGCTGGGCGTGCATATCGCTTTCCCGGACATTGATTCTGTGGAACATTTCGCTGATATCCCCACAAATTGCAACTTTTCCTATGCGGAATGCGAGGAGAATATCGACTAGAGGCTTGAGTAAATCTGGACCAGTGTACATAAAATCGTTCAGTGAGGTGCCATTTGTCTTAGCGGCAGCATCCCACACGAGGCGTATTTTATTGGGCTTATTAGGATTTAAGGTGATAAAGATCGGTAAGTACCATACCTTTTTCCTAGGAAGCGCTATTTCTGCAGGGCTTAGCTTTTTAGCATAGCCTTTTTGTAGCAAATTGTCTATTTGAGTTTGCATTTTTTGTTGAAGTGATGAATTTGTACCGAATTTTCTGCGGAGGCACATTAGCCGACTCAGTGCGGTGTCGTAGCTTTCGGGTAGTTGCACGTCGTTATTTTTCCATATTAAGCCAACTTCGTATTGTCCATCTATGTACTGGCATGAAGATTTAAGTGTATCAAGTGCACCAGAATTAGCAATGTCATGTGGACTTGCTGAAGTAGGCGTCTCCAATTTAAAGTAATCTTTTACAACATCGTGTAATTCTTCATAGCGTTTTTGACAGGTACACGTGTGTATATTCAAAATATGTTGCATTGGAGTACTCACTTCGCCGCCTTGTATTGCCCATCCGAGCCTTGTCTTAGTGGCTATTGGCTGTTGTCCACTACCTTCGCGTATTTTTATTGGGACGGCCAATTTCCAATTATTTACACCAATTAAAATCATGGGCTTTGCATTATTATAAGATTGTATAGGAATATTTCTTAAATACGGAAATTTCTTCGACATTTCGGACATATTTACAGATTGAGTTGGTAGCTCTAAACGGTTGACGGTGTGTACATTTGAAAGCGTAAACTTAGCGTTGTTGTAAATATTGGATACTTTTAAAGATATTCTGATCGAATCATTTTCTACACGGGTGGTGCCACCTGTCCATTGCAGACAAAGAGGGTCAGATGTTCCTTCGAGAGACATGTTATTAAATATGCTACGGTCCACTAAAGTGACGGAGGAACCTTCGTCTAAAAAGGCAAAGGTATTAATAATGTTTTCCTTTAGGTGAATGCGGATTGGCAATATACGAAAAAATGGATTATCATTAGCATCATATTGGTGCGTGTTAATTTGTACGTTCCGCTGTATATCATAAATTCGGTTTGTACTTACAGTTTGTGAGGCTGACTGGTCGTTGCACTCTCTATGTAGCAGTGGATGGTGTTTATACTTGCATCCCAATATGCCACATTCTTTGTTTTTATGGCATTTACCTTTATGTGTGTTTAGACACTGACGGCACAAATTGTTGATCTTTACGATGTCCCATTTTCTATTTAACTGCAAGCTTTTAAAGTGGTCACAATGCTGGACTTTATGTGAGTTAATTTTGCAAACGATGCACATTTTATTGTCGTGAGTTTTTACTTTTGCGTGAGTATACACGGTGGCGTTGCTTTTACCAAAGCTTGGTGTTACGACTTTGCTGGCTGCTTCCGCAATTTGATAAAGCCAGTCACTAAATCCTTTTATAACTGGAACTTTTTCATCTATCTGCTGCATGGCCCAATTTAGCTTATGCTGATTTGGTAGTTTATCCACGAGTTCCTTTACTAGTAAAGGATTGTTGAGGTGAGATTGTAGTCCACATGATTCCATTGTCGCGCATATATTTTGGACGCTCAGAGCGAACTCAATTATTGATTCGAGTCTTTCTCGGGGACGTGGCATAGCTCTTGCTTTGTTTATTACACGCTCCAAAATATATTCTGGGCGGCCAAAACACATACGAAGCGTCTCAATTATATTCGGGACAAGTGCTGGTAAAAGCAATTTACTTTTGACCATCTCTCTCGCTTTTCCTCTTAAAGCGTTCTGAAGGCGTACCAAATTTTCAGCATTAGAAAACCCGGCAATAGCTGTGCTATTCTGGAAACTATTAATAAAAATTGGCCAGTCATCTGGGTCGCCATTGAAAATAGGGAGTTCGCGTGGTATTGAGCCTCTAGCTGCTAGTTGTGAAGGTGTAGGGTTAAACTCTTGCATACTGTATGATGGCTCACTATTTACAAAGCGACTTGTGGGCATTATTGGTGTATTATTTATCATCCCACCTGGATATAGTATATGCGTATTATTTACCACGCCACTTGCCGGCAGTATTTGTGCAGTACTTGTCGAACCACTTGCAGAGTGTACTTGTGCACTCGTTTGATGATTAACACCAAAACCATAGGGGCTAATTTGCTCCATAGGCGAGTCGATATTTTTAGCTAATATTTCGTACTTACGTTTGACAAAAAATAAGTAGACAAGAAGAAATCTTAATATTGAAATTTAGTTGAGTTTCAAAAGCGAGGCAAATAACTAATAAATTTTAAAGCTCTACCTCTACCTCTAATTTACCTTTTATAATTTATTAATTGTGAAATACATTATTATAATAAAAAATAAAAATAAATAAAAAGAAAGGTTTTAATTAAAGGTATTAGTGCTATTAAAAATTAGTTTCCTTGATCTCAACAAGTCTTTAAAGTCATGTTGCCGCCGTCAACAAAGGGTTAATTCCAGCAATCATTTCTCTTTAATATTTTTCAATTTCGTATAACATACATATATTATTATATACGTACATACATACGTACATCGTATGTTTTTACAGCTTTAGTTTTTTGCCTCAGCCAAGTACATAAATAAATATGTGCATAAGCTAACGGTCACTTACCGTTTGACAAAAAATAAGTAGACAAGAAGAAATCTTAATATTGAAATTTAGTTGAGTTTCAAAAGCGAGGCAAATAACTAATAAATTTTAAAGCTCTACCTCTACCTCTAATTTACCTTTTATAATTTATTAATTGTGAAATACATTATTATAATAAAAAATAAAAATAAATAAAAAGAAAGGTTTTAATTAAAGGTATTAGTGCTATTAAAAATTAGTTTCCTTGATCTCAACAAGTCTTTAAAATTTATTAATCTTTAAAGTAAAAACATAAAGTTGTTAACCATATTAAAATATGGAAATGGAGAAAACCATCATAGGCCACAGCTGCAATAAGTGTGTCCAGTTGGATAATGACCAAATGGTAATGTGTGACACATGTGATAAATGGTATCACTACACCTGTGTAGGAGTGGATAATAATGTGGCTAATTATAGTTGGAACTGCGATTTATGCGAACCCATAACAGCCACCACTACCACTTCAAACAATACTGTAGGTCAGACTCTTCCGAGCTCATCTTCATCACCCGTCATAATTCCAACAGTCACTACAGCGTTTGCTATAAGTGCCACAAGCAGTCTATCCCCAGGCATGTCACAGCCGACACAAAATATGGTAAACGTCACAGGTATACATCCTCATGATGCCTTTACAACAAGTGCGATCACATCTGTAAATGCACCGCTGTTCACATATACGGCATCGCCGTCAACGAATTTATTCAACACTTTACAGCAACAAACGCGAATGAGTACCTACGTCCAAAGTACGATGAATAAAATTGACGCTTTACAAAGGCAACAAATGCATACAGCTCCAGCATCAATAGCTCAATATGCACGTGTAAGACAGCCAGTTACATTGCCTATTACTTCACAGCAAGAACAAGTGATGGTGAACAATCACGCACAAAGTTCAATAAGCACGAAGGATAACTCTGACTATTCACAACTGCAAAAAATGCTACAACTACAGCGCTTAGAAGAAGAAAGGAAAATCCAACAACAGTTTTTGGAACGTAAGTACGAAATATTAGCTAAAAATATCGACTCGCCTATGGAGCAAATTAGCCCCTATGGTTTTGGTGTTAATCATCAAACGAGTGCACAAGTACACTCTGCAAGTGGTTCGACAAGTACTGCACAAATACTGCCGGCAAGTGGCGTGGTAAATAATACGCATATACTATATCCAGGTGGGATGATAAATAATACACCAATAATGCCCACAAGTCGCTTTGTAAATAGTGAGCCATCATACAGTATGCAAGAGTTTAACCCTACACCTTCACAACTAGCAGCTAGAGGCTCAATACCACGCGAACTCCCTATTTTCAATGGCGACCCAGATGACTGGCCAATTTTTATTAATAGTTTCCAGAATAGCACAGCTATTGCCGGGTTTTCTAATGCTGAAAATTTGGTACGCCTTCAGAACGCTTTAAGAGGAAAAGCGAGAGAGATGGTCAAAAGTAAATTGCTTTTACCAGCACTTGTCCCGAATATAATTGAGACGCTTCGTATGTGTTTTGGCCGCCCAGAATATATTTTGGAGCGTGTAATAAACAAAGCAAGAGCTATGCCACGTCCCCGAGAAAGACTCGAATCAATAATTGAGTTCGCTCTGAGCGTCCAAAATATATGCGCGACAATGGAATCATGTGGACTACAATCTCACCTCAACAATCCTTTACTAGTAAAGGAACTCGTGGATAAACTACCAAATCAGCATAAGCTAAATTGGGCCATGCAGCAGATAGATGAAAAAGTTCCAGTTATAAAAGGATTTAGTGACTGGCTTTATCAAATTGCGGAAGCAGCCAGCAAAGTCGTAACACCAAGCTTTGGTAAAAGCAACGCCACCGTGTATACTCACGCAAAAGTCAAAACTCACGACAATAAAATGTGCATCGTTTGCAAAATTAACTCACATAAAGTCCAGCATTGTGACCACTTTAAAAGCTTGCAGTTAAATAGAAAATGGGACATCGTAAAGATCAACAATTTGTGCCGTCAGTGTCTAAACACACATAAAGGTAAATGCCATAAAAACAAAGAATGTGGCATATTGGGATGCAAGTATAAACACCATCCACTGCTACATAGAGAGTGCAACGACCAGTCAGCCTCACAAACTGTAAGTACAAACCGAATTTATGATATACAGCGGAACGTACAAATTAACACGCACCAATATGATGCTAATGATAATCCATTTTTTCGTATATTGCCAATCCGCATTCACCTAAAGGAAAACATTATTAATACCTTTGCCTTTTTAGACGAAGGTTCCTCCGTCACTTTAGTGGACCGTAGCATATTTAATAACATGTCTCTCGAAGGAACATCTGACCCTCTTTGTCTGCAATGGACAGGTGGCACCACCCGTGTAGAAAATGATTCGATCAGAATATCTTTAAAAGTATCCAATATTTACAACAACGCTAAGTTTACGCTTTCAAATGTACACACCGTCAACCGTTTAGAGCTACCAACTCAATCTGTAAATATGTCCGAAATGGCGAAGAAATTTCCGTATTTAAGAAATATTCCTATACAATCTTATAATAATGCAAAGCCCATGATTTTAATTGGTGTAAATAATTGGAAATTGGCCGTCCCAATAAAAATACGCGAAGGTAGTGGACAACAGCCAATAGCCACTAAGACAAGGCTCGGATGGGCAATACAAGGCGGCGAAGTGAGTACTCCAATGCAACATATTTTGAATATACACACGTGTACCTGTCAAAAACGCTATGAAGAGTTACACGATGTTGTAAAAGATTACTTTAAATTGGAGACGCCTACTTCAGCAAGTCCACATGACATTGCTAATTCTGGTGCACTTGATACACTTAAATCTTCATGCCAGTACATAGATGGACAATACGAAGTTGGCTTAATATGGAAAAATAACGACGTGCAACTACCCGAAAGCTACGACACCGCACTGAGTCGGCTAATGTGCCTCCGCAGAAAATTCGGTACAAATTCATCACTTCAACAAAAAATGCAAACTCAAATAGACAATTTGTTACAAAAAGGCTATGCTAAAAAGCTAAGCCCTGCAGAAATAGCGCTTCCTAGGAAAAAGGTATGGTACTTACCGATCTTTATCACCTTAAATCCTAATAAGCCCAATAAAATACGCCTCGTGTGGGATGCTGCCGCTAAGACAAATGGCACCTCACTGAACGATTTTATGTACACTGGTCCAGATTTACTCAAGCCTCTAGTCGATATTCTCCTCGCATTCCGCATAGGAAAAGTTGCAATTTGTGGGGATATCAGCGAAATGTTCCACAGAATCAATGTCCGGGAAAGCGATATGCACGCCCAGCGGTTTCTATGGTGGGACAAAGACGACGACTTATATCAGCCAAGCACATACGTTATGCGCGCGTTAACCTTTGGCATAAATTGTGCTCCCTGCATCGCTCATTATATTCGTGACGTTAATGCAGAAAAGTTTAAAACACAATTTCCTCGAGCTGTAGAAGCAATTCAAAACTACCACTACGTCGATGACTTCATTGACAGTGAAGATACCGAAGAAAGTGCCGCCTATCTCGCAAAAGAAGTAGCAGCAATTCACGCAGCTGCGGGCTTTAACATACGCAATTGGGCTTCTAATTCAAGTTACGTTTTAAGCCAGTTGTCCAACATATCTAAAGAATCTCAAGATGCCAAACAATGGGGAGCCACAGAAAAGGTTTTGGGTATGTATTGGGACCCAGTTAATGATGTTTTCAAATATCTATGCAGATTTGCACGCCTAAGACGAAATGTAATTGCCGAAGATATTGTACCAACCAAACGAGAGTGCCTTCAAGTCTTGATGTCCATCTTTGACCCATTAGGCTTCCTGTCGTGTTACACTATTGGTCTTAAAATCCTGCTCCAAGAAGTTTGGCGTTCAAGTATTGGGTGGGACGAGCAATTAAGCGAAGTCCTGGGCACAAGGTGGCGTCAATGGAAAGCCACAATACCTCTCATCATGGATGCCGCAATCCCACGTTGCTATTCTCCATTACTGCACAATGCTGAAAGTGTCGAACTGCATACATTTGTCGACGCCAGTGAATATGCTTACTCTGCCGTAAGCTATCTGCTCGTAAAAAGGGATGGCGTTGCAACAGTCACCCTCATAGCCGCTAAATCCAAAGTAGCGCCCCTTAAACCTCTGTCAATACCGAGGATGGAATTACAAGCAGCACTACTTGGCGTCCGACTGGCAAGTAAAATAAAACAAATCCGTCGTCTACCCATAAGTTCAAATCTTTGGTGGTCAGACTCTAAGACCGTGTTACAGTGGCTCCACATGGATCCAAGAAAATTGCAACAATTCGTTATGTACCGCGTAGGCGAGATTTTGGAGCATTCAAACGTTGACGAATGGAGGTGGATACCTACAAAAATAAACCCGGCTGATATTGCCACGAAAACGACCGCAAAAAAAGATATTGATTTATGGCTTAGTGGCCCTGAGTTTCTGCGTAACGACAAATGTGAATGGCCTAAATGTGATGACCTAGGTCCGCCTGACACTACTGAAGTAAGACGCCACGTACTAATAGTTGACGCAAGAAACAAACATTACGATTGTTTGAATGTAGAATACTTTTCAAAATGGAAACGACTTTATAGAGCAGTGGCAACGTTCATTTTATATATAACTAAACTAAGATGCGCAAAGCAACAAGTAGTAGCTCCATGCAGCATCAATTATGAGATGATTCAACAAGCACAGCGCTTCGTTATCACAATAACACAGCAAAGCGAGTTTCATCAAGAAATCGTCACTCTGAGGCATCGTCAAAACGTCGAAAAGACAAGTAAGTTGCACCCATTAAATGTATATTTAGACGAATACGGAATTATAAGGTGTCGCAATCGAATTACACGCCTCAACAATCACGAAAATGAAATAGTTTTGCCAACTGACCACCACGTCACCTTTCTTATAGTGCGTTCATTTCACGAAGAATTTCACCATCAATTTCACGAAGCCATAATAAACAAAATAAAATGTCAATATTACATATTTCGTTTACGCGTATTATACAAGAAAGTACGTGCATCATGCCAAATATGCAAAAATAATTCGGCTATTCCGCAACCGCCACAAATGGCCCCACTTCCTGCAGCTCGCTTGGGGGCATTTCAACGCCCTTTTACGTTCGTCGGCATTGATTA
Organism: Thelaira solivaga; assembly: GCA_947397855.1. Taxonomy (NCBI): domain Eukaryota; kingdom Metazoa; phylum Arthropoda; class Insecta; order Diptera; family Tachinidae; genus Thelaira; species Thelaira solivaga. The sequence continues at coordinate 65,083,051 of OX377613.1, forward strand.
TTTCGGTCCTTTACTGGTATCTGTTGGAAGAAGGCGCGAAAAAAGGTGGGGCGTGGTATTCACTTGCCTTACTGTGCGTGCCATCCATATAGAAGTATCACACAGTTTGGACACAAGCTCGTGTATTTTGTGCATACGAAACTTTGTCGCCAGGCGTGGAACGCCTCGAGAAATATACACGGACAACGGCACGAACTTTAAAGCAGCTGCAAAGATCCTAAATGAAAATATAAATCATATAAAATATTCAAACATATCCTCAGCTTTCGACGAAATAAAATGGATATTTAACCCACCTAGTGCCCCCCATATGGGCGGAGCCTGGGAAAGACTCATAAGATCAGTAAAAAACGTTTTGTACAGCTTGTACCCCAGTCTTAAATTTAATGACGAAACCCTAAAAAGTGCACTGTGCGAGATAGAATCGATAATTAATTCTCGGCCGTTAACATTTGTCTCAGTAGACCACGAAGATGATGATGCCATAACTCCTAACCACTTGTTACTCGGCTCCTGCGATGGCTACAAACCCTTTTTCAATGAATATGATAATCTACGTCAGCGATGGCATCAGACGCAATCATTTGCAGATCTCTTTTGGCAACGCTGGTTGAAGGAATACATCCCTATAATTTCTCGCAGAACTAAGTGGTTCGAAAAGGTACCACCCGTATCGATTGGCGCCATAGTAATTATCGCCGATGAAAATTTACCTCGAAGATGCTGGCCTAAGGGTAAAGTTATTGACGTCATGATGGCAAAAGATGGTCAAGCGCGAAGTGCCACAGTCAAGACACAGTTTGGTGTAATGCAAAGGCCAATAACAAAAATAGCTGTTCTAAACGTCGGCAATGAATAAGTGCAAGCTCGAATACAACTCGCTTACGGGTCGGGGAATGTTGCCGCCGTCAACAAAGGGTTAATTCCAGCAATCATTTCTCTTTAATATTTTTCAATTTCGTATAACATACATATATTATTATATACGTACATACATACGTACATCGTATGTTTTTACAGCTTTAGTTTTTTGCCTCAGCCAAGTACATAAATAAATATGTGCATAAGCTAACGGTCACTTACCGTTTGACAAAAAATAAGTAGACAAGAAGAAATCTTAATATTGAAATTTAGTTGAGTTTCAAAAGCGAGGCAAATAACTAATAAATTTTAAAGCTCTACCTCTACCTCTAATTTACCTTTTATAATTTATTAATTGTGAAATACATTATTATAATAAAAAATAAAAATAAATAAAAAGAAAGGTTTTAATTAAAGGTATTAGTGCTATTAAAAATTAGTTTCCTTGATCTCATCCTTGGTTAATTCCAGCAATCATTTCTCTTTAATATTTTTCAATTTCGTATAACATACATATATTATTATATACGTACATACATACGTACATCGTATGTTTTTACAGCTTTAGTTTTTTGCCTCAGCCAAGTACATAAATAAATATGTGCATAAGCTAACGGTCACTTACCGTTTGACAAAAAATAAGTAGACAAGAAGAAATCTTAATATTGAAATTTAGTTGAGTTTCAAAAGCGAGGCAAATAACTAATAAATTTTAAAGCTCTACCTCTACCTCTAATTTACCTTTTATAATTTATTAATTGTGAAATACATTATTATAATAAAAAATAAAAATAAATAAAAAGAAAGGTTTTAATTAAAGGTATTAGTGCTATTAAAAATTAGTTTCCTTGATCTCAACAAGTCTTTAAAATTTATTAATCTTTAAAGTAAAAACATAAAGTTGTTAACCATATTAAAATATGGAAATGGAGAAAACCATCATAGGCCACAGCTGCAATAAGTGTGTCCAGTTGGATAATGACCAAATGGTAATGTGTGACACATGTGATAAATGGTATCACTACACCTGTGTAGGAGTGGATAATAATGTGGCTAATTATAGTTGGAACTGCGATTTATGCGAACCCATAACAGCCACCACTACCACTTCAAACAATACTGTAGGTCAGACTCTTCCGAGCTCATCTTCATCACCCGTCATAATTCCAACAGTCACTACAGCGTTTGCTATAAGTGCCACAAGCAGCACTACTTGGCGTCCGACTGGCAAGTAAAATAAAACAAATCCGTCGTCTACCCATAAGTTCAAATCTTTGGTGGTCAGACTCTAAGACCGTGTTACAGTGGCTCCACATGGATCCAAGAAAATTGCAACAATTCGTTATGTACCGCGTAGGCGAGATTTTGGAGCATTCAAACGTTGACGAATGGAGGTGGATACCTACAAAAATAAACCCGGCTGATATTGCCACGAAAACGACCGCAAAAAAAGATATTGATTTATGGCTTAGTGGCCCTGAGTTTCTGCGTAACGACAAATGTGAATGGCCTAAATGTGATGACCTAGGTCCGCCTGACACTACTGAAGTAAGACGCCACGTACTAATAGTTGACGCAAGAAACAAACATTACGATTGTTTGAATGTAGAATACTTTTCAAAATGGAAACGACTTTATAGAGCAGTGGCAACGTTCATTTTATATATAACTAAACTAAGATGCGCAAAGCAACAAGTAGTAGCTCCATGCAGCATCAATTATGAGATGATTCAACAAGCACAGCGCTTCGTTATCACAATAACACAGCAAAGCGAGTTTCATCAAGAAATCGTCACTCTGAGGCATCGTCAAAACGTCGAAAAGACAAGTAAGTTGCACCCATTAAATGTATATTTAGACGAATACGGAATTATAAGGTGTCGCAATCGAATTACACGCCTCAACAATCACGAAAATGAAATAGTTTTGCCAACTGACCACCACGTCACCTTTCTTATAGTGCGTTCATTTCACGAAGAATTTCACCATCAATTTCACGAAGCCATAATAAACAAAATAAAATGTCAATATTACATATTTCGTTTACGCGTATTATACAAGAAAGTACGTGCATCATGCCAAATATGCAAAAATAATTCGGCTATTCCGCAACCGCCACAAATGGCCCCACTTCCTGCAGCTCGCTTGGGGGCATTTCAACGCCCTTTTACGTTCGTCGGCATTGATTATTTCGGTCCTTTACTGGTATCTGTTGGAAGAAGGCGCGAAAAAAGGTGGGGCGTGGTATTCACTTGCCTTACTGTGCGTGCCATCCATATAGAAGTATCACACAGTTTGGACACAAGCTCGTGTATTTTGTGCATACGAAACTTTGTCGCCAGGCGTGGAACGCCTCGAGAAATATACACGGACAACGGCACGAACTTTAAAGCAGCTGCAAAGATCCTAAATGAAAATATAAATCATATAAAATATTCAAACATATCCTCAGCTTTCGACGAAATAAAATGGATATTTAACCCACCTAGTGCCCCCCATATGGGCGGAGCCTGGGAAAGACTCATAAGATCAGTAAAAAACGTTTTGTACAGCTTGTACCCCAGTCTTAAATTTAATGACGAAACCCTAAAAAGTGCACTGTGCGAGATAGAATCGATAATTAATTCTCGGCCGTTAACATTTGTCTCAGTAGACCACGAAGATGATGATGCCATAACTCCTAACCACTTGTTACTCGGCTCCTGCGATGGCTACAAACCCTTTTTCAATGAATATGATAATCTACGTCAGCGATGGCATCAGACGCAATCATTTGCAGATCTCTTTTGGCAACGCTGGTTGAAGGAATACATCCCTATAATTTCTCGCAGAACTAAGTGGTTCGAAAAGGTACCACCCGTATCGATTGGCGCCATAGTAATTATCGCCGATGAAAATTTACCTCGAAGATGCTGGCCTAAGGGTAAAGTTATTGACGTCATGATGGCAAAAGATGGTCAAGCGCGAAGTGCCACAGTCAAGACACAGTTTGGTGTAATGCAAAGGCCAATAACAAAAATAGCTGTTCTAAACGTCGGCAATGAATAAGTGCAAGCTCGAATACAACTCGCTTACGGGTCGGGGAATGTTGCCGCCGTCAACAAAGGGTTAATTCCAGCAATCATTTCTCTTTAATATTTTTCAATTTCGTATAACATACATATATTATTATATACGTACATACATACGTACATCGTATGTTTTTACAGCTTTAGTTTTTTGCCTCAGCCAAGTACATAAATAAATATGTGCATAAGCTAACGGTCACTTACCGTTTGACAAAAAATAAGTAGACAAGAAGAAATCTTAATATTGAAATTTAGTTGAGTTTCAAAAGCGAGGCAAATAACTAATAAATTTTAAAGCTCTACCTCTACCTCTAATTTACCTTTTATAATTTATTAATTGTGAAATACATTATTATAATAAAAAATAAAAATAAATAAAAAGAAAGGTTTTAATTAAAGGTATTAGTGCTATTAAAAATTAGTTTCCTTGATCTCAACATACATATATTATTATATACGTACATACATACGTACATCGTATGTTTTTACAGCTTTAGTTTTTTGCCTCAGCCAAGTACATAAATAAATATGTGCATAAGCTAACGGTCACTTACCGTTTGACAAAAAATAAGTAGACAAGAAGAAATCTTAATATTGAAATTTAGTTGAGTTTCAAAAGCGAGGCAAATAACTAATAAATTTTAAAGCTCTACCTCTACCTCTAATTTACCTTTTATAATTTATTAATTGTGAAATACATTATTATAATAAAAAATAAAAATAAATAAAAAGAAAGGTTTTAATTAAAGGTATTAGTGCTATTAAAAATTAGTTTCCTTGATCTCAACAAGTCTTTAATTAAAGGTATTAGTGCTATTAAAAATTAGTTTCCTTGATCTCAACAAGTATATAATGAGCCTTTTGCGGTTTCACTTTTAATTCGTGTGTACTTAGACATGCTTGTCTCAAAGATTAAGCCATGCATGTCTAAGTACACACGAATTAAAAGTGAAACCGCAAAAGGCTCATTATATACTTGTTGAGATCAAGGAAACTAATTTTTAATAGCACTAATACCTTTAATTAAAACCTTTCTTTTTATTTATTTTTATTTTTTATTATAATAATGTATTTCACAATTAATAAATTATAAAAGGTAAATTAGAGGTAGAGGTAGAGCTTTAAAATTTATTAGTTATTTGCCTCGCTTTTGAAACTCAACTAAATTTCAATATTAAGATTTCTTCTTGTCTACTTATTTTTTGTCAAACGGTAAGTGACCGTTAGCTTATGCACATATTTATTTATGTACTTGGCTGAGGCAAAAAACTAAAGCTGTAAAAACATACGATGTACGTATGTATGTACGTATATAATAATATATGTATGTTATACGAAATTGAAAAATATTAAAGAGAAATGATTGCTGGAATTAACCCTTTGTTGACGGCGGCAACATTCCCCGACCCGTAAGCGAGTTGTATTCGAGCTTGCACTTATTCATTGCCGACGTTTAGAACAGCTATTTTTGTTATTGGCCTTTGCATTACACCAAACTGTGTCTTGACTGTGGCACTTCGCGCTTGACCATCTTTTGCCATCATGACGTCAATAACTTTACCTTTAGGCCAGCATCTTCGAGGTAAATTTTCATCGGCGATAATTACTATGGCGCCAATCGATACGGGTGGTACCTTTTCGAACCACTTAGTTCTGCGAGAAATTATAGGGATGTATTCCTTCAACCAGCGTTGCCAAAAGAGATCTGCAAATGATTGCGTCTGATGCCATCGCTGACGTAGATTATCATATTCATTGAAAAAGGGTTTGTAGCCATCGCAGGAGCCGAGTAACAAGTGGTTAGGAGTTATGGCATCATCATCTTCGTGGTCTACTGAGACAAATGTTAACGGCCGAGAATTAATTATCGATTCTATCTCGCACAGTGCACTTTTTAGGGTTTCGTCATTAAATTTAAGACTGGGGTACAAGCTGTACAAAACGTTTTTTACTGATCTTATGAGTCTTTCCCAGGCTCCGCCCATATGGGGGGCACTAGGTGGGTTAAATATCCATTTTATTTCGTCGAAAGCTGAGGATATGTTTGAATATTTTATATGATTTATATTTTCATTTAGGATCTTTGCAGCTGCTTTAAAGTTCGTGCCGTTGTCCGTGTATATTTCTCGAGGCGTTCCACGCCTGGCGACAAAGTTTCGTATGCACAAAATACACGAGCTTGTGTCCAAACTGTGTGATACTTCTATATGGATGGCACGCACAGTAAGGCAAGTGAATACCACGCCCCACCTTTTTTCGCGCCTTCTTCCAACAGATACCAGTAAAGGACCGAAATAATCAATGCCGACGAACGTAAAAGGGCGTTGAAATGCCCCCAAGCGAGCTGCAGGAAGTGGGGCCATTTGTGGCGGTTGCGGAATAGCCGAATTATTTTTGCATATTTGGCATGATGCACGTACTTTCTTGTATAATACGCGTAAACGAAATATGTAATATTGACATTTTATTTTGTTTATTATGGCTTCGTGAAATTGATGGTGAAATTCTTCGTGAAATGAACGCACTATAAGAAAGGTGACGTGGTGGTCAGTTGGCAAAACTATTTCATTTTCGTGATTGTTGAGGCGTGTAATTCGATTGCGACACCTTATAATTCCGTATTCGTCTAAATATACATTTAATGGGTGCAACTTACTTGTCTTTTCGACGTTTTGACGATGCCTCAGAGTGACGATTTCTTGATGAAACTCGCTTTGCTGTGTTATTGTGATAACGAAGCGCTGTGCTTGTTGAATCATCTCATAATTGATGCTGCATGGAGCTACTACTTGTTGCTTTGCGCATCTTAGTTTAGTTATATATAAAATGAACGTTGCCACTGCTCTATAAAGTCGTTTCCATTTTGAAAAGTATTCTACATTCAAACAATCGTAATGTTTGTTTCTTGCGTCAACTATTAGTACGTGGCGTCTTACTTCAGTAGTGTCAGGCGGACCTAGGTCATCACATTTAGGCCATTCACATTTGTCGTTACGCAGAAACTCAGGGCCACTAAGCCATAAATCAATATCTTTTTTTGCGGTCGTTTTCGTGGCAATATCAGCCGGGTTTATTTTTGTAGGTATCCACCTCCATTCGTCAACGTTTGAATGCTCCAAAATCTCGCCTACGCGGTACATAACAAATTGTTGCAATTTTCTTGGATCCATGTGGAGCCACTGTAACACGGTCTTAGAGTCTGACCACCAAAGATTTGAACTTATGGGTAGACGACGGATTTGTTTTATTTTACTTGCCAGTCGGACGCCAAGTAGTGCTGCTTGTAATTCCATCCTCGGTATTGACAGAGGTTTAAGGGGCGCTACTTTGGATTTAGCGGCTATGAGGGTGACTGTTGCAACGCCATCCCTTTTTACGAGCAGATAGCTTACGGCGGAGTAAGCATATTCACTGGCGTCGACAAATGTATGCAGTTCGACACTTTCAGCATTGTGCAGTAATGGAGAATAGCAACGTGGGATTGCGGCATCCATGATGAGAGGTATTGTGGCTTTCCATTGACGCCACCTTGTGCCCAGGACTTCGCTTAATTGCTCGTCCCACCCAATACTTGAACGCCAAACTTCTTGGAGCAGGATTTTAAGACCAATAGTGTAACACGACAGGAAGCCTAATGGGTCAAAGATGGACATCAAGACTTGAAGGCACTCTCGTTTGGTTGGTACAATATCTTCGGCAATTACATTTCGTCTTAGGCGTGCAAATCTGCATAGATATTTGAAAACATCATTAACTGGGTCCCAATACATACCCAAAACCTTTTCTGTGGCTCCCCATTGTTTGGCATCTTGAGATTCTTTAGATATGTTGGACAACTGGCTTAAAACGTAACTTGAATTAGAAGCCCAATTGCGTATGTTAAAGCCCGCAGCTGCGTGAATTGCTGCTACTTCTTTCGCGAGATAGGCGGCACTTTCTTCGGTATCTTCACTGTCAATGAAGTCATCGACGTAGTGGTAGTTTTGAATTGCTTCTACAGCTCGAGGAAATTGTGTTTTAAACTTTTCTGCATTAACGTCACGAATATAATGAGCGATGCAGGGAGCACAATTTATGCCAAAGGTTAACGCGCGCATAACGTATGTGCTTGGCTGATATAAGTCGTCGTCTTTGTCCCACCATAGAAACCGCTGGGCGTGCATATCGCTTTCCCGGACATTGATTCTGTGGAACATTTCGCTGATATCCCCACAAATTGCAACTTTTCCTATGCGGAATGCGAGGAGAATATCGACTAGAGGCTTGAGTAAATCTGGACCAGTGTACATAAAATCGTTCAGTGAGGTGCCATTTGTCTTAGCGGCAGCATCCCACACGAGGCGTATTTTATTGGGCTTATTAGGATTTAAGGTGATAAAGATCGGTAAGTACCATACCTTTTTCCTAGGAAGCGCTATTTCTGCAGGGCTTAGCTTTTTAGCATAGCCTTTTTGTAACAAATTGTCTATTTGAGTTTGCATTTTTTGTTGAAGTGATGAATTTGTACCGAATTTTCTGCGGAGGCACATTAGCCGACTCAGTGCGGTGTCGTAGCTTTCGGGTAGTTGCACGTCGTTATTTTTCCATATTAAGCCAACTTCGTATTGTCCATCTATGTACTGGCATGAAGATTTAAGTGTATCAAGTGCACCAGAATTAGCAATGTCATGTGGACTTGCTGAAGTAGGCGTCTCCAATTTAAAGTAATCTTTTACAACATCGTGTAACTCTTCATAGCGTTTTTGACAGGTACACGTGTGTATATTCAAAATATGTTGCATTGGAGTACTCACTTCGCCGCCTTGTATTGCCCATCCGAGCCTTGTCTTAGTGGCTATTGGCTGTTGTCCACTACCTTCGCGTATTTTTATTGGGACGGCCAATTTCCAATTATTTACACCAATTAAAATCATGGGCTTTGCATTATTATAAGATTGTATAGGAATATTTCTTAAATACGGAAATTTCTTCGCCATTTCGGACATATTTACAGATTGAGTTGGTAGCTCTAAACGGTTGACGGTGTGTACATTTGAAAGCGTAAACTTAGCGTTGTTGTAAATATTGGATACTTTTAAAGATATTCTGATCGAATCATTTTCTACACGGGTGGTGCCACCTGTCCATTGCAGACAAAGAGGGTCAGATGTTCCTTCGAGAGACATGTTATTAAATATGCTACGGTCCACTAAAGTGACGGAGGAACCTTCGTCTAAAAAGGCAAAGGTATTAATAATGTTTTCCTTTAGGTGAATGCGGATTGGCAATATACGAAAAAATGGATTATCATTAGCATCATATTGGTGCGTGTTAATTTGTACGTTCCGCTGTATATCATAAATTCGGTTTGTACTTACAGTTTGTGAGGCTGACTGGTCGTTGCACTCTCTATGTAGCAGTGGATGGTGTTTATACTTGCATCCCAATATGCCACATTCTTTGTTTTTATGGCATTTACCTTTATGTGTGTTTAGACACTGACGGCACAAATTGTTGATCTTTACGATGTCCCATTTTCTATTTAACTGCAAGCTTTTAAAGTGGTCACAATGCTGGACTTTATGTGAGTTAATTTTGCAAACGATGCACATTTTATTGTCGTGAGTTTTGACTTTTGCGTGAGTATACACGGTGGCGTTGCTTTTACCAAAGCTTGGTGTTACGACTTTGCTGGCTGCTTCCGCAATTTGATAAAGCCAGTCACTAAATCCTTTTATAACTGGAACTTTTTCATCTATCTGCTGCATGGCCCAATTTAGCTTATGCTGATTTGGTAGTTTATCCACGAGTTCCTTTACTAGTAAAGGATTGTTGAGGTGAGATTGTAGTCCACATGATTCCATTGTCGCGCATATATTTTGGACGCTCAGAGCGAACTCAATTATTGATTCGAGTCTTTCTCGGGGACGTGGCATAGCTCTTGCTTTGTTTATTACACGCTCCAAAATATATTCTGGGCGGCCAAAACACATACGAAGCGTCTCAATTATATTCGGGACAAGTGCTGGTAAAAGCAATTTACTTTTGACCATCTCTCTCGCTTTTCCTCTTAAAGCGTTCTGAAGGCGTACCAAATTTTCAGCATTAGAAAACCCGGCAATAGCTGTGCTATTCTGGAAACTATTAATAAAAATTGGCCAGTCATCTGGGTCGCCATTGAAAATAGGGAGTTCGCGTGGTATTGAGCCTCTAGCTGCTAGTTGTGAAGGTGTAGGGTTAAACTCTTGCATACTGTATGATGGCTCACTATTTACAAAGCGACTTGTGGGCATTATTGGTGTATTATTTATCATCCCACCTGGATATAGTATATGCGTATTATTTACCACGCCACTTGCCGGCAGTATTTGTGCAGTACTTGTCGAACCACTTGCAGAGTGTACTTGTGCACTCGTTTGATGATTAACACCAAAACCATAGGGGCTAATTTGCTCCATAGGCGAGTCGATATTTTTAGCTAATATTTCGTACTTACGTTCCAAAAACTGTTGTTGGATTTTCCTTTCTTCTTCTAAGCGCTGTAGTTGTAGCATTTTTTGCAGTTGTGAATAGTCAGAGTTATCCTTCGTGCTTATTGAACTTTGTGCGTGATTGTTCACCATCACTTGTTCTTGCTGTGAAGTAATAGGCAATGTAACTGGCTGTCTTACACGTGCATATTGAGCTATTGATGCTGGAGCTGTATGCATTTGTTGCCTTTGTAAAGCGTCAATTTTATTCATCGTACTTTGGACGTAGGTACTCATTCGCGTTTGTTGCTGTAAAGTGTTGAATAAATTCGTTGACGGCGATGCCGTATATGTGAACAGCGGTGCATTTACAGATGTGATCGCACTTGTTGTAAAGGCATCATGAGGATGTATACCTGTGACGTTTACCATATTTTGTGTCGGCTGTGACATGCCTGGGGATAGACTGCTTGTGGCACTTATAGCAAACGCTGTAGTGACTGTTGGAATTATGACGGGTGATGAAGATGAGCTCGGAAGAGTCTGACCTACAGTATTGTTTGAAGTGGTAGTGGTGGCTGTTATGGGTTCGCATAAATCGCAGTTCCAACTATAATTAGCCACATTATTATCCACTCCTACACAGGTGTAGTGATACCATTTATCACATGTGTCACACATTACCATTTGGTCATTATCCAACTGGACACACTTATTGCAGCTGTGGCCTATGATGGTTTTCTCCATTTCCATATTTTAATATGGTTAACAACTTTATGTTTTTACTTTAAAGATTAATAAATTTTAAAGACTTGTTGAGATCAAGGAAACTAATTTTTAATAGCACTAATACCTTTAATTAAAACCTTTCTTTTTATTTATTTTTATTTTTTATTATAATAATGTATTTCACAATTAATAAATTATAAAAGGTAAATTAGAGGTAGAGGTAGAGCTTTAAAATTTATTAGTTATTTGCCTCGCTTTTGAAACTCAACTAAATTTCAATATTAAGATTTCTTCTTGTCTACTTATTTTTTGTCAAACGGTAAGTGACCGTTAGCTTATGCACATATTTATTTATGTACTTGGCTGAGGCAAAAAACTAAAGCTGTAAAAACATACGATGTACGTATGTATGTACGTATATAATAATATATGTATGTTATACGAAATTGAAAAATATTAAAGAGAAATGATTGCTGGAATTAACCCTTTGTTGACGGCGGCAACAACCTAAACGGTTGACGGTGTGTACATTTGAAAGCGTAAACTTAGCGTTGTTGTAAATATTGGATACTTTTAAAGATATTCTGATCGAATCATTTTCTACACGGGTGGTGCCACCTGTCCATTGCAGACAAAGAGGGTCAGATGTTCCTTCGAGAGACATGTTATTAAATATGCTACGGTCCACTAAAGTGACGGAGGAACCTTCGTCTAAAAAGGCAAAAGTATTAATAATGTTTTCCTTTAGGTGAATGCGGATTGGCAATATACGAAAAAATGGATTATCATTAGCATCATATTGGTGCGTGTTAATTTGTACGTTCCGCTGTATATCATAAATTCGGTTTGTACTTACAGTTTGTGAGGCTGACTGGTCGTTGCACTCTCTATGTAGCAGTGGATGGTGTTTATACTTGCATCCCAATATGCCACATTCTTTGTTTTTATGGCATTTACCTTTATGTGTGTTTAGACACTGACGGCACAAATTGTTGATCTTTACAATGTCCCATTTTCTATTTAACTGCAAGCTTTTAAAGTGGTCACAATGCTGGACTTTATGTGAGTTAATTTTGCAAACGATGCACATTTTATTGTCGTGAGTTTTGACTTTTGCGTGAGTATACACGGTGGCGTTGCTTTTACCAAAGCTTGGTGTTACGACTTTGCTGGCTGCTTCCGCAATTTGATAAAGCCAGTCACTAAATCCTTTTATAACTGGAACTTTTTCATCTATCTGCTGCATGGCCCAATTTAGCTTCATCACCCGTCATAATTCCAACAGTCACTACAGCGTTTGCTATAAGTGCCACAAGCAGTCTATCCCCAGGCATGTCACAGCCGACACAAAATATGGTAAACGTCACAGGTATACATCCTCATGATGCCTTTACAACAAGTGCGATCACATCTGTAAATGCACCGCTGTTCACATATACGGCATCGCCGTCAACGAATTTATTCAACACTTTACAGCAACAAACGCGAATGAGTACCTACGTCCAAAGTACGATGAATAAAATTGACGCTTTACAAAGGCAACAAATGCATACAGCTCCAGCATCAATAGCTCAATATGCACGTGTAAGACAGCCAGTTACATTGCCTATTACTTCACAGCAAGAACAAGTGATGGTGAACAATCACGCACAAAGTTCAATAAGCACGAAGGATAACTCTGACTATTCACAACTGCAAAAAATGCTACAACTACAGCGCTTAGAAGAAGAAAGGAAAATCCAACAACAGTTTTTGGAACGTAAGTACGAAATATTAGCTAAAAATATCGACTCGCCTATGGAGCAAATTAGCCCCTATGGTTTTGGTGTTAATCATCAAACGAGTGCACAAGTACACTCTGCAAGTGGTTCGACAAGTACTGCACAAATACTGCCGGCAAGTGGCGTGGTAAATAATACGCATATACTATATCCAGGTGGGATGATAAATAATACACCAATAATGCCCACAAGTCGCTTTGTAAATAGTGAGCCATCATACAGTATGCAAGAGTTTAACCCTACACCTTCACAACTAGCAGCTAGAGGCTCAATACCACGCGAACTCCCTATTTTCAATGGCGACCCAGATGACTGGCCAATTTTTATTAATAGTTTCCAGAATAGCACAGCTATTGCCGGGTTTTCTAATGCTGAAAATTTGGTACGCCTTCAGAACGCTTTAAGAGGAAAAGCGAGAGAGATGGTCAAAAGTAAATTGCTTTTACCAGCACTTGTCCCGAATATAATTGAGACGCTTCGTATGTGTTTTGGCCGCCCAGAATATATTTTGGAGCGTGTAATAAACAAAGCAAGAGCTATGCCACGTCCCCGAGAAAGACTCGAATCAATAATTGAGTTCGCTCTGAGCGTCCAAAATATATGCGCGACAATGGAATCATGTGGACTACAATCTCACCTCAACAATCCTTTACTAGTAAAGGAACTCGTGGATAAACTACCAAATCAGCATAAGCTAAATTGGGCCATGCAGCAGATAGATGAAAAAGTTCCAGTTATAAAAGGATTTAGTGACTGGCTTTATCAAATTGCGGAAGCAGCCAGCAAAGTCGTAACACCAAGCTTTGGTAAAAGCAACGCCACCGTGTATACTCACGCAAAAGTCAAAACTCACGACAATAAAATGTGCATCGTTTGCAAAATTAACTCACATAAAGTCCAGCATTGTGACCACTTTAAAAGCTTGCAGTTAAATAGAAAATGGGACATCGTAAAGATCAACAATTTGTGCCGTCAGTGTCTAAACACACATAAAGGTAAATGCCATAAAAACAAAGAATGTGGCATATTGGGATGCAAGTATAAACACCATCCACTGCTACATAGAGAGTGCAACGACCAGTCAGCCTCACAAACTGTAAGTACAAACCGAATTTATGATATACAGCGGAACGTACAAATTAACACGCACCAATATGATGCTAATGATAATCCATTTTTTCGTATATTGCCAATCCGCATTCACCTAAAGGAAAACATTATTAATACCTTTGCCTTTTTAGACGAAGGTTCCTCCGTCACTTTAGTGGACCGTAGCATATTTAATAACATGTCTCTCGAAGGAACATCTGACCCTCTTTGTCTGCAATGGACAGGTGGCACCACCCGTGTAGAAAATGATTCGATCAGAATATCTTTAAAAGTATCCAATATTTACAACAACGCTAAGTTTACGCTTTCAAATGTACACACCGTCAACCGTTTAGAGCTACCAACTCAATCTGTAAATATGTCCGAAATGGCGAAGAAATTTCCGTATTTAAGAAATATTCCATATGGCGACCCGACCTTAATTAATGATTAAAAATACAAAAATACAAACAAAAAACAATTTAAATAAAGAATTTTATATGTACTTTTATTTTACTTTTACATCATTATATACAATAAGTACAACACATTCTTATTAAGCCTAGATAAAAAAAATAAAAGAATGTAAAGTAGTTTTGGAGCGATTATTACAACTAAACAATAGTTAAAGTTAGGATTTTGTAGGTCATACAATCAGATTTTAGTGAGAGCTTAAATTAAACGATAGTGAAAAGCTAAATGTCAGATAATCGGACTGATTATGAGTGTCGTTGTCGTGATGAAAACAGTGATATGTGGCAGCGCTTGCCATATCATTTACATTAGCTTGTCGTATATGCGACTACGACAGCGACACTCGTAATTAAGCCTAAAACTTCTTATCTTGCCACTTAAACTTAAATTTAAAAGTCTAGACAAAAACTGATTATTTGCTACATAAAAACTCTAACTTTAACTACTGATAATTTATAATAATGGGCCTTATAAATAAGTACGTTAAGAAAATCATTATTAGAATTTAGTGTGTAACACACAATCTTATTAATATTTTAGAAATAAATAGATGGAGTCCAATTGAAATCGCATAGTTATTTTAAAATGTTTTTCTTCCAAGTCATTACTTTTTCGAAGGCCACTTCTTTTAAAGTTTACTTTCTTTATCTGTATGAGTTTGCGCTTTTGCAGAGTTAGCATCTTCTAAATTTGCTGTTGGTCCATAGCGATTTATGAAATCGATAATAGAAGCTATAATAGCTTCTGGATTGTTCATATGCAAGTGATGGCTGCCATCACTTTCAATGTAAACAAAATTTGATTTTGTTTTTAGCACATCCAGAACTTCATCATAATATATTTTGTCCTCGAAATAAGAAGAATTAGCAGCTTTAATAAACATATACGGACATGTTATACGCTTGGCCATTTCAACACACAATTCCTGAGAACCAATGGCATAATTGTAAAACTTAAGACGTCTATCACGGACAAAGAAATATTTGTCGGGATATTTTTCAGATTTCTGTATGTTGCGTGCCAATAAGTGCTTACAAATGTGTTTGTTGACCGAATGGAATGTACCATTATACATACGCTCTATTAGTTCGTCATATGTGTAACTTGGTGGTTCATTTTTGCTGCGATTGCGCTCATCTTCACGTAAAAATTCATCCATACGTGTTTCCATAGTGCGTATAACGTTAGGGAAAGGACGCTGATGTGGTTTCAATGCATCTAACCCAATAAACATGGCTATTTTTTCAGGAAAAACTGCCGCAAATACAAAACCAATAATCGATGACATAGAATGTCCAATTAGAAATAACTTTTCCCAATTGTATTGTTTCATTATCACTCTTATCACATACAGATTATCAATAGAGTTATAGTAACAGCCATCTGGTAGTCTAGAGGACAAGCCATGACCCGGTAAATCTACAGAGAGAAATGCCACGTGTGGCGGAAGTAAAGGTACTAGCAAATCGTAAGTGCCGGCATTATCTTGCCACCCATGTAAACCCAAAATTGGTTGTACATTTTGTGGACCATACCATTTGCCAGCTAAATGCCCCCAAGGCACAGGAATAGATACTTCAGCAAACTGCAAAATATAGCGTAGTTTAAAGATTAAATGTTTTGGTTGGTTTTCTTTTATTTCAAAAGCGTGAAACTAATGCCAGAATTATACTTGTACATAATGAAATCAAAAACAAAAATTTTAATTTAGAATTTAGAGTTTTTTATTGCGATATTTCATGATTAATGAACATTTCATGGTACTTATGTGCTTTAAATTAAATTAATGAGTGATAGAGTAACAAAATGTGACTTTTCCCGACAAAGTAATCATGTTGAAAATTAATAACTTTTTTAATGTTAAATTTTTTTCAGTTGTGTGATTGAAGTTTCTATTTATTTAAATTTTTATAATACTACAAGTATTTCTATTGTATTGCCAATTGAGAAAGTTACTAGAAATATTTTCCAGCCAGAATTTCAAATTGTTCAGTAAAACGAAGGTTGAAATAAATTTACTTTAGTTTATAAAGCTGAAATACTTAAATAGGTACTCGTCTGACATTATTTACTTTAAGAAAAAGTCACAAATTATTTAACTAAATACATGTGTGTATGCATATCTTTTCTTAATACTGTTACCTCTCTAGTGGGTGGTTCTCCAGTTAAGTCTCCTGCATGCCTGTATCGCCTAATAGACTCTGAATTTTTTTCATTATTTGGTGTCACACAGCTTACTAAATCACATAATTAATAAATTAAGAAAATGTAGGTATAAATTTCCAAATAGTGAAATGGAATTTAATTAAAAACATTTATAAAATTATTTTTTTTTATATATTTTTTACATTATGATTAACAAATGCACTTTGTACCTAAAAAACTGCACCACCTGTGATAGAATTATATATTTTTTAATTTAAGTCTTTTTCTACTCAAATAAAATAACTAAAAAAGACAAATATGTACGTGTAAAGGTTCTTCACTTTGATTTATTCACTTTATTTATTTAAAATATATATAACTAGTTACTTCTATTTAAATTTACACTTGACTTAAAATTTGTTTGAATTTTCCAAATTTCACGCCTAGAAAAACATAAAATTTCGAATATTAAAAATCACGTTAAAGAAACCAAAGGTTTTAACTCTATCATAGTTTTTTGGTGGTTTAAGCATAATCTTTAAATTCGCAAAAAGTATTCATGTTAACTACATAATATTCTCATGAAATATGGTATTTTATTTGGTAAAATGTGTTTTTTAGGTTTTGAAATTTGTTACATTTTAAATTATAAACTTGTTTTGACTACATACATGCCTGTGTAAACAATTGTTACCAAGATCTGTTGAGAAACAAAGGCCTAAATGGTACCAAATTGTTATCTCTTTGCCTAATTAAATTTATATGGAATAAAAGGGTACCTGTGTATGTACATGTATTATATGATATAATATCTAGTATGATCTCTGCACCATAAAATTATTTTCGAATTGTAAGTACCCAGCAAAATATAAGGAAGTAACTCTCTTTGAAGCGCATAGCAATCACTTAAAAAACCGTTTGACATATTTTAGGTGCTGAAGAGTCATTTTTAAGCACATTTGGTATGAGATTTTAAGTCTTTATCTATTCTTCAGCAATTTAATTACTATTGCATTTCATTGTTAACAAAAATGACACCAAGTATTGCATTTTATAGCTTCTTAGGTGAGCACTTATTCAGTGAAAAGTTTTCAAAAAAGAACAACTTCCTTCCAATGCCAAGCTAATACATACAAATACATTGCTTTTTCTTCAAAGTAGAAGTACTTCTAGGCTACAGTTGTAGTAATCTTTTTCCTTCCATTTCCTCACTTTTTTGATGCATATGTAATCACAGTTACTGATCCTTGACAGTAAGATGCACTTCAAAGAGAATTACTTATATTATTTTTTCCTGAGATTTTATTACATTGTTAGTGGCTATTAATTTGGACTTTGACATTGTAAAATTATTTCCTTATATATAAAATGTATTATGTCGTAGGTACTTACAAGCTTTTTTATTTTCCAAAATTCTGTTGAGCTCCATAGTTTTGTCAATTACACTTTTAAAAATGTCTTTAGCTGCTTACACTTATTGTGCAATGATTTTATACACTTATCACTTTTTGAACACAACTTTTTATTAATAAAATAACATTACATTAATAAAATAATAAAATAAATTCATTATTATTATTAATAATTACAATAAATTACAAGAATATTAATAATAATTTATCAATACTATGGTTGCCAGATCACACTGAAAAAATGAGTCAAAATGTTTTTTGAAATCGTCAAATCTGTTTATGAATATGAAATTAAATATTAAGATTCGTTTGCACCTTGATTTTACATTCCTATCTTTACTTATTAAAAATAATAAATTGAAATTATTAATTGTTTTAGATATTCAAATGATTTACTTCAAAATATAAATTTGTTTTTTTATTTAACTTTTGAGTCTGGCAGCTATGTTGATCCGATTGGTAACATTGGCTTTTATTGTGTTTTCTTTTAGCAGTTGCTGAGTTGCCAACTATATAGCTAATATTTTCTTTGTTATAAATAGTTGGCTGTTACTTTTAAACATTAAATGAATTCAATTTACAAATAAGAAAATAAAAATAACGTGCTTTAATATATTTAAGATATTCAGATTAAAATATTGAATTACATGTATATATAATACGTAATAAAAGTTTATGTAAACTACAAAAATGAATGTGCATATTATATCTAAGGAAACCAGGGAGCTTTAGGTCCTTTGGAACTGCTCCGTAAGCGTTTTCAAATACTTCATTTTAGACACACAAAAAAAGAAGTCACATGTAGGTAGTTAGTATTATCTAATAAAATTAACAATTACGATGTCGTTTGTGAGAAAAGCTTACAACTGCAACTATGCATCTGTTATTCAGCAACTCTTTTGTTTAAGGCAAATTTAAGAGATCACATAGAATTGATTATTTTAAAAAAATCGAATATTCTTCTTTCATATACTATTAGACATTTTTCAAATTTGCACTATTTGAGTATCGCAATTTCTGATTCTTATTTATTACTTTGAATGATCCTTCTTTGCCATTACACAGTACATATTTTATTTTTCTTGATTATTTGTTTATTTAAATAATACTTTTTGAAATACATTTAGGCAATTATGCTAAATGTTATTATAAACATCGTTGAATGTATTTGATGTCTATAGCTTATTTATTATTTGTTTAAAATTTTTATGTATTTGTTTTTGTTGCTAATTTTTTATTTTTAGCTTTTCCAGAAAAATTCTATGAATTTAGCATTTAGAATCGTATGTATTTGATTATAAATAAACATTTTTTTTTTATTATTTTCATAATATTTGATAAACAATAAAATTAATTTTCTAATGTTTTTGCAATACAAATTGTTCATTAAATTAGAAAGAATATATACTTAATATTCTATTCAGATATCAGAAAATAATTGATACGTATGTATGTATATACATATGTATATTATGGGATATAGAAAGAAGTTTCTCACTAAAGCATGCTAAATAAAACCAACTACACTTACTAGATTTTGTAACGGACGTTTTTTTTTAATCTTTAATTGTATGCTTAGTGGGGAAGAGCACTGATTAAATTTATATTTTTGTAAATGTCAGCATGCAGGTGCATTATATACACATACGTATGTACTCGTATGTATATCGCAAACTAAACATGAAAAAAGGTTTGTAAACAAAAGTCAAGTTTTAGGATTATTTACCAGCTCAATTATCAATAAATTTTTCACTTATCCCCTACTATAAAAAAATTTCTCACTCTTTTATTATAAAAAAAATTCTCCTACTAGGTGAATGTTATCTACTTCGCTGAGAATATTCATAATTGGGCTGTTATATTTAGATTATGGTTGGTGCTACGAGTATTATTTTAGCTAGCGCTGTTGGAACTGTTAAAATAATTTATTGATGATTATTTTTTGCCTTAATACTTTTAATGGAAATTGCGTTTGAACCAAGAAATTGTATATATGTACTTATAATTAAGTAATTTTATAATATATATAATTTAATTTCCTGATTACAATTATATGCAATTTTAATTGGATTCAACAATTACTTGTAATAGATAATTATATAATTAAAAAGTTACGAAATGTATTAGAATAACTACAACCAATTTTATTGTAATCTGGAAAATATTAAACATTTTAATATTATGAAAAATACATATTTACAACAAATACAAACAGCATCTTTATATGTGAAGTAAAATAAGAAATAAATACGTATGACCCCGACTCAAGAATGATAGAAATACAAAATTACGACATCCTGCACTTAAAATTGAAATTTTCTACGCCTGGCTAATAATTTATAAATAGCTAAATAAGAGAGAGAGATAGAGAGAGATAGAAATGTATTATTTTTTTCTTCAAACAGTGAACAATCTACGTCATATAACGGGAAATCATGAGCATGACACATTCTTGTCTTTCTATCATTCTTGACCCCGACTGATAACACACGCTTTTTGTTACTTTTTTTTTCTTTTTGATTATTTTATTTATTTCTCAAGCATGTACATACTTGTTTTAGAAAAAATAGAAACTACTAATCGCATTCGCAACAAATACTTATAAAAAAATATGATGATGGTGATTTGAATAAAAACACGTACTTAAAACAAAATTCATTTTATTTATTTATGTGTTAGTTTTCATTTAAATGTGATTTATTTGATTTTATTTTTTTTTCCATTTTAATTGATAGTCTTCTTAATTAGAGATTATTTTAATGTTTTTGTTGTGGTTCAAATTTTTCTTAATAAGTAGGTATGCAAGTATAACATTCAAATATTTTATTAAATTAATTTTTATATATTATTTTTTATTTATTTTAATCATATTTTATAATTCTTGTTGCAGATATTAAAATTTAATTTTTAACCTTTTTTTTAGTTGCGTATCATTTTTGTTTGTTTTGTTTTGTTTTGTAACAATTTAAATAATTTTTATTATTTTTTTTTATTTTTGTAATTATTTATAATAAAATATGTAGTAATAGATTTAATAATATAAAATTCATATCAACTGAATTAAAATAAACAAAATAGCAGATTTTGATTTCTGTAAACAAAATGGAGATTATTAAGTAGAAAATGCATATTTCTTTTATTTAAGTATTTGTAACGTTAATAATATTTATAAAAATGGCTTGTAGTATACTAAGTTTTGGTATAACATTATGAGTAAATTTATTTTATTTTATTATGTGTGGGATGTGTGTGTGTGTGTTTAGTTGGGTAATTAGTTGGGATAAGTTTAATATATATGGAGTATTTTTTATATAGTTCACTTGAATTGAGATTTAATTATTTGGAAATGTTTTTAAGTTTTCTGTATTGTTTCAGTTTAATTGTTTAACGTGTTCTATGCACTTTTTTTGGTTTTTTTTTTTTTTTTTTTTGGAAATGTTTAGTTTAATTTAAGTTAATTTTTTTCTTCTTTATACTGCTTTAAATAGAATGTTTAGCGTTGCAAGAAAATGCTTTTTATAAAATTTTATATTAATATTATTAGTAGTACTTGGCCGAATGTAAACTCATTTAATATTATTTAATTACAAAGCACAGCTTTCTTTACATGAACATATACATACATAAATATTGATTCAGACATTTTTTTGAAAATGAGATTCTTAAAATGGCTTGTAGTAAATTATCATATTATTTAAAAAATATAGTATATGTTTGGCTTGCACTACACAAGTATTCTATCACAATACAAAAAAACGTAACCACTATACCGTTGTATGTTTTCAAAAAGCCCTAGATTAGGTTGCACAGGGCACCAAAATAAGAAAAAAGCTAAGGGGACTCACTTGGGTCCTCTGATGTTATCCCTTTGTGAAAAAAGCCTCTAATTATATTCCGAAAAACTAGCCAAACTTTTTAAATAGTTTACAAGTTAAGCTTCAGTTCAAAAGGTTTATTTTTAGTTTTAGAGGTGAAAAACTAAAAAAATTTAATTGATGCGGAGCATTATATTATGTCTTATGTCACATTAAACAAATATTTGTTGAAATTAGCATAACCACTATGTCATCTACAGATACATTTATATATGTTGAAGAAATATGCGTTTAGAGAAGTTTAATCTTTTATTAAAATACAACATACTTGCATTATCATTTTATTTATGTAATAAAAGTCATGTTAGGCTATAAAAATATTTGCTAAAAAGTAGTGGTTACGTTTATTTCGACAAATATTTGTGTAATGTGACCGTAGCTATAGGGCTTTTTTGAAAACATATGACGATATAAGCCACTTTAGAAATTTATTAGGCCTGATTATGAGTGTCGTTGTCGTGGCGAAAGCAGTGATATGTGGCAACGCAGCCATATAATTTACATTAATTTGTCCTACGACAGCAATACTCGTAATTAGGCCTATTATATTTTTAAGAAATATTAACTTATAAGTAGTTTAGTCTGAATTAAAATATCATTTGATTTAATTTTTTTACAATACAAGTCATGTTTGACTATACCAGCATTACATAAACACATACATCTGTATACTAAAGGGCTGCACAAGCATACTTGAAAGCCACACTTCACTACAAACATGTTTAATATTTTATAATAAAAAGTGCTTGTTAGCGATTTCAAGTATGCTTGCAAGTATACTTGCCAGAATTAGTGGTTACGCTTATTTCGCCAAATATTTGTGTTATATGAACTCAGCTTAACCGTTTTTCGTTGTGGCATTTTTTTAAATTTGTTCAAAATTAATTGTACACCTACAGGTGAATGCAGTGTAACACAACTTTTTTAGAACAAATTTTGAAAAATTATTTTTAATAATGATACAAATTTTTTTTTTTTTGAATTTTAGAGTAACCACTTTGACTTAGTGCTATTTTTTAATGTCTGGCTTTTTTTGTTTTAGTATTTTTTTTTTATGTTTTCTTTTAAATGTCGAACATAAACTTATGTACTGTTATATTGCTCGTTTTTGTTGTGTTTTGGAATTTTAGTCCTGTTTGGTCCTCTATCAATTACAGCAGAAGCACAAAACATATTAAAGAAATATATCAAAAATCCCTGTTAAGCTGCATTTCGATACACATGTTTTACCCGACCAACAAATTCCAAAATTACAAAATGATGAGACAGCAGAGTATATGCTGTGTCACAGTAATGGTTTAATTTAGACCGGTTGCCGTTAACTACGAGCATCGCTACCTACAGCCAGTTGACAATAAGGGACAAATCACTCAAGGCAGTCTTTAAATTCTTAATGGATTTATAACACGAGAGTAGTTTCGCACAGTGACAGCGCTTAATACTAATTCTCAAGTCACCATCAAAAACCACAAAGTGAAAAGTACAAATACGAATCGTTTATATCTAATTGAAAATTGTTTTCATTTAAATTAGTTTCTTTTAGGCCTATTATTGTATCTAGTACAAGTATGTAATTAATTTTAAGCTACACTTTAAAATTAAAATTTACTTTTACGGTAAGTCTAATCAAAAGCTTGTTTTGGACCTACAAAATAATGAGCCTTAAACTGCGATCACATTGCAAAAATATATGTCGTAATAAACGTAATCACCACTTTTTGTCAAATATTTTTATAATCATAAGTTCGATTTCGGGTGTTTTCTGCAGACAAGACAGGAAGATTTGTGTTTTTAAAAAAATTCACTCACTAATGAACAAAACATGCACGGACAATGAAAATTGCATAAGTAACATAGGATTCCCCTTTTTTTTACTATATGGCAGCCAAATAAAAGCTATAAAATCAATTTTCAAAATAAAAACGTTCAAAAATTGGAACTGTCGGTTCTAATTTCAGAGCAAGCAATGTATTAAAAAAGATGGCTCTAATTTCCGAAGAATTCTAATTTATAACAATTTTAATTTACGAGCATCTAATGTATATACCGTCCCTACGGAAAACGTTTCTCGGGACCCACAATACCGAACATTATAAAAAGCTAGACAAACAACAAATACATACATATGTATGTACATTAGGGCGGGTCGATTTGTATGGAGGCAAAAAAATCGCTCAAATTACAAGGAAAATCGTATTCTAGGGATCAAAATAAGAAACTTTACCGAAGAAACCATACCTCTACAATGTATTTTGATGGCCCGACTTTGGCAAAGTTTCTTATTTTGATCCCTAGAATACGATTTTCCTTGTAATTTGTGCGATTTTTAAATCGACCCGCCCTAATGTACATACATACTTCTTGTTTAAGTATAATGGATCGATAAATCTATATATACAACAGCAAATGAGCTGTTATTATTGAACGTTATATAAAACCAAATCGCCGCATTCGATA
The DNA here is from genome assembly GCA_947397855.1 of Thelaira solivaga. NCBI lineage: Eukaryota > Metazoa > Arthropoda > Insecta > Diptera > Tachinidae > Thelaira > Thelaira solivaga. The sequence continues at coordinate 65,107,391 of OX377613.1, forward strand.
GCGAGCAACTTGTATCGAAATTTAAACATTTTTTATACAAAAACACAAAAATTCGTTATCGAATGCGGTGATTTGGGGCCAGCTGTAGGTATATGTATACATAATTTACTTAACAGAGATTTTACTAAATTAATATATTTCTTTTTAAGATGCTTAATTATAATTTTTAATAATTTTCATTCCCTTAATTAAATTATTAAATAAACCACTAAGTAGTTGTTTAAAAAAATATATATAAATATAAGTACAATAGTCAAGTATTTAAGTAGAGAGCTTTAACTATATTTAAGTAAAAAGTTAATAAGAGAGTCAAATTCATATTCGCAAACACTACAAAATTGATTTTTTTAAATAAATTAAATCAATTTTTTTGTTTCATTTTGCTTATAATGCAAATAAATAATTATAACAGCAAAAACTTAATAAAAAAATAAAATAAAACAATTGTAGCTTAAGCTTAAATATATAATTTTTTTTTTGTTCAATAAACTTCATTAAATTGTTTCATTTAATTTTTTTTTTATATTAGTTTAAGCAGAGATATAAAAAATGTTACGTTTTATAGTATATAATATAATATAACGGTGTATATATATTTGAATGTATATATTTAGTATATGCAAGTGTAAATGTTTATATATAATTAATTATTTTTTTAAATATATTTAAAGAGAGTTGAAATTTCTGATTTATTTAATCCAGACATGTATGTATGTATGTAGTATAGCATATTAGTATGTTATAATGATTTTTAATTAAATTTATTTTTTTTTTTTTTTTTTTTTTGTTAAGATTTTGAATTGCATTTTTGTTTTAATTAAAACTTGTTATTTTTGTCTAATTATATATTTATAAATATTGTATGTAATATGTATGTGTGTGCGTGTAAGAAAAAGATAATTATAGGTTGTTGTTGTCTGAATATTTTTTCTTGTTTCATTAAAAATGATAAAGAACAAGCAGGTGCAGCATTTTTTATAATTTATATAATTACGTTTGTCATGGATTAAATATGCATATGCTCTCATTTTTTTTTTATATGTACTCTATAGAAAATCAGAGTTAAAGATTATATAAAACAAACAGCACAGCATATATCTATTACCTATATCGCACATATCATCACCAATTTTACAAACCGCACCCTATAGTAATATTAATTTAATTTAATTGATAATTTTAATTAAAGAAAGCAGAGTCTAACTCTTTCAATCACAAATTAGCAATTTTAATTTAAAAATTAAAGATGTGTTTAAAAACAATATAACAAGGAACACACCTAATACTAAATTAAAATTAATATTTTAAAATAAAAATAAAAAAGTTTTTTGTACTTAAAAATAAATTTAAAATCAAGATTAAAAACGTGATGAGATACAATGAATGACCTTTCTTAAATTATTCATCAATCTTTTTTATAATTTAATTCTTATTTTAAAATTGATTTTTTTTACTTCAACGACAATGTAAAATTTTTTTGATATAAAATTAAAAAATTATTTGTGAAACCTGCACACTAAAAACATTTTTTTATGGAGTTATAAATAAAAAAAATAAATTAATAAAAATAAAAATTATTAGAGTCAAAATTGTTAGTTCCAAGTTAAAGCTTGTCGCTCTAATTTCACTAAACTCCCGAAGCTAAAGCTGTACCTGTATGTACGTTCGAACTCTGCTAATTATTTCTTAGAAGAAGGTGCATTAAGGAATGCGCTCTGCAGCTGTTATGTTAAAAATTGTCAAAATTTATTTCAATCTACAATTTGAATGGGCAAAAATGAGTAAATTTTAAAACGTAAACTTTTTATAATCACAAATAAAAATTTTCAAATTTCATGCACAAAAAGTTAAAATTATATTTTCTTTAAAAAAATTAATTAAATTATTTTTATTTTTATATAGAATTAAACTTCTAATTTTCTTGAACAATTTACGCTTATCAGTTCTTATTGTTGTATATAAATGCAGACATATGTGCCTATCAATTAAATTAACTTGAAAGAAAATTATGAGCCAGTTCTCTGCTGCTTGTAAATTGAAAGTATTTTTTATTTAAAATCGTTTTTAAAAACCAAAATTCAATTCGAATGCGATTTAGAGAACAGGCACGTATAATTCTAAATAACAATATTGTGCTGGTTTTTTCCTGTAATAAAATCTTTCAGAAAATTGTATCCGTTATTTCCAATTTTTTTTTAATTTTCTTGCATTTTAGTACACAAAGTTTTATTTTCAACACATCATTTTTATGTTTTTGACAATTGAAAGAATAGTAACCCTAAGCTTAATCAACAGCAGCTGACTATGTCATTTACATATCGCTGTTAATTGGTTCATGATTAAAAACCTGAATATTATAAAAAGAGATAATTCCAAAGATGTTGTATATTGTGCACTGACACTGAAAATGTTGAATACTTTTTTTCAATTATTTCTTTAAATACATTGGACCATAATCATCGTAAAACAAAAAGTAGACTTTTATTAAGAGTCGACTTTTGTTCATAAGAATTTTATAAATTTAAAATCATTGTTAAAAAGATACCGACTCTAGTGTGACTATGATTATAGCCCATTATTATTATGACGTTATTGCAGTACCAGTAATTATAATTATTATTATTTTTCGTTAAAAAAAATAGGCCTCTAAACTGAGCAGAGAATTTTTAATCTCTACAATCCTAAAAATACATACACATTATATACATTCACACATAGGTTTAAATAAGAGCAATAAAAATGTGTGATGGCAGTCACTTTCTAAATTTAATACTTAAATTGAAAAATGTATTCGAATAAACGTATTATAGGTTTGTATGTGGAATTAATATGGGAATATAAATTCTGTAAGTGGCAAAAACTTTTGCTAACAGTCTTTAACGTATAAAACATATACATAAGTAATGAATTAAATTATATTTGATTGTGGCAAGAGTTTAAGGAGCACAAATGTTTTGCAGTTGCTCTTTGGTCGCGTTAGAAATAAATTTAGCGCAATTTTTAAGTAAACAAGCATGTATTCTTATCCGTTTTCATAGCTAATTCTTTAACTCTGATTTTCAATAATTTCGCACAAGTTTTAAAAGCTAATTTTAAACGTTTTGTTGTTAATGTTTAGTATTGAAAAAAAATGTTCAATGCGATTTGATTTTCCTAAATATGCTGTTGTTGTTGGTTTCTATTTATGGAATATAAGTATTTGTATTAAATATCATTTTACCACTATTTATTTGCTCCTCTGACCACTACCATTTAAGCAAGAATTAGGCGATGAGATTCTTTGATTTTGAAACTCAGCAGCATTCGTTGATGATGATGACATTGATATGTCATTAAGCGTAGTTGAAGTGCTGGCGTTTACCTTAGCAACATTCGCACTAGTTGTTGAATCTCCTTCAGTGGTTAATTGAGAACTAGTGTTGGTTTTTGAATCCCTTAAAAGATTACTTCTACTGCCTTCGCTACTACCCAATGCCAAGCGCTGCATTTGTCGTATAACTGTGGCTGCCAAGTAGGCTTGCTTCCAACGTGATTTGGCAAAGTTCTTTTTGAGTTGTTCTGAAACCGTGGCATGAATATTTTTATTTCCGGCAGCATTACCGGATATCCAAGGATGTGCTAAAGCTTGCTTGCAGGTATAACGTTTTTCAACGCTTACGCACATTAAATGGCGTATGAAATCTTTAGCTGATTCACTGATATCATCCCAGTATGGCGAATCAAATTCAAATTCCCCCTTCAAAATTTGGGCAAACAAATTCGCATCGTTCTCATCGTAAAATGGTGGATAGCCGCACAACAGAATATACGATATGACACCTATACTCCAAATATCCACAGCTTTGCCATAGGGTCTTTGTGCCAAGACTTCGGGTGCCACATAACCAGGTGTACCACAAGCTGTGGCCATTATGCCGGAATCTTCCATTTTTGACAGCCCGAAATCACTTATCATAATTTTACTGTCATCATCGGGACTGTAAAAAAGTAAATTTTCGGGTTTTAGATCTCTATGCACCACACCTTGCTCGTGCATATAATCGACAGCCTCGAGTATTTGTCGTATCAAGTCGGAGGCATCCTTTTCGGTATAGGAACCCTTTTCCACAATACGATCAAAAAGTTCACCGCCAGTCACCAGTTCCATGACCAAGTATATTTTTGATTTATCTTCATAAGTTTCATAAAGCTGAACTATATTCGGGTGTGTTAATCTGTTGGCTGACTGAGAGTCTGTGGTTGCGGTATTATCATGCATGGCACTAAATCTTCGTAATACACGTATCTCATTTTCTAATGATTCCTCTTTGCCCTTCAGTGCCTTTTTATCGATTATTTTTACCGCATAATGTTTCCCAGATTCGTCCTTGCTCTCCGCCAAGCGTACCTCAGAGAATGCTCCCGTTCCTAATAAACCATGTAAATTATATTTATCTTCAATTGGTATAGTTTTGGTTAGTTCTCTAAAGTCCTTCGTCTTGCTTTTCTTAGCAGAATCTTTCTTGCCAAATAATGGCATTTTGTTGCACTTGTGGTTCTTTTTACTTTCTTGTAACGAAATTCCTTTAAAATCCTTCAGTCGTATTCCGAGGGGGAAGATACTGCTTATTTCGCTATTGTTCTCTTCAGAATTTCATATAATTTTTTTTAATTTCAATTACATTCTCTACATTTTATAATTGTGTGTAACGCTGTATTTTAACACTTTTTAGAGACAACATTCAATAGCTTTTTATTTAACTTGTTTCACATTAGTTTTATATTGTAATAATTTGATAAAACGTCTTACTAATTATAATAAAATTATTCCAACTGCAAAAAATCAACTTCCTCTCTCGCAAAATTTTCCTTTTTTTGTACGTCACGCACACAGAAAAATTTCTATATCTCTCGTCCGCGCAATGTAACTATTCAACAGCAAATAAACACTAATTAAAGTTAAGAGATTTTTGTACTAATTTAGCGATTTTGAATTAAGTGTGGCAGCCTGCATATTTCTGACAAAGTTATGTTCATATATGTAACATGTTTAATTTAGCTTGAAATAATGTATTAAATATCTGTATCAAAATATTAATTATCATTTAAAAAAAAATTATGTCGGGAATAAAAAAATTCATGTCAACATATAATTTAATTAATTCCCAAGTTAGGTGATATATGTTATCACCAGAATAAAAGCTAAGTGATTTTAATAACAAGAGGTTCGCAGCACTTGAAGCAATGTACAATGCAAAACGTTGCCAGATTGAATAGTTGTAAAATCCATGGTGTAACTATATAAGGTGATATTATCAGTGCATCTGTGCGTTTTAATTTTTGTTCTACGGTTGTCAAACTTGTGTACATTTATATAGTCGGAGTGCAAAGAGAGAGATCTCTTTTTTGACAACTGAAAAATATTTTAAAAACGAAAATGCTTATATAGTTAGGCCATGGTAAAATCTTGTGTTAAATTTATGGTCAATGGTGACAAAACTAAAAAATACTAGTTGCAGATATGGCTACTTTTTGTTGTTAAAACGTACTATTTAGTAACATCATAAGAAGCCGCCCAACTTGTTTTCGCTTAGCCTCTGCCGCCGATATGCAAGTAGACTTGCTTATCTGTTACCAACTGTTAAAACAGCTGACTGATTATGGCTGTATTAATTGCTATGATATTTTAATATTATTAATTTTTGAATTGTCTTGTCAATCAGATGATAATTTTTAACTGCAGTGATATTTTAATGCAAATAAAACTTTAAACAACAATACTTATTGCCAAGAGCATATTTAGAATATTTGTTGTGATACAGTAAACTGAGGGCAAAGGTAATAGATGTAGAACTGATAAAAATTACTGATGAGCTAAAAGTGTTTAAAATGCATCATGTATTTGGATTTTTTCCGAAATAATTTTTGCTGCAGTATGTAAATCCAAATTCACTCTTTGAATTGCTGTTAATGTAACGGGTTTACAATTGTAAAGAATTGATTCATTTATTAGTGAAATAGAATTAAATTTTTTGTTAAAAACTTCAGTAAAGTAAAAGAACTCTATGATTGCAAGATATTCTAACAGATTATTTCAGACTCAATAACAATATGCGTGTACACAAAAAAACTCAACTGCTACGGTTGGTAAAAGCTTATAATCAACAAATAAGAAACAGCTCCTTTACGTCTACAAATTCCGAGCGTAAATCTCAACAGTTTCAAACAAAACATGTAAGTTCAATTTTCGTGAATTATTCGTTAAAAAGTTTAGGCTGTGATTTAATCTATAATTTTAGTTCGAAGAAATACAAATACCAGTGCCGTGGGGACATGTAGCTGGTAAATGGTATGGTCCCAAACATGACCGACCCCTTGTTGGTCTTCATGGCTGGCAGGATAATGCTGGTACATTTGATACATTAGCTCCTTTATTGCCGCCGAATATGTCATTTCTTGCTTTAGATATGCCGGGTCATGGTCTCTCCTCATGGCTTCCTGAGGGTATGGTATACCATTCGATGGATTATGTTATTTTATTAAGGCGCTTAATGCAGGAGTTTAAATGGGACAAGATCTCATTATTGGCTCATTCCATGAGTTCAATTAACTCATTCGTGCTTGCAGCTCTTCAGCCTGACAACGTGGATTTGTTAATTGGCTTAGACATTTTGAAACCATTAACTCGTTCCAGCGACAAAATTATTAAGTCTTACGCCGAACGTATTGAAGCAGGATTAAAAATAGAGCGAAGGATACGTGAAAAAAGTGAACCACCTTGTTACGAGTGGGATCAACTTGTAGAAAAACTGCACACTGGTAGTAATAAATCTGTCGATATAGAAGCTTGTAGTTTTATACTACAACGAAATGTGAAACCTTCTGAACATGAACCTCACAAATATTATTTCTCACGTGATAATCGTTTAAAAACTTCATTATTTTATGCCTTTTCTCAAAATATTCCTGTGGAAATGGCTAAACGTATTAAATGTCCTCATTTATTTATAAAGGCATTAAGGGCTCCCTACTATGAAGACGTAAAATACTACGAAGAAGTATTAAATATATTGAAACAAAATCCTAAATTTGAGTACCACGAAGTGGAGGGCACACATCATGTGCATCTCAACGAACCGGCTAAAATTGCGAAAATTATTAATTCATTTTTATACAAATGGAAATTATAATGAAACAGACATACCAAAATTATATAGTTTCCTTTAGAACGTACTATTAACATTATGAGAAGCCGCTTAAGTTGTTTTCGCTTAGCTTCCGCCACCAAAATTCGACTAGTCTCTCTTGCTAACTTTTAAAACATCTTACTGCTCCAATTATAATTTATGGCCATTTCGCAATTAAAAATTGTGTTAGCAAGAAAGCCCACAATTTTTCAAGCACTATTGATATGACTTTGAAGTTTGACTTGCAGAAGCTCTAGATCGAAAAATTTATGATAAAATTTTATGATACAGTGCCATTTTGTGCACCAATTTTTTCAAGTGCCTATAAAATAATTCACTAACCTGTTTGAATTCACCGGAACGAGGAAGAACTACTAATAGACGATGTAATAGAAGAACATGCTATTGATATATCTGATATTTATAAAGTTATATGTAGTGCGTCAGTACGATAGGAGGGGGGGGGGGGGGGAGGGTGTTGTTTCAATTTAATAATTAACTTTGATTACTTTTAAATGTGTTTAATAATTCATAGATAAGTGGATGTTTTATTTTAAGGAAGTTGTAATGAATATTAGTGGAAAGGATTATTATTTTTTAAATCCAATGTGCTTAATAATTAGATTTCATTGTTTTCTTTATTTCATTGTTTTTATACTCACGATTTAAAAAAAAATAAAAGAAAGTAATGCAAAATGTACAGCCAAAACGAAAGTTATTTTTCTTGAATGATTTCCAGGTAATATTTGTATTACATATTTGGTTAAATATATTGTTCACTCTTATTTTCATCCTTTCAAATTATTGGAAAAAATATTAATTAGTATTTAGATACTTGTTAAAAATTAAGCGATTTAAGCAGCAATTCCCTCATAAATATTTTATTTTAATATGCTGCTGGTTGTTGGTAAACTTTCTTTTAAAAAATTTAGATTATTAACTTGTTATATTAATTTAATTTACGATCGTTCCACGAAACAGGTACATAAAATCGATCTGGTGTTAAGTATTTTTGTGAATTAATAAATACATTTTTTTACCATTTGGACAAACAGAATTCGTACAAAGGAGCTGGAGAGAGGAATTCTATTCGGTGTTTTTCTCTTAATATGCTTCCTTTATACATATATTTACATCTGAAATTAATTGTTTCTTCTTCAAAACGGGTAATACCATAATCTAAAACAGAAACAATTAACAAATATTTAAGTTTCTTTCATGTTATAACACATTATTAAGCTTACGTGAATTACTAAAAAGCACAGGAAATTTCTGTGGTACTTCATCTAGACAGTCATAAATCGTTAAGAGTAGAACTGTCAACATTTTTAGTCATAACCCATTGCTTCCAGATATGAACATTAAATGTCTATTTTAAAAACATATTGGTAAAGGATTTCTCAATTGGTTGCCGTTGCTGTCCTTGTGCCATTTGTTCAATATGTTCACGCATAACGGGTGAACTACACAATAAGTAAAACAATTTATTCTGAAAGGAAGTTTGCTCCCGTCCTCAGTTTTCGAAGATTTATTTTACCTCTGCAACTTCTTGTAACTTGTTGAAAAAACACAAAAATGTTATGAAATTAAATTTTAAACTGATTATTTTACTTTTTGTATCATACTTACCAGCCCTATTTTACTTTTAAATAATGAAAAAAATACTTTTAAATAAATTAAAATTAAATAAGAGCTTCTAAATTTTGAAAATTTTTATTTACAAAAATGTTTATTAACCCATTAATGGTCATGAGTTTCATAGAAAAAGCAGACAGCAGACAATAAAATATGTCATACTACTTTCAGCAGTTTCTAAGCCAATGATTCGTAAAGCACATGAAATGATTCCAAAGAAATACAGTTTTAACGGTACATTAAGCACACAAAAAAAATTGTTTTTTTTTTAAACCTTCACACTAATTACAGTCCCGTATCGCACTCAAGACCTGTAATGGGTTAAACGATGTAATCATATGGTGAATATTTAAATTTGTTGCTTTACAATTACTCAACTTGTTTTTTCTCGTTCTGTTTTCCTTTGCAACAGATGTAAGTAATTTTTTGAATGGTCAGTGTTGGTTATTCTGTATTATTATTCTGTGAGTCCATGGTCCATACACTCATCTCATTTCAAAGTACCGTGGTATTTTAATGTAAAAAGAAAGTTAAAAAACTTTTGTAAAATACAATACTTACTGTCAATTGCTTATTTAGAATAACGTATCACAAGATAAACTGAAGGTAAAAGGTTACTCGGTGGCAAAGGTAATAAACATAGGCAAGAAATCTACAGTAGATTTATAGATGTTAGCCACTAGTCATAGACAACTGATTAATATTACTGATAAGCAAAAGTGTTAGAAATGTATCATTTATTTCGATTTTTTTCGGATTAATTTATGCTGCGCTATGTAAATTCAAAATCCACTCTTTGGAATGTTTTTATTGTAACGCGTTTACGATTAGTAAATAATTAATTCATTTATTAGTGAAATATGTTTCTTGTTAAAAACTTCAGTAAAGTAAAAGAACTCTATGATTGCAAGATATTCTAACAGATTATTTCAGACTCAATAACAATATGCCTGCCCACACAAGAACTCAACTGATACGGTTGGTAAAAACTTGTAATCGACAAATAAGAAACAGCTCATTTACGTCTACAAATTGCAAGTTCCAAACGAAACATGTAAGTTTAATTTAAGATTTTTATTTCTTAAAAATATTTAAGCTGTGATTTCGTCTATAATTTTAGTTCGAAGAAATACAAATACCAGTGGCTTGGGGCCATGTATCAGGTAAATGGTATGGTCCCAAACATGAGCGACCCCTTGTTGGCCTTCATGGCTGGCAAGATAATGCTGGTACATTTGATACATTAGCTCCTTTATTGCTGCCGAATATGCCATTTCTTACTTTAGATATGCCAGGTCATGGTCTCTCTTCGTGGCTTCCTGAGAGTATGGTATACCACTCGATAGATGCCGTTCTTTTAATAAGACGTTTAATGGAGGAGTTTAAATGGGACAAGATCTCATTATTGGCTCACTCCATGAGTTCGATTAATTCATTTGTGTTTACTGCTCTCCAGCCCGACAAAGTGGATTTGTTAATTGGCTTAGACATGTTGAAACCCTTAACTCGTGCCAGTGACACTATTATTGATTATTATGCAAAACAAATTGAAGCAGCATTAAAAGTAGAGCGTATGACACGTGAAAAACGTGAACCACCTTGCTACGAGTGGGATCAACTTGTAGAAAAACTGCACACTGGAAGTAATAAATCAATTGATATAGAGGCTTGTAGTTTTATACTACAACGAAATGTGAAACCTTCTGAACATGAACCTCACAAATATTATTTCTCACTTGATACTCGTTTAAAAACTGCATTATTTTATTCTCTTTCTCAGGATATTCCTGTGCAAATGGCTAAACGCATTAAATGTCCTTATTTATTTATTAAAGCATTAAGGGCTCCCTACTATGAAGAAAAGGAACACTACGAGGAAGTATTAAATATATTGAAAGAAAATCCTAAATTTGAGTACCACGAAGTGGAGGGCACACATCATGTGCATCTCAATGAACCGGCTAAAGTTGCGAAAATTATTAATTCATTTTTAAACAAATGGAAATTATAGTGAAACAGACATACCAATTGTTAAAGGTAGCTGTTTTAATACTCGACTCATTTTGTGTTTTTTTATTTACAATAAAGTTTGTGTTTTAATATTGCAATCACACAAATCCAATTATTTTGTTCATGATCATGTAAGATTACTAAAACTTTTTCGAACAATTTTCAATATAATTATTATTTTTTATAGTTTGTGTAGCTTTAGAGTCGTAAAGAAACATAGTTTATACAAAAATTTAATTTTACATAAATATTTTTACACCTGCATGGCTTCTGGTTGTTTATCATCCTCACAGGTTATCAAGCAGTCATCATAGGTCCACTTGGGGTAGACACGTTTGAAAAGATACATAAACACTGTATCATATGAGCGCAATTGACCATCAAAGTAACACTTCATATGACCATGGGTGCCCAAAGATTCCTTAATATGACCCAAACGACCACATTTAGTACGTAGCTTTACCGGTTTAAAGTAATCAACATCTTCCTTGTTAAAGAACATGTAACGAACTGTGGCCGATTTACGATTAATACGCATTGGATGACCACTAAGGACAACTCGTTTCAAAATAATACGATCGGGATTACAAGAAAGCAAGCAGCCTCTGGCCACCAAAGCTAAAGTGGAGTCAGGATTTGTTTTAAAAGCCAGCACAGGGGAGGGCGGAAACTGTATGGGTGCATAAAATGTTGCACAGATGGTAGTATGCGGTCTAAAGTAACGTTCAAACTATTTAAAAAAAATACAATGTTTTCTTACTTGATAATGTTTGTGACTTGAGAAACTGTTACCTTGTGTTTGTCTCCATTAGTATGCTGACTGAATATAGGATTAACCACAAATCTCCTATAGCCACATTGTATAATTAGTCTTTCTTTTGATTTAATAGGTATTTCAGAGTCGGGCATTCGTTTTAGCACTACGTTCATAACAGACATTTGATGTTCATGTGGCAAAAGACCATAAACTATTACGTTTTCTGTTTGCTGAGCTGATTTGAAGGCATTCCATTTTGTTGCGGGCACATTAGCTACATGTATAGTAATATACCAGCCAGGCTAAAAATAGATATTCATAAAATTTGTTTATTTTTTTAATGAAATCACTCATACAACCTACCATAGCACCTTCAACTTCCTTAGCTTCGTTTAAAATGCGTCGTTTTGTACGATCGAAATTTTTAAACTGATAAATGCGAGCGTAATCACTGGGTAAATCCTCTTTGGGATCCCAAGGAGATGTTCTACAATTTCAGATATGAAAGTAAAGCATGACTAAGAATTTATTTATGGAAGATTTTATAATTATATCGAAAAGTAGTTGAAACATTATTATTGCACATTTCCTCTTACCTGAATGACTCCAATCCTCTAAACTTCTGGAATCTTGTTTGGGCGGGTATATCCAATGGTGTATCAATTTCGTCAGGCCACATTGCATCGATACGAGCTTCTTTGAGCTTCTTCATTGTTTCTCGTTCCTCGTGGAAATCCATTTGCAAATCATATTTTTCGTCATTAATCGCTGCATCAGAAACAGAAGCACTATCAACATATTCTTCGGTATCAGATTCAGGTTTCTCGAACTCCCCGTCAAATGACTTATTTTCGCAAGACATGAACTCATCTTCATCGTTATCTTCGTCGTCATCATCTACTTCATCATCATTCATTTCCTCATCTTCATTTTCATCCTCCTCAGCTTCGATATCTGGTATCCAAGCAGCCTGGTAATCACTATAGCCTTTGGGTATACGTTTAATCAATTTAATTTTTTTGGTTTCCTTTTGAGATTGTGCGATTTCTTCTTCTGTCGGCCAAGTTTGCTCAGCATCCATTGGATCAGGTATATTTTCAGTTGGTAGAGAAGTTTGCTTATCTGGATCGGCCTTGGCCACAATACGCATTTCGCATTGCATTTCTGCATTACGAGACTTATCCAGTTTGTAAGGATCGTGTGGAGCATCAATTTGGGACATTTGGAAGTCACCTAAGCCAACGATGTGTACTAAGCCGTTAACATCTAAAGGAGTACCCCGGAGAAAACCAGTCACTTTTAATAAACCTTCGTCTTCGGCGGGATTTGAGTTCGCTATGAATTCAACATGATCTCCGAACATATGAGGGCGGTTGTTTCGGTTGTGAATAATGTTTTTCTTCTGACCGCCAATTCGACGCAATATATTTAGGCCTAAAATAAAGGATAGACCAATAAAATGTTATCGGTTGTTATTATTTTTATTTTAACCTTACCTTCGGCATTAGTATCTAGTTGCATAATTTTCTCATTTGGCAACAACTTTGAGATAAATTTTTGGACAGCTGCTTTTGCACCTGAACGGCGTTTGGGATTAAGGGATTCTAAATCCATCAAAGCCAGTATGGGAGTAGGTATTGTTTGGGCTGAGATCATGTTATATATGCGTTGACCCCATTTATCAAAAACTTCATCTTCACCCATAGCAGCCGAAGTCAGCATTAAAGTAGTATCACACACTTTCAAATAGTCCAACACAGAAACTTCATTCCCTTTACCCACAGGAGGAATGACAAAAGCAAATCTTTGCTTGAAACGTGGTAAATTAATGTAAGTCACATCAGACTTTGTTTTTTCTACAACAGCATCTGGGTCACAGCATTGCAAAATACTCAGAGCAGAACGGGGATCGACTTGCAAATGCATAGGCATAAGACAAACTAAAAAGGGAGCTGTATTTTGACCACCTAACTGACGTTTTATAGCTAAAGCCTCCTCCCGTTTATTTTTTCTTAACTGTATTGAGAGAATTTATAATCATATTGGTACATGTAAGAGAATAATTTCTTTTAATTTTGTTTACATACTTGATTCATTTGATTGCGCCGCTGTTCCTTGCGTTGCACCTGCTTGTGTTTGTGGCTGACGGCCGTATGGGACACTTTTCCTAAAATTTTATTTGAACATTTTACATTAATTCACATTTGGCTCATATAAATCTCATAATCACCTTTAAGGGCATTGTCAATGGCGCCTTTCGAACGATGTCGACCTGTCTTGTGTGACTTGTTGCTCTGTTTTAGCGGCCCAGGCCGATGAAATACATGATCTGCCATATTTTTTTTGCAATTTATTTTAATTTTAAAATTTTACAAGTTGGGTTTCAGAAGCACATGTTTTTATTTTTGTATAAAAATACAAAAGAGCATGTGTCAACTAGAGTAAGTATGTGTGTGTGTGTGTGTGCTTAAAAATGACAAAGAAAGTAGAAAAAAATTGTAAACAGAAAACAAAAGAACTTGGCTGCACTCTTTAAGAAAATTTACATAAAAAAGCGTTTATTTCTTAAGAAGTTATTAACAGCATTGTATTTATTAAAAAAATGCGCGTTTTTAGCTTTCAAAGTGAAAAAAAATATTTCTCTATTCCATTGAGTTGAAATTTAATAAAATTGTTATTAAATTTGATGAAATAAAGTATTAAATTGTGTAGAGTGTGCTTATTGGTTATGGTAAATATTGTTTCTAAAATAATTTCTTTCGATATTCGATCAGTAAGTGTAATGAGATACGTCGTTACAATAAAGACTGTAAAAGCTGCTGTGACTGAAAAAGTTGGAATGATTCCGACACAGAAGTCGGCTAAATAGGTATATGATGAATATTAAATTATAAAAAATAGTGTCCTGTAATATGTGAACGGTGATAAAATATCGAAGTGTATTTATTTATTATTATTATTATTATAATTTATTTAATCATAAGAATAAATTCTAAGACTAAATGTAAAAAAATTGGAGCGCTAGTTAGCTGCATAGGCTATCGGCTCAAAAAATGTATTTAATAAATATGTATAAAAATAGAAAAAGTAAAAGTGCATCGTCAATTTGTGTTTATGGTTAAATAAAATCCTACTTCAAAGCTATAAAAATCCCTTTTCAGTTTTTATTGAAGGTGTAATTTAAAAATCAAAGAATAAAAAAAGCTGTGAAAACAAATTATTGTATAAAAAATATTATTCGAAACCTCACTGAAATTCATCACAATATGATTTGAGCATCAAAAATGTTTTCTAACGGACGGCTAGCCTATATACATACATACATACATATGGTAATAATAAGGTAAGAATTTTTTCTTTATTCTACATAAAATAAAAACAAACAAAACGAGCAACATATTAACGGATTTTGAACCACTACTAGTAATCACCCTAATCTCTATTTAAGGCAAAAGAATTGTTTTTTTTTTAACGATTTTTCTTATATTTAATATTATTAATTTTATTATTATGTATTAAATATTATTGAAATACTTCTTTTAATAACAATGCATACATGCAAATTATTATATATTAAAATCAGCACGTTTTAATTAATGGAAAACGAATACAAACACAGTGGATAATTTTATAAAGTGGAGTTTTGTTACGCTGTGCAATCACCAACATCCATAGTACTTGTACTTTGGGGTGTAGAAATCAATTTATTATTTTATTTTCTACAATTTTCTTTATTAATGTTTTTTATTTCTTTTAAATTAAAATTCTTTTTTTTTTATAAATTAAAAATGATGTCTATAATTAATAAACAAAATAATCTATGATCAAAATTAAAACTTTAACATAATTAACAAGTTTTTTTTAAAAATAAGAAAATTGTAAGTTTTAACAACAATTATAAAGATAATAATCCGTCACTACATGGGCACCGAGTATATCTGCACTTTGTCGCCTCTGGTTACTCGGTGCTTTTGTATCTGGTACCGTATAAATTACGAAGTACGTAAAGGGTAGCAATTAACCCTTTCCCCTCCTAGGATACTGCCATGTTAAAAAATCAAAACAAAGGCCGGCGTTTATTCCTTTTCTTTTAGTGTTGTAATAAATGACTCAAATATATGATAAAAACAATTAACACTTACAAATTTAAAGTTGGTTTTATTCATTTTAGTATAATTATTGGCACTTTAATACATTTAAGCTAAAAAAAAATTATCTAAAAAATATTCTGAAATTTCTTAAAATTTGCGCTGCAAGTATAAAGATTATTTCGTTGAATGAACGCATTTTTTTGCACAACATTTTATGGACAGCATTTTGAGAACCACTTTTCGACAATAGAAAACAATGTTTGTTAATTTTATAACTCAAAAACATGATTTTTCGAATATTAAATAATAATTCCAACTTAACTTCGAATGAAATCAAAAATTGATTTGCCATTTTTTCGGTTTTCAAAATTTCTCGTTTTTCAAAAAGATTCGCTTTATAATTAGAACAGAGCCGAAAATTTTTATTAAGGAGATTAACTACACTTTTTTATATTAGCTTACCATTTCATGTAGTTCCGTGTGTCTAATTTGAAAAAAAAGAAAAAAATTTAAATTGTAAGTATTTATTAAAGAATCTTCTTTTGTCATAAATCCAACACCATGAAGGTCTTATGGATATTCATTGTATTTTTCTGCGTACATATTTTGGTTTTTTTTTTAAGTCTATGAGTAAATTAGTTAGAAATATTCTGCCCTTAACTTTAAATTAATTAAGGAAGTGGCACGCATTTTTGTTTTCGTGTAATTTTATCAATGAAACATATTTTTAAACAATTACAACAACTATACTTACTTGACTAGCGTTATCACTACAAATTTGTCTTGATTTTTCTTTTTGTCTGGTTTAATGTTAATGGCAAAGATAACTTGACTTGCATGTTAGTGCATTTAAAATATTCTTTTGCAATTTTATTAATAATTTTTCATTAAAGTTTTAAATTATATTAAAATACCATTAAATGTTTACTTCCTTAATTATATTTAATCATGAAACATCAACAGCAAATGTATAAGAAAATAAATTAAAAACCAAATCAGCTTTAGTATGTGTCTAATAGAGTATTAAATTTTTTTTTCAACAGTTGTTATTTCTGTTTAAAGTTTTTTTTTTTTTGTTTTTGTGTGTTAAAGGTATAAATATTAAAGTTGTTAAAATTCTTATTAAATAGTTGATTTACGTATGGTTTCTCCAATGTCGCTGTTTATGTTATACAAACATGCATAGTTGACTAAAGGCAATATGTACTCGTATCTATAGAGTGTCTCAGTAAGAGTGAACTTTAATTTATTTATTGGATTATAAAGCAGACATGTTCCGATTAAGTGTGCAAATGGAAATTTTTTGAAAAAAAGTAAATTTCTCCAATGAAACGCATTTCGATATAAATGGCTTCATGAATCCACAAAATTGCCGAATTTCGGGCTGAGAAAATCTTCAGGTAATCCATGAGAAAAAAATGCATCCATAACGAGATTTACTTTTTTGAACATGCACTGAGAAAACAACTTCGATTGTAAGAACTAAATTTATTTCCAATCAACATTTCAGTTGCGATAATCGACTTTTTTAGTCGCAACAATAGAAAATCGGTCTTACAGCTTAACATATTTTTGCTAGAAGTAAATTTTGAACTGTAATATCAAGTTCTGGTTGTTACAACTAAAAAATTTGATTATAACAACTAAATTTTTCTTTGGAAACAAATTTAGTTTTCACAACCGAAGTTGTTTTCTGTGTGTGCGGTAGAAATGAAGGTGAATGTGAACGGCATTCGTTACAGGAACATGATAACGGAGTTCTTGTGGCCTCAACTGGACGGTACGGATCTGAACAATGTGTGGTTTCATCCAGGCCATACAAACAATCGATTTCTTGTAGCATGAAATGAAAAAGTGCACTCTTACTGGGACTGCCTTTGTAATTAAATTATTTATTTGCCTAAAAAACATTTAAAAATGTTGCTACTTGTACCAATTGTGCATGTCATACAACACGTCATCATTTAACATTTACTATTGAAGTAATGTTTTTGTATTACAAAAAAAAAAAAAAAAAAAAAAAAAAATCCAGTTATGACCCTCCTTTATACTACATATCGTCTCGTCATATGATTTAAATAAATTCAACTTTGGGAATTGGTTGGGAATATAAATTAACCTTCTTATAGAGAAGTTAAATCAGTATAAAATTAAAATGGCTATTTTTTCATAACATTCATAATTACATCCTGCAAAAGCTACACAAAGTTGAAATGAAATATCGATATAAAAAGACATTATTATAATCTGACCTTAAGCTTTAAAAAAAAAGTTCAAACAAATTAATATTTTTTTTCTTTTAATTTTGATTAGTCTTTCGTTTTAGAGATTTAAAAAAAAAAATTAAATTGAATTTTAAAGATTTTGATGAATTTAAATATAGGACGCAGGATATTTTTTTTTGTTATGATAGAAGGATCTATATAACAATTATGTGTGAAACAAAATATCTGCCTCTATCCGAAGGTCCATATTTTCATTTACTCTGAGACATAATCCAGGTTCAATATCGTTAATGTGCCGAATTATTTCACTCTTAGCTTTTGAATTATGCTTGGCTTATTAACGTACACTTTTTATTTTAAATATCCCCAAAGAAAGAAGTTCAACGCTCGTTTGAGAGTAACCTAGGCGTTTTATTAAAAAATCAAAAAGTACCTTTTAAAATAAAAAAAGTACTAATGATTTCTTATTTCGTTTAGTACCGTTTAATTCTACTGTCACAAAATAGCACTAAAATTGTTTAAATATAAAGTTAATCTTATTTCCCTCTTTTGGTACTTTTTTTTTCCTTTGAAATTTATTCTTTAAATAGAGTTTTCTTGAGTGTTATTAATAGAATGTTCATATGCTCCACATACTTACATAAAAGCATATATTTAGAAATATTAGTAAAAAGGTGTACATATTTTATCCCTTATTTGCTCGAATTTTAAAAAAGTACCAAAATACATTGGAGACCTTTTTAAGAAGAGAAGACTACAATTTAGTTGTTGTTGCTGTGGTTGGTACTTTGAAAGATAAATGAGGTTAAAAAAACGTACCAACATTAGTGCTTTACCCTTTGTATCCCACAAATGTACAAAATACCCATCCGCTTATTTTTTTAGTAGAATATTTTCTAGCTTGAACTTTGGCTATATCTGTATTAGTTCCGGAGATATAAGAAGTTCAATTTTAGCAGTTTTTTCGAATTTCCAAAAATCCTTTCTTATTTAGAACAGTAGTGCGATTTACTATTCCATTTTAAAGAAAAATGTTTGGTTAAAAATAGGCGATGATGATAAGTCAGTCAGTCAGTCAGTCAGTCAGTCACGTTACTCTTTTGTATGTATAGATATACACTACTAGAATTTCGTTCATATATCCTGCCAAACGTTTCCATTTTAAACAACGAAAGCCTGATGTTGGTGTGAATTTGTATTCTATATAAAATGAAAACGAACGATAACGTTCGTTATTCATCCACAAGCCATTAGATAACTAATATTAATTTGTTAATTTTGTATGTCTGTTTGTTGGTGCCTGCAACCTAAATCGAGCCAATTAAAACCATAAATGCCATAAACCGAATTTATTTAAGCTTTAAAGTGTTTAACAAATAATTCACTGCTGAAAAAATATCACTATTAATCATTTAAGCTTAATAAATTATTTATTTGTTTTTTTTTTTTTTTTTTTTTTTAATTCTAACATCATCTTCTTAGTAATTGTACTTCCGTGTTCAGTGGTGATCTCTCTTTAGCTAAAGCTGTAGCTGATTCTGCTTATTATTTCTTTATTGAGCTTAAGAAAAATAAATGTGTACCTTCACAGGTTTATATCTTACTTTTATCTGAATTTTATTATATTTACTTCTTAAAGAACATAAGTTTTTTTTAAGCAGCATTAAAATAGTTTTTCGAATCTATTTTCGCTTGAATGAGTTTGAAAAATAATTGCTAAATGCAATTTTCAAGTTGTTTCTTTTGTCTTTAACATTTACTACAATTAAACTAGGCACTAGCAAGAAAAGGTCATCAGAGAATTAAAATTGATGACAAGTTACAATAATTTCAACTTCATCATCATTTTTATAATTAATTTTTGATAAAAGATTAGAAGCAGTTTGAATATTTTTTTAAAGATGCGATAACAATGATCAATAACTACAGCAGCTACATATTTAGTGTTTTTTTTAAAGTTTGATTAGTGTGTTAATTAAATGCACAAAAATTTATTTCAACGATTGTCTGTAGAATATTTAATTAATTACACAAGTCAACAGCGAAATTTTACCTTTGAATGAAATTTAAGGAGCTGCATAAAAATATGTTATACTCAAGGCGAATTCATATAAGGTGAAATAGTGAAGCATCTCTGTTTTTAAAATGTTCTTGATTTGTCAAAAAAGACAGACAGACGTTTATGCATTCCAATCATAACTTTTCACGGAAAGATGTGAAGTGTGTTAATGAAAATATTATAGAATTTATTCATGAACCACTATTGGATACTTTGCGCTCTTGTGTTAAAAATTTTGAAGATGAATCAAAATGTAAAATTTTGGATTTAATGTTACAACTTCTCAGGTTTTTAGAAATCTCACAACAGAGTTCAAATTGTATCAAGAACAGAAAAAGCAAAAACTTGTTAATGATTTAGAAGAAGTTGTTATTGATTGTACACCTCTGTCGTATCTCATTCCAGCGGAGGCTGTTTGGACTGTTATCGAAATATATTTTTACGCCATTAAAACAAACGGCAAAAAAATTCTTATTATTTGTTCATTAATTCAATGAAATATTGATTAATTTAATGAAATTTTTCATTGAATTAATGAACTAATGAAAAGCTTATTAGTCTTATGAAAAATTCATTATTTTTCAACCAATAAGAACTTTTCATTAGTTTATTAATTCAATTCAAAGTATTTAATAAATTAATGAAATATTTCATTGAATTAATGAACCAATAAAAAGTTCATATTCATTAAATTAATTAAATATTTCATTGAATTAATGAATTAATAAAAAGTTTTTATTTTTGAAAAATAATGAAATTTTCATAGCACTAATGAACAAAATAAAGAAAATAATTTTCGCATTGAAAAAAAAAAAACCAATAACAATGATGCTAAAAATGCTAAACTGACAATGATTGATTCAAGCAGTTTGTTCACTTCACTCCCTTGCATTGAAAGTGAAACTCATATTGCGTCATGGAAAATAAAAATTCAAAACAACAAACGCAGCTAATTTACGTAAAAACTGTATTTAGTTGGAAAAAAAAATTCCAAAATTATTAAAAAAAAAACGTCTATAGAAAAAAAGAATATTAAGTGAATAAAAATAGGTTTCTTTACATAAAAAATTTATGCGTTCACTCAACTTGTGTCACTTAAAGCAAAAAATATTAAAAGCCCAGAAAAAAACGTATGAATAGAATTCTTAATTATGATTTTTGTTTTTGTAATTTTAAGTTAAATACAAACCTTCAACGTCTACAAAAATAACAATGACCAGCCTGAGTGGTGACAGAATATGCTGGTACGAAATGAATCGAAGGGAAAGCTTGAATTTTAATTTGAAATTCTTTATGTCTTAAGGCCTTAGAATGTGGTTACTTATTTAGTGGTATTTTAGAAGGAATTTTTAAAGCAAAATTTTCAAAATTCATATAATATGTACAAGGTGGGCTAAAAGAAATCACCCTTATTTTTGCAAATGGAGGCCAATGTCAAATCTGTTTTGACATTTGTGAACTAGACAGATGTAGAATACAAGTGAACAAGGCATGGAGCGACACACTCCCCAAGAACGCGGAATAATCGAAGTGGACGATTTTTCGACCAAAATCATAATGAGCGACGAGGCTCATTACCACCTCAGCGGGTACGTGAACAAGCAAAACTATCGCTTTTGGGGGACCAAAAATCCACGAGTGATGCACGAGGAGCCATGTTAACCGAGGTTTTTCTGCCGCAATTAAACGAATTAGGACTGGAGGACATGTACAGGGTGGGCCAAAAGAAGGGGTGTAAAAGTTTAATAACTTTTTTGTTTATTAATTTTTTTTTTCTTTCAGATTATATAGACAACACTTGGAGAATTTATAATGGAGAGGTTCACAACTGAACAGAGAACCAGAACAATAGAATTTTATTATTTAAACCAGAGATCAACTTTATTGAAAATTTGATTATGAGTGATGAAGCTCATTTTCATTTGAATGGCTTTGTTAACAAGCAGAACTGTAGGTTCTGGGGTTCTCAAAATCCAAGAGCCATTCATCAACGCCAATTGCACCCCATCAGGTGTACAGTATGGTGTGGGATCACATATGAAAATGTCATTGGGCCCTACTTCTTCGAGAATGAAGATGGAAGTGCTGTAACCGTAAATGGTTTCAGCAGGACGGAACCACTTTCCATACTGCCCGAGACACAATGGCACTTTTAAGTCAAATTTTTGGAGAGCGAATAATTTCTCGAAATTCGGAAATTATTTGGCCAGCGCGATCGCCAGATTTGACAGCACCCGACTATTTTCTTTGGAGTTTTTTGAAGGAGCGAGTGTATGTGAACAAGCCAGAGACAATCCTTGAACTCAAGGCAAACATTGTTGCAGAAATTCGAACGCTACAGCCACAAGTTTTGAAAGATGTTATGGAAAATGCTCTAAAAAGAGCCCATCAGTGCGAAGCTGAAAACGGTGGTTATTTAAGAGACATCATTTTTCATACTTAGTGTAAAAAAATTTCCATTTTGTATATTATATAATCTGAAAGAAAAAATAAAAAAAAGTTAATAAACAAAAAAGTTATTAAACTTTTACACCCCTTGGTTTCTTTTATCCCACCCTGTAGTTCCAACAGGACGGAGCAACGGCACACATTTAATTTTCATTTAGAAAAAAAAAATGGGAGCCAAACAACATCGGATGACTTCTTTTCGCCCACCTTGTAGAAGCACATAAATACTAAAGGCCTGCATAAGCATACATCACTGTTTATATTTTATAATAAAAAGTGCTTGAAGTCATTGCAAGCATGCTTATGCAAAGGGCAAAATAACTAAAAGAAAGCGTTGTCAACTTTTGACAACGAAACCAACAAAATCGGATTTATTTTATACTCTTCACTGTAAGTAAGAAGGGTATACCGTACATGGGACACCCTAAAAAAATATATATATTGAATCCTTATGAATAGCGGAGTCTAATAAGCGTTGTCCGTCTATCCGAAATTTTAGATTTTCATTAATTTCTGCTTCGTTTTTTTGCATTTTTTATCTAAACTGAAAAAAGTAGTAAGCAGTTTTTTTATATATCATATTAATAGTATCTGGACTAAAACTCAGCTAGATTGGTTAATAAATGGCGGAGCTATGAGTCAAAAATTGCGACTACCTGAATTTTTTGACCATTTTTGGTGCGTTTTTTTTGCGTATTTTGCCTAACCTACAAAACGGTCAAATATGTATTAACAGTCTTAACAGAAATATCATTCGTAATGTCTCTGCAAAAAAGGAGAGCACTCGGTCAGCAAATGGCAGAGAAATATCAAAAACACCACAGTCATTTGCCATTTTTGTTTTGATTTTGCTTTGTTTTTGTGGTTTTGTGAAAAGCTTTGTACACACAAACACGAAACCTAAAAAAGTGTGTGTGTGTGTGGTTTTTAATGCCTTGAGTGTCATGTATTTATATGAAAGAGAATTTTTTCGAGTTTGCCGTTAATTATATAAAATTATATGTAATTTGTATGGCTACTTAATACGAGTATCTTTCTTAGAATTTCTTTTTTTATAATTTAAAAATTGTGTGCCTGCAGACATTTTATTGCTTTTAAAAATGGGGTTCTCAGAAAGGATTGTTTCTTAGAACTCCTTAATTTTAGTTTCTTGAACTGAAATTAATTATTTATTTAGGATTATTAAAAAATATGTATTCCAAGAAAATTATTTTTATAAATGGTTGTCATTACTTTTTTATTGTTATTCAATTTTTAGTTTATATCAAGGCGAATTCATAGACGGTGAACTTACCATGTATTTTATTAGTGTAAAATGTATAATTCACTGTCAAAATAAAGAAATAAAAGAAAGATAAAAAATGGGAATGAAATAAAATTTCCAAGTAAACAAATAATAAAATTTATTATAAAGAAAAAGAAAATATTAATTTAATAATAAAAAAAAGTAATAAAAACTGTGCAACAAATTTAATTAATTTAATTGTGTAATATAATTTTGTTATTAGTATTTGTGCAATTATCCAGTACTCAAATATCGCCCAATTGTTTTTGCAGTTTTATTGATGAGAACGCTAAACCATTATACATTTATCATCGTGAGCAATATCCCAATTAAAAGTCCAATGCTCATCATAAGTTACTTTCTCCTACTAGATGAAGTAAAAGTAATTTAAAATCATGTAATGCTTCTTGGTTATCCGGTTAGTACTTCAATGAAAGACACTTAATGACTGAAATACCACACACTGGCTTAGTTATGTCAGCTTCACAACTTGAATCTGTTCGAAAACCCATGGAAGAATCATCTTCACATTCTTCACGTTTCGAGTCCCAAAATGGCAGACTCAATGGTAATTTTTCTACAGAAAATTCATTATGTCCCGACTTTAATATTGATTATCATCATCAAAATTTAAGCATTAATAATAACTACAGTTATTAGCTTGACAAAATTTTCACCCACGCCTTCTATGTTATCAAATCCCATTGATTTAAAATTAAATTATTTTTATATTTATTATTATATTTTAGTATTTACGACTATTTTCAAAATAAAAAACAGGTTTAACAATTAGATACACTTGCCTTTGTTACATTTGCAAAAACTATTTTAAATTAAGTCAGGATTAGAACAATATTCTGTTAATTCTTTTCTTGATTAAAAGTTATAATTGACTGGATAATAGCACTGAGCAAATGTGTTGTATATAATTTCGGAATTAAGGGATGTAACAATTTCTTGGATTAAAATTGAAATTAATTTTCTTGCATCTTTAACTAAAATTGTAAATTTTTAAGCTTTATTATTTAAATGTTTTTCACAAAAATTTACAAAATTTCACACAAGTTTTCACAATTTTTCTTATAAACACTCACACATTTTTTTAGAAATTTTCTTATAAGAATATTTAAATAACTTTTATTTCTTAATATGTTGTAAACAGAACAACAACACAAAGCAAAATGAAAAAATATTTTGACATTAAACTCATAGTGTAATTATATAAAGTGGATGCAACTCTACATGTGTTTTCGTTTTTTATTAGACTTGAATAACAAAATATTTTTCATTTCGTTTTATATTATTATGTTATGATCTCTTTCTTAATTTTGACATTCGAAATCTAATTTTACACTAACAAAATATATGGTGCGTCTATAATTATACTATGCATTAAACTATACAAAACATAAATATAAATAAAAAGCATCTGATCAGTTGCGTCCACCACATATGAATTCGCCTTGGTTTATATGACTTTTTTTTAATTGAAATGGCTAGTTAATTAAGTTGAGATCGTATTATAAAAATTTATTTTTTTATAGATATTTCGCTCCAATAACAACTAAATAAATTTTTATATTTAATACGACCTCAAGTAGGCATTTCAATTGCATAATTTTTGAAAGTGAGTGAAGATAAATATGGTGAATTACGAGTAAATATGTTTTAACGTAACTTCTTACGTTATTTAGTATATCTTAATATCTTTTCAGGATTTATTTATGACATATTTATAAATATGTTTAGGAGACATAAAAGATACAAATGTGCATAAATACGTTGATTTCTCTAAGAGATTGCAAACGAACCATAGAAAATTACGGGATGGGACGTATATCATTTTAAAGAAGAGGTCGTCTACATTTGTAATCTATCGCCCAAGTACTCAGAAAAATCTTTGAATTAATTTAAAAATTTTTTTTGAAATTCCCTCATACCCCAGTACTCTTCCTCTGAGGGATTTTTATCATTCCCCATTTTGGCGAGGTACCATAAAAAATTACTATAATAAAATCAAAAAGGAACTTAATCTGTAGGTTCCAAAATTTCTGGATGTGTTTTAACATTTTCGGAAAAATTCGTAGTTTTTATTTTATGATTCAAAACGGAGCCTTAAATTCGACAATTGCGTGTATTATTATTATTATTATTACTAGGGCATATGTAATGCGGCAGAAATCCATTCAAATGGAAATGCACTTTATAGGATAAGTTGACTTTTTTTTCGAAAAATTGTCATTGACTTTAAAGTCTAAATCCGGGGCAATAGCATCAAATCATACCCAATGAACTGCGAGATCATAAAAGCTCGTAGTTTGCATTGTTTTAACATTAACTATGAAATTTAGACTGAACGAAACGGTTTAGAGAAAAGCAAAAAAAAAAAGAAATTGAGTTAGAGCATTCGAATGTTGTACAAACATAGTTTTCACAAAATTCCTCTACAAGTCCTTGAAATATAAATAAAAGTCTAAACTTAAAATCGTTTGAAGCTTTATTTCGTACTTATTTAGAGTTGACACAAAAAAAGCGGATTTCATTTAAATATTTGTATTTCAAATTTTTATTTAATCACTGAGATTAAACGCATATTTTCTGTAAGACATATCTGGAAAATAAACATTTCGAGCTGCAACAATCACTATCGCGACTGCAAAGCTTGTAATTCGGTGTACAATATTTTGGTACCTATACAAATACAGCAGAATATTAAATATAATTTGAAATTAATACATAAAATAAAAAAAAAATGGTTTTATTACTTACAATCACTTCATCAAAAAAATCATCCGATTCATTTTCATCATAACTATAATAACTGCATGCTTTGGAGAAGCCCATATAAGGTTCACATTTTCCGCTGCAACATGTACTATCGCTCTCGCAAGGAGACAGATCCAATAGACATTGTCTGGTTTCCTGTACAAATACAGCAAAATATTAAATATAATTTTAAATAAATACAAGAAATATAAAATAAAAAGTAAATTTTTCTTACTTTAGCTGCTGCCATTAGAACCACAAGAAGGAAGAATAAATTTAAGAATTTCATTTTAAATACGAGTACTTTTTAAAGCGGCTATTAATTTGATTTCAAAACAAATTTTACTCTAATAGCAGATACTAAAGCTCTGCCTTTATATACCAAAAATTAATTCATTTATTTGTCTAAATCTTATCTTAATTTCTGTATTAACTAAATTTATTTTTGTTTGAGTGGTTTATTGGTAGCAAGAAGTTCTAACAAGTTTGAAATGTAAACAAGGAAATTTTATTTACACTGAAAGAAAAACACGTTGTTACGGGAATGAAACCATTACGTTGCCATCCTTACATTAATGTAAAGAAAAAAGTCACAAAGAAAACTTTTCATATCACCAGGACCACACACGGCAAGTTTAGTTGGGCAATTCTTGATTTTGTAGGAGAGATAGGAAAGAGGAATGCAAAGGGGTACAAACTTGTTCGTATTCGGCAAATTTCTTTTTGTTCTCTCTTCGTATCTTTTATAAAGATGTTAAAAAAGAAGACAGGTACTCGTAGCTTGAGGCTGAATGAATGACTGAATAAATATGTTAAAATTGCCGAAACAAAATTGTTGTGTGTAGACAATTTTTGAGAAAGAATTGCTCAAATAAACTTGCTCTGTGTGGTCCTGGTCTATGTTTATTTTAAAATATTTCTTGTATCATTAATGGTACGAACAAATTTACATTCGGGAAACGAAAATCTTTAATTAAAAATTAATGGCATAAATTTATCAAAAGTCCTGATTTAACAGCAGAAATAGTTAAATAAACATTTTTAATTTTATTTATTTTTTTTTTTTGTTCAATTATAGATTATAAATTGTCATTGCATGTATGAAAGCCATGATTGAAAAAGTTTCATTCTATTTATGACATTTTTCGTAACATTAATGAAACCTTGCGTTAGTTCAAAAACCATGACAAAATCGTAACTGCAACATAAAAAATCATTATATTAACGTAGCTTTTCCTTTCGTTTGCTCTATGCAACTTGAAGAAGCCTTGGAAAAAAAGGAAACATTAAAACTATGGAAGTTGAAACATTTTAAAACGGTAGTGGCCATCATCTTCACTCAAAAATTATATTGAGTGTTCTGTATTAAAATTAAGCCTTAGTCGGTAGCAAACTTAAGTTGCAAGTAGGTTTATTTTGCTGCACACCCACATTATGCACATGTATGACTTAAAAATTTCCACAAAAAAAACCATTTTCTAAAATTTCGGTTCTATTTTTTCTGTTCCATTTGTGAACCGGTTGTTTTGATTGTTTGCAAACATTTTAAATTAAATTATTTTAAATTTATTTTACATTTTTGCTGGATATATTTCTTAAAAAATTGTTTTTATATAAAAATTGAGTACCTACAGACATTTTAGTTTTTTTTTCTTTTAAATAAACATCCCATAACGGATATTTTCATGAATGTCGTTAATTTGAATTGCTTGAACTGAAATTAATTACTAACTGCCTATTTCTTAGCATGCGAACGATAGCTTCTTTCGTACATTTGTATTGAAAACAAAACAAATTTTCGTACGGCTGCTGAAAAACAAACAAATGATGGTTTCTATGCACACGCAAAGTTTACTTTGCAAAGTAAACTTTTTTTTCGCTATAAAATTTGCTTCATTTTTTGCTTCAAGTATGAAACAAGTATTGTCTAGCATCCTGTCGTATACTTCGAAGTATGAAAATCAAAATATTTAGATTTTTGTGGGCGCAGCTTGTATAAGTACAATAAAAAGTATCGTGTATCATGCTGTTGTACTACAAATTTTTTTTTAGAATAGCGGACAATTCATCTTTTTCTTCTCTACACCATGTTCTTTTTCTTGTTCCTTCTTTTTTCTTAGTCTTTTCAAATAGTACTTCACTAATTATTAATAATGCCACCACATCATCCATTTTACCTTTCAAATTTTTCTTTTGAAATCTTATCTAACAGATAGAAATTTTTATGTTAAAGTTAATTCTGAACTGTCACAAATTTGTAATATAAAAGCTGGTGTACCTCAAGGTAGTGTGCTTGGACCAGTTCTCTACACAATCTTCACCTCAGATATGCCAGTTACAGAAAATGTACTAATTGCAACTTATGCAGATGACACTGCAGTTCTAGCAGCTGATATTTGCCCAAATAATGCATCAATTCTTCTTCAAAATGAACTAAATGAAATTGGATCATGGTTAGAGGAGTGGAATATTAAAGTTAATACTGAAAAATCTTCGCATGTCACATTTTCTTTACGACAAGGCAACTGTCCTGAAGTTTGTTTAAATAATGAACCAATACCTCAATATGATTACGTTAAGTATTTAGGAATGTACATAGACAGAAGATTAACATGGAAAGAACATATTAAAGCAAAGAGGCAACATTTAAATATTAAAACAAAAAGTCTATATTGGTTATTAGGCAAAAAGTCTCAATTGAGCTTAAGAAATAAAGTATTGATTTATAAATCAATATTGAAACCTGTTTGGACCTATGGGTTACAGCTCTGGGGAACAGCCAGTAATTCGAATGTTGAAATATTACAAAGGTATCAATCAAAAACTCTTCGATCGATTGTGAACGCTCCTTGGTTCGTTTCGAATAACACGATACATAATGACCTCTTTATTCAAAAAGTTAAAGATGAAATAAGACGATTCAGTGAACACTACTTGGAGAGAGAGAGATTAAGTTTTCATGTGAACCCATTAGCCATTATGCTGCTTGATGATACTGAAGAAATCAGAAGACTCAAAAGATACCATATTTTGGACTTACCATTTAGAAATTAATGATTTTTTTTTTAAATTTGTGTGTAAAATATCCTTAATATTTTTATTGTTAATGTGATTGTTCTTAGTGAAGTTCAACACATCATGTTATTTTTATTTTAATCAAATTTGCTTATTATTCTTAATTGGATAGATTGTAAATAAAATTATATTAAAAAAAAAAAAAAAATTTTTCTTTTAAATGAAAAAGTACAACTTGTAGTACGATTTGTAGTAACGTGTATCATACTTCGCGAAGTACGTATTTAAGTATCGTGTATCATCAGCATTACTTTTTACTTATGCTTCAAAATTCGTAAACATTAGACATTTTATTTAAAATATTTTCAGTCCAGTTATTTTGCAAGTAAAAGCAAGAATAAGGCTTCAAAGGATTATAAATACGAGTATGTATTTCGTTGAAAACAGCTTATGAATACTTCATTAGAATACTGAATTTTTTTCATTAGAATTATGAAATAATAAACCAAAGATTTTATATAGAAACAAAAATAATAATTTTAAGATATTTAGTCAACATTTATCGATTATCTGCTGAGATAATGAGGCAAAAATGAAAAGGTTTCCAATAAAATAAAAATAATTTACCTTCATAAATCTAATGAAATTTTTTTATGAAACTACGAAATTTAAGGAAACAATTATAATGAAATGTCTTCATTCTCACAATGAAATTTAAAATTCATTTGATTAATGAAATATTTTTAATGAAATCGTTTCATTGGATTTATGAAACATAATTCTTTCAGTGTAATAATTTTGGTTTTTATGCTGTTTTTGGGAATTATAAAATTTTACTGCGTACATCTATTGTTTTTCGAAAACAAGATAAATATGTTTGTTTAAATAGAAGATAAAACCCTGTGGCACAGTTTAAAAAATAAGAAATTAACCCTTTGCTGGTTCCAATTGTTAAAAGTAAAATAAAATTGACTTTAAAATTGCACTTTTTACAAAACAGAATGAAGTGCAAATATCTGGAAAGTGATATTATTTTTCTGTTAGGTGCTGTCGAGTACAACAAGAATCAGTTTTTGGAATCTGCCTAATAATTTGCCTAACCGTACCTTCTTTTTTTTTTGAAAATGTTATAAAAACATCGAGTGTAGCTTCGGCTATGTGGTACGTAGCGCCGTCCTGTTGAAATCAAATGTTGCCAATATCCTCCTCTTCAATTTTTGTGAACAAAAATTCGTTCAACATGGCCCGATAACGATTGCCATTGACTAACGGCCACTCCTTGCTCATTTTCGAAGAAAAATGGCCCAATTATGCCTCTGGACCAAAATCCGCACCAAACAGTGACTCGTTTTGGGTGCGTCGGCTTTTCAATGTATGCGTGCGGATTTTCTGTGCCCCAAATGCGACAATTTTGCTTGTTTACATACCCGCTTCATCTGAAAAGATGATTTTTTTTGGCAAAATCGGCATCTTCTGTAAGTCGATCGCAGGCCCACTTAGCGAAGCGAAAACACAACCATATTCTTTGAGCGGAAGGATAAAACTAATTATCTGTCAAATCAGACATGAGCTAAGTGTTACCATTCACGAAATAAACACTAGTTGCAAAAAAAAAAAAAAAAACGTTCGATGGCGGACCCTATATAAACCAGTAACTTAGTTGAATATCAACCGATTTTAAGTTTCTTAGTGGATTGAGACCGTTCGAATGGTATACATATCATTTTTAAAGTAATTAATAGCTGACCAAGTGAAACTAAAAATTCAAATTCCGTGCTAAATTTAGATCGTTAAAGCTATTGTGAAACCAATATGATCATATGAGATTCAATTATGGGACTCTAGCTCAGCAGTTAATGTGGAAACACTTCAAAGGTAAAAAAAATTAAAATCCCAGAAATGACTACAAAAAATTAACCTACACAAAAACCTAAACGTTTCTATGGTGAAAGCAGAATTAGCAAAATATACAGCGAAGTACACCCAGATATTCTGACCTAAAATAGTTTACACGAAGGAGACTCAAGTGACCGGAACCAAAACATTTTGTCTAGTATTGAATAACAAACAAGTGCAACATCCTTTACGAGAACTGAAACACCCTTAAATAAAAAAAGAAGGGGAAAACAAAGGTGTATTTTAGTTTTTTATTGCTTTAAAATTTTATGTACATCGACTTTCAAAGGCAGTATAACATAATTTGCTGCAGCACTCTGAATCATCCAAACATCTCGCACCGTTAGCGTTACACGGCTTATGAAAAATAACTCTTGCCTTTAAACACAACAAAAACAATTAAATTTAGATTAATTGAAATTTTACAAAATATTGAAGAGCATTAAGGAAATTTCGTTGCTTTTTACCTTTTTAGATCCCGCTGGAACATGTTGCACAAGAGTCACGATCATGACGACAACAATGAAGAATAAATTTAAAAATTTCATTTCAACGGGGATGTGAATGTTGGAGGGACTTCGAATAAATTTGTTTTAATTGGGATAAGCCCTCCCTTTATATACCACTAAATTTGGCTATTTATTTGTCTAAATTTTCTTTATTTTTTAATTCTTTTATTTAGCTATGGCGTTTTCATGTTTACCAATTTACTATTTTTGCTTTTTTATTGTTAGAAAATAATTTCATAGAATTAAAAATAAAAACACTTAAACAAACAGAAAGTTTATTTCATAATTAACTTTAAAAGTTGACACAGTCAACTAGTTAATTCTTTTATTAAAGAATTTTATTTAATTTAATTGGCCTTGAAAAACGCGTATGTTGACCCTTCCCTTTCTATAACAAAAACACACATGCCCATTTATTTGTTTTATTTTTATTTAATTACGAGCTGTTTGCTCCCACTTTTGCCCTCGAAAAACCTATGTTGCAGCCTACCTTTTGTTTGCCAAGAATTCGTTTTATATTTATTGACGTTCTTCCACTTTTTATGTTGTCAGTAAAATAAATAACATTTCAGCTTTGTCTAATTGAAATTGAAATAAAAACAAGTTAAATTCAGCTGTGCTAAATTTAGCATTTTCCACATTCTTCTTAAATATCGAAAAAGCAAAAAAAAATTTTAATGAAACGGTCGTATTATAAAAATTAAATTCAAAAACTTTTTTGTAAAAAAATCCAAAATAACTTCTAAGTATTTGGGCCTACCGCCCATCTAAACCATAATCTTCTTGAGAAGTCAACGTATTTATGCATATTTGTACCCATGCCGTTACAAATATGTGGCAGCACCGTTTTGGTATCAATTACCGATTAGCAATTATCATTTTTTATTGCACTGCAGCTTACTTCATTTTCATTTCCTTTTTCTTCTTTCTGGTGGCTTTGTGACAAGACGTGTCCCGGCGCATCATACAACATTATTAATAACCCTTTCTTTATTTTACTACGTTAATATTATAAATTAAATTAAATCTTTTTTTATTAAAAATTAAATAAAAATAAAACATATTTTACTGGCAGATTTATCTTCATTCACTTAAATTATATTAGCGACAGTATAGTAATTCGCTGACGATGTAGAGAGTTAAATGTTAGTTCCGTTTTGTAGTTTTGACAAAATACGCAAAAAACCCACTCCAAAAATCGGTTTTAGATTCATTATTCAATCAATTATGGACCGATCTGGCTGAAAGACAGAAGCCACTGACAGATTGGTATACTATACTTTTCTGTACGTTCTCTAGGGACTTCAGAAAGCTGATTTCAACGACTACATAGACATGCAGGAACACGGACATCGCTTATTCGATGTTGTTGATTTATGTATGAGCTCTGTGGTGCGATTCAGTAACTTTTATTACGAACATTCGTATCGAAAAAAAAAGTATAACGATATTTTATCGAATTCGGTATTCAGTAACTTTCCGACAAGAATATTCGGTACGATAAAAATCGTTATTTGAGATGATTATTTATGTGATGTTAACTTCTGTAAACTGCAAACAATCAATTATGTAAGGAAGAAAATATCGGCCAAATGGCCGCCACTACCTCGAAGGCACACCTCCATCCGATGGTCCAAATGTTCGATGACGCTGAGGCATAATTGAGGTTCTATGCCGTTAAGGTACCGAATTATCTCATCCTTTAGCTCTTGAATTGTTACTGGCTTATCGACGTACACCTTTTCTTTCAAATAACCCCAAAGAAAGAAGTCCAACGGTGTCAAATCACATGATCTTGGCGGCCAATTGACATCGTCACCACGTGAGATAACACGGTCATTGAATTTGTCGCGCAAAAGAGCCATTGTTTCGTTAGCTGTGTGGCAAATGGCACCGTCCTGTTGAAACCACATATCGTCCACATTCATATCTTCCAATTCGAGCCATAAAAAGTTGGTTATCATCTCACGATAGCGAACACCATTAACAGTAACTGTCTGACCGGCCTCATTTTGGAAAAAATACGGCCCGATGATACCGCCAGCCCATAAACCGCACCAAACAGTTCTTGGTTTTTCAACAATCACTCTTGGATTATAATTCGCCAAAATGCGGCAAATCTGCTTATTGATGAATCCACTGAGGTGAAAATGTGCCTCATCACTGAAAATAATTTTCTTCGAAAATTTATCATCCACTGTTGTAATTTCTTGCCACCATTCTGACCATTGACGATTCTCTATCTTTCCATGGTTCAAATTGACTTAGTCTGAAATTGAGAAATGTCAAATAAAATGCAGAAAAAAACTTGACTTTAGGTGTGGTTCCCATTCAACATAGGCCCTTAAAATTTAACCACCCTTTCTTTCGATCTACCTTTAATTTACAACAAATATGTATGAATGTAATTACTTAATATCAACTTAATGTTAGGTGCCTTTAAAGAATGTATTCTTTTTTAATATAAATATAAAACAGTGCTCAAAATTCATAATGTGTGTGTGGTCAAATGACCGGATCTGCATTGACTTTCCTTCCTTTTATATGACACATACGATAAGGTTGTTTTTGTAATTCAGTGTTTGTTGTACTAAATGCCTTACCGTGTCAAATCTGCCATGGACCAAGAGTGCTCAACATTTGTCAGTTGTTTATTAAAAGCAGCTGGTTGACGGCAGCAGTGTTGCATTTAAAGTTACTAAAAGATCAATTCAAAAAGTCAAGGAGCTATCAAACAGCCTTTGCATGTAAACAAGTTTTGACAGATATTGAAAAAAAAAGCAAAAAGGGTAAAAAAAATTTGCGTCTGTGCGGAAGATTTTATCTGTCGTTCTTTTGCCATCATTATAACCATCGGCTGCTGGAAAACAAGAGCCTAAAGTTGTATCTCACTAAAAAAATCATGGATAATATGAAATTTGCTGTGCTGGGGACGATTAGTTAAAGCAAATAAGTCTACAATCTTAAATAAACCTAATTTTTTTCATTTTTTTGTATTTCTAAGAAATGTTGTGTGTTGTTCAAGCACAAGTTATGATAACCGTTAGTGGGTAATCAGAGATGTCCTCCCTGAGGCGCTCAAGTTCAATTTGAAATAATTTCATACAATTGATGAGCCACTAGAAGACTGCGGTGAAGGTTTAAATTTCATTATCTTATCTTTTCTATCTGCGCCATAGGGTTTTATCTTCTATTTAAACAAAAATATTTATCTTGTTTTCAAAAAACAACATGCGTTTTCAGTAAAATTTTATAATTCCCAAAAACAGCATAAAAAGGAAAATTATTTAAGATGACAAATAACACTGATCAACAATGAAACATTTTCCAAAGCAACCACGTCAGAGGATCCAAATGTTTTTCTTTATTCGGCTCGCCCTGTGCAACCAAACCTGGTATTCGTTTTCGATTAACGAAGGTGTGCTGGTTTCTTCTGTCTACCTTGTCCAATTTTTAGTTCACTCCTTTTATACATTTTATTTCAAGATTTTATTGTATGAGATGACTGTTGTAGATGGCCAGAAATATCCCAGTATATCCCAGCGTTGTTCCATTGACCGAGTATCATTTGGCTTTGCTCTTCACTATAATCTGCAAGGTTTTCAGGAAATCATTCCAAATGAAAATGTAAATAGTGCAGTTTGATGCTCTTGTTGCAGTTTAGATGTTTTAAATTAGATTTATGATTCCCCAGAAAATTTTTTTTTTTTTTTTTAGAATGAGATGCTTAACACACTTTCGATAGATTCAAATCCCTTATTAAGTCGTTTCACTCACTTTGATTGAAGGATTGAGAATTTGACTCTTGACTAGGAGTTATATCAGGATCAGATTTGTGTCTCACTTCTTAAATTTTGAGGTTGTCAGATTCAAAACTGAAGGAAATTCAAAAAGTCACGGAGCTAACAAACAACCGTAATTAGAAAAATTAAATTTAAATTAAATGGTTTTAAAAAAAAATCAATATGAATTTTTTGGTTTTTTTTTTTAAGTCTGTAACGTTACTGGGCAGAGTGAAAAATAATAAAATGTATAAAATCTGTTTAATTTTTAATTTTAGGCAACCTGTGAAGGATCATAAAGGAGAGAGTCGTACTTCACTGACGAGTAGCGGATTAACTGCTATAAATAAGTTAAATTAATTTAAACAATTAATTTGAAATTGGTGAATGAGGCAAAAGTAAGAGTGCACTTTTTCATTTTAAAATAAAAACACGTATTTTTTGAGAGAATTGTGATTTTTTTTATTGGATTGTAAAGCAGACATGTTCCGATTAAGAGTGGAATAAAATATGCGTGCCGGCAATTCATTCAATGAAACAATCGATGCACTTTTACTGGGACTCCCACTACACAACTAAAGTCTGTGATTAGCCTTTTTTAAAAATCATTGAGACAAAACAAGTAGCTGAACTTGACGAAAAAACAACACAAAGTGTGTACGCATACATTGTCATAAGCATGAGTCAGAGCATTAACATTTAGAAAGAACTAGCGGGTAAAAATACACACAAGTGTATAGGTGTTACGTGACTAAAATGCGTAAATTTAATTTTAGCTTACAGCTTGGGGAGAATAGCTGGGGAGGTATTCTATTTTGTTAACGTGTCTATTTCAAAAAGTTATAGAGTTAGAGGATTCGAATGTTCTACAAAAATATTTTTCACAAAATTTCTCGTTTGAAGCTGTAATTCGTACTTATTTTGAGTGGACACAAAAATGTTTCACAAAGCGGTTTTCAATTACATATTTTTTTATTTGTATTTCAAATTTTTATTTGATCAGTTTCTTAAACGTTTTGGTATATAAAAAGCGCATCTTTTCTTGCCACGTACGCGAACTGTACATTTTTCGCTGCAACAATCAGCATCATGATTGCAAGGAGCTAAAGCCTTTTTACAATCGCTGGTACCCTATATAAATACAGTAAAATATTAAAAATAATTTCAAATTAATTTATAAAATATAAAAAAAAAGATTTTATTACTTCAGCTGCTCTAGCTGCTGCCATTAGCACCACAATAATGAATACCAAATTTAAAAATTTCATTTTAGAAACTCAAAGCCTCAGAATGCTATTTAGATTCAAGTAGAAAATAATTTTAACTGTGAGTAGTTAATTTTGAGGCGTCCTATTTATATACCAAAGAGTTAAATATTATTTGTTTTTGGGGGATTCAGTATGTTATGCAAATGGTTTTTGCAAAAGTTGTGTAGACAAAATATTTTGTAGTTTTTTAAGAGGGTTATACCATACATTGTAATTCTGAGTAGAAAGACTTGTCAAAAATTGAAGTCAAATGAAAAAGTAGTAGCAATTTCAAATATTTTTTTAACCGGCAAGTGCATAGACTTACAACTAAAGCTAGTAAATGAGCTTTTCTTTGCTCAATAATACCATCAGCTGTGTATCTTATTTTAAAAACCCATTTACGAGTACAACCTATTGTGCGCTACCTTCAGGTAAATCAACTAAAGATTTATATTCTTCTACATTATCTGATTGAAAAAATTTCTTTATACGAGTATGCACTGGGATCACTGGTTTTATTGTCTTTAGTTAAGTTAACGTCTTACTAAGACGTTCTTTAATTGAAGATCCAGGTACTTCGTTGTCAAAACTTGCTGAAGTATCTTCATCATCATCTACTAAAACCATATTTAATGCGAAAAATCATTCTGTTAAGCCCCTGTATTCTTATGCCTAAGAAATTGTATTTATGTATGTAAATATAGCAATTGTGAATGTAATGCTTGTGTGTGAGTCATAAAGTAAAATGTACAGTAATTGTATCTGTATCGTGTTAGTTCTAAGTGTTCTAGAATTAGCTAGAATAAAAGTAACCGTTACAGTTTGGTGTTTTTACTGGATAAATCTAGAAGGTTCTTGGCTGAACTGAAAATAACCTTTACGGTTTATTTCATTACTAGCTAAATCTAGACCGTTCTAGATTTTAGTATATGATATCTAGACAGTCGTATCAAATACCATTTGATTTTGTTCGTTCAAAATCCAATGAAAACCTTAAGCCGCATTACTGGCATTTTATTAGGATTTTTTTAAAGCAATTTTATATTTGCCATGAAGCTGTACGTTTTGCAGCAAACACTGAAAAGCCCAATTATTTTTTTATATTTTATTTTCGATTACACAGGGCAACAAATATTCACTTTATAAAATTTTGTCGACTAATTGGATGGGATTTTTTTGCTAGCAGTTGTCATTAGTTTTTAAACATGACATGAATCTGACCCTGATTTAACTCCTAGTCAAGAGTCAAATTCTCAATCCTTCAATTAAAGTGAGTGAAACGACTTAATAAGGGATTTGAATCTATCGAAAGTGTGTTAAGCATCTCATTCTAAAAAAAAAAAAAAAAAATTTCTGGGGAATCATAAATCTAATTTAAAACATCTAAACTGCAACAAGAGCATCAAACTGCACTATTTACATTTTCATTTGGAATGATTTCCTGAAAACCTTGCAGATTATAGTGAAGAGCAAAGCCAAATGATACTCGGTCAATGGAACAACGCTGGGATATACTGGGATATTTCTGGCCATCTACAACAGTCATCTCATACAATAAAATCTTGAAATAAAATGTATAAAAGGAGTGAACTAAAAATTGGACAAGGTAGACAGAAGAAACCAGCACACCTTCGTTAATCGAAAACGAATACCAGGTTTGGTTGCACAGGGCGAGCCGAATAAAGAAAAACATTTGGATCCTCTGACGTGGTTGCTTTTTAAAATTTTTCATTGTTGACCAGTGTTATTTGTCATCTTAAATAATTTTTCTTTTTATGCTGTTTTTGGGAATTAGAAAATTTTACTGCCAACGCATGTTGTTTTTTGATAACAAGATAAATATTTTTGTTTAAATAGAAGATAAAACCCTGTGGCGCAGATAGAAAAGATAAGATAATGAAACTTAAACCTTCACCGCAGTCTTCTAGTGGCTCATCAATTGTATGAAATTATTTCAAATTGAACTTGAGCGCCTCAGGGAGGACATCTCTGATTACCCACTAACGGTTATCATAACTTGTGCTTGAACAACACACAACATTTCTTAGAAATACAAAAAAATTAAAAAAATTAGGTTTATTTAAGATTGTAGACTTATTTGCTTTAACTAATCGTCCCCAGCACAGCAAATTTCATATTATCCATGATTTTTTTTAGCGAGATACAACTTTAGGCCCTTGTTTTCCAGCAGCCGATGGTTATAATGATGGCAAAAGAACGACAGATAAAATCTTCCGCACAGACGCAAATTTTTTTTACCCTTTTTGCTTTTTTTTTCAATATCTGTCAAAACTTGTTTACATGCAAAGGCTGTTTGATAGCTCCTTGACTTTTTGAATTGATCTTTTAGTAACTTTAAATGCAACACTGCTGCCGTCAACCAGCTGCTTTTAATAAACAACTGACAAATGTTGAGCACTCTTGGTCCATGGCAGATTTGACACGGTAAGGCATTTAGTACAACAAACACTGAATTACAAAAACAACCTTATCGTATGTATCATATAAAAGGGAGGAAAGTCAATGCAGATCCGGTCATTTAATCACACACACATTATGAATTTTGAGCACAAAAACAATGGCGCGCACAGTTTGTAAACAAATTTTGACAGCTTTGCAGACAAAACGATGGACAGCAAAAAAAATGTACAGCTGATTTATTTGCTTTACCGTGTTAATTCTGTCATGATGCACACGACAAATTTCAACATCAATCAATACATTTGTGTGCGTTTTTTTTTTAATTGAATGTTTGATTTTTGTGATGAGATTAAAAGAGTATTTTTGCATTGGGATTAAGAAATTAACTCTAAGTGCCGTGCCCTCTACCCCAAATCTGCTGTATTTCAAATTTCAATATTGTAATTTTTTGTTTTGCAATTTTGCACAGCAACTTTGGCTCTGTTTTATTTTATGTTACACAGTTTTTTGCTTAATGGAATGAACTGTGCTAGTGGCATGGCACGTAATGTAACTAAGATGTTTTCAAATACTCTCACATACGTGATATTGCATACAATATGCATTTGCAAAAAAAATAAAAAATAAACAAAATAAAATAACAGCCAGGCCTGCTATGCCAAGAGCGAACAAACTCCAATCACTAATTTTGTACTGAAAATGCGGCTTATTGCTCGCCTGGCTTTACGTTTTTTAACGCAAGTCATATCAATATAAATACAAAAGTAAAAATCACAAATTTAGTATTTTATCTAAGAAAGCTTTGGAAGCCCGTAATTTCGAAAGTACGAATTTCCCCAAGAAAACACTGACAAACACTTGTTTTGCAAAATGCTTTTCGTTAAAAAAAAAAACTCAAGGCGTCTTTTGGCAGCCGCTCGTTTTAATTAGGTTTTTTTTACATAAAATGTGAATAGGAAAACGAAATTGACAAAATCAAAGTAAATTTTTCAAACTTGTACTTTTTAAAAAACAAAAGCCAATTATCTTTTCAATTTTGTTTGAAATAAAAAGAAAACGTACTTAATTTGAATTGTGCAATATTTTCTATCCTTTCGCTTCGCCAAAATTAAGCGTTTTTGCAATTTCAAATTGTAATCGCCAAAGCTAAGCGTTAATTCTTTCTTCTTAGAATTCAATTTTCTATTATCTGTGATAATTTCTTTTTTTTATTTTGCCCTCGTAACTAAAGTAGGCATAAGTTTCAAATTGAAATTTTTATAAAAAAAAAAAAAATTTTAAAAGTTAAAAAAAAAATTAATAGCAAATGTAAGTATTATAATTTTTTACGAAGAAATAAGCCAACAACAACAAGCATTTATATTCGTTTACAAATAAAAAATATTAAATAGATAGTGGGCCGATATGTCATATTGCTCGATTTTCTTTTCATTAGAATTATGGTGGTGCTAGAAGATCAATCATTCAACGTCAAATTATGCATTTGTGCTGGTGAAAAAATTAAATTGGCTGATACACACTAGGCGAGTGGCGTTCATTTCCGACCTAGTTCATATAAAAGATTCAGCAAATTGAATGAAATGGACGCTTACATTTTTTCAAACTTTTACTGTTTAGGATTAAAACATTTAAAATTTGATTTAGCTAAAATATAGCAAAATTTTATTGAAAACTTGACCATAAAAAATTGCTAGTTAATTTAAAATCACATTCGCTTAAATTCAATATTCAGTTGTAATTATTTACATATCATTATAAAGGCAGTACGATGTATAATAATTACAATGCACAAAAGGTACTATGAACGAGAGTCACAAGTTTGTTGCCTTACGAAAGGAACGATGAACGAAAATCAAAAGTCATCGTGCAATGACCTAAATTAACGATGAACGAAAGTCATAAGTCATCGTGCAATGTCATAAATTAACTATGAACGATTAAAATGACGTAGGTCATTTAAGTGATTTGAAAAATCTGAACGATTCAGTGAAATGAACGATTATGCCCAAGTCTAATACACACATCAAATTGATTGATATCAATCTCTTTTTTTATGTGATTTTCTTAATGTGTAAAGACTTACAATTTGCCGTCGGCAAAACACTTTCATTCTGATTGCTCATCAAGAATAAAAATAAGATGTCACAAAAAATGCAATAAAAAAACCAATTTGGATGAAGGACTAAAAAAATTAATTAAGAAAATTTTTTGCTTCATTTTTATTTTTAAAATTATCAAAAAAAAAAAAAATATGATTACAGAAGTGGTGCCAGACCAGCAAATTTTGTCCAAAAATCAAACTAGTTTTGATTTTCGTCAAATTCACACACAACGTATACGTGTGATGGCCATCTTTAAAAAACACGCACACACCCTCAAGATTGACGTTGACTGATTGTGTCAGGCACTTCAGCGTGTAAGCGTGCTTATCATTTAGAACGAAAAGGTTTGAAATAGTAAGGCTGGCTGTAAAAATAATTCGTAGCCATAAATCAAACATAATATTTTAATGCATAAAAAATATGAGTTTTCTTATTTTTTTTTCGTAAATAAAACATGTAGCAAACATGTTTTAATAGTAAATAAATAAATAAAGAGCAAAAAATACACACACATGCGCACAAAAATATATTTGGTTTGAATGAGTTGAGGGTTGTGGTGTAACAAGTTCTTGTTAAGGTGACATTGTGTCCCCACCGTGCATATTAATTGTTTTGCTTTTTGTTATAATAAAAAAAAAAAAAAATAAAGAAACACAAACACCAAGAATGATAAAAGAGAAGGTTAGACTTAATTTCTCTTTTTATAATACAAAAGCTCAATTCCACTGTTACGTCACGTCACATTCAAGAATAATAGAAAAAGAAGCAAGTTTTTCTCGTTTTTTTACAAAAGCTTAATTCTGATATTACGTCACATCTGCACTTACGTATAAAAGCGTATGTTTATCAAGAATAATAGAAAAGAAGAACATGACAGCGCTTAACGTGATGACTACCGGAACAAACTCACGGCGCTCTTAAGACACAGGTGAATACAATGTGTCCACCAACGCCTTCATATAGGTACCAATTCGAATCCATGTTATTTGGCTGTTTTATTGCCACAGACTTGTAGATTTCGAGATCGTCTGCAAAATTTGTATTCTTGAAAAGTTTAAGAAAACACTAAACCAGAAACTGTTTTCTTTTCCTTATCTGACGTAATATAATTTGTGAGTTGTTGTTGTTTTAATTTCAAATAGAAACGAGTTTTTACCTCCTTCATAACAACTCAGCTTAATTCAAAATTTTTTAAATAGTTTTCTAGTTTTTTTCCTTTTTTTTTTTTTTCTTCTAAAAAAATGAGTTTAAACTCGATCACGTTTGTGGATTTGCCGTCATTACAATAAAAATTTAAATTAATGATTTGATTAATTGTTATTGGGTCATTGCAAAGCAAATGTAAACACGATTAGAAATAAATTACAAACTGGGTTTTTTTTTTTTTAACCGGATGGTATTTTTAGGGAATCCTCTATTCGAATATATTTTGAAGAATTTATAACACAAGCTAATTTAGAATATCATAACATGACTTTAAATAATACCCAGATGTGGAAAATCTGTTTAAAGGTTGAAAGTGGGTGTAGCAGATACAAAAGCATCAATGCAAAAGCAGATGAATGCATCAAAAATGGTCGCTTGTATCAAATTTTTAAGAAATCCGTTGGAAAATAAAAATTTTTTAAAGCGAGCAAGTAAACACACCCAGCAAAAAAACTTTGATTGTAAGAACTAAATTTGTTACTAATCAAAAATTCAGTTTTTTATAGTGCACGCAAAGAAAAAATATGGTTTAGGCAACCATATTCCGGTGGAAACAGAGTATGTTAGATTTATGATTGCATCTAACCATATACATATATTTTTAAATCAAACATATTAAAAATACTTTTCAACCGCAGATTTTGCGGTTCAACCACCGGTCAGGGAGGGCTAAAAATTTTTTTTTTTTATTTTTTTTTTATAAATACATTCAATTTTTTTATAAATATTAAAAAAAAAAAATTTGTAATATGAACTTTAAAAAAATTTTTTAAATAATTTTTTTGTATATATAAAATAAAATCTTGTTTTTAATTTTTTTGTATAAAATAAATTTTTTTTTTATAAATACATTCAATTTTTATATAAATATTTAAAAAAAAAAATTTTAATATGAACTTAAAAAATTTTTTTAAATAATTTTTTTGTATATAAAATATTTTTTTACATTTTTTTGTATAAAAAACAATTTTTTTTTATAAATACATTAAATTTTTATATAAATATTTAAAAAAAAATTTTTTAATATGAATTTAAAAAAAAATTTTTAAATAATTTTTTTTATTCCAATGACTTTTACGTGTCTATTAATTTATATTTACTTATTACATAATTTACTTTTTTAATTTTATTTGACCAGGATTTGAACCTTGGAATATTTAGTTAAGAAGAAGCATTAACTCGCCACTCAACCACTTCAGCCACAAAACTCAGTTGAGTTTTTGTTTTATACTCTTAGAGACAAAATAGAAAACAATTTACTTTTAACCATATTTTCTTTCTCATTAATATGTTTGCTATAAACATATTTATGGTTTCAGTTAAAATTTTATTAAAAATAATATGACTATGATATGGTTGATCTAGAAACATAATAATGTTTAGTTACTTCAAAGCAATAATAATATTTTTGTGATGAACAAACTATGTTTGAGGTAATCATATTCAACCATCTTTTTTTTTTTTTTGCCTATGACAACGGAAAATCTGTTTTATAGTCAAGAAATAAACTAAAAGCCAACTAAAAAATTTGATTAACACAA
This sequence comes from Thelaira solivaga, assembly GCA_947397855.1. Lineage (NCBI taxonomy): Eukaryota > Metazoa > Arthropoda > Insecta > Diptera > Tachinidae > Thelaira > Thelaira solivaga. The sequence continues at coordinate 65,151,555 of OX377613.1, forward strand.
CTGCATGTAACCCAATTTAGTTGTCACAACCCAAGTTGTTTTCCAAGTGCAGCAAATTATTATTTTTTTATATAAATAAATTATTTTAAATGTCATACTTAGCAAAGTATGACTAGTATGTAATACGCCTTCACACGTCTATACTTAGATAAAGAAAATTACACATACTTTGCTTTAATTGTATCATGTGAAACAGTTTGTAGTGCAGAAGTATTCTACCTGATAAAATGAAGAAAAAAACTCCTCATCATTGTTGTGGTTTTTATTTATTTTATGATATTTATTTTTCCCACAACAAATTTATGTAACTAATTTCATGACTGTGTTTTATTCATTCATTAAAAACAAGACACACAAAAGAAATAAATAAACAAATAAAGTAACAAACAAAGGTATAAAAAGAAGCGCTTAATTATTGCTTTGTTAAAAACTCAAAATAAATTCAAGCTTCTTTGTTTATTTTCTTTTGTTCAGCACCACGTTAGGGAACAATAATATAATTTCATTTAGCTTCTCATTCTGTATCAACTGCTACTACACACAACAAACAACTTTGGTTGTGCATACTAATTTTCTTGCCAAACAAAAGTTCAGTTGTGACAATTATAGCTTTTAGCTGTAGGAATTCTATAACAGAGTTCAAAATTTAGTTCTCTGATTTGATTGATTATCACAATAGAATTTCTCACAATCGAAGTTGTTTTCTCAGTGTAGTATTCAATTACAATTTGCACAATATTAAAAATTAAAAGTAAAATTGCTCTTTTTATTTACAGCATGTTAGCACACAGGCTCCACACAAAACAAAATTCATTATGAAAAAATTAAAAAATACAAATAGAAAAATTTAATTGAAATTTTAGTTGACATTGAAAAATCTGAAATGAATAGAGAAACACAAAAAAAAAAGCTTAAATTAAAAACCGCTTAAAATGTGTAAACAAATAAACGAAATTTGTTTGCATTTTTAAAAGAAGAAACACAAATGAAATTTATTTATTAAAAAAAGTTTCAATGATGTTGCTTTATATTGCAAAATGGAGAGAGAGAGAGAACCAACAACTTTTTATAGCCTTCACTGTAAATTAAAAGGGTATAAAAGTGATTCCGTTTGGAATTTCTACAGCGCATATGAAGCGCCCCATAAAGTATATGTATTCTGGATCCGTATAAGCGATGCCCGTCTGTCTGTCTATGTAGTCGTTGAAATCCACCTTGTGAAGTCCCTAGACAACCTACAGAAAAGTTAAGCATACCAATCTCTCAATTGCTTTTGAAATTAATGGCGTTTTCTATTCTCAAAAATCATTCTGCTTCTAAATTATAAAATATTTTAAACAGGTTGCCTAAAACTGCACAAAGTGATGCCTTCTTTATCGTTTCAATAGAACAAAATTAAGTTTATCATGCAACATTTTTATATGTTGACCGATTTTAGAGCGATTTGCGAAATCCGATTACGTTAACACTACTGATAAACAGTTTAATTAATTAATGATTAATTTTTACTTCAAAAGTGACCAATAATGGATTTTTATGAAGAACATCTTGAAGGAGAAAATGTTGAATCTCTTTTTTCATATAAATACAAATTAAAAAATTTACTTAATTGTATAAATAAGTAGTTGACTTAGTTGTAAAAAAGGGCAGTATCTCACCCTCATTTACATATAAATTGAGAGCAAAACATGTACCATTTTAGCATTTTTTATATGCAACATGTTGGGATCAGAACGTGATATTAATTTTAACTATTACATTTTCTTGGCAATAGAACGCAAACATTCATGGATGGTAGAAATATGTAACACTTTTATTAGAAAAGAAATCGCCATAATTTAAATTTTTTTTTTTTTTTTTTAATTTAATTTTTTTAAATTATAATTTTTTGTAATTTTATTCTTTTGTATTTTTTTACGATTTAGTTTAATTGAATAGTAAATTAATTCAGCATGTTGTTGATGTTGTTGGGCTCTGCAGTGTGTTGGCTGGTGGCCACTAAACGATGAAGCGTTTTCCACTTGAATAGCAAAATCAAAAAGAATTTCAAATATTTTTGAAATTAAAGGTGTATTAAAATTAATAAATAAATAATTTTAACTAAAGTTCAAAATGCCGGCAATTTATGCGAATTAAATTAATTTAACACGTGTGGCTTTGCATGTGTGTGAGACAAACATTTAATTTGTATTTAAAGTTCTTGTTTTGTTGTTTTTTTATTGTTATTTTGTAATCCACCAAGTGTCAGTTATTTATTTAACACTTCAAATTGTTTAATTTTTTAAATAAACAAAAAATATATTTAAAAAAAAAATGTACGCTTTAACTAGGCCTGGGCGTTTGTTTTTCTGTTTTAATTGGTATAATTAAACGTTTGCCAGTATCAGCATCACCCCCTTGATTTAAAAGATAACGGTATATCTCGGACGCCAGAGCCAATTGAAATCAGCAACATTTTCATTTGCTCTGTGGTTCAAAACCGTGTATTTTCTTTTCATTTTAAATAAAATTTTTTATAAATTAAATTCTCTTTTTATAGATTTAGAACTGGGGTTTTTTTTTTATTAAACGAGTGGCAAGGAAAAAAAATTCTTGTCATTGAAATTATTTATTAAAAAAAAAAATAGTAATAAAAAATTATTATGTAAATTTATAAAAGCAATTAGAAAAATATCTCAATGATACCACTGGCACAATTAAATAATTTCCTTTGCATAATTTAACAACAACAAACAAACCAACCAACCGGTTAATCAGCCAACCAACCATACAGTCACCTCCATGTAACAAATAAAGTTGAAAAAAAAAATTGTTAAAAAAAACATCTGTTGCTGATTGTAAAAATAGAATTGTTGAGATGGATCGATCGGGTTTGCTTTATACCCTGCCAGCAATATTGTGCTTCAACTATAAACTTTTATGAAAGCTAAAGTTGAGAAAGTTGTAAAAATTTAATTTCTTTAAAAAAAAATATTTTTTTAAAAATCTAATCAAGTGCACTTGCTTCTTTAATTCATAAAAATAAATTCTGTTTTCAGCATTTGATGGATTTCATACAAATTTCCATATTTAAAAATTTAATTTCACTTATGGTTGTTAATTTCTTTTTAAAGACTGATCCTGACCTTTTACTAACTAGTAAATAGATAACTTTAAGTTAGTTAAAAATTCATTTATACGCGGGTTGCCTTTTATATTTCGGCATTAAGATCTATACACTTTTGCATGCGTTTGAACCAATTGTCGAAGCACTTTTGCCACTCTGACACAAGCCTTTTTTTGAGCGATTGACAAATTGTGTTGGATGCAACGAAAACAAATTTTTTTGCTGGTCCCATTAATGCCTAAGATTGTCTCAATCTCACAATAGGTCACATGACGATCTTGCAATATCAATTCGCGCACAGCATCAATGGTTTTCAAAACAACAACTGATTTTAGACAACCTTCACGAAATTCGTCGTGGAGTGAAGTACGACCACGATTCAATTCACCATACCATCGATAAACACTGGTCGTTGATGCAGCTTCATCGCCAAAAATTGAATTAAGTTCATCCATGCACTGTTGCTGAGTTAATCCACGTCGAAAGTAGCAAAAAATAATCGCAAGAAAATGTTCACGATTTAATTCCATGTTTGGGTCGAGATGAATTTTTTAAGTTACTGTAAACAACACAAATAGCGCTCGTATGTCAAAACGTTCTGAGTACGTATAACCTCAAAAATGTCCAGCATTACGATACAGCTGTCAGTTGCCATTTTGCCAAATCCCGAAATAGAAAAGGCAACCCTCGTATGAAATTTAGCTGAGTTGCCTGCTGGTTATCTTGCTAGAGACTCACTTAAAGTGCATTTGGTTGGCAATGACAAGTGAATCAAAAAGACTCAAGTACAGGAATTATTTCTTTTTGTTTTTGTTGTTTATCTATTTTTTTTTTTTTTTTGTAATAAATTATAAAAGATGACACTCAGTATTGCTGGAGACTGCACCAAAGCTCTTGTTCCTTAAGTATGATTTTGCTATTTAAGGGGCTGTTCATAACTTATGGCATATATTTTTTAATGTGTGGGTTTTTTAAAATTCTTAGAATTAATATTATTGAATCTGTGAGATCTGCCACGTGTACTCCCGCATGGTGGCTGTGTTTGAAAAGTAAAAGTACGCAGGAAAAGGGTAATATGCTTACAAGTTTTAGATCGTCCAAACCTTTCAACAATGGTGTGCATGATTTGCTATGTTCAATTCAATTAAATTGCTTAAAAAAAGTGGGCATGGTCGGTACAAAATTATAAGGCAAAATGCCTTTAAAGGTACTGACTCACTATCCTACTTAGTCGTACGATCTGTCTAAAAACGCATGTGTGCTAAAAAAGTTTGATAGTGTGTATTGAACAAGTAGACTTTTTGGCAGGTCTGTCCGATTTTTTAATGTTATGAAAATTTTCATTGTCTGTGCGATCAGAGTTGCATTTTCTATGTTCAAGGCAGAAAAATAGCAACAATACCAAGCTTGTGTTTTATTTATACAAATTTTTAGGTTATTTTTCATTGTACATATTTGTAAAAAAAATATTTTGCGGCAAAGAAGAAAATGAATACTTTTAAAAGTATTAAGCTGAGTAAACATATGTTTTTGCATCTTTTTTTGTATAATAGTGTGGCATAAAGTTCGCCATTTTAAAGCGATTTCTTCAAGTAGGACAGAATTCTGTCACACATTATTTTGACACAATCGTACGATCGTGTAGGATAGTGAGTCAGTACCTTAAGTATAGAAGGACTTTGTAAGGAATTTTAAAGAAAAAGAATCGCAACAATATTGGTTCCTTTCTCGGAAGGGAACAGATTCCTTACTAGACATGACTCGATCAGGAATTCGCATTGTCATGGGACTCATGCAGAGTATTGAAACACTCGGCAGGCTATGTAATGAAGACAAAGAGATAGCAGACCATGTACTTACTGTGTCACTGTAATGGTTGGCTAATTAGCTCATCACTAACTAAAACCATCTAATATGGCAGACAAATCTCCTATGAAAATCTTTGAATTTTTAATGAACTAGTAGACTTTAGGAGAATTTTTAACAAGAGCTCTATTTTGCCAAGAGTGATCAGAAAAACAAAAAATTTTGTAAAACTAAGAGAAAATTGATTGTTTGTTTGTTTGCTATACAAATATTCTTCAAAAAAGATCGCCATATACTTTTGAACTGGCCACTCCCATTTTTACGCCCACTTTTCTAGCCTGACATTATGCTTTAAAATAATTTATTTACCACTTTAGCTAATGCCTCTACTAATAATGTTAGCAAAAACACCGGAGCCACTTTATAAAACAGTGAAGAACTGGCTGTATTTATTTTGATGGGTTCTTGAACGATTAAAATCTATTTGTAAACGAATTTCTCTAAAATTTGGTACATAGGCAGGCTCTCTATATTCTTAGGATACCGACTCACATAATAAAGGCCTGGACAAAAGCATTTAGTTTATTTATATAGATGATGAGTACCTCCCTAATGCTGCCTTCAGCTGCTGTTGCTTATTATAAATTAAATATTAATTTTCGATTTTATTGGTTGTGCAAAACGAATGACAGTGAGTTGAGTTGTGTGAAAAAAAAACAATAATAAAAAACGATGCTAACGAAAGTGAGTACCTGCACTGATGATGATGAACGACTCTAATGTTGATGATCTTAGAATCCACTTGATAATCGTTTTGTACAGGAAATGCATTTAATTGCTTTTTTGCTATTAAATTTTGCAATTGCTTTTGAGGTTGGAGATGCATTTGCTTTTTGTTTTTAAAGTAATTTTAATTTTAATAATATTAAAGCATGCACAAGTGCAATCATTTATTTAACTCTTAAATAATTATTACAGCCTTGAAATATTTAGAAAAATATTATTAAGAAAGCTTGTATCATGTGCTAAATTTACAAGTACCTTGGCAAAGTAACAAACTCTCTAACAGTCATACCTAAATGGCTGAGGCAAGCGTCAAAAATTCTTAGGCCACACAAAATGTATGAAGCATACCGAAATAAGACGACGGCAGCGCTGAGCAGTTGCACAATACAATTTTTACATCACGTTTTCTAATGAAGTTGGCTGCAAAACAATTGTTTTCTTCTACTTTTATTTTGTTTTTGACATTTTAGCTATTTTTTTAAAAACTAGCGTTTTAACACTAATTTTGTTTGTCTTTGGTGGGTTTTGTTAAACAAAATTAAACATCTGATAGCCCAATTGACTTAGATATCGGGAGTAAGGTTAGCAAACCTTTTCAGATAACTAAATGTCACGGAGTGGATCTAGGTCACTTTACGGTTACACAGTTTTGGCGAGTAGGTGGCTCAAAACGGTCCTAGTCTAATTTCGGCTATGAGTACAGAATTTGTTACCAGTCAAAAAATTATTTGTGAGACCAGGACCACACACGGCAACTTCAGCTGGGCAATTCTTTTTCAATTCTCTTTTAAAATTGCCACTGTGTCTACACACAGAAATTTTGTTTTGGCAATTTTAGCATTCTTATTCGATCATTCATTCTGCGTTCAAGTTACCTGGGTGTTTGCTGCAGACAAGCCAAGAATCTTCGCGGATTCAAAAAACAAAAAGAAATAGCTGGCGGGCTATTCTGAATTGCGATGGGAAACCTAAATATTTTGCGTTTGCTCGTTGGTTATCGCAAGATATTTGTGTGTATAAAACGACGTTGACATGTGCTTACGAATGACAGAGTGGAATGCTACCAGACAAATACAAAAAGGAAACAGTCAAACACATTAAAGATTCGATTTCGTAGTTTTTTTCGTATCGCAATACATAGTAACCCCCCTGATTGTGCTAAAGAATGCAATGCTGCATGAACTAGGCCGTTTTTTTTTGCAGTCTAGTGGGTGCTTAAAAGATGTGTTTGCCCTTCAGTTTTTTTTTTTTTTTTTTTTTTTTTTGAATCATAAACATTAAGTAAAACCAAGTGATGAAGGCAATCATTGTAAAAGGCAACTCAAAAGAAAATAAATCTAAATTATAATTAATTAATTAATTGCGGCAACATTGTATACATTTTATAAAACAATTAATTAATACAATTTATCCACAACAATTACATTACACGGCACTTCCTACATGAAAACGAGTGTCAAAAATCAAACTAAAAAAAAAACCTGAATAAAAACAGCAAAATCAGGCAGCCACAAAAATCTATAATTTATTAATAATTTTAGTGTGTATGTGAGTGTGTGTTTCAATTACAAAAGAAAAAAATAACATTTACAAGGAAAACTGCATTAATGATTTAAAATGATGTTTCACCGTCCCTCAATAATTCACACACTCTGTCAATCATTAATTTTTTATTTGTGATGGTCGTTTGTAAATAAACAAACTGAACTTGTTTCGTTTTACAACAATACACAGATAATTCTAAATGAAAAAAAGAAGTAAATTCAATTCCGCCTTTTTAACGTGGGCAGAATTAATAAGGAATTTAATAGTAAAAATCATTAACAACAAAAACTGAATAAAATAAAAAAATTCAAAAGTCACAACAACAACTAAAAAACACAAAACAAGCCAAAACAATAAGTAGTCTAATTCCTAAGCCTTAAAACAAGGTTAAATGAACTACAATTTAATCACAATGACGAATTTATTTAAACAAGATTTCTTATTTAACCCTTTAGAAGTCACTATAGTGAATTGACTACTTCTTCAATAATAATTATAAATTAGAGTAAAATTCTGTTGACATAAATAAATTAAAATAAATAAACTAACAAATAAATGTTTTTTCTATTTTATTTAATGCCATTTAATTTTAGTTTTATTAAATTGCATTTTAATATTAAAATAATTTTGTTATTTTACTTGCAAATGCCTATTTAATAAAACAAATTAATTATTTTAAATAAAAAAATAAATAAACCAGAAACGCAAGCAGTTAGACAAACTATCCCCCGTTTTTTCCCTCTTACCTTATAATTTATAATTATAATTTAATAATATCCAACAATTAAATTTAAAAAAAACTTAAACAACATCTGTGCAAATTGGGCTGACTTCTAAGCCAGTGATTGTTATTGTGCACATCTGTTGCCATATTTAATTACACTGTACAACAAAATTATACTTTTTTTTTTAAATAACAACATTCTCACAACTGATTATCGAAGTGCATTAGGGTTTTGAAAGCTTACAAGTGAACCTAGACCAAAATGAGGTTTAAAATTTACCTCGTTTTTCAGGGATTAATAGCGAATCAGCGTAGTTATTTAAGCTAATAAAATACTTTAGGTATATAAATTGTTCAGCAAACTAATGTAATATTTTTGTGGCAGCTTTTAACCCTATAACTCTTCAATTAATATTCCTCATAAAATTCCGCTCTCAGCCTCTGAATACAACAATATTGAAATCTTAACACTAACGCCACAAATAAGTCAAAACTTAAAATTTTTCAAGGGTTCATGTAAATTTACTAAAGGGCTGCACAAACATGTATAGTATTTTATAATAAAAACTGCTTGTAAGACATTTTAAGAAGCATGCTTGGATTTACTAAAAATTGCCACAGCAATGCTTCACCGTAATTTGTAGTTTTTGAATGCATTTTACGTATACGATTTTTGATTCCCTCTATTATATTTTTTTTTCTGTTGCATAGTGTTATTAACTTTTTTTTTTTTTTTTACTATAAACTAACTTGGTACAGTTTTTTACATGCATCTGTGTGTGCTTATTCTATCTAAGTCTTAATTAAATATTAATTTATGCGAAGCCATGCAAATTATTGCAGATTTTATTACTTGTCTACCTACAGAGAGGCATTAAACGTCCAAACAAATTTCTGTAGTTTTTTTTTTAAGGAAATTGACAATTTTCTAGTTGTCAAGTTGCAAGTGCTAAAATCAATTAAAATTTATTTAATTTAATTATTAAACAACAATTAAGTAGAAATAAATTTCATTAACTGTCACTATCGTGCATGTTATGTATTCCACACGGATTTGAAAAAATGTGGAATTACATTTTGCTCTTCTTGTTAAATGAAAACTTTTATGTTTTTTTTTTTCGTAACCAAAAACATAATTTTAAAAATCTTAAAATGGAATTTTTCAATTCCTAAAAAAAATATTCGGATTCTGTGTATTTCTCAATATTATTTACATGTGCTTCTCTTTGATTTGCAACATTCATAATTTCCTTTTGTAATTTTCAGATTTTTTACTTAGAATTCCTTTTATACAGGTATCATAGAGGGATCTTATGTGAGCCCCCTTGCATTTTTCTTCTGCCCCTAATTTAACCTGAAAGCTTAAATTATATAAAGAAACAATTAAAATGTCACGTTATCGTTTCGTGTTGTGCCGTCTTTGTGTTCTTGTATAGTTTGGGTGCTTGTTTCTTAAGTCTTTTGTTTTTTGCTAAGCGAATTCAATTTCTTGTATGCTGGCAGTTAAATTGCGCACAAACAATTCAATATTTCTGAAAACTAGTCACTCAGTTTTGCTTAATAAGAAGGTCGCTGACGTCTTGCTCGTCTGCCTTTTAATGTTTTTAATGCAATACAGTGGTGCCCAACTATAAAAAATGCCCACTAAATAACGAACTGTTGAACTAGTGCACATTTTGAGTTGAAAAAAAAAATTGCTGTTTGTAGTAAAAGACACAAAATGCTTGAAAATGACATGAAACTGGGCAAACTCGAGCTTTTAAAGTTTTTTTAAAGCCTAGAACTTTTGCAAGATTTTTTGTCTTTATTTAAAAATAAAACTAAAAAAAGCATGACTGATCTGTTATAATTTTTGTGTAAATCGATTTTATAAAAAAATGTTTTTTTTCTTTTTCCCTGTTTTTTTTTATAACTTTGACTTTAGTTTTATATTCAATAATTTCTAAATTACAAATTGTAGGAAATAAAAAAAAGTAGTGATTAGCAGCATCAAAAACTAAAATGTCATAGAAATAGAAATTTTTTGTTGTGCAATATTGTTGAAAATGTTAAACTTTAAAATTAAATCTTTGAATTATTTTGGTTTTAAGCATAAATTAAAAAAAAAACAATTTTAAATAAAATTCTTTTCATGTCTTTTGATATTAAATTAAACTAGAAATTAAACTTTTGCTGAAATACTGTTTGTTTGTGTTCTGATGGCATTTTCAGCGGCATCATCTTCTTTTTAAGCAATTGTTTTCTTAATAACAAAAAATAAATAAAATAAAATAAAAACCCAAAACAATAAATGTTAAAAAAAGTATAAGATAAAAATAAAGCAATAAAGCAGCCTATAGCAACACACCAAAATGTAGTTGACATTTTGTATTGAAATTGGAAACCAACAAAAACTTTTTCAAGTTTTGCAAATCTGCAACAACAACAAAAAAATTTTTTTTTAATATTTCAGCAATTGCACTGAATGTTGATGGATCTTTTCACATTTAAGAAAAAAAATGGGCCAAATTCAATAGTTTTATTTTTATTTCTTTTTGTTTTGGTGCCCCTACTAAGCTACACACAAAAAACAACTTCGGTTGTGAGAACTAAAATTGTGTTGTGATAATCGAAATTTTTAATCTTGACAATAGAAACTCGATCGTACAGCCCGAAATATTTTTAACAGAACTAATTTTTGGTTTGTATTATCGAATTTTAGTTGCTACAACTGAAAGATTTGATTGGAAAGAAATTTAGTTCTCACAACCGAAGTTGTTTTCTGTGTATACCAATCCGGGGGTCGCAGGTTTTATTCTTGTCTAGATCTTGGGCGTTTTCTTCAGACAAGCCTAGAAGTTGCGCAGATTTGTGTTGTTTATAAAAAATAGGATTTTATTTTTATTTTTTTAATACTCCACTGGTTGCTTACTGTTTGTTAACAATAACGTAAATTTCTATATGAAACTGCAGTCCACTAAAAAATATGTTTTCTCTTTGTAAGAATACAAATGTCAAAATCACTCACTTGTTTGCGTGTTGTCGCTTGGATATTTTTCCTATAAATTTAACACACAACGCACAGAAATAAAAAATTTTTTCTTGTATTGATTTTTTAACAATCATCATCAAATTTTCTTTTCAATTAAAAATTTATGAATGTCTGTGTGTGTGTATTATATTTTGCTTTTTGCTCTCTTTCATTGAGAGCTTGAGTAGTGTACCATGTTGTGTTTTAAAAAGTACATTTATAATTTACAGCGGGTTTTCTTTGAAACTGGGATTAAATTTAGGAATCTGTTGTGACAATTTGGTATATTGAGAAGTTAAAAAAAAGCAAAGCCCAGCGAACGATAAGTCAGAAGTTAGTTTTCAATACCATAAAATGAGCAAAGCTACGTTCACATTACTTAAATAATTGTCGAAATAAGTGTAACCACTATATTTTGGCAAATATTTTTATAGTCTAACAGGACTTGTATTACATAAAATTAATTCAAACTAATCTAAGTGAATATTTCGTCGAATTATATGAACGTATACGAGTATGTAACTGACATAGTGGTCATGCTTATTTCGATAAATATTTGTTTAATGTGACCGTAGCCTTACTGATTTTCTGTTGCTTTCGCTTCGCTTCGAAATAAGGAGCCTCACAGTAAATCTATTTAATATATTTTTGTTTTTTTGAATAGCAAACCAACTAGGAAAAAAACTATTCAAGGCAAATAACAAAAATAAATAAAAAAAAATTCAACATAAAATTTTAAGAAATTATAAAAACAAAAATATACTTTAAATTGCAATAAAACTACTGATTTTATCCATAGAATTGTTAAACAATGACAAATTGTCAAACATATTTTGACAGTTCATAAATTAATGAAATAAAATTGAATTGAATTGAAATGAATCCGAAATTAGCAAAAGCATAAGCATTTTGAATTAAATGGCAAAACATGAATTAAACTTTTATTACCACAAAAAAAAAAAAAAAACAAAAACCTCAAAAACAACGTAGCACACCCGCTTTGTGGTTACAACAAACAATTAAATACACACTCTGACTTAAAGTTGTAATACGAATATGTGAGTGTGTGCATGTGTATGTTTGCATGAGTACCACTAACAACAATTCATAATATAACATCATTTAAAAGCTTAACAACTTCACAATTTGTACTGAATTTATACTGTGCCATCATTATGTGTGTTTGTGTGCTAATATTATTGCTATGCAAGTGTGTGTGTGTGTGTGTCTACTGTTGTAAAAGATTGTATTTGAGTTGTAATTGTAAACAATGCAAGACCTCTAATATTTAAAATAAACTCTATAAGAAAATATATTGCACAATGGGTTGGTGTTGCTCTTTAAAAAAAAAATTTTTTTTAAATAAAATTGAAAAATAAAGATTCAACTGACATTTAACATTTAACTAACTATTTAGTATGATAAATAACCATAACATCCGTTTCTTTCTTAATTTCTTAAACCAAAAAATAAGTACCGTTTTGGCTCTTTTATGATATTTTACTTTGCTCAGTAGCATTTGAGTCTGGTTTGTTAATATGAAAAAATCAAAACAAAAAAGTACCGCTTGGGCGCTTTTTCATCCTGCTCATGAATATTTTAGTCTCGTTTTATAGTTCTAGGTTCGTTATTATTAAAAAAAAATAATCAAAAACTACCACCCAAACAAAGAAAATGTACTATTTTGCCGGTTTCATGATATTTTACAGTTATTAATATTGAAAAATCAAAAAGTACTATTAAAATGGAAAAGTACCCTTTTGTCTCTTTTTTGATTTTGCACTCCTTCTTTCTCTCTCTCTCCTTCATTCTCTCTCTCCCTCTTACCTTCTAATTCTCGCTCCATCTCCTTTTCTTTCTCTATCACGCTCTCACTCGTTCTCCCTTTCTCTATCTATCTATCTCTTTTTTCTCACTATCTCTCTCTCTCCCTCACTCTCTCGGTCCTTCTGGCTCTCTCTCTTTCCTTTTCTTTCTCTCTCTCCCTCTCCCTTTATCTCTCTGTCTCTCTCTCTTTCTCACTCTGTCTCTCTCTCTATCTCTTTTTCTCACTTTCTCTCTCGTTATGTATCTCTCTCTATCCCTCCCACCTTCTCGCTCCTCTGCTCTTTCTCTCTGTCGCTCTCCTCCCCTTTTCGCTCTCCCTCTCCCTCTCTCTCTCTCTCTCTCTCTCTGTCTCTCACTTTATATCACTTTTCCCCCAAAATCCTCAAAATAAAACTCAAATGCAGATATGAAATGCCACCTTTTTCACTTCCGAATAAAATATTCAGATTCGGAATACAGAAGACCACTTAATATTTTTATAAAGATAATTAATGGTACATAATCATATTCACAACGAAGTAAATAAACTTTTTTATTAAAAGCTTACTTTTGATCATAACAATTTATGGACTTAAAATCGGTTTTAAAAAGATATAGACTTTAATATTTATTTCGCTAAAAATTTTTTTGTTTTTCTGTAAAATAAATTTACTTTGTTTTTTTCTAATATCCACAAACTGAAAACACATTGTAACAACTGCCCACTGTGCATCCTATGTTTTGACTTCTTTAAGCATTTTAAGCATAATTGAAAATGAACAACAACAACAACTTTAACAAAATAACCTCAAAAACAGAATAAATATCTTAAAAACATTTTTATTTTCAAGCAAAAGTCATTGTTGGTTTGGTTGGGTTGGCTGGTAAATATAAATAAAAATAAATTTTATTTAATACTTTAACCGGCATCGATCAGACACCAGCAAAGTCAGTTTAAGCACAGCCGCATTGGAGTGTGCACGCGAAAAGCAAAGGAGGTGAATTTAGAAAAACGAAACACAAACACACATACGAAAAAAAGATTAAAAAACATAAATGTCATTTTGGTTTACTATTAAAAAAAAAAAAAAAAATCAACAAAACACACACATTCAGCTGAAATGTAATTTTAGTGCTTTTGGTGTTTCAGTAAATGCAATAGTCGCTCATAAAAGTGGAAGTGAAGTTGTATAATATGTAACAGCAATAACAACAATATCATTTTCAATCATGTTGCGTTAGACACAAAATCAAAATAAAAATTAAAAAAAAAACACTAGTGGAGACAAAAATTAAAACACAAGCAAGTAAAACAAAATTCTATATAAAATAAATAAAAAATAAAAAACCAGCTTTAAATTGCAAAAACTGAAAAAAAATAGTAACAAAGTCAAATGGGCTATTCACCCCTTCACACAATTCGTGTAACAAAAGTTTATTTTTCTTTTTAATAAAAAAAAAAGTAACTAAAGTCTTGGAAGGCTATTAAAGTTAAAATTATCAATTTCAGCCAGGGCTCTTTAAACGTTTTCATTCAATATTTTTTTTTTTTAATTTTAATTTAAAAAGAAAATTAATAATCCCAGTCTCACAAGTGTTAATATAACAATTTGACTCTCTGTAGCTTGAAAGTGTTTGTTGTACTACCAGGATGGATTCACAACAGGAAAAACAACAGGTAAAATTAATTTTAAAAATTTTTACCCGCTTTATCAAAAAAAAAAAAAAATTAACGTTGACTTTAAACTCAACGTTAACGAAATTTTTCATTTACTTTTTTCATAAAGTTTACTTTAAAGTTTACGTGTCTTCTTTTTTTTTTTTTTTTTTTTTAATTTATGCCAAATTGTTAACATAAATTCTAATATTTTTATGCAAAAAAAAAAAAAATAAATAAAAAATAATTCTCTTTAGGCAACAAGCAAACAAGAATGTCACATTATAATTAGTGTGCTGGCAACTCTTATGTAACACATTTAACAGCACGACACGTGTCTCTTGCCAGTTAAGTACAAGTAATTTCATTCAGTTCTATAACCTTTTCTATTGGTGGCACTAACACCAGCTACCTTGTTCTTTTATTTTATTCCCATATCCGTACGCTGTTGTAAAACAACTTTCAATTTTAAACCGTATTAAATTTCAAATGCGACTACAACAAAGCAAAGCCGCCAACAATAAAAACATAAAAAAAATTAAAACACAATTTTCATTAAACTAAAAAAAAACAAACTGATTAAAAAATCTATGACATAAAAAATAACAAAAAAAAAAAAAAGTATCAAGTGCTATGAAGCAGCACTATTAAGGGCTTGGTAATGATTTCAAACCAAAATGCCGATAATGAAACTATAAAAGATCAGTAAAAACAATATAAAGCACAAAATCATTGAAATTTTTAAAAGAAAAAAAAAGGATTAAATAAAAAATTCAATAATTCCTTGTTATTTGAATTTTTGAGTGACAGACTATTCAATTCTCACTAAATTATTCTTAGTTTAGTGATACACAAAACAAAAATCTTCTGGAAATTGCCTTTGATTCCACACATTTGCATTATTTTTTTTATTGGTTTTTTGTTTAATTTTCTAAAAAAATAAAAACTACAAAACGAAACGAATGCAAACGTTTATTTTTCCCAACCCTGATGATCGTCATCATCTTCATCTCTCTCCTTCTATTTTATTATTTTTATTTGCTTATTTTCCCAACCCTGATGATCGTCATCATCTTCATCTCTCTCCTTCTATTTTATTGTTTTTATTTGCTTTTTAACATGCTCATGCAAATTTGACCTTGACATAATTTTCATAAAATTTCATAATAAATTGAGAAAACAAAAAAAAAATAACATAAAATAAAGCAAAACAAACTAAATGAAGCGATAAAATAAAATTAAACAATTGAAACAAAAGTCATACCGTGTACGAATACGAGGAACTATACCCTGTAAGCAATTTAGTATTAAAACTTTTAGGCTTTCAAAAAGCTTGTCCCTAGAAAACCATAAATTTGTTTTTGTTTTCAATAAAAATGTGCTTTTGTTCGTTTAGGTTTTCTTGTGACATTCATTTTTTTAAATGGTTTTAAATGAGAATTTCACTCATATTTTGTTTTAGCTGTGATAAAACGATACTGAAACCTGTAATACAAGAGTTAAGATTTTTATTATTATAAATTTTGAAAGAGCAAAATCAAATGGTATTTGATTCGACACGGAGGTTTTTACATTATAATATTTACAAGCTTTAAGACTTTCTTTGGTTTTGGCCAGCTCTGTTTGTTATTTATTTTTAAAAATGGTAAGAGCCCTACGAGTGTTAAATTTCTATCCGTATTTTTTAATGCATTGCTTTCACACTGTTCTACTTTCTCATTTCTTTCAATTTTTGACTTGTCGTATTTCGATTTGTTCTAAATTCTATTTAGTTTAAGTTCCTTTTATTTAATTGAACTTTTATTTTTTCATTATTTTTATAATAAAATTAATTTTATAAAAATAAAAGAGCAAACATTTAAAAGGTTATTTCATTATACGAGTAAAATTTTAAAGACACTTTGCACTAAAGCCAATAATACATTTCTTGCTACAACATTCTTTATTATTCAAACATGACGCACCACTAGGCTCACACGGTTGTGACAAAACAGTTCTTCCCTTTAAACACAATAAAAGCAATTAAATTTGGATTAATTGAAATTTCACAAAATATTAAAGAGAATTAAGGAAAAAATGTTGTTTTTTATAGACGTGTAGAACTTTAAGTTGGCATTACTGTTCAAGATGGCGACCGATTTAACAGCTGTCAAGTTATTTATTCTCAGTTTGGCTTGGCAATTCATCGAAGAATAGACTCACGGCTGAACAACGCTTGCAAGTAGTGAAGTTTTGAGATTGCCGTTCCCGATTTTCATAAGCGAATTTTGTTTAGCGATGAAGCGCACTTCTGGTTGAATGGCTACGTCAACAAACAAAACTGCCGCATTTGGAGTGAAGCTAATGGTCAAGTGTATGTCGAAACACCGTTACATCCAGAAAAACTGACTGTTTGGTGCGCTTTATGGGCTGGTAGAATCATTGGTCCGTACTTCTTCAAAAACGATGATGGCCAGAACGTTACAGTCAATGGTGATCGGTATAGAGCCATGATTACTAACTTTTTCATTCCTGGAGCTGCGGTTCCAACAAGACGGCGCAACATGTCACACAGCTCGTGCCACAATCGATTTATTGAAAGCCATATTTGGTGACCGTTTAATTTCACGTTTTGGACCTGTGAATTGGCCTCCAAGATCTTGTGATTTAACACCGCTAGACTACTTTCTGTGGGGCTATGTACAGTCATTGGTCTATGCGGATAAGCCACAAACGGTTGACCATTTGGAAGACAACATTCACAGTGTTATTGCCGATATACAGCCACAAATGTTGGAAAAAGTCATCGAAAATTGGACTACATCCGAGCCAGCCGTGGCGGTCATATGCCAGAAATCATATTTAAAATGTAATGCCATAAGATTATCTTTCTGATAAATAAAAATCATGTCAATCGAATAATCCATCGTTGTTTTATTGCAATTTAAAGTTCTATACATCCATAAAAAACACCCTTTACCTTTGGAGATGCTGCTGGTACATGTGGCACAAAAGCCACCATCATGACGACAAGCACCAAAAATAAATAAGAAAATTTCATATTAAATAGTTTTCAATGAAGTTGTGGGAGATTTCAAAATAATCCGATACTGAAGGCCTGTCTTTTTATACTGCAAAATTTTTTTTGTTTATTTGTCTAAATTTAATTTTTTTTTTTAATTCTTTTATTTAATTATGGCTTTTCCATGCTATCAACTTAATATTTTTACTACTTTATTGTAAGAAAATAGTTACTGGTAATTTCATAGTATTAAAAGTAAAAAAAACCTAAACAAACAGAAAGTTTTTTTCATAATTAACAAAACAAAATTGAGTTTTATTAAAAACATTTCTTTAATTCAATTGGAATTGAAAACGCGTATGTTTAATGCTTCCCTTTCTATAATAAAAACACGTGCCCATTTATTTGTTTTATTTTTATTTAATTACGAGCTGCTTGCTCCCCTTTTGCCCTAGAAAAACCTATGTTGAAGCCTACCCTTTGTTTGAAAAGAATTCGTTTTATTTTTTTGTTATCAGCAAAATAAAAAGCATTTCAGTTTTGTCTAATTGAAATTGAATTAAAAACAAGTTAAATTCGGCTGTGCCGAGTCTTGTATACCCTACAATTTCAGTTTCCACATTCTTCAAAATAGAAATTATGACAAATTTTCCATAAAAATTTGTCACAATATCAAGTCTACTTTAAAAATACAAAAAATTCTATAATTAAAACGGCTAGTTTATTAAGCTTAAGATCGTATTATCAAGGGCTAAAATCGCACAGCGACCTTTAAAGATCTATTGTGCAGCCCAGC
This sequence comes from Thelaira solivaga, assembly GCA_947397855.1. Lineage (NCBI taxonomy): Eukaryota > Metazoa > Arthropoda > Insecta > Diptera > Tachinidae > Thelaira > Thelaira solivaga. Next base: position 65,169,792 of record OX377613.1, read on the forward strand.
TCCCAATTACAATCCGAGACTCCTTGCGAATCTCGTAATTACTGTAGGATTGATCATGACTAGATCCTTTGGGACCAATGCCCTACTACCTCGGCAGCTTGTGCTGCATCTTGCCATCGCTGGGCACTCCTGTCCTTCTCGACAGACACGACACCTATTTTACTCATGTGATAATTAAGTCTACAGTGGCCCGTAAGTAGCTGAATGTAGAGCTTTATATCATGCGCTCGAGGTTGATGTGATGATTTATTTCTTATTTTACTTTAATTTAAATTAATTTGCAAAAATATTTACTCTACGTTGGCTTTGAATAAAGGCACCGACAGAAGCGCTAAAATTAATTAATTTAAAAACTCTAGAGCCGTCCCAACGTTTTACTCTGAATAATTTTTTAAATAAAAGCAAAAAATACAAAAATATTAATCTTTATTTGTGCTTAATTCCAGAAATTGTGTTGGTTTTTAAATTTATTCTTTTACTCATGATATTCTCATGAGTTATATGCTATCCCCTTCAGTACTTATTGTGCTGAATAAATAATTTACGAAAATATTAAACAAAATATTAAACTTTTAAATTCCAAATAGAAATTATTACATATAAAAGAAAAATATAAAAATTATTTTAAACAAATAGTTCGAAACCATAATTAAGGATACAAAATAATTTTATTTATTTAAGCAGGCTGCCGCGGGCCTTCGTCCAAGACTACAAAATAAATTTCATTTAATTTAAATTTAAAATGCTGGCAAATAGAAATTTTTAACCAAATAATACTGAAATAAATATTTAAATTCGAACGAAGAACTCAAAACAACCGGTTCACAAATGGCCCAGAAAAAGTACAAATAAAACTGAAATTTTAGATTTCCATTAATTAATAAAAAAAAAATGAAAGTCCTAAAATGTGCATAATGTGTGTATGCAGCAATTTAACCCTACTGAAAGGAAACTTAAGGTTACTAATAAAGGCCTGCACAAGCATACTTGAAATGGCTAACAAGCACTTTTTTATTAAAAAATATTACCCATGTTTGTAGCGAGGTGTGGCTTTCAAGTATGCTCGTGCAGCCCTTTAGTTTCTAACGACTAAGATTTCATTTAAATATCATTTTTGAGTGAAGATGATGGCCACTACCTTTTTAAAATGTTTTATCTTCCAAAATTTTAATTTTAGTTTTTTTGTTCTTCAAGTTAATGATTACGACTAGATAAACTTTACGTGTTCACATTTTACAATTTTTATAACCCTTTGCGCTCACATAATAATAAACTTAATGAAAATAGAAATGAACCATAAAGATAAATAGAATTTAGGCAAATAAATGGGCTAATTTTCAGTATATAAAGGCAGAGCTTTAGTATCTGCTTATACAGTCAAATTTGTTATGAAATCAAATTAATAGCCGCTTTAAAAAGTACTCGTATTTAAAATGAAAATTTTCAATTTATTCTTACTTCTTGTGGTTCTAATGACAGCAGCTAAAGCGGTTGAAGTAACCAGTTGTAAAGCGGATTTAAATATTTGCAATAAAAGTTCTGATTGTTGCAGCAAAAAATGTAAATTTCACATCTTCTACGGGTTTTTATGCAGTAACAATGTTAAATAATAAAAACATAAAATGGTTAGATTTATGATTGCATCTAACCATTAATAATTTAAATCAAATACCTTTCAGCTGCATAGATTGCAGTTCAACCCCCGGTCAGGGATACAATTTTTTTTATTATTTTTTTAAATACATACATATTTTATATAAATATTTAAAAAACAATTTTATTTAAATTTTTTGTATAAATAAAGTTTTTTTATTCCATTGACTTTTTTGTTTCTATTAATTTTTATTTATTTACTACATAATACAGTGGGTTTGAATTTATTTTTTTGTTTTAATTTTATTTAACTCTACCTGGATTCGACCTTTGGAATATTTAGCTAAGAAGTATTAACTCGATTAAGTTTTTATTTTATACTCATTTTATTTATATGGTTGAGGAAGAAACAAAACAGCTAATAATTTACTTTCAACCATATTTTCCTCATTCTTATGTTTGCTATAAACATATTTATGGTTTCAGTTAAAATTTTATTTTATAATAATATGATAATGATATGGTTGATCTAAGATGCTTATCGTGATCGTAATAATGTTTAGTTACTTCAAATTAATAATAATATTTTTGTGAAGAACAAACTATGTTTGAGGTGACCATATTCAACCATTTTTTTTCTTTGTGTGTGCAAAATAAATTTTATTTAATTTAATTTAATATGTTTGGCAAAAATTTTTTTAAAACAACCAATACTTAAATAAATATTTAAATTCAAATGAAGAACGTAAGCAAAAAATCAAAACAACCAGCCCAAAAAAAGTACAAATAAAACGGAAATTTTAGATTTTTATTAATTAATGGAAAATTTTAAGTCACAATGTGTATAATGTGTGTGTGCAGCAGGCTAATAAAGGCCTGCACAAGCATACTTGAAATGGCTTACAAGCACTTTTTATTATACAATATTACACATGTTTGTAGAGAGGTGTGGCTTTCAAGTATGCTCGTGCAGCCCTTTAGTTGCTAACGACTAAGATTTCATTTAATATCATTTTTGAGTGAAGATGATGGCCACTACCTTTTTAAAATGTTTTATCTTCCAAAGTTTTAATTTTAGTTTTTTTTTTTTTTTTTTTTTTTTTTGCCAAGACTTCTTCAAGTTGATGATTACGACTAGATAAACTTTACGTGTTCACATTAAAAAAATTTTATAACCTTTTGCGCTCACATAATAATAAACTTAATGAAAATAGAAATGAACCATAAAGATAAATAAAATTTAGGCACATAAATGGGCGAATTTTTGGTATATAAAGGCAGAGCTTTAGTATCTGCTTATTGCAGTCAAATTTGTTATGAAATCAAATTAATAGCCGCTTTAAAAAATACTCGTATTTAAAATGAAATTTTTCAATTTATTTTTACTTCTTGTGGTTCTAATGGCATCAGCTAAAGCGGTTGAAGTAACCAGTTGTAAAGCGGATTTAACTATTTGCAATAAAAGTTCTGATTGTTGCAGCAAAAAATGTAAATTGTTCATCTAAATAGATGGAATAAAAATTTTAGATACTAAAAATAAAAACAAGCCAACTCACCCTTTACTCTAGTACTATTATTATTTTTATTTTAGACATTTTTCGTAAATATTCAACAACAAAATCTAAATATATAAAAACGATTTTTAATGAAACGGCAATTATTGATTAAAATAACTTTCTCTGAGTATTTTTTGTCAGTCCTGTAGTCGCAAAGAAAAAATATGGTTGAGGCAACCATATTCTGGTGGAAACATAGTATGGCTAGATTTATGATTGCATCGAACCATATATTTTTTGAAATCAAACATATTAAAAATAGCTTTCAACTGCAAAATTTGCGGTTCAACCCCCGGTCAGGGCTAAAATTTTTTTTTATATAAATATTTTAAAAAAATTTTTTATATGAATTTAAAAAAAAATTTCAATAATAGTTTTTTTGTATAAATAAACTTTTTTTTTTATTCCATTGACTCTTTTGATTCTATTTATTTGTATTTCTTTAGCTTTTTCATTGTATACTCGTATTTACATCCGAACTCATATTATTAAGAACATTTTCTATGAGAAATTTGTTTAATAAGCGCTTATTAAATAAACATATTTTTTATGACTTTAACTGTTAATGTTTTTAAATTTTATATTCCACTATTCATCACATTTTTTTCTCTGGGCAGCTGTGTTTTATTGAATGTCGATAACACAGTTTATAATTTTGGGGTGCTGCCATCCTTTCTGGCAAATAAATGTGTAATAGCCTGTTCAGACGTAAAAGTTAATGAAGTCAATTAAGTTTTAAATTGTGCGACTGGTTTAGGTGTTCAAACATATTCAATTAAGTTTACGCAATTAAGCATTTGACAACTGAAAATATTGTGAATTTTTTTTTTTTTGGAAAATAAAAAATTAAAAAAAAAGTCAAATTTTAAAAAAATGTTTTGAAGGCAAGCGATTGATTAAAAGAATTTTCAATAAAAAATTATTTTCAATAACAATTTTATAAAATTTATTTAGCTTCGGCTGCCATTTTCTTTTTATGACATTTATTTTTAATTTTATTTACGTTCTCTTTTTTTAATACTGAAAATATCAGCTTTTCTCACTTTTGAGTTGATATTTAAGGGCACAACAAAGAGTTGCAATTTTGATTTTGACTTCATTAACGTGCAATCAATTTTTAATTGCGCAATTATTTAATGAAAATTTGTATGGCGATAATTGCGTAAACTGCTCAATTGCTCAATTAACGTGTAAGTCTGAATAGCCTGAAAAACTGAAAGTGTATTTAAATACTACACTCAAAATATTATTTAGTTAAATTCTAATGAAAAATTATTTAAAAATAAGACTACTAAAATTCCATTTGAATTGAATTGAATTCCATTAATTTTTTAACAATCAAAATTCGTAAAAATAAACTACATTTCATTTATTTCAACTAACTTTTAATTTTGTTTCAAATTTTATTTGAAAACATTTCATACAAAATAAATAAAAAAAAAATATTGTTTATCGTGAAGTTTGTATATACAAAATTAACTAATTTTTTTAACTGTACGTAAAATCATTATTTTATTGTAATTTGTTTTTTTTTACCAACATAAAAAGTTAAAAAATAAATTTCTTCGTAAAATTTAACTTAACGGAAAACTTTTAAAACAAACTACAAACAGTTAATGTACAAATTTTTTTAGTGTACTTAAATTTAAGTAACTAAGTTAACTAATTGCATATTTAAATACGAAGTTAGAAAGTGGGCATAATTTGAATAATTTGAATATCATTTTTGAGTGAAGATGATGGCCACTGCCGTTTTAAAATGTTTCATCTTCCCAAGTTTTAATTTTTTTTTTTTTTTTGCCAAGAATTTTTCAAGTTGAATGCAGCAGCACATGATTACGCTTAGATAAATTTTCGGTGTTTGGATTTTAAAATTTTTATAACTTTTTGCTGCTAATAATAAACTTAATGAAAATAGAAATGTAAATAGATATGAACCATAAAGATAAATAAAATTTAGGCAAATAAATGGGCGAATTTTCGCTATATAAAGGCAGAGCTTTAGTATCTGCTTATTGCAGTCAAATTTGTTATGAAATCAAATTAATAGCCGCTTTAAAAAATACTCGTATTTAAAATGAAATTTTTCAATTTATTCTTACTTCTTGTGGTTCTAATGGCAGCAGCGAAAGCGGTTGAAGTAACCAGTTGTAAAGCGGATTTAACTATTTGCAATAAAAGTTCTGATTGTTGCAGCAAAAAATGTAAATTGTACATCTTCTACGGGTTTCTATGCAGTGATCTAAATAGATGGAATAAAAGTTTTAAATACTAAATTGAGTTGCGCCGAGTCACCCTTTACTCTAGTACTATTTTTATTTTAGACATTTTTCGTATATATTCAACAAAAAAAATTTATAAAAAGGATTTTTAATAAAGGCAATTATTGATTAAAATAATTTTCTCTGAGTATTTTTTGTCAGTCCTGTACACGCATAGAAAAAAAAGGTTGAATATGGTCAGCGCAAACATAGTTTGTTCTGCACAAAAATATTATTATTAATTTGAAGTAACTAAAAATTTATAATGATCACGATAAGCATGTTTCTATTAGTTATTTTTAACCATATTATGTTTAGCGTCTTAGATCAACCATATCATTATCATTTTATTATAAAATAAAATTTTAACTGAAACCATAAATATGTTTATAGCAAACATAATAATGAGAAAGAAAATATGTTTGAAAGTAAATTGTTTTCTATTTGAGTATAAAACAATAACTTAATCGTTCAAACTCGACTGAGCTTTGTGGCTGAAGTAGTTGAGTGGCGAGTTAATGCTTCTTAACTAAATATTCCAAAGTTCCCGCTATGTAATAAATAAATATAAATTAATAGAAACGAATAACTCAAAGGAATAAATAAAAAAAATTTTTTTTAATACATATTAAAAATTTTTTAAAAATATTTATATAAAAAAAATAACCCTGACCGGGGGTTGAACCGCAACATCTGCAGTTGAAAGCTATTTTTAATATGTTTGATGTAAAAATGTAAATCTAATCATATTATGTTTCCACCAGAATATGGCTGCCTCATATATTTTCTTTGCGTGCAGTACTTAAATAATTATCGCAAATAACAATTTCTATCACACCGATTATTTTTGCCGGAAAGTTACTAAATACCGAATTAGATAAAATATTGTTATACTTGTTTTTTCGATACGAATGAATCGCACTACAGATAAGATTCAAGGACGGGACAAGAAGATTTACGTTTTTTGCAAAATTTAACTCGACGTCTTTAACTTCATTCACTTTTTAAAAATTAAAAGAATTATTTTTTTTATTAATCACATGGAGAATTTTTTTACTTTAAAAGTTGAGACAGGCAAAATTAAAAATTTTGTTCATTTTCGATCGTTTTTTTTTTAAAGAAAATTGTGTGGTGCAGCCTCTTTTTTTTATATCACAGTCAATCTCACAGAAAGTAAATTAACAATTTGTATTAGAGTATCAAATATATATATACGTGAAACCACTTTTAGTTTTGGCGGCTCTATTACGAGTGGAATTTGCCAGAAGTGTATAAATATAAAACATATATCGGCCTCTATCACGACAAGCACATTCATAATCAGGTCTATTATTTTATTGTTTGTTTGTTAATTAATTAAATTAGATAAAGTAAAACGTTACTCCATGGATTTTATTCACAAAATTATTCAAACTTTTATTAAATTATTGAATTTTACATACAGGTGCCATAAGGAGCAAGTTTGCATATTTTACTGCAACACTCCGTTCCATTCATACAGTGTTCTCCAGATAATTTACACGGTTGAGACATAATAACTTTTCTCTTTAAACACAATAAAAGTTATTAAATTTAAATTAGGCATCAAAGAAAATTAGGCAGACTTTATTTCTTTGTTACCTTTGGAGTTCGTGCTGGAACATGTTGCACAAAAGCCACCATCATGAGGACAAGAACGAAGAATAAATTGAAAAATTTCATTTTAAACGGGGATTTGAAAAAAAAAATTTTAACTGTGATAAACCGATACTGAAGCCCTCCCTTTATATACTAAAAAATTTTCCTGTTTATTTGTCTAAAATTTCTTTATTTTTTAATTCTTTTATTTAATTATGGCGTTTCCATGTTTAACAATTTATTATGTTTGCTTCTTTATTGTTAGAAAATAATTTTATAGAATTAAAATTAAAAACACTTAAACAAACAGAAAGCTATTCCATAATTATATTTTAGGCACATGTGCTTTTAAAGTCAGTATGGCAATCGTCGCTACAACATTCGGAATCATCCAAGCATAACGCACCACTAGTCTTACAGGGCTTTAACAAAATAGCTTTTTTCTTTAATTATAATATAAAGACACATCAAAAAACAATTAAGCAAAATTCTATTTCTTTTTTACCTTTGGAGTTCGTGCTGGAATATGTTGCACAAAGGCCACCATCATGAGGACAAGAACGAAGAATAAGTTGAAAAATTTAATTTTTAACAGTTTTAAAGGGGGATTAAAAAAAGATTAACTGCGATAAACCGATACTGAAGCCCTCCCTTTATATACAAAAAAAAAAAGTTCTGTTTATTTGTTTAAATTTTATTTATTTTCTGTTCATTTTATTTAATTATGGCGTTTCCCTGTTTAACAATTTATTATGTTTGCTTCTTTATTGTTAGAAAATAATTTTATAGAATTAAAATTAAAAACACTTAAACAAACAGAAAGTTTATTTCATAATTAACTTTAAAAGTTGACACAGTCAACTAGTTAATTCTTTTATTAAAGACTTTTATTTAATTTAATTCCCTTTATACACAGAAAAAAAATTAGGAACCAATTAAAAATTTTAATTAAAAAATTTGTTAAATCAATTAAATTTTTAATTGAATCAATTAAATATTTAATTAATTTTATATATTTTTCAGTTTAATTAAATATTTAATTGACTAAATTAAAAATTTAATTGATATAACAAATTTTTTAATTGATTTCTAATTTTTTTTTCTGGCTATGCTAAAAATACCGACCCATTTATTTATTTTATTTTTATTTTATTGTGAGCTGTTTGCACCCTATACACTCGTAATTTATTTTCTGTTCGTCTTTAATACAAGGTTTTGTTTTCCAACATATTTTTCTGACATTAATCCCTTCTAATATGCCTTTGTAAAGGTCTCACCCACTTTTTTTATAAAACAATTTTAATTACAAATTCAAGTCAACTTCTGGACCAGTGAAACTGAAAACTTTTTCCAAAGTATTTTGGAGTGCGTTTTTTAATTTGCTTCAAGCTTCAAGTTGTAGGGAAAATGTACGTTTTTTATGAAAAAATTAAGAAATTTCTTAATTGAAACATTTTATTTGAAAATAGCAAGAGACTAAACCCATGATTTTTTTTATCCAAGCATATAGACCCATTAGTTTCAAACAAAACGAACTGTATTTTCTTAAAATCAGGGCACAGCTTTCGAATTTTTATGCCAAATAAAGTCAGTCTATTACACAGTAAAGGACACTATTAAGCGAATTGGTTTTGGACACTTTTTTTGTTAGACACAAATGTTGCCATAAGCGTTTGTTAGTGTTTCTTTGGCGTAATTGTTTGCCGGGAATTTTCATCAAAGTGAAGTAGCAGCAGTTAATAAGAAATAAAATCAAAAGTAGTGCATCGCTTTCAATAAGGTATAACTCATTTGCTTTGAAACTCAAAGGATTTTTTGATTCTAGTAAAAACGGCCGATTTTCGCTCTTACTTTATTTGAAATAATTTTTTGAAAATTAATTCTAAAAATTTGCATAAAGAAAATGAAGGTAAAGGCCACCTACTCAAAATCGCTTTAAAAAAGTTTAATTTTCTTTTTAGAAATAAAACTTTTATGCAATTAAGCGGCCCCTACAAAAAGCAAGTTCAATTCAGGCTCAATGCTAAAGTCTGGCAAGAGAAATATTTAAGCACCATCAAAATGAATTTGATAGTTCTCAATCAATTTACACTTACATTTTTTTATTAACACAATCACACACATTTTGAACTTGCAGCTGAATCGGCATCAAAATTCTCTTGCAAGTAATTTTACCATCAAATTATGCAGTTGAGTTATAAGAGAGAGAGAGAGAGGAAAGAAAAATTAAAACGGGTACAAATTTACTTTTCTCTCTCTTTCCCATAAACTCAAGAGTTGCGCAACTAAAATTGCCATGCCTGATGCCTGGCGGTCGCAGGTTCGATTACCGTCTAGACTCTGGCTGTTTTCTGCAGACAAGCCAAGAAGCTCCGCGGATTGGTGTTGTTACAAAAAAAACTAAAAAAATTTAAATTGCCTTCTCAGTTCCTCGTCTTACTGTTCTTTTGCACAAAAAATTGTCTTAAACTTGAACTTGAATTCAAAGCCAATTAAATTAAATAAAAGTCTATAATAAGAGAACTAAAAAAACTTTCTATTTGTTTAAGTGTTTTACTTTTAATTTTAGAAAATTTAATATAAAAATATTAAATTGGTAAACATAGAAACACCATAATTAAAAATAAATAAAATTTATGAAAATAATCAAACAAATTTTGGAGTATAAAAAGGGAGGGCTTCACTATCGTTTTATCACAGTTAAAAAAAATTTGTTCGAAGTCCGACTCAATGTTTACAACTAATTGAAATGAAAATTTTCAATATATTCTGGATGCTTGTTGTCATAATGGTGGCTTTTTTGCCACATGTACCAGCTGGATCACCAAAGGTAAAAAGAATAAAAACGACTTAATGCTTTTTAATATCTTATAACGTTTCAATTAATCTAAATTTAATAACTTTTGTTCTGTTTAAAGAGGAGAACTATTTTGTCACAACCGTGTATGTTTGCTGGAGCGAGATGTATGAATGATGCAGAATGTTGCAGCAAGAGATGCATTACTGACTTTATTAGCACCTGTACCTAAAAAATTTCAATAAAAAAAATTATTAAATTTAACAAGTCTCTCTTTGAAGTTCAATGTTAAAAAATAATATTTACAATTCCCTTAAGTAATAATTAATTTTTTGATTTTTAATGCGATTTCATTCTGATATTTCGCTCGTTTTATCGTACTCAAAAGCGAGCAACCTCAGCATTACTAAACGGTAAGACTAAATAACTTAATAATAAATGGAAGAATTAATCAATTAGGAAAAAAGTGCATTTTTATTTTACAATTTAAAAGCCAAATACTTTTCTTTACTTATGAAATTACCTTTATTCGACCAATTTATCAATTTACCTATTAAAATTTTATCGAAAATATTATTTTAGCTAACTTGGTTTTCCAAAAGAGGCTATTTAAGGCTATTTTGAAAAACCAAAAAGGCCAAGAAAAAAGCTAGAGGCTAAACCATAAATTTTGAGTCTAAAAATAACCTTAAAAATTTAAAAATGGCAATGCTATTGAGCACCTACGCGATCAAGTTAATTTATCATCGAATAAAATTAAAATTGATAGGTCGCTTTTAAAAATGAACATGCCATCGTAAAACAGCAAATGCAACATTCAAAAGAAATACCAAGAGAGCTGCTGCAAAAGCCTAAAGCTATAAGGAAGGTGCTTTCAGATTCGAATACTCATCATTTGATTTTTGTTGTCTATTTTGCCAATAATAAAAAATTTTTTTGTTGTAACAACCGAAATTCCATAATTGTAAATTTTACATTAAGACAAATTCCATTCTTACAAACGAAATTATTTATTTTCTTAAAATATACTAAAGCACGGCACAAACATACTTGAAATTGCTTAACACTTTTTATTGGGTCTAATTATTTATTCCGTTCCCCGTTTGCGGAAAGCATTTTTTGTGCGGAAGCAAAAATTGCAATTATTGATTCCGCGATATATTTAAATTTCTACATTTTGCTTACACTAAAATTTTCTCACGGAAGGCAAACGGAAAGATCAAAATGTAAGAAAAAATAAAAAATTTCGCAAAAATTAAATGTGTTTTAGCTTATTTTTTGTTGTTGTTGAAAATAATTTTGTTTTTATTTATTTAAAATTTATTTTGATGTTAAAAAATTCAAGTTTTTTCTTATCACCAACAACTGAAAAATTAACACAATTCGAAATAATAAGATAATTCTGCAGGAATGAATAACATCGATCAATATTTCTTTCCGCTAAATTTTCCTTTCCGTGCGGAATCAATAATACCACCTATTACAAAATATTACACATGTGCAGCCCTTTAGTAACTATATACATATGTAAAGCTATTCAGCATGTCATGCATATGTAAAATCTAATGACTCTCAAGATTGTTTTTATTATAATTTTTGCATTTGTTGTTAAAATTAAAATAGCAAATAAGTTGGAATGATTAAAATTTTTTAAAATATTAATTAAAATACAATAATAATAAAAAGTCTCATGTAATACATTTGTGAGAAAAAGTGAGGTGAAGGTCATAATTATTTGTTTGTTTGTTTGTTATGCTCTCAAAACATGTTTAATTGCCAACACGCTAAATAACAAAAACTCTCCCCAAAAAGAAAAAAATAATAATTTTTGTTTCATTGAAACGTTTATATGTTTTCCATTTGGATGCATGTATTTATGTATATGAGAGCTAAACAGAACTCAAACCCAAACTGCAGTAATTAGAGCAGCACAGCAATAGTTGCCAGATGCTAAAAAAATTTTGGGAGCAAAATTAAAAATCATAAATGACTAGGCTATTTTAAATAGACGCGCTTTTTTAATTCTTTTAACACATCAAGCCTACATATCCTTGTATGAGTTCAAAAAAGCCCTAGTCTAGGGCAAATTAGTGCTATTCAATGGAAAATATTACAAAATCTTGATTAATCTGGCGTGCTTTTCTCTTGCATAAATTTTTAAATGAATTTATAATGCAAAATAACCATTTTTTAATATGTAAAATGTGTTTTATAAAGAATTTGAAAGATATTTACAATAAAAAAGCAAATTATCAAGCCTGTCATAGAATCAAAGTCGGTTTTGCAAACCTACATGGGTTGGTTTCATTTGGTGTCATGAAACCAAGTACTTTTTGTTATTTTCGAAGACATATAAAATCGTTATTCGAATTAGTTGTTCTATGCATTAGTTTATTTTGAAGAAATTTATTATCATGCCAATTATTAATATTCCCAATAATTTTTTCCCGGAAAGAATTTTGGTTTTTGCGAGAAATTTCCCTAAATCAGATAACTTGCCATGTTAAAACAGCGAGAAATTTTTTTTATAATAAGAGGAAAAGGAAAAGTGAAAAAAACTCCCGCGGAATTTTTATACATAATTAGACAGTAAGTAAATGTTTAGTAACAATTTAGTATTTTGGTGCAAATATGGTATAAATAAAAACGTGTTTTTTTTTATAATAATATAAAATATATAATTAGCGCCGATCAAAATAAATTATCTTTGCCGCTGTAGCATTTTTATTATTAGAAGAAGACCGCCCACAGCAAATAAAAAGAAAATTCATAAATTACCGGTTAAATAAGGAAGCTTTCTGTTTACATCTTTTTGCCCTGGGACCTGCGCTGTTTAGTGATTCAGTTAACTGTTGTCAAAAATATTATACAGTTGGCTTATCTCGTTTTACAAATCCCTTCGCATTAGCGGAATATTTTTCTATATACTTTATAATTATTAAGTTTTGAGTGCTATTTTTTTAGAGAATAAAAATTATGCATAAAAATTTATTTTTGTAAAATTAATATATATTTATTTACATTTTTACTAAATATCTAACTGCAGGTGAAATTTTAATGGAAAAAGTCCATGTTTGCTTTATTTGAAATTAAAGAAACTAACAACTGTCAACTACTTGGTTTCATTCCAACAGCAAAACCGATAACATTAATTTCTGTGACAGCTAAAACCGACAATAATTCAAGTTCGAAAAAGAATCCGATAACAATGGCTTTGGTGTTATGAATCAAAGTAATTTTAGAGGATTTCAAATCGAATACCAACAAGTTTGGATTTTATACTTTTGATGGTACAAATTAGAGCTTAATTTAGTTAAATTTAGTAAAACGCTGATTAAAATGCTACATACTCACACGTTTAATGAAACTAATAAGCTTGACCTGTTTCTTGAATATTTTTTTGTTGAAAATTTATAAATAGTTATGTGCCTGGCTTTTAAAAAAATTGCTTAAAAATTTACTTGTGGTTGCAATTTTTTATTAAAAGAAAATTAGATTTTTTAAAACAAAAACTCCCTAAATTACCTAAATTTTTTATTAAAATAAAAAAAGAAATAAAACAGAAATTTTGTTCTTCATAAGGCAAAAGTGAAGAAACTCCCGAAAAATTGTGCTGAATATTTACAGCTCCTAAAGAAAACAAAACACCAACTACAAATAGGTATTGAAAATCGTTTATATTAGCTGCAAACAGTCAGATGTGGCAACCTTTACTGTAATAAAGACAATTAAATAAACAGAGAAAAAAGTTAACACTTATAACGGTAAACATTTTCATTATTAAAATTATGCATTTAACATTTCTATTGTATGGACACCATTTTATTGCAATACACGCTGACTCTCTCTCTCTCTTTCTCTCTCCTCTGACATAAACTCACACTCTCTACATACGAAACCATGTTTGTTTCATTGCCATTGTATGAGTTACCTACATAGCGGCAATCTATCGTTGTTGTTTTTTTTTTTATACGTACACCTACACACATAACACATCACGCATGTATATACATGTATGTACGTACATTTGCATGTAGGTATATCATATTCAAGCATACGAAGGTGTAATTTAATTAAAAATCTTGTTGAGAATTGGCTGATGGGTTAGTGGAGTTTGTTCATACATAAATATGTATGTATGTGTGTAATGGAATAGTTTTATATTTATTATTTACTTCTCCCTCCCCACAACAAGTTTTCAGTTGCATTTAATTGTTTTTTGTTGTTGTTGTCATTTTACTGTTGCTGTTTGTTTAATCTTGACATGGATTTACAATGTTTGCGAATTTTATGTTAGTTTACATCAAATTAAATATTTTTTTTCCATAATGATTAACTAGCCTCTGGTAATCAGTGATGATGTTTTGTACTCCGAATGGAATTAAATATTTTTCTTTTTATTCGCTTTTCGTTTAGTTTGCCTTCTTTTTCACACCGAAAATAAAGCAAACAATAATTTAGGAAATATCCGCTAATGGAACACAGAGTAGTTATGAGGTGCTGTAGTGCTCCAGAGCAAAATTGAAAAAATTAAACAAATATGTAGGTATATCATGTTGCAAATTCTGCTTAATCTACTTTTTGGTTTCTTACCTATAACTATTGAATGGGTTAAAAGATCTAAGTAAAACTTCGGCAACGTGTGGCAGTGGGAAATGGGCTACATTTTAGTGGAACATTTTGTTAAAATCGCTCAAACGCTTAACAAGTTATAAGCGTTTTTCTAATTAAAACGCTTTTTAATTAAAGGGGATGTGGCATGTGGCATGTGGCAACATAATTGGCATGGGGCAGATAGCCAATTTCCCACTCTGCTAAATGATGCAACTTTCATTAAAAAATATTGATCCATTCCAAAATTATGGGGAAAACACAAAATTGTATTCAAATTGTAACTGTCGATCTGTCCGGAAATTAATTTAAAGAAACTTGACCGAAAAAAGTAAAACACCAGGCTAACAGAACCAGCAGTAGGTGGATTTTGGGGATTTATTTTTGGTTTATTTTCTACAACTTTTGAGCGGATAAATATTTTCACATAAGACTTGCACCATGTTCTAGAGCAAGAAATGGGCTACTTGCCACATGCCACTTTTGCTGCCACATGCCACACGCAAGTTGAATAAACGGCGTTTTAGTTGGAAAAACGCTTATAAGTTTTTAAACGTTAGAGCTATTTTAAAAAAATGTTCCAGGGAATGATAGCCCATTTCCCGATTTATGATCCAGTCAAAGTTTCATTTAAATATATGAATCCGTTCAAAAGTTGTAGCAAAAACAGCAAAAAGAAGACGAAAACACCATGTTGCAAGTTCCGGTTGATCTTGTTTTTGGTTTTTACCCTATAACTTTTCAATGGAACAATATTTTTAAATGAAACTTTCAACATGTGGCAGCATAGAAAATGGGCTACATTTTAGTGGAACATTTTGTTAAAATGGCTCAAACGCTTAACAAGTTATAAGCGTTTTTCTAAGTAAAACGCTTTTTAATTAAAGGGGATGTGGTATGTGGCAACATAATTGGCATGGGGCAGATAGCCAATTTCCCACTCTGCTCAATGATGCAACTCTCATTAAAAAATATTGATCCATTCCAAAATTATGGGGAAAACACAAAATTGTATTCAAATTGTAACTGTCGATCTGTCCGGAAATTAATTTAAAGAAACTTGACCGAAAAAAGTAAAACACCAGGCTAACAGAACCAGCAGTAGGTGGATTTTGTGGATTTATTTTTTGTTTTTTTACTACAACTTTTGAGCGGATAAATATTTTCACATAAGACTTGCACCATGTTGTAGAGCAAGAAATGGGCTACTTGCCACATGCCACTTTTGCTGCCACATGCCACACGCAAGTTGAATAAACGGCGTTTTAGTTGGAAAAACGCTTATAAGTTTTTAAACGTTAGAGCTATTTTAAAAAAATGTTCTAGGGAATGATAGCCCATTTCCCGATTTATGATCCAGTCAAAGTTTCATTTAAATATATGAATCCGTTCAAAAGTTGTAGCAAAAACAGCAAAAAGAAGACGAAAACACCATGTTGCAAGTTCCGGTTGATCTTGTTTTTGGTTTTTACCCTATAACTTTTCAATGGAACAATATTTTTAAATGAAACTTTCAACATGTGGCAGGATAGAAAATGGGCTACATTTTAGTGGAACATTTTGTGAAAATCGCTCAAACGCTTAACAAGTTATAAGCGTTTTTCTAAGTAAAACGCTTTTTAATTAAAGGGGATGTGGCATGTGGCAACATAATTGGCATGGGGCAGATAGCCAATTTCCCACTCTGCTCAATGATGCAACTCTCATTAAAAAATATTGATCCATTCCAAAATTATGGGGAAAACACAAAATTGTATTCAAAATGTAACTGTCGCTCTGTCCGGAAATTAATTATAGAAACTTGACCGAAAAAAGTAAAACACCAGGCTAACAGAACCAGCAGTAGGTAGATTTTTGAGATTTAATTTTAGTTTTTGTGTTACAACTTTTGAGCGGATAAATATTTTCACATAAGACTTGCACCATGTTGTAGAGCAGGAAATGTGCTACTTGCCACATGCCACTTTTGCTACCACATGCCATGAAAAAACGCTTACAACTTTTTAAGCGTTTGATGAATTTAAGCAAAATGTTTGGTGGATCAATAGCTCACTTCCCGCTCTATCACCTAGCGAAAGTTTCATTTAAATAATGAATCCGTTCAAAAGTTGTATCAAAAAAAAAAAAAAAGAAGACGAAAACGGCATGTTGCAAGTTCCGGCTGATTTTGTTTTTGGTTTTTACCCTATAACTTTTGAATGGAACAATATTTTAAAATGAAATTTTCACCATGTGACAGAGTGACAAATGGTGTTTTAATTGAAAAAATCTGTATAACTTTGTAAGCGTTTTTGCCGATTTAAGAAAAATATTGTCTCGAGCGTAACCCATTTCCCGCTCTATGCCGAGGTAAAAATGAAATATTTCATAAATTCCATGAAATAATTCCATTGATTTCATGAAATAATTTTATTAAGTCCATGAAATAATTCCATTGATTTCATGAAATAATTTCATTGATTTCATGAAATAATTTCATTAATTCACATAATTTATGTAATATTTCATTGAATCAATGAAAAATTTTAGTGAAATCATTTAAATACGTTTACAAAACATTTTGCTTGCACTGTAGTGTATTTTCTTTCCTTCTCGCTTAAAGCCTTATTTCTAGTGTAGTGAAATTAATGAAAGAAACACTTTAATTTTTTAATGTAATATGTCTTTTGGTAAAAAAAAATGAAAAAATTCTCGCAGTATATTTTTTTGTGCTTCGACTTTTTGTTGTGTCGATTTTTCGTTGTTATTGTTGAGTATACTGACCTGAGCCATTTGGTTTTTAAGGCAAAATTAATTTTAAAAAACTTCCATAAAATATTAACACTTAAATAAATATTGAACTGATTTTTAAGATTATTAAATTTTAAATGATATCATCTGGATTGTTTTCTTTCAATAAACAAAACACAAACATACCTATAAATAAACCAGGCATAAACTAGTAAAAACGAAAAAATTAATCTTCTTACAGAGAAACTAATTTATCAACATCAGCCTACATTTGAAAAAAAAAAAAAATTTTTAACTTAATTTTTTCAAAGAATTTAAATAATTTTATTGTTTTGTTAATTATTAATTAGCTTTGCCCTCGTAAAAAAAATAAGTTAAATTTGCCTAAAAAAGGCTAAATCACTCACACACAAAAAAAAAAAGAAAGATAGGAAAAAGTTAAAAAAACTATGGCTTAAAATACAAAATAATAATTAGATTTTTATAAAAAATCAGGAAGAGAATATACAATGACAAAAACTAAGGAAAATAAGGTCGTTTTAAATATGCTTTCCTTTTTGGTCATAACTTTTCTATTTTTTGATATATCGACTTGATTTCTTTTGCGTTGAATAGCTAAACGTATTGGCTTTAATTAAATTTTTTTCTTGCGGATAGTGGGAAAAAATTTTTTTTATCATTTTTTTGAAATCAAGCAAAGGGGGTAGTCCATAGTAATTTTTGGCGAAAAAAATTTTTTTCGCACTATCCGTAAAAATAAATTTCGAATTAAAGGCCAAACGTTTATGTATCCAACGCAAAAGAAATCAAGTCGATATCTCGAAAACTAAGCAAGTTATGACCAAAAGGGTAACCAGTTTTACTAAAATGTGGCTGGAAAGAGGCAGGCGAATAAATAAATAAAAACTTATCGATCGTACACACGTTGACCTGTTAAAAAAAATGTTGCGTCACTCCCGGATTGCATGCATTCTTAACAACCCAACGATATGATCGATTCACATCAAACAGCTGGTGACAGCACGTGAGTAAAAATAAACAAACAAACAAAAAATTTTTTTAATAAAATGAAAACATGCATGAGTGCTTGCAGAATTTATGGCGTTAATATGCTTGTTTGTTTGTATGCATTTTTATTAAGCGTTAAATACAGCGGCTGCACCGATTTAAGTTTTAAGTCAATAATTTTCATTAAAAAAAAAAACAAACAAACCATTAACATTCCTTGGTGTCAATATTCTTTTTATTATTTCAGTTTGCAAAAAAACAGGCGCGCTATTTTTTATTAATAAAAAAAAATTCAAAATGTAGTTAAATTACACACAAAAAAGACTTGTTGCTTTTTTTAATACTAAAATTGTAAAAAATGGAAAATTTAATTTCAAAACAAACAAAAAAAATTAAAGTGCTTAAACGGCATTTCCAATCCCAAGAAACTGAAAATTTTTGGGATTTAATTGAATTTACACTTGGAGAAATCTAATTCGGGATGCTGTTGCTTGAATCTGT
Source organism: Thelaira solivaga (assembly GCA_947397855.1). NCBI lineage: Eukaryota > Metazoa > Arthropoda > Insecta > Diptera > Tachinidae > Thelaira > Thelaira solivaga. The sequence goes on from OX377613.1 coordinate 65,188,466, forward strand.
AAAATAAAAAAAAAATATTAAAAATGACAACAACAACAAATTCGTTACATACTTTTCTAAAATCTCTTGCTTCTTTTGATCCTCACTGGTGGGTAAGCCCATTTCCTTTTGACGCTGATCATACATCATTTTCTCAACCAAACTTCTGGTCTCACCCTGCAAGTCAGACAGTTTGGACGGTTCGGGATTTATTTTACGTGTGGAAATTTGTGGATCAGTCATAACCAAACGATCCCACCAATTCATTTTATTTATCTTTATTATAAATAAAAGAAAAAAAAAATATGTTTTATTGATGTTTTAAATGCTTGAATATTTTAATTTGCCAATTACCTTTTCTAAGCTAATTTGTACAGTTTTGCTATCTTGCAATACCCAAACACATTCCTCCACCTTTACCTCGGCACACAATTGACCATTGATGATGGGTTCCTGACCTTTAAGGCCCACCTTAAGGTTCTTTTTTTGTATATCCACCACCAAGTCACGAGCTCTCAAATTGAATGTTACAGTAAATGGAATTTTAATCTGCAAATAAAATTTACAAATATTAAAGTTTTTTTCTCTTTTTTTTATTTTGTAGTCTGGTGTTGGTGTTTCTGTAGTCTCTGGTTGGTTGACCAGAGACTACAGAAACCTTGACTTTTTAAAAAGTTTCTTATGAGTTTGTATTCTTCTTCATCTTGTATTTTATGCTTTAAATAATAAAAAAAGGTTTATAATCCATTTCAATTATTATTAAAAAAAAAAAAAAAAAAAAAAAAAAAAAAAAAAAAAAAAAAAAAAAAAAAAAAAAAAAAAAAAAAAAAAACTGCTTTGGGAATATGCGTCTCTAGCATTTTTATTGTTCATGTTCGTTCATAATGGTTGATGGCTATTTTCCTTTCAAACTCATAATTACACTACCAAGTGGCTATTATTAGCACGGCTTATAAAAGTAAGAAAAAAAAATAGTAAATAAAACCATCAAGATGATCATTTACAGCAAGACTGTCATAACTTAAAGAATTAATTTTATTAAAAACTAACAAGAGCGTTACACACAGATTTTTCCATAAAATCTTTCTTTATACATGGTGGGATAAAAGTCACATGCGCATAAAAATTTAATAACTTTTTTTCTTAATTTTAATTGCTCGGCCGTTAAATATAACAAGGTGGTGTGTGTATGTAATACGGTTCTAAAAAAATAAACCAAAAAATTATTAAATTTTTACACGCATGCGTGACTTATGACCCATCCTGCACAAGCAGTAATTACTACAACACTGAACAGCAAAAGAAAAATTAATAGACATTTTGAATGATGATTTACAAGTATGATAGATACAAGATTACGCCATCCCGCACATAAAATTTATATTTTCTGGGCATATAGCACAAAGGGTGTCACGCGATTTGTACTTAATAACTAATAAATTGTAGAGAAATGTATCATTTCTTTCTTCCAAACTTAATTTAAAATAGACTACAGGTTTTCTATTAATATTTTTTCTAATTTTTTTTTAATTTTTTTTAAATTTTTTTTTATTTTTTTTTTTTTTACTTTAAAATTTTTTTTAAAAAATTTTTTTTTTATTATTTTTTATTTTTTTTTTATTATTTTTTATTTATTTTTTTTATTATTTTTTATTATTTTTTATTTTTTTTTTTATTTTTTCGATTTATTTTTTATTATTTTTTTTTTTTAATTTATTTATTTTTAATTTATTTTTTTTTAATTTTTTTTAAATTTTTTTTTTAATTTATTTTATTTTTTTTGCAACTTAAAACCACAAACAAAAACCTTATTTCAATTTACAATAAAAACTCATTCATTTACATTCACATCCACTTTAAGAGTTTTCATCTTTACTGAGAAACAAATAATGTCAAGAAAATGTTTCTTTTTTTACAAAAACAAAAGGAATCCTTAAGAAAAATACTCGTAACCACACAAAACCAAAAAACATTTTATCGTTGTCGTCGCCAGCATGATCATCGTTACTAGTTTTTGTTATTTTTATAAAAAAAAATGTTTGGTTGCTGCTTTGGTATCAAGTTTGTTTTTGGGGCCGGTCACTGGTTAAGTTAAAGTCACTGTCCAGTATTATTTTGCTCTTTGTCAAGGTTATTTTTTTATTTCTGTTTCTTTAGGCATATTTTTAAAGAGGGGTGTCTCTTTTGTTGGCAATCTTAACTCTGGCAAAGCAGTTTCGTGATGTAAACATCGTCAGCGTTGTCGTTATTATGGTTTTATTGTTTGTTTTTAATACCATGAAACGGTATTTTGTTGGTTAATTGGCCACAATGTTTCAAGGTCATTGTAATATGACAGAGTAAGGAGTGTGCGTGACTATGGATGTGATTGTGTGTAATTGTGAGTATTTGTGATGCTGCTCTTGATGGTGGTGTGATGATGATCTTTCATTTTATACTCGTATTTTAATTTTTTTATTTTTCTTTTTCAAAATTAGTTTTTTTTTATTATTATTATTCTTTTATTTATTGGGTTGTTCGAAAAGTAATTTCGTTTTATTTTTTTTTTTTTTTTTTTTTTTTTTTTTTTTTTTTTTTAATGAAAGACAATTTTATAAACAGTTGAATTTGATGATAAACGTTCATCTTGGACATCAGAATTTTGCAAAACCAGTGCTGGCACTGTCAATACAGTGCATGAAAACAAACCCCAAAACTACTACTTTTTCACACACAAGCTTTGCTATTTCAGCTCTCGCAACATTTAATGATTTTGCGGCTTAAGCGTGAAGCAGTTTTAGAAAAAATAGAATTAAATCTTTTGTACAGAAAAAAAAACGAAATTACTTTCCGCACAACCCAATATTTCAGAGGAATGTGGCACAACCTGTTCCCAACCACTAAAACAATAAATATTCAAGTCAATAAGCACAATAGTGAAAGGAAACTTTTTATAGATTTGAACGCTGTGTGTGTGTGTGTGTGTTTGTGTGCATTAAAGGATATTATTTGTAGGGAGTTTCCAAAAATAAAAATTTTCTATTAAAATGATTTGAATTATTGACCCAACTAATACATAATAATAGAAATGCAGATGCATATTAAATTTGAATCGACAGTGGGCCACCACACCATCATTTATTTGCAACAATGTTGCTAAACTTGTTTTTACACTTACTTATTTAAATTTATTAGCTAATTAAATGTGTAGCTGAGACATTAACCATTTTATAGTCAATTAAACATGTTAATTAGAATATTTCTCACAATAATTAAAATTCTTAGTTGAACCAACCATTTAAATATTTTAATATTTTTTTATTTGACAGGAAAAAATTTTTTATGCAAAATTAAAAAATTTTTTTTTAAATTAAAAGAAAAAATGGAAAGACAAAAAACTACAGCTTTTCTTCTACAGGCAGCTTTTCAATATACCACGCAGTAACAGACTTTACTTTGTTAAAAACAAATGCTGCCACAAGGGTTCGCTAGTGTTTCTTTGGTGTGTTTGTTTGACGATGTGATGATACTGAAGTAGCTTCACTTAATTATAAATAAAATCAGTTTTGCTATTGCTCTTCCTGAAATTTTAATAAGAAGCGCATCTTCATCAAAGTTCACAAACAACAAATTTTATTAATTAGTTAACCACTTAGACAAGTAGGTATTTGTTTCCGTATCTGCGTCTTAAATGTTTTTTTTTTTTTTTGTTTTTTAAGAAAAATTACTGCCGCTTGTAATTAAAATCCAATTACATGCTTAAAAGTTCATTATCTGGCATTGCAGTCAAAGTTACTCGTATTTAAATAAAAATTATGACAACAACAGCTGGAAATGTATTAAATGATGCTGTTGCTACTGCATCTTTCTAACTAATAATTATTGGAATGGCATAGCAGATGATGCTTGTATAATAAACTAACAGTAATACCCTAGAAATAATTATTTTTTTATACTTATTGATGGTTTTGCTGTTAAAATTATTAAATTTTTTAATAAGAAAAAAATTGTTTTGTTACTTCATATTATTTTTATTTGAACAGCTAGGTTTTTATCCGGTCTCTCCCGGCTCAATGGAGTTATTCAGCCCAGTCATGAATATTCCCTAGGAATTTTTTCCCAAGGAAAAATTTGGTTTTTGAGAAAAAATCCCTAAATTAGAGAATTTTCTATGAATTTTTTTTATGATAAGAGGAAAGGGAAAAGTGAAAAACTCCCGGGAAATTTTTATTCATAATTGAGCTGTTTATGTGTTGCGATTGGCATCGAAACGGCTTTCGAAAAGAATTTTCAATTCGAAAGAAAAATCTATTACAATATGTTGAACTTTGAGGGTAATTTTAAAAATGTTAATCCTTTTTTTTTTAATTTTCTAAATAATTAGTTTGTTTTTCAAATTGAAAATTCTTTTCAAACGCCTTTTCGTTTCGAACCGAAATACATAATAACCTCGCAGTTCTTTATTACCTGAGTCGGTATCCTTAGAGTATAGAGAGCGTGTGTATTAGTGTTTATTGAAATCCGTTTATAAATAGAATTTTAATCGTTAAAAAATCCATCTAGCGCTGCTCATTTACATTTATTTTAAGAATTTATTTTCATGATTAAATAAATTATAAATAAATCCAAATAAATTCAGCCAGTCAATCATTACTTTATAAAGTGGCTTAAGGCTTTTACTAACATTATTAGCAGAGGCGCCAACTAAAGTGCTAAATAAAATATTTCAAAGCATAAGTTAGGGCTGAAACGAAGTACGGGAGAAAAATCTTTGAAAATAGAGCGTAAAATGGTCGTGTCTAATCCAAAAGTAAGTATATAGTGACCTTTCTTAAAGTGTAAAGATTATATACCTCTTAAATTACAGATAAATTAATTGAAAAACAAAAATTTGTATAGCGAACAAACAAACATATAAAAAATTAATTTTATGGGGAAGTGAAAGGCTTATAGTTATATTTGTAAAAAGCAACAAAAAAGTCTCTGTGTGTGTATGTTTGTGTCTCTCTGACGTGATCATGAATTTAAACAAATAATTAAAGTGATCTGAATTTTATTATTTAAAAATCTTTAAATGGTCTAGTCATTAATTCAGTCAATAACTGACAGTTTTAACTGTAAACACATTAATTTTATACAAATTTGACGTTACAAGTTGTAAATAAGAATTGTTCAGAGACAAAAATTTAAATATAAAAGTTGACTTAACTCTTTAATAAAAGAAATTAAATTAATTTGTTTTTATAAAAAAAAAATAAACTCATTTTAAATCAGTATTTTGGGTTTAAACACTGAAGTTTATCTATAACGAACAGTGTTTTTCTCGTAAATGCTGCAACACATTTTCTGCGGTAGTTTAAAAAGGAATATATCACTGAACTAGTGCTAATAGCGGGGTTGTTACAATTTATAAAAAAAAAAAAAAAAAAAAAAAAAAAACAAAAAAAAAACCACTGAATGCACATAATCAACTAAGAGGACACTGATACACGTGCCATATTTAGAGTAATTTTTTTTAGTCCCAAAGGGGGGGCTAACTGTCAAACGAGAACTGTCATACTGTGTTCACTTTTTGTCGTTTATGATCAGTATACTCTGGCAAATCAACGCTGGATTAACACTAACAAATTACGCAGTGAAACGAAAATGGATGAATTAGTAAATAAATACAATTTTTTGGCCATTCCACTCGAAAATGTTTGCTTGGCCCATTTTGCCGTACCCATAAAAATTCTTTAACAACCGCAAAATAGTCGTCTTTTCGTTGATTTCTAGCTTTTTGTGATAATTTTCTAGTGTTAGTTATCTAGATTTACTCTAAAAATTAGTGGAATTGTTTTGCTTAACAATTTCTATCGATTTATGCTACGGTATCGCTCTCTTAGCCTTTAACTAGCACATGAGGAATATCGTCCTTGTGCAGAAGTGAACAAACGTGAGTATGATCCCGCCCACAATAGATCACGTTCACACCAAGAATCTATTGGGTCTACATACAGTTCAATTGAGAAATATTTTGGCAGCTGCGAGTGGTTGACATGCTAAAAGAACTTACCAGACTCGTACTTGTTCTAGGAATTCCAGCGTTTTACAGAACACAACACAATTTTATTTTTCATAATTTTTTACTTAAACAACATTTAGTTCATGTGATGATACAATCGACTCCTGAAGACTTTCGTTATAATTTTGTTTAAAAAAAATATATTTTTTTTGTTTTCATTTAAATTCAAAATTTTCTCAAGCCTTTTAGTGAATGGCAAAAAAATGTATCTCCTCCATTCACAATTTTTTTTTTTTGCTTAACGACTGTCTCTTCATATGTATTGTGCGTGCATGCATAAATTAATTATTTTTATTTTTGTGTATCACCTTTATTTGAATATTGACAAAATAAAAAAAAAAAAATAAAAAAATAAAACGATTCTCTAAAATTTAATTGGTACCAGGCTACGACGACTGCTTATAATGTTTATTTTGTATAAATTATTATAATTTTCTAAATATGTATTTAATTAATTCGAATGTGAAGTAAAAAAATGTTTGAATACAAAAAACAAAATAATTTTTTTTTTTTGATAAATATAAATAAATGAAATTAAAAACCCAAAAAAATAAAAATTAGATTGTCTGAGTTTATGCATATACTCGTAAATACAAATGCCCTTTGCTTGAAGCATTAAACACATTTGAGGCAGCAGGCTATAGAATAACATGGCTACACGACTACCGTTGTATCAGTCGTCAATGAGCAATTTAATGCTGCCAACATAATGCGAAATGCAAACTAATTTGAGCTTAATAATATTTTAAAGAAATTAATTAAAATGTTTATCTGTATCTTTATATATAAATATGAATGTGTGTTTATATGTTTGCTTGAGGAAGTTGCATTCCGAAACGCCTGAATAAATAATTTTGTTTTTACACAAATTAAAAAAATTGAACGTGCCACCACTGAAATATGTATTTCTATAACAAACAGCTGTTTATATTTTTAAATTATTTATTGTGGTTTTAGTTTGCGTTTATTTTGGTTTGCTAAGTATTTTTAATTGTTATTTTAATTGGTATATTTCAGGTAAAAATTTTATTCAATATCCGATCAACTGCTAAATTTGCTGCGGCCATATACGGTGACAGTTGTAGTCAACTTCATTTGCATTCGTGTAGTCGGTAGCCTGCTGTCTCGAATGTGTTTAATGCATGACACGGCACGGCACTCGTTATTGTTATCATTCTTCTGTTACAAAATGCTCGCACATTCTCTACCTTCCTACCTATCTCTCTATCTTCCTCTCTATCTCTCACTCTCTATCCCTATCTCTCACTCTCTATTTCTCTCTATTTCTCCCCTTCATATATTTCTCTCTTTCTATTTCTTTCTTTATTTTTCTCTCTATATCGCTTTCTCTATCCCTCTTTCTATCACTTTCTATATTCCTCTTTCTATCTCTCCCTCATTCTATTTGTCTTTCTCCCTTTCTATCTCTCTCTATTGCTCTTCCTTACTCTATTTCTCTCCCTCTCTCGATTTCTCTCTCTCTCTATCTCTGTCTTTTTCTATATCTTTATCTATTTTATTCTCTATCCCTTTTCCTATATCCTTCTCTACTCTATTATCTATCCCTCTTTCTATATCTATTTTTATTTTGCTTTTAATCTCTCATACTGTCTGCATCTCTCACTGTCTCTATCTAGACCTCTTTCTCTCTCTCACACACACTGTCTCTATATAGATCTCTCTCACACACCGTCTCTATCTAGATCTTTCTCTCACACACCGTCTCTATCTAGATCTCTCTCTCTCTCTCTGTCTCTCTCTCACCCACCGTCTCTATCTAGATCTCTCTCTCACCCACTACCTCTATCTAGATCTCTCCCTCACACTGTCTCCTTTTAGATCTCTCTCTCTCTCTCTCTTTCATTCTTCTCTAAATGTCATTAAATCTATGGCAATATGGAAAAACTGCTTATATCTTATTAAGTTATATTAGAGGGTTTAAATTTTAAAAGTCTTAAGTTTTTCTTAAAAAAATATTTCAAATTAATTTTTAATTAGTCGATTTAAAGATTTTTTCCTTATACCAGAGAAATTAAGACACAAGTAGTGATTTTTTTATGAAATAAAGCAAAAGGAGCTGTAGGAAGTGAAGGAATCTGCTAAAATTTTAGAAATAAATTTTTTGGCGAAATCAATTTTGCCAAAATTAAAATAAAAAAATTTTTAAATATTAAACTAGAGGGTAACGACTTTGTTTTTGCTTTAAGCACATTTTAAAAGCAAAATAATTAAATTTTGTGGTTTGTTAAAGTTCGTTGCCTGTCTCTCTCTCTCTCTTTCTTTCTGTATTCTAGCTTTGGTATTTTAATTATTTTTTTTATAATTTCGAATTAATAACAAGATTATTAATCAAGTTTTGTTTTTGTTTTTGTCTACTTGTACTTTGCAAAACCATCTTGTAATAATTTCTGCGATAAATTTTATTTCTTTTTGTTTTTGTTATTTTTCTTGCTGTATCGGCAATTGAACTTTAAAATTTTTAAATTTCTATACCCGCGTAGCATTTCGTTTTTTATGAATTTTTTCAAAACAATTAAAAAAAAAAAAAAGATTTTTAAAATGCAAATGTTTGTTTGAATTCATTTTACTTAATTTTTTTTTTTTTACTAACCAGACAATTTATTTGTGATAGAACAGTTTAAGAGCTGGCGTTTGTTTATTGTTTTTTTACTGGGTTTTTTCACAACATATTTTTTTATGTTTTTTATTAAATAATTCCAGTTCCAGTATTTTTTTTTTTTTTTTTTTGCTGATTTGGTTTTATTTATTTATGCTAATCAATTTGAAAGAAATTAATTTTTTGGGAAACACTGCCATAAAACAAAAACAATTTTTTTTAATTAGTGAACATGAACTTTTTTCGCTCATATTCAGTTTAACAGAAAGTTTTCGAATAAATTACGGCAACTAATTTCACTTTGCCCCTGATTTTGATTTAAAGTGCCAGATTTGTTTTTTTTTTTTGCCCTCTTGAATTTACATAAAATACGTTAAATAGCCTGAAGTAAAATATTTTTGGACGACCACAAGTCTAGCTTGAATAAAAGTTATTAAGATGTAAGCGAAATGGGAAAAAGAATATTTTTAAATTTCAAAAGAAGTAAGTAAGTAATTTAAGGTATTTTTACTTTACACTGAAAGAATTTTGTTTCTATGTACTCTTAATGCAGTTCACAGTCACCGCAATTTCGGCTTCATTTAAAAAAAAGTACGGCCTGACCAAAATTCGTACCAAACAGTTGCTCGTTGTGGGTTTATTTGTTGCTCATGCGAACTTTTTAAAGCCTCAAATTCGACAATTTTGTGGATTAATGAAGCCATTCAGATGGACTTGACTTTCTTCAAAAAATTGTCGTTGACATCACTTTGCTTTATCACAATTATAAAGCATTAATTTTGGGTAAAGTGCTCTATTTTCAACAATCGACAGTTGACCAAAAAAAAAAATGACACTAAATTTAAAAAGTGCCTTCTAACTGAGAAACTCATTATTTAAACTACAAAAAGGCGATAAAAAAATGGTTTTAAATACCCCGTAAACTAAATAAAAAAACACATGCAGTTTATGTGGCAGCAAGTATTTTCAATAAATTTTAATGAAAATAAAAAAAGCGTTATATGATTTCTTTAAATCCCTAAGTTACATTTAAAAAATTTTAGAGGAGAAGCCAAAAAAGTCGATAATATAAAAAATTGGGTGGTTTCATAAGACGTAAGTGTTGTGCAACTGTGGAGTGTTTGTCTTATGGCGTTTTTTATTCTCAAAAATCATTCTGCTTCAAAATTATGTAATATTTTAAACAGGTTGCCTAAAACTGCACAAAGTGATGCCTTTTTTATCGTTTCAATAGAACAAAAATAAGTTTATCATGCAACATTTTTATATGTTTACCGCTTTTAGAGCGATGTGCGAAATCCGATTACGTTAACACCACTGATAAACAGTTTAGTTAATTAATGATTAATTTTTGCTTCAATAGTGGATTTTTATGAAGAACATCTTGACGGAGAAAATATTGAATCTCCTTTTTCATATAAATACAAATTAAATAATTTACTTAATTGTATAAATAAGTAGTTGACTTAGTTGTAAAAAAGGGCAGTATCTCACCCTCACTTACATACAAATTGAGTGCAAAAAATGTACCATTTTATCATCTTTTATATGCAACATATTGAGAAAAGAACGCGATTTTGATTTTAACTATTACATTTTCTTGACAATAGAACGCAAATATTCTTGGATGGTAGAATATATGCAACATTTTTGTTATAAAAGAAAACACTATTAGTAACGCATAGTTGAGCAATACTCAGCAGCTGATCGAACAGAATTATGACGTTTAATTCTAGTCCAGCGTCGCTTTGTTAGAAAGCCGTCACAAACTAATTTCTTACATTTTAAAATACGACGGTGATAAAGTAAGCAAATTGAGAAATAAAATTAAAATAATAAAAATTTCACTAAATAAATCACTTAATTATCTATAACCTTCAACGAATTTTTTTTAAACACAGTAACGGCTTAGCTTTGAATTAGAAATACTATTGGCGTAGAGCTTTCTTATTTTATTGCAGCGTTTGTTTTTTTATCTTAATGTATAATATGTCTGTTTGACATTGTACTCCCCCTAAACGTCTGGACTGATTTAATTGAATTTATGTGTATACCTTTGGCTTACGCCTTGAAACGTTTAGCGTCACAAATTTACCCGGTCTTGCACGGTCTTTTACTTTATGAGTACAATTTATTAGAGTAAGAAGATCGAATATACAAAATTTTTATATTTTCATCAAAACCCAACTTAAATGTTAATTTAAATTGAAATATATCACACCCATTACCACGCCCACTTTTTAAATTTTCTTAAATCGGAGATTTTCTATACCGATTTGGCCAATTTTTTATTAAATGTTCGGTATTATCCAACTTATATTTCAATGAAGAAAACATTTTGCCACACCCATTACCACGCCCACTTTTTAATTTTTCTCAAATCGGAGATTTTCTATACCGATTTGGCATAAACCAACTTACATTTTAATGAAGAGAAAATTTTGCCACACCCATTACTACGCCCACTTTTTTAAATTTTCTGAAATCGGAGATTTTCTAGACCGATTTGACCAGTTTTTTATTAAATGTATTATCCAACTTATATTTTAATGAAGAAAACATTTTGCCACACCCATTACCACGCCCACTTTTTAATTTTTCTCAAATCAGAGATTTTCTATACCGATTTGGCATAAACCAACTTATATTTTAATGAAGAGAAAATTTTGCCACACCCATTACTACGCCCACTTTTTTAAATTTTCTCAAATCGGAGATTTTCTTTTGGCCAATTTTTTATTATATGTTCGGCATTACCCAACTTATATTTTTCTTGTCTTTTTAATAATTTTTCAATATAAATAAAATTTGAAGGCAAAAAAAGGTTTGCCGGGGTCAGATAGTTTTATATAAAATAAAATCAATTAAATTTAAAACAATTCCTTTAACATTGGTCAATAAATCTATTACAAATTATGTATTTTTTATATTTTTCTTTAAACTAATTGGTTTAGTTGGTTAGAATTATTTAATTTTTATTTATTTTGTTAATTTTTTTTAGGTTTTTTTTTAAATTATTTACAGGTATCAGCTGTTAATTTAATAGCATATACAACAAGCTGTTACTAAGACGTAACTGTTGTGCTCAAAAAAACTTTTTGTTCTGTTTAAGAATGTTATTTTTAATTGTAGCAGTGAAAACCTTCAAAAAGTTTTAATAATTTTTCAAATTATCGCCTTTTGGAGCTTTACTGAAATCATATGACGATAAACAAAATAAAAACCCCCCGAAATAAGATAAATGACAAGATTAAATATTTATGACGTATAAGAAACGAAACAAAAAAAATTTCTTTTTCTTTTTTTTTTTGAGGTAAACAAACAAACAATCATTATTGTCAGCTTGAACAATAGCAAGTTATTAATTCATAAAAATGATGAGGCTGTACAATAACGTGTCGGCATTATCTATGTTGTGTGTAACAAAAGCGCTCAACAATTTGAAAAATATTTAAAGTAAATTTCATTATCGATAACATCCATCTTACAAATGAAGTGCTGATACTCAAGTATTTGAATTTTATTTAAATTTTTTTGCAAAATTAAACAGAAAGTTTTTTTTTTTTTAGTTTTTTATATAGAAAATTATTGATGATGTTGTTTTGTTGTCACAAGTACGTACATGTTTATCTACTTAAAAAATTAAACAATTTATTTTTAAGTGTCTGCGCAAAAAAAAAATATTTCGAGTGGAGTGTTGACGTCTTGTAGTTTGAGCATTCATTTTCAGCTAAAAAAACAAAGTTGTAGGTGTTAAGTTATCAACTTAAGATACCTTTTCTCCAATGTGTGTAAATGTTACAAACAGTGGTCCAATTACGGCAGTCAATATCGCTTGAAAATTCCATGTAAATGGTATTGAAATTTAGAAGCCTGCAGATTTAATTTCTTACGCTTATACTTATGAGCCAATTAAAAAAAACCTTTTTTGTTTTGTTTTACACTTTTTAGAACAATAGTTATTTAACTACTTCTCTTGTAATGCAAATAGTAATGAATAGGGCATGCAAATTTATCAGACCAATCATGAAACTAATTTCCACGGGAGTTTTTTCACTTTTCTCATTACTCCTATTCTAAGCACAATTTAAAAAAAAAGGAAAAAATTCCCTATGAAAAAAGTACGTATTATGAACATAAAAAAAGGGGAAAAACAGTTGTCAGTTTTTTCAAATTTATTCCTCAAGAATTTTAAAGGGAACTGACGCAAAATGTAAGTTTTTAATTTAAAAAAAAAAGACAACAATTGTAAAGATTTGTTTTAGGTCAAATGGAGCAGAATGCTGCTATAGCCCGTGGATTTTTTATGGGAGATAAGCAGTATCTTGAACGGTTCTGGTGAACAGCTGAACAAGAAGTAAATGCTATAGGTCCACTAAATAAAAACGCCACTGCATTGAAAAAGGTAATTCCATGATCAATAATTACATTTTTGTTAATATAAATTATTAAAATTTTAGGTGTGGACTGATCAAAAAAATACGTGCGACAGAAGGTAGCTCAAAATTTATAGCACAAGAAAGGCACAGGTGGAGAACCAAACAGGGAGTATAAGTTTTCACCAACCGAGCAAACCATTTATGATCTGATCGGTATAAAAACTTCTGTGGAAGGTGTAGATGCAAGTAGTTTTGTTTTAGGCTCACCAAGCAACATTGTACATCGAATTAAACAAGAACCGCCTGAGACGGATATTTTAGATGTTTCAATGCAATACAGCTATACGGAGCCCAAGATATGTCGAACACTAAAATCGCAAAATCCACAAAATTTATTTAGTTTAATATATTTATTAGTAAGTTTTATTTGACCTTTTTCTTTTTAATTAAAATGGCTATTTTGTTAAGCTTGAGGTCTTATTTTTCAAAAATTTATTTTTATATCGATATTTCGCTCCAATTTTTGTAGCTTCTTCTTCTTATAATTATATCCTGAAGAAGCTACAAAAATTGGAGCGAAATATCGATATAAAAATAAATTTTTGAAAAATAAGACCTCAAGCTTAACAAAATAGCCATTTTAATTATTTAGTTTAAACTAAAGCAAAAATCACGGTTTTTAACAATTTAAACATTCTTTTACACAAAATCAAATGTCAAAATCAAAGCAGCTGATTCTAATTTTCTTATTCCCTGTGAACAAATGATAGGGAAGGGAAAAATTCCCGGGAAATTTTCATAATTGGACTGTATGTTTTTACTCAATAACATCAAATCGATTCTGATTAAATATTTTTCCTAATTCGAGAATTTATTGGAAAATGGCCTAAATTTGTTATTGCATATTTTGTTATAAATGCTTTTTTTGTGTGCATATTTTGTATTTATTGTAAAGTATTTTACAACTAAAAAAAATTACACATTTGGCAGCATATTCTTCTTATTTTCTTTGAATATCGTGAAAAGTATATACATATACACATACATATGTATCTTTTAATGTTAATTTGCGTAAAAAGCTCTGGTTTGCTTACTTATTTCAACATAAATTTTCTAGAAGATTTAAGTGTTTGCAAAATGAAGAGAAGCACTTGTGTTCATTTTTCAGAATAATTAATTGAATGATTATTGGTAAAAGTTTTAATTTATTAAGAAGAAAAAAATGTAATTCCACATTTTTTTCAAATCCGTGTGGAATACAGAACATGCACGATAGTCTTGTCTTCTAACGTATGGCAACACAAATGTGTACGAAATGTTTACTTTTCAAAAAAAAATTATAAAAATAATTTTCCGATTATTTTTGTGTCTGAAGAAAAATAATTAATATTTTTTCCATAAGGGCATTAGTGCATATTTTGTATTTTTAAGCGCATATTTTCGTTTTTTTTTAAATGCAAGAAATTTCTTGTCCTGGTAATGAATTACGGAAGTAATTTTCAATAGAATTTTGGGCTGATTGCTAAAATTCACATGAATTTTCATTTTACTGAGAGAAATGACAAAATAAACATTAAAATCTTTTAACAATTATTCATCATCAGCAGCAAATCAGCATCATTAACACACAATAAAAAAACTAAAAACAAACCAGAACTTTGTGAATTCAAATGAATAAATAATGCAAATACGAGCACCAAATATAGAGAAATCATTGAGGAAAACCTCATGACTCAGCTCAGGTATTTCAGAAAACAAAAAAAAAACACATGAACTCACACACACCTGCAGCCATGCACGAGCATGAATTTAATTAAAAAAAGGTAATTAACATAAAAAAAATTTGAATTATTTTTCATTGGAAGTTTATCAGCAAAATGTTAAGTTTATTGACCTCCCCTGCTTAAACCACATAAATGGTTGGATGTAAAATGAAAAAAATTTTTCCTGAAAGTTGTTTTGTATCAACGAAAAAAGGAGTTTAGCTCCAGAAAATCATTAAAATTTCTAAATCTAATGCAGAATAACTGAAATCTTCAGTTAAGTTAAATTTACGTTCAAGTTCTGACAAACGAGCGTTTGATTAAAATCCAGGGTTATTATGTATTGCTTTCGAAGATAATTTTTAATCTTAAAAAAACTAAGATTTTAAAAATTATTACCCTCAAAATTGCTGGATTTTCGAAAGTTCTTCATATAAACTTTTTCTTTCGATTTGAAAATTCTTTTCGAAAGCCATTTTGATTCAAATCGAAATACATAATAACCCCCCTGTTTTTCAAATAATTATTCTGAAAGTTGGTAGAAATTCTCTCTACACTTGAAGGTTCTATTTAATTTTGAATTAACTATCTGCATTTTTGGGACTATTTTTTAATAAAATAACTGAAGTTTGTATTTGAATGATTGAAATTCTAAAGTGTTCAGCAATTTCAAAGGCATATAAACCTAATGATACAGTCATTTTAAATTCATTAAATTCATTCAGAATGCCTACGAATAAACTACCTTTAAAATGTAACACGTTAGTTGTATCTCTCTAATGGCGTTTTCTATTCTCAAAAATCATTCTGCTTCTAAATTATAAAATATTTTAAACAGGTTGCCTAAAACTGCACAAAGTGATGCCTTTTTTATCGTTTCAATAGAACAAAAATAAGTTTATCATGCAACATTTTTATATGTTTACCGCTTTTAGAGCGATTTTCGAAATCCGATTACATTAACATCACTGATAAACAGTTTAATTAATTAATGATTAATTTTTGCTTCAAAAGTGACAAATAATGGATTTTTATGAAGAACATCTTGACGGAGAAAACGTTAAATCTCCTTTTTCATATAAATACAAATTAAATAATTTACTTAATTGTATAAACAATTAGTTGACTTAGTTGTAAAAAAGGGCAGTATCTCACCCTCACTTACATATACATTGAATGCAAAACATGTACCATTTTAGCATCTTTTATATGCAACATATTGAGAAAAGAACGTGATATTGATTTTAACTATTATATTTTCTTGACAATAGAATGCAAACATTCTTGGATGGTAGAATATATGCAACACTTTTATTAGAAAAGAAAACGCCATAATAAATCCCACTCATAGTTAATAATAATTTCTGTTACACTTTTGCTGCCCTCAGGATTAAACTTTATTGGCGGCTGCTTTTATTTATTTAATTGTATTTAATTAAAATGGCTATTTTGTTAAGCTTGAGGTCTTATTTTTCAAAAATTTATTTTTATATCTTAATTATATCTTCAGAATATAATTATAAATTGAAAAGAAAAAGGTCAAATAAAACTAACTAATAAATAATTGTATTTAATTAAAGCAAAATCACTTTTAAAGAAAAATGAATTAAAATACAGGCAAATAACTGACAAGTTACTTTAAAAAGCTGAAGGTGTTGGAGCAGGGGTATTTGCTTTAAACCACAGAAGCTTATTTGTTAGTATGGGTCAAGAGGACTCAGTTTTTCAGGCCGAAATACATGTCATAGAGCTCTGCCTAAGAGATAAACTAGAAAGAGATACAAATAACTGTCACATCTATATTCACTCGGACAGTAGAGCGGCATTACTGGCACTCAGTGCCTTTGAGCTAAGATCAAAGCTGATCTGGCATTGCCTAGCATCTAATAACAGGGTTCACTTGGTATGAGTGCCAGGTCAGAGAAGGCAGACGAACTCCCAAAAAATGGGGCGGCTAATAGATTTATTGGCCCAGAACTATTCTAGGGAGTGGCTGGAAAGAGAATCGCAACAGGCAGGTATCAAGATAGCGAAAACATTCATGCCATTCCGATCTCGGAAGAGAAGGAATTACTTAGCTTGACCCGGTCAGGAATTCCTGACTGGACATTGCAGAGTATTGAAACACTTGGTCAGTCAAAATGACCTCTGCAGGTTATATAAAGAAGATGAAGAGACTGCAGAACACATATTGCATCAATGTAATGGTATAATTTGGACCCGTTTTCGCTACTTAGGACAACATTACCTACAACCGTCAGATATGGCGGACAAATCACCCAAAGAAGTTTCTGAATTCCTAATGAATACTAGACTCTGGAAGGATTTGTAACTTGGAAGTAGTCTCACAATAGCCCGCAGTGACCAGGTGACTTATTCCCGCTTTAAAAAGCAGCTAATTTAAAAACAAAAATTTGTGCAACATGAATGAAAGAATAGTTACAAAACTGCAACAGCAAAGCAGACAAATTAAATGTTAGTTACGAGAGGATATAATTAAAAAATCATTGAAAGACAAACTAAAAATAGAAAGAAAAAAATTACAAAAAAAAAAAAACAATAATAAAGCACGCACGAAAAATCGTGCTTAGCGTGCGTTACTTCACACATCACAAATAAATAATTTTAAAAATAAAACTAAAGAAAAACAAAGCATTTGAAAATATTCTAATAATTGATGAGTTTGCATTGAAAAAGAACAAAACAAAACAAAAATCTGAGTTGAAACAACAAAAAAAAAACAAAAAACTGCTGAATTTATGCCAAATAAAATTAATAAAAAAAACCGAATTAATGTTACGTGTGTGAGCATGAATGTGTGTGCTAGGAACCAAAATCCGGTAATCTAAACATCAATAACAACAACCACAAGCAACAACATTAACAACCTGTTGACAACAAGTTGAACACGTATGCATATATATGTGTGTGTGTATGTTTGTTAACAACAAAACCAACAGCAACAGCATAAAGCTTTTTTTTTTAAGCCAAACACTCATTCGACAGCTACCATCCAACGCCAGTTACCACAGTGATACGTCAAACAACAAACAGACAACCTTTTTTTTAATCACTTTTTTTATTATGTTTTTGGAATTTTGCTAAAACACTTAAACACACACACATATGCACTTCAATAGCAGCTAGAGATTCGATATTTAAAATGAAGAAAATAAAACAAAAAGCCTTTTTAAACTTGAGCAAATGAGCAAACATTTGTTATTTAGAGATTTCAGTTTGATTCTTGATGTTGGATAGATCGGTTCTAGATACGGTTGTTGTTTGAATTTAAACACAAAAAATCATCGCGTACGAATTTCATTTAATTTAATTTAATTTGTGTTCAAAGCAAAAAACAACTTGAAACTTATTTTAATAAGACTAAAAACCGACCATAACAAAAAAAAAAAAAAAACAAATAAGTTTTCAAGTGTTGTTGTTTAATTTCAAATGTACAATTAATTATCAAGAATCTAATAAAAAATAATTCCTGAAAACAAAAGAAAAGAAAGGAAAAAGGATACGATAATATTCCATATCAAAAGCAAACAAATAAAATACTCACTCATCAACACTGCCTTGTAAAAAAAAAAAACATAACAAAAACGCTTAGAAAACAATTGTGATATTTTTAATTTTATTTTAAATTTATAAAAAAATAATAAAAAAACACTGCCCCCAAAAGTAAGTAAAATTTTAGCCATAGTGATATTTAAATAGGAAACAGGAAACTCACAGGAATTTCCTTAAAAAAAATTACAATGCAAATTCCCCTAATTGTGCAAAATAAAATAGAAAAAAAAAAAAAAAAAAAAAAACCAACAGTACAATAATCTGAAAGCAGTAATTTTTTTTTTGTTTTTGTAAGAAAATGATTGCAAAATTCTCCCAAAAAAAAACAATCTGAAAGCTATTAATTTTTTTTTTGTAGAAAACAAATGCAAAATTCCCCCAAAAAAAAAAGAAAAAACAATCTGAAAGCGATTAATTTTTTTTGTAAGAAAACAAAATAAAATAGAAAAAAACGAACAGGACAATAATCTGAAAGCAGTCATTTTTTTTGTAAGAAAATAAATGCAAAATTCCCAAAAAGAAAAAAAAATTTAAATCGATTTTTTTTTTTTTTTTTTAAGAAAATAAAATAGAAAAAAATCCCTTAAAAAAACGAACAGGACAAAAATCTGAAAGCAATTTTTTTTTTTTTTTTTTTTTTTTTTTTTTTTTTTTTTTTTGTAGAAAACAAATGCAAAATTCCCCTAATTGTGCAAAATGGAATAGAAAAAACCCCAAAAAAAACAAACAAAATAAAAATCTGAAAGCAGTTAATTTTTTTTTTGATTTGGCCTTAATAAATTTTAAGGTCTTAAATACCTGAGCTACATTTTTAAATTAATTGCAAAAAACTTCCGTGTACTCGAATTATCAATGACAATAAGCAATAACAAAAATAAAATAAAATAAATACAGTTGGTGCATAAATTAAAAGTTTTTATGGCTTTTATTACCAAATTTATAAAATGCGATTCTAAATCTAAATTTCGCTGTGTTCTAAATGTGTCATAAAACCCATAAAATTTGCAAATATTTTTAAACAAAAAATATTTTTTTTTTTTTTGGCAAATTCGATTCACAGCTAAACCAAATAAAGTTATAAAATATTTAAAACACAGCACACACACATAAAATTAAAACGAAAAGAAAAAAAAAGATAAAATCAAAAACATTTAAATTTATACAGAAATGTTACACATGCTAAATTTTAAATTTTAATTAAACGGAGCGTTTACAGACAACGAACAATCGCATCATCTAGCAAATTTGTAGGGGAAAACCAGCAATATTTTAATGGTCTGTTTGTTCAAGGCTTTCATTTTACAAAAGAACGAAAAGAAATTGATAAAAAAAAAATTTTTAACTATACAGTGTCTCAGTAAGAGTGCACTTTTTGATTTTAAAATAAAAGCAGGTATTTTTTAAAGGAATTGCAATTTTTTTTTATTGAATTGTAAAGAAGACATGTTGCGACTTCAATTCGTTCAAAGTGAAGTCAATACCAATTTTTGAAAAAAAAAAAATCATCTACTTTAATGAATGGCTTCGTTAAGGCATGCTGGCGCAATCAAGTGATTATGCCAGTCGATTGACAGTGTATGGGCTTGTGGTGTGCCAAAATCAAAATGAGTTTGATATTTTTGTGATTGCACCAGCATGCTGGTATCGTGTATTGTAAATTAACTTATTTAAAGTAAATTTTTTTAAGTGGTAACATAATATTCATTATTAAGGAGGAATTCCTTGATTTATATGAATCCATGCCATGCCTATGGAAAATAAAAAGCGAAGATTATTGCAATCGTGACCTAAAAAATAAATTAAATAGAGGAAAAGTTGTTCAAATAAATTAATGTTTTCCGCCCAAAATGTATCGTCATTCATTTCGACCTCGTTTAGAAACGATTTAAAAAAAAATTAAAATTGTGGCAACATGCTGGTGTAATAGATGTTTGCGTTTGCACCAGCATGCTGTTGTCGTGTATGGGGCCCTTAAGAAACAAATAATCCCACAACGATAAATGTCTGAGGCGCATTTTGATTAGGGCCTCTTTTTTTGCAAGATGAGACAGACATTGCAGTGACTGTGCACAGCATTCGTTATAGCAAAATAAGGCCAAAAAACTAGCTCTTGGATTGAATTAACTAAAACACAATGGGCCATAATCATAGTCACAAAAAAGTAGGCTTTAATTAAGAGCTGACTTTTGTTCATAAGAATTTAATGAATTTAAAATCGTTTCTAAAAAGATACCGACTTTATAACTCTTTAACTCTTTTATAATTTGAAGATGGCGAAAAAAAACTTATTTTTCCAAGATAATTTTAAAAATATTTTTTTTAATTATTAAAAACCTAAAACAAACAAAATTTTAAATTAATTTTAATAGCTGCCTTCGATAAAATGGAAAAACACAGTCAATTAAAATCCATTTTTAAGTTCTAAATTTATTCTTAATTCAGAGGGGAAATTATTTTTTTGGTTTCTTAATTTTCATGGCAGTTATAAAAAAAAAACGTTAAGAAAATCGTTTGTATCTCCTGAAAAATTGATTATGAAAATGTATAGCACAAAATTCGTGTTAACCTGTGTAATTAATTTTAATCTCTTCCTGTCTCTCATAAAGTGTAAATAAAACAAATTCAAAAAAAGATTAAAGAAGCAAACTTTTCGAAAACCCACAAACAAACAAAATAATTAAAAATAAAAGAATTTAACGAAAGGAAGCAAAAAATTGTCAAAGACTTAAACAGTAAACTTTGCTCAGTAATAGAAGACCCTGTGCGTAATACATTCGTTCAATATGAAAAACTTAAGCAACGAAACTGTAAATTCTATAAAAACTTAAATAAAAGATGTAAGACACAAACAGTAAATATATGTAAAAGAAAAATTAACTGCCTCGCCGCATTTGTAAACTTAAAATGTAATTTAAATTAAATATTTAAAAAAGTATGAAACCCAAAAATATAAATTAAATTAAAATGATTTTATAAATTGAAATAAAAAAATTGCAAAAAAAAAAAAATTATACAAATTTGTTAAGAAATTCACAAAGAATTTATTGATTTATTTCTAGATGAATGATTATTGGCATATACCCAGAGCATCACTCTCACCATCCTCCGCATCATCTGCCGTATCGTCAACATCATCAACACAGCGAAGTAAGAGCTCACAAAATAAACAAAAATCAATGCCCACACATTATAAGCAACAAACTAATGGAACAGCTGTAGGAGGAAGTGCTGGAGCAAGACGGGATAGTGAAATGAGTGCTACAACCAGTGCCGCTGTTACAGCAGCTGCAGCAGCCGCAGTATTGGCAGCAGCCAAAAGAGGCTCTAGATCATCACAAGGTAGCAATGATAGTAAGAGCAGTACAAGGGTAAGTGTAATTTTAATTGTTTAAGGCAATTAGTTATTGAGATCCCTATTCTGCGTTTTGATTACATTCTCGCTTTCAGTTAGGCTAATATCGAAAAATGGTATTCCAACAAAAAACTGAGGAAGAAGACAAGAGTGTCTTTATATCAGTTGTTTTGTTATGAAACCTTTGCAAAATAAGTCATTTTGTAAATAATTTAATACAAAATTAAATTTTGTTAAAAAAATAAATAAAAATAAAATAAAAAAACCTCAATAGAGGTGGTAATATTACGAAAAAGACAAAATATAAAGAACTGTTCTATTGTGCAGAATCCTGTAGCGCCTTAGGTAATACTTTTTCTTTCTTTCTTTTTTTTTGTTTTTGTTTTGCACATAATTGTACAATAAAGACGAAATGAAATCAATGGCGGTCTGGCATCTTGCTACTTTCCGTTGTCAACAGTGGCAATAAAGGAAATAAAACTTTTAAATTTCAGTATAAAAAAACAAAAAAATAACTTAACCGTTTTATGATTAAATTAAATTTTCTCTTTTATTTACACACATTTTAATTACACAATACCAACAGAGAAAGGCTACAATTGAAACGCAGAATACATAAAATCAAAAAAAGTTCGATTGAAACGAGTTGGAATAGAACACACACCGTTAATACCGCTTAACGCAGAAATTTTTGATTTTGATTGCAACTCAGAATACCAAAATTGCCAAACAAAGAAAATGTAGATTGTGATTGCAACTCAGAATACCAAAATTGCCAAACAAAGAAATTTTATTGTAATTGAAACTCAGATTACCAAAATTGCTAAACGCAGAAATGTAGATTTTGATTGAAATACAGAATAGAGCTGATTATGTATATATTTGATGGAGATATTCATACAAAAATAAGAAAAATTGAGTTTCGGAAAATGTGTCAGAGCACAAATACATTGAAATAATTTTTTATTTAAACATTTCTCAAAATGTCTGTTTAGAATTAAAAAAAACAAGAATAAATAAAATGACAAAATTGTTTTAGCGTTTTTTAGTTTGTAATAATTTTTTTTTATTTTAAATTTTATAGAGTGCCGCTTCTGGTTCTTTGCTTTTGACAGCAGCGAATTTAGAACGCATGGCTGAGATTCATAAAAAGCAGCAACAACAACAGCAAAATCTTCATTTGGCCTGTTCAACCTACAATTCGAATTTATTTCAAGTGTCTAAAGACTTGACTAACATACCCTCAACAGATGTTATAGAAAAAATTCATCATCATCATTGTCAGCAGCCACAACAACAAAATCAAAATCATCATGATCAAACACAAACTGATGCTGTCATTAATATTGATCCTAATTTAAATTTTATTAAAACCAAAGATTTAGACACAGTGTCCATAGCAAGTTCAATGCATTTTACTATGGTGAATGGTGAGGCCGGATCAAATAAGAACACCAAAAAAGGCTTATGCGATCGTGGCAGACAAGTGACTGTGCTAATAGTAACAATGAGTACAATATTTTTATTGCTTATTATTGGCATGGTGTATGCATTAGAAAGTAAGTACGGATTTATTAAATTAATATTAAATAATTAACACTTGATAAGATTTTAAACAAAGAAAAAAATATAGAAATAAATTAAAAAAAATTTTTTTTAAATAAAACTAAAGCAAAAAATGTTTAAAAACTTTGAAAGTTGTCAAGGAAATTTTGTCTCATTAAAAAAAATCACTACTTGTGTCTGTATTACTGTGATAATAAGGAAAAATCGATTAAGTCGACCTGAGAAAAACTTATTTACTCAATTTCAGGCATAATGGGGCGATATATGCCAAAATTAACGGATGTTAAATGAAAACAATACTAAAAAAATTGCTTCTAAAGTTACGAGCATTCTAAAATGACTTAATAAGCCTTAAGCGGTTTTTCCATATTTTTTCTTTTTTACTGAAACGGCTTGCTTATTCAGCTTGAGATCGTATTATAAAAATTTATTTGTAATTGTAATTTCTATTTGGAATTTAAAAGTTTAACAAAATATTAATCTTTATATGTGCTTAATTCCAGAAATTGTGTTGGTTTTTAAATTTATTTTTTTACTCATGATATTCTCGTGAGTTATTTATTCAGCACAATAGTACTGAAGGGGATAGCATATAACTCATGAGAATATCATGAGTAAAAGAATAAATTAAAAAACCAACACAATTTCTGGAATTAAGCACAAATAAAGATTAATATTTTGATAAAAATTTATTTTTATCTCGATAGATTTTTTTTCTTTACTTTAAAGGTAAATCAAGACAGTTAAAGCAGCTGTTTGTCATACAAAGATACAGTTTAAATAATTATTTCATTTATTTATTTATTTTTTTTTATGTATTGCAGTGCGTGCCCGTGAAATGCCTCAAAGTTAACAAAATTCGTCAACAGCAGCAAGCAAAATAAATTATCTTAAAACTCTTCAGAAAAAAAAAACAAATAAACTAGAGTGAAACAAGAGCCAACTTAACTCTTTATTAGAGAGTAAAATCTACTTTAAGAGAAATTAAATTAAATAATTGAGCAATCGTAGACTTCATTTTACAGTCATTGCTAAAAATTAACATACATACACAACCTTGTTTTCCTTTTTCTATTAAACGCAGAATTTCTCAAATCAGCTTACAAAAAAAAAAAGGCAAAACAGGAAAGCAAAAACAAAGAGAAGCAACTGTTAATTAATTAATTTAATTAAAAATTATAGTTTGTAAGATTATTTATTTTATTTTATAGGAAACACCAACATTCTATGTCATCAAAATGTAATCACAACACATGCATAAACAAAACAAAAAGTTAAAAATGGCTTTTCTCATAAAAGGCAAACATTTCAAATTAATGTAATTTATAAATTTTATTATATTTTAGTTTAATTTTGTTTAAAATAATATTTTTCGCAAAAAAAATTAATTTAATTTATGGCTTTAAGCTGAAAACCAACACACACACACATTTTCATAAATACTTTTTTGCACACATTGAAGTTCATTGTCTTTTTTATTTTATTTAATCACACACACAAACACACTCACTTTCTCACTCACTCATGCAGTTTATTAAATAACTATTTCCATGTTAATTTTTTTTTTTTTATTATTTTTTTTTTGGTTAATTGATATATTGAAAAATCATTTGAAGAAATTTATTTTTTAGCCTTAAATCGTTAATTAAAAAACCTTAAACAAAGTTATCTCATTTATTATTTCGTTTATTTTATGGTTGCAATTGCATTAATTTACTTAAATAGCCGTAGATTAGAATGCAATCATTAGTTGTGTAATTACCCGTTTCTTATTTGGTTGCATAAAAATAAAAACAAAAGCAAAAATTAGAAACAACAAAATCATTTAACAACAACAAAACATCATTAATTTTAATTATAAATTTTTATCCCTGTGATATGTTTTAATAAATCAATTCGTACACTAAATAAAACAAAATCTTTAAAGTAATAAAATCATGTTTTAATTAATTTGTATCAAAGAGCAACGAAAAGAATAAGTAAATGGAATAAGTAAAAAAAAACAATATTTTTTATCCTAAAATAAATAACAATGCAGCCCTATTTTTGCCTTCAAATTTTATTCATATTGAAAAATAATTAAAAAGAGAAGAAAAATATAAGTTGGTTATGTCGAGCATATAATAAAAAAATTAGCCAAATCGGTCTAGAAGTTCTCCGATTTGAGAAAAATAAAAAGTGGGCATGGTAATGGGCGTGGTATATTTTAATTTTCATAAAAATTTTTGTATATTCGATTTTTTACTGTAAGAAATCGTACTCACAGAGTAAAAGGTAGCTCATAAATAACCTGCGGCGCTAAACCTTTCAAGGAATACACAGAAATTCAATTAAATCGATCCTGCCGTTTAAGAGGAGTACAATGTCAAACACACGTACAGTCGAATTTTATATATTAAGATAAAAGATTTTTCTTAATAAGACTCTAAATTGGTTAAAAAAAGTAACGCCAATGCAACAGACCAAATTTTTTTTCGGTTAAATTTTAAAGCTTTTTTATTTTTTTAAGTTGCATTATTGAAAGCTCTTTTCATAACATCTGCACTTCGTTTTTTTTTTTTTTAATTTGTTCTAATTTCCGAGATATACCGTTATTTCATCTATGCAAGGCATATGTGAGATTTAATTAAAGACAATTAGTTATATTTGATTATGAAGAAAATAAAAAATTTTACAAGAAAATGCAAATTTTTTTTGCCAATAACCTCAGGAATTTTAAAGAAAACGAGCCATACAAAAGATATCTACTTGTTAATTTCTGGAAAATGTTTAATAATAATGTTAAAAAAGTGTGAAAGAAATTTCTCTTACGATAGGTGCTTACAAAAAAAGAATTTAAAAACAACAAAAGTATTGGCCTTTTGATTTGCAACAATTTTATCTATCGTGGAGGAATTTTAGCTTATGTGCAATCACTAAGTAGTTCATTTTTTATAGAAAAAAATATTGATAGTAGTTTTTACACATCCTTTTATTACACTTAAACGGTATTGTTGAATAATAATAATCTTTGTTCAATATAATTTAAGTTGCTTTGAAAAAATATTTTGAATGTGAAGTAAGTTTGTGGAAAAATTATTCTTTTTTTCGATTTATGATATTGTAATTGACAATGTGTACCTTTTTGAACATTATATATTTTCCAAGGCCCTAATTGTATAATCATTACCCCATTTGTTATTTCCCAACATTTACCCCATTATTTTGAAAAATAATAAAATGCTCACTCACCTCTACTTCACCTAATGTCTGTGTCCACATGTATTTATCGAGAGTGCAGCCATTGCCGGCATTTGGCAGTAATTTACCGACTTCACTTTTTTCAGATTCATCCTCTACATTTTCAATTGGTTTTGATTTCTCTTCTTCGACAGACACTGGTGTGCTACCGTCACTAGCAACTTCACTCAATAACTTTTGACGCTTTCTGAATAAAACAACACTATTATAAAATATTTTGTTTAACAATATATAAAATATTTGTACCTGTTCTCTTCTTCTTTAAGTATTTCAGCAGCCTCCTGATCCGTAATGTCACAAATTTTACTTTCGCTTAATTCCTTCTCACGAGCAGTTCTTCGCTCACGTTCCTTCTCCTCTTTGAGCTTTTCTGATTGCTCCAGCTTTTTTTGTTTCTCTTTGAGCTCTACATTTGCAACATCAGCTTCTTTGCGTAAAATATCCAGGATAAGCTTTTCCCAATCTCCCGCGTAGAAATCACTTTTTCGTCTTAAGAAGCCAGCAAACGTTTTAAGGAACTAAAAAGGATCAAACAAGATTTTACAACCAAATTCTTTCAAACTCATTCCAACTACTAGAAACTTACCTCAGGCATACCACCTGAATGTTTTTGAGCCATTGCTAGCAATATATTATCATAATGTTCTTCTTGACTGGACATTTTTCAATTCTTTTTCGTTATATTATTTCTGCTGTAGTTTTTCAAATAATTTATTACGAATATTCTCGAAATTGACGGTGTTCACAAAACAAAAACGTGCAAATTTCAGTTTAGTAATGAAATTAAAATAATGAAATTGTTATGACAACCAATCGTTAAAAAAATATTTTTTAAAACACCCCGTTGTTAAATGTCAGAAATTTGGAGGGATGATTTGCACAGGCAAAATTTCAAATACTTTGGTATAAATTCTTTGTTATTTTTTATGTAATAACTTTGTATGGGTTATATCAAATATCTTTTCCATTTCTAGTCAGATATATTTCTTTTTGATCTGTTTTCTCATTTAAAATATTTGTAATACAAAAGAAAATTTTTTAAATGCATTGAATTACCCCATGATTGTTTTGTAACTGCCAGACTTAAATCGACTATGTATGAGACTTGGCAGTACTGTTATAAATATCAGGTATGATATTAGTAACCATAATGTGGCATCATTAATTGTGATATATATGGAGGCTGCATATGTCAAATTTAAGAAAATTGATAAAGTATTGGTATTTCCTATCCAGAAATTATTACAAGCAATTCCCATCAAGCTTTGATGCCATGTGGTCTTGATAATGCAGTCTCTTTCACACAGTAATAACTTCTTAATGCCTGCATTTATGTAATTAAAAAACAATTTTCACAGCCGACTAGCACCACCAAAATTATTCTCATGTAGTAGTGACACCACCCTGCATTATTAGCAAGTTAACATTCTTTAGCTGCACTGAGAAAATCACTCAGTTTTGTTCGGTCTTCTGAAGGAATAAGTCTTATTAAGTGTTTTTATCCTCCAAGTTTTCTTATGTGTTAAATTACAAACTGTGAAAAAGTGAATATTGAAGAAAAATCTGCTTATACATAAAATATTCGAGTCCATATTAAGAAATTTTTGTGAGAAAAAAGAAATTCAAGTGTGGAAAAAAGTTCTAGGTGCAAAACTACAATCAATCATAAAAAGAAAGAAATTTAATTAAGTATGAAATTATAATTTAATAAAAAGTTTCTGTGCTTTTTTCTGCAATGGTATAGAGAATTTTTAAGTCTCCAATGAATGTACAAAGAAGTGAAATTTTGTTCAACAACAAATTACACAGTAGCTATTAATTTTATATATTTTAATTACAATACATAAATTTTATAATATCTGTCTCTGCTGGGGACAATAATTTTTTGAATTTGTATTATTGTCTGCCTGCTTAAAAATCGATAATCATATATACATACACACATCCAAATGTAGTTTCCATATCTTTATTTTCCCACTACCCTTTATTTTATCTGGCAAACATCAAACATCCATGTATTTTACACACATGCGAAATCTGTCTGTAAATGCCATCCCTGTATATGGGATACAAACGTTTACATTAGTGTAGTTAAGGAGTTCCCATTGCTTAGGGAGATTTTACAAATGAGAATAAAAGAAAGATTTATGTTTAAGTGATGTTATATGTTTTAGTTCTTTCAGATGCGTAAAGTAAATGTCTATTTAAAAGTCACAGAGAAAAACACCGGCTGCCAAAGAGCATAAATATAAAATTATGACGTAATCAAAAAATAAAGTGCCGGTTTATGTAGCATGCCTGCACAGCTTGAGTACTTTAGTTGCCTGGAGATGATTACACTTTTCTGGGGGAAAATTAATTACTTGGCAATACTGTATAAAATTCTTGCGTGCAAACGTATTTCCAACATGTTGTACTGCACTCACTCAATCAGCAACAACATATCCATACACTCACACAAGATTCTTTTGCATTTTAAATGGGGAAGGACAACCTTGAACAAGTTGAGGTATTTTTGTTTTTTTGTTTCTACGTAAATCTTAAAGCCCTGAAAGCATAAATTTTTTATCTGTTGGTTATGAATGGAAATTTTGTGTATATTCGCGCATGTTCATACATGTGTATGGAATTTATTTGTCTATCTTTAATATTGAAATAAAATTATGTACATCCCAGTGAAAAAGCAAAAAAAAAAAAAAGGAAAATACGAAACAAAAAGTAAATTATGAAAAATAACATAAAATATTAAAATAAGTAACATAAAACAATAAAAAAATTTATACGTCGTTCTACACCTAGTGGGTACTAAAATTATCCCTATTTTAAGTATTAGTTTGCTATAAACATTTTTATTTTGCAAGTAAAATAAATAACAAAGAGCGTACAAATTCAAATTTCATGAGTGAAATTTTTATTTAACTATTTGGGACTTCCTGCCTATTGTGCGCAACATTTAACGTTTTCTGCCTGTGATTTTATAATGAAATTTTGCTCATTGAACGAGCTGGAACTAATTCCGGCTTAATTTTTTTTTTTTTTTGCATTAATTACCTATACTTTCTTCCTCTGCTGCCCTTAAAACAAACAAGTCTTCAGCAACCCCTATGAATCTGCGTTTTATAAAATTTAACACAATATGTAATTGAACCAAGTACAAGTACCCACATGCAGATGAATATCAAAAAATATTTTTTTTGTTTTTATATTTTGTGAAAGAAATTTATAAACAATTGTTTTTTAGAAAAATTAAAACTAAAAAAAAAGTAAAAGCATGGAATTTTTAACAGTAAAAAAAACTGTGTGGGTGTTTATTTGTATGTGTGTATGTATCGCCTCACATAACAACTTAATTTATTTCAGCAACTTTCAAAACTTTAGTGCATTTTTTATTTGTTTATAATAAAAAAAATTTTTTGCTTTTTTTTTTTTTAATAATTTTTATGTACAGAACTTATAATGGTTCTTTGGATAGGATTTTTGTGTTTCAAAAGATGATTTTATTTTAGTAAAAAAAAAAATAGGTTTCATATGTCCATCATTAGTGTAATAGTGTAGAAACAAAATTGATATACAAATATTTTCTATACGATTTGACAATCAGTCGCCCCAAGGCCACTTAATTACCCTCTGCAACAATCCCAATTTAAAGACACGTAAAATAATTGAAAAATAGTTTTTGGATACAAACTTCAAAACAACTAATGCGCGTTTTTACTTCAAAGGCGTTACAGCCTTATTCATAGCCGCTGGCTAGCCTAACTAACTACTAGCTGGTAGTTAGAAGGCTGTTTTGCTCTACGAGCTAATTGGCTTAGGGTTTTTTTTATTCATAACGCTTTCTTAGGACGTTCTATTAGCGAGAAAATCATTTTTTAAAATAATGCGCAATTGAAACATTTCTGTATATTTTTTAAATCTTTTTTAGTTTATTTATTTAAGCAGTTTTGAAGGCAAATTAGGGCATTCGATTCGTTATTGAGTGCCACTGCTGTACAAAACTTCTTTAATTAATGAGATTTGCCAATATCAAGGTGAATCTATACGAGGTGGCCGCATTAGGGAATTCGTTGAACAGCTGATATATCTGAAATTGTTACAATTTATTCCATTTTATAAAATAAACTTTTTAGAATCAAAAAAATAAATAAAAACTTACAAATAAAATAAAAACATAAAAAAGTTATAAAAAAAAATTCTTAAACAATTTTGACAGTTCGGTAAAAAATAAATTCGCCTTTTCGGGATGCATACACCTTGTGTAAATAAACCTAGATTCGCCTTGTCCAATATTATTTAATGATTTTTTTTTTAATTTGGTAGCCACTGCCTGACCACTAGCTAGAAGGTTGCTGGAAAATCTCTAACAGCTAGTTGGCATTATAATACACGAGCTGCCATCTTTGTCTTATGAAGAAGACTGTTATAAAATGACCTATTTCTTCTCGTCTATGCAGCTTTTTCCTGGCCCCATTTTAACCCTTTTGGGCTGCCTGTCTAATATTATTTCTATAGGCACTTATTTATTTACTAGATAATTTTGCCCGGTCTCGCCTGGCCCGGTCATTTATTACTTGAGCCGGTATAATTAGAGTATAGAGAAGGTATGTTATAACTTTAAGATAAATCTATTTACAAATAGAATTTTAATCGTTTTAAAACTCATCCAAATAAATACAGCCATTCACTACTTTATAAAGTGGATCATGCCTTTGCCAGCATTATTAGCAGAGGCGCCCACTAAAGTGGTAAATAATATATTTTAAAGCATAATTTTAGGCTTAAATTTTTATTAACCAGGGGTGAGTGAAAATCTTTGAAAGTTATATGTCTGCCTTCCACTTGGAAAACAAAAATTTATATAGCGAACAAACAAACAAACTCACAAGAGCTTACCTATTGCAAGAAAAATCACATTTTCAATCCCTGTCTTTAAAGTTGAATGGTCTTTTCTAAGTTTGAGTAACTTTTTCTCTTGGGATTATTTGTTTTATTTTTGTTTTTTCGTTTTATATTTTTGTCGCTTCCTTGCATTAATTTTCTTATTTGTCAATTCTAAGTAGGAAAAGCACAATTGAAGTTAAAAAAAATTTAATTATCGTTGTAAAAAAATTTTCTTTGAAAATAAATCTAAACTAGCAGACGCCACATTTGCCAAAAGTTGCAAGTTATAAAATTACAATTGAAATACTGTTACATTCATAAGTGAAGAACAACAACATCTCTAATAGCAGATTTGTAACTTTTGAAAAATTAAATCCAGTAATAATACACACTCAGACATACAAACATACTTGTTCCGGATTAAAGGTCAGTGAAAGGTTATTGTAACAGTAAAGTTTATATCTTTTGCAAGTGTGTCATGTGTATCAAGGATTTTTATGAACTTTTTGGCAGACTTCTTGGCGACTGTATTGCTTACACACCCGCATGAGTTCTTGCGTGTGTACTTTAAAGCACTGCTGCAGCACGAGACTCCCAGCAAACAGAAATTTGGAAAAAAAACCATTTTGTTAACGATAAACAAAGCCCATAATCATAGTCGGTATCTTTTTAAAACCGACTTTAAATTCATAAAATTCTTATGAACAAAAGTCAGCTCTTAATAAAAGCCTCCTTTTTTAAGACTATGATTAAGGCCCAATATTTTCCAAATTAGAATAAGGCATTTATTCTGAAATTAATTTTTTTTAATCCTAACTCGCACTACCATATGTTTTTTATTGATGCTATCGAATTTCGACTACAACTTCGGCAACCGTAATAAGGGCTACTATCCCACACATACGGTTTCTTCATAGAAATTCTAATGGAATTTTATTTTATTTAAGAAAATCTCAAGGAACTGTAGGTCAGATAACCTGACAAAAAGTAGGTAGAGGCTATCGGAGCAGCATATCGACATGTTCTCTCTGTTGGCCTGCAAACAGCAGATCGAGAGAATCTTTCTGCTTAAATTACAATTCAAATGAAGGGATGTGCGGTATATTTATTAAGGATGATCTCTCCCAGACTAAATAGCAATTGCAGCGGGGATTTACTGAGGCAATTTTGACAACAATGTTAGGAGAATGGGCTTACCATCAAATGACTGAAGAGACAACTATGAAGCATCAGCTCTACTTTAGAAAGCGGGCTGAACAGGCCCTAAATTTTTTGAGTGCTTTTCATATAACATTTCTAGACCACAGCACCTTATCAGTACGTCCTCTGCAACCTAATCTAATTTACGAAAATGGCAACAAAATATAAATTTTGGGGCCACACTGGCTTACATAAACACATGTGTGTGAAGATAAATACGTTTTTAAAAAATATCGCATGCGATAAAAAAATACATATTCTTCACATATGTATTGAATTTAAAGGGGTTTATTGAAAGATGAAGGAATTCTGGCCAAACCCTGCTATCTAGAGGAATAAGACCTAATGGAAAATAACCACAATGCATAGGGCTATGATCCTGGGAATTTCTCCCAATTGTATTTGTGAAATTTTTTAGAAAACGTTGAAAATTTCACTTAGTACAAAAATAGCGTATATGTGGTCTCTAAGGGATGAAAGCTACTGTGGCCAAACCCTTCTATCTTAAGACATGGGACCTAATGGGACACATATCATTTTAAAGCGGAGGCTGTCTAGATTTGTAATCTACTGCCCAAGTGCTCAGAAATTACTTTGAAGTATTTTTAAATTTCCTCATACTTTTGTTCTAAAAGGGCATCATAAAATAAAAACTACGAAATTTTCTGAAAATTTTAAGACACTTCCTGAAAATTTAGAACCTACAGAACAAATTCCTTTTTTAATTTTGATCATTTTCATGGGCAAAATCGGGAATGGTATATGAAAATTTCCAAAAAAAAATTTTAAAAATAGTCTAAAGCAACTTCTGAGTACTTGGGCGGTAGATTACAAATCTAGACGACCTCCCCTTTAAAATGATATATATATGTCCCATCTAGCAATCTTCTTTGGTTCGTACGGAAGTTACTTTGGATTATTTTGAAATTTTTATATACCCCAGTGCTGTTCCTATGAGTGATTTTAGCAACTTTCCAACGAACCATTAAAGATTGTGAGATGGGACACATACCATTTTAAAGAGGAGGTTGTCTAGATTTGTAATCTATTGCGGAAATACTCAGAAATTACTTTGGATTATTTAAAAAAAAAATTTTTTTTGAATTTCCATATACCCCAGTACTGTTGCTCTGAGTGATTTTAGCAATTTCCGGACGAACCATTAAAACGATAATAAAGTTTAGTTTTTTTTATAAATAATTATTTAAAAATTTCCATAGAAATTTCCACGACTTGGCCTCTGATGGTAATTATAATCTGTTTTGTATGAGTAAATTGTGCCAACTTTTTGTTTTCGATATGTGTGTGTGTGTAAGTAAATTATTGTTAATTTAATAGCAAAAATTCTTGTACCGATAAAAAAGGCATCCATCCGTTGGCATCATCACTAGAATATTTCAATTGAAATTCCTTCCATTGTCTAACACACGCACTCGAACACACACACACACTCACATCATACATGCAAACATACTCGTACTTTAAGTATAAAGCCACACACCCACACACACACACACACAAAAAGATGTCCTTTTTTATACTATTCAAGAGCGCAAATAAATAATTACTAGAAAAAGTATGTATTTTGTAGATATAACCCAGTGGACCACATGTAATGACATGCGCAAAAGCTGTGTATGGTGTTGGGCACATACAGCAGCCAGGCTTACGCTTATTGTCTTCAAGAGATAAAATTTGTTAACTTAATTTAAAAAAAAAAAAAAATTTGTAAAGCTTTTAGAAGCCACTTAGGTATAAAGTACAAGGTCGAATATCACAGCAGGCCAGCATTCCTTAAGTCCCCTTTCGAAAGCCTTTCGGTTCATAATGATTTAGGATAACTTTTGATTAAAAAAAAAAAAAAACTTGGTTAACCCAACCTTTTGTGTTTGCTGGGTACATGCTTTTTATGTGCTACACGCACACTTACGAATGCTATTATTTTGTTGTTGTTCTTTCTTTTTCATTTACTCAAGTATTTTGTAGACCCCATCTCACAGTGCTCAAGTTTATTTTATGTAATCCGAGTAACTCTCTAGAATAAATTTATTAGATTAAAAAAAATTTTACATTGAGCAGTTTTACGAGCAGATTATTATTTAAGATCCTTTTTATCTTGTGCATCAAGCGTTTGTTTCTTGGAATAAAAAAATAAAATAAAATTACACTCGCGTGTTACATAATCTTTTATGCGATTTTTGCTGTGAGTACATCATCACTTGAATAAGTTTTCTCAAGTGGCCTATTGACGTTTAAGTGTCCTAAAACGATACTCTCGAGCGTCTTAAATTGAAAAATAACCAACTAAACGTTAAAGGCATTTGGGATTATTTAAAATTCAATTAGATATGAGTATATACTATATAGGGTTATGTTTTTTTTTTTAATTTACTAGAACTTTTTTATTATTTATTTTATGAAAAGAATGTCGTTTTTATTCGAAACATAATTAGAAGAATTTTATCTTATAATGAAATGTTTTACAAATTATATGAATAAATGAAAGATTTTAACTTCATTAATTCAATACACATGGGTTGGAAGTCAGTAAAATTAGCTTCGAAAGGTTCCATATCTTAAACTAACATATTTAATTGAAGTATTTTCAAGAATTTCATAAAAAAACAATGAAGAAAACAAAATAATTAAATAAAAAGAAAAGCTACTGGAATGTAGAATTCAGAACTATAAAGCTTATATTCAGAAAGTGTACAAATTTTTAGGAATTTCACTCGGAATATTTTACAGTGAAAATTTTTAGGTTAACAAAATGGGCCCAAATTGAGATGACTAGTAGGGTCGAAAGCTGCTGTAATATAGCTTTCAGAACTATATTGCTTATATTCAAAATCGGTATAGGTTTTGAGTAATTTCTTTCAGAATATTTTATAGTGGAAAACTTTAGGTTAAAAAAATGGGCCCAAATTGAGATGATGCGGTTCCATGGACTAGTAAGGTCGAAAGCTACTGTAATATATATGCTTATATTCAAACTCAGTATAAGTTTCGAGTAATTACTTTAAGAATATTTTACAGTAAAAATCTTTCGGTTAAAAAAAAATGAATCTAAATCGACCCATAGTTCCATAGACTGGTGGGGTCAACGTACTACTTTTATATTATTTACAACTAAATGTTTTTGCCCGGTTTCGCCCTAGCCAGTGCTTAGAGTAAAGCGAGCATAGATTCCCATTTTTAATAAAAATCTATTTACAAAAAATTCACTACTCTATAAAGTGGTTGCTGCCTTTTGCTAGAACTAAAG
Source organism: Thelaira solivaga (assembly GCA_947397855.1). Taxonomy (NCBI): domain Eukaryota; kingdom Metazoa; phylum Arthropoda; class Insecta; order Diptera; family Tachinidae; genus Thelaira; species Thelaira solivaga. The sequence continues at coordinate 65,224,324 of OX377613.1, forward strand.
TGACAAAGGGAATATTTCAGAGCGTTATGTCAGTAGTGCGATTCAATAACTTTTATTACCAACTGTCGTATTGAAAAAAGTCTAACGATATTTTATCGAATTCGCTATTTAGTAACTTTCCGACAAAAATATTCGAAGTTTACGACGAAGCTAACAGTACATAAATAATCATCGCAAATAACGATTTCTATTGTAACGAATATTTTTGTCGAAAAGTTACTGAATACCAAATTCGATAAAATATCACTATCCTTATTTTTTCGATACGAATATTCGTAATAAAAAACAAAATCCAGTTTATTACTAAATTTTAACAAAATCTAGTCAAAATCTTGGTGTACTAAGTCATACAACTATGGTTTAATTACTAATATGCCAAAAAATACAACACTACACAAGAAAATTTGACATTTTGATGAAAAAAAAAAAAAAATTAAAATTAATTTAAACACATATTAAAAAAAATATTTTAAAATGGACGAAAATAAAGGGATAAGTGTTAATTATTATGTATATTAAATGAAATTTAATGCAACTCGCTTGCCAGCTTGTTTTTGTAACGAAAGTGAAATCCTAAATTATGTCAAAAATAAGCTAATGTAAACTATATAGATTTTGAAGGAGATTTCATATGAAATCTACTAGGTTTCGGTTCAATGTAAGTGCACTATTACTTGCTTTCATTGTAAAGATAGAAATATTACTGACCTTATGGGCTAAACTTTTATTGCAATTGAAATAAATAAAAAAATATATTTAAAAGTAGAGCATTAACCCCCCGTTTCCACATGCAAGTAATTGCTTGCAAGTTGAGTATACGTATTAACTACGAAAAAGCCGAAAAAATAGTCGAAAGTCTTGCAAATTGTATGAGTGTCTATACAGAACAGTGCAAGTTCATTTTTAAAATATCGGCAACGGCTTCACTTCTAATGAAAAAATGGCTGTGCCATTGATATAGAGCATAAAAATATATGAATGAAGTGTTGCCGCGTTGCAAACACCGTGAATACCAACTAAAAATTTTGTTGTTAGTATTTTTTAAGTCAAAATATGAAATTGATAATTAAATTTAACTTTTAAATGTGTTGGTGGGTCATTATGTTCTTTTTTTATTTATTAATTTTGTTAAATATGCTAAATATCAATTACTAACGTAACTTCTATTTTTTCACAGCCTAATACATTAATTTAAAACTCATATGCGGCAGCACTGTTTCTCATTTGTCAATTTACTTGCTGCAAGTGTCAAAAATTTACTTGCAAAAGAATTTGGTTGCCAGTTCAGCTGCAAGTTCGAAAAATATGAGTGTGTTAGTGAAAAAGTGAGAGTGTATTGAGTTTTTCGCACTTGCACTTGCATGTGGAAACAGGGGGTAATTCTAGTTAGATGTATATAACAGTTCATATACCTTTCACTGATGCAGCCAAACATTCTTTTTCAAAGTGATGGAATTATGAATTTCAATTAAGCATTTATTTCCGTATCTACTGGCGTACCCAACCGCGATAAGATTAAATATTTAATTGCAATTTTATTTTATCTTAAATAAAAGAATGACCGAAAATAATAGTTTCCAATAAACGCAATCTTTAATAAGTAATAATTTATTTGGTATTTTTAAATTATTTGTTTGTGTCATATTATATAAAAAAAATATGGCAGCATTGCAATAAAAAAAATCTAAAATTACACTAACACTCATATAGGAGACGGCCGTCAATAGGAAAATAAAATTAAATTAAAAAAATCTTCTCTTTATTTTTTTTTCTCAATTAAAAGCAAACTTATACCCTGTTCAGACATACACATTAATTGAGCAATTAAGCATTTTACACAATTATCGCCTTTATTGAGCTCAATTTACCATACAAATTTCCATTCAATAATTGCGCAATTAAAAATTGATTGCACGTTACTTGGGTGTCACACGATCAAGTTTTCATTCAAATTTTAAAATTTCTCTCATTTTTTTTACCAATACACTTTTAAAATTTGCTGAGAGTTTGCTTTCAATTGTTCGTTCAATTGAGTATATACAGAAGGCATGAAGTTCTGTGGAACATGAATATTCCTGCATATAGACGGAATGATTTAAAAATTAAGCCATATAACTCTATTGCCGCCGAAACAAAACTGTCGGTGGAAGAGGTTAAAAAAAAAACATCTTGTTGAAAAACTTGCTTTGAAATTGCATCACGTCACAGCTTTCAATTTTTGTGAATTTTGACAAGCAGTATGTGTAAATTTCTTGAAAGAGAATTGTAAAAAAACTTGATCGTGTGACTGCAGTGTTAAAGAAGTCAGCCCTTAAATATCAACTCAAAAGTGAGAAAAGTTGATATTTTCAGTATTAAAAAAAGAAAACGTAAATAAATTTAAAAATAAATGTCATAAAAAGGAAATGGCAGCCCAAGTTAACGCTAAATAAATTTTATAAAATTGTTATTGAAAATAATTTTTAAATAACTAATTTCTTTTAGCCTTGCCTTCAAAACATTTTTTTTTAAATTTGACTTTCTTTTCATTTAAAAAAAATTTCACAATATTTTCAGTTGTCAAATGCTTAATTGCGTAAACTTAATTGAATATGTGTGAACATCCAAATCAGTCACACAATTTAAAACTTAATTGACAATGAAGTTAATTTTATGTCTGAACAGGGTATTAAACAACATGTGTTTCCTATGTGAGTGTGTACTCGTATTTCAAGCCTGTTTGTTGCAAGTAATATTTCAAATAAACTCATAAAATTCACGTTACATTAAAAATTATTGTGTAGAATATCGTTTGTCTATGTTGAAAACAGAAACTTACGATTCTAATTGAAGGCCGTTGGCCCCCACAACACGTATATTTGAATATTCAAAATTGGATTGCATTAAAAAAAAAAAAAAAGCTAAATTTAAATTTTCGTCATGTTCCCAAAGTGAATTGATTATATGAATTCGCCTCGAATGTTCCCAAATACAAATAGATCCAAAAAAAAAAAAAAAAAATCCGAGGGCAAATTACAGCATTCGATATCGATCGCAATTTCAATACAATTTAAATTTCCATTTCAAATGATATCCTCCCGATTTGGAGAAATGTTTCCAACAGCCAGAACCTAAATCAAAAGCGTTGAGCATTACTTTGGCTGCAAGATGTTTAGGGCCTGTTCAGCTTAAAGAAAAAGAAAAAAATAATATAAGTAAATTTGTTTTTATTTTCAATACAATTATATGAACAGGGCTTTAGTTTTAGTAAATTTAAACTCACACAACCACACATTTTAAAAAGGTAATTTAATGCTCCATGCCAAGAGTGCCTCAATAAAAATGATTTTTTTTTTATTTTAAACTAAAAACACTTATTTTTTGAGAGAATCGTGATTTTTATATGGGATTGTAAAGAAGACATGTTCCGATTGTGTAAGAAATAAAATATCTGATCCTTCAATTCGTTCAATGGGTTATGGAGCAAAGGGAAGTCAATGCCAATTTTTCGAAAAAAATAAATAAAATTTTCCCATGAAGCGCATTTCCATATGAATGCCATCGTGACTAAGCAAAATTGTGGAATTTATCCTCCTAAACAGCTGGACAGATTTACGTGCTGTGTTTATAACACAAGCAATCTATTCGTCTGGAAATTTTATATGAAAAATACTCAAAATATTGAATTTTTTTTCATCGCTTGTGTTATAAAAACAGCACATTAATTGAATTTCTGTGCAGGCCCTTGGGTTACGCTTTGTAAGGTTTAGCCTCACAAATCCGAATAGCAGGTTGCACTGCAATCGGTATCTACTACCTGTTTTACCCGGATCGAATATACAAAAGTTTTATATTTTCATCAAAATCCAACTTAAATTTTTATGAAAATTAAATATATCCAAAAATCATATCTGAATTAAGTTTCATTATATTTTCAACTAATTTCTGATATACTCGTTTTTTTTCAGAGCGGTGACATAACAAATTTCTATATTTTGTTGCAGGATTAACCATCATAAACACTCTATCGAATAAAGTTTTATCTTTTCTAACTCATCTATAGAATAATTTCCTTGTTGGTTAATAATTTCAATTATAGCTCTGAGACCCGTAGTAAACCATTCAATATCAAATTTTACGGTTATTTCTTTTAAGTACTCTTTAAATGAATTTCCGATTTTGTTTTTAGTTTCAAACTCGTTAAAGCTAAATCGCTTAAAGTCTTTAAAATTATCATTCGAATCGAGCGAATGAAAATCTCTGTTAGTCAGATCTTCCAGAACAAGAAAATTTTCATTGCGCAAATAAGTATTGGGTCATCAAGTAAAAGAAATTAATATTTAATATTATTAATATTTTTCGACCTATTGTCGTTAAATAATTTAAAATAACTTTTTTTAAGCTCGATTCTCGAGCCAATTTTTATATTAAACTTTTACTATTAACAGAAAATTAGGTTTTCTTTCCAAATTTCGTGTTTACTGCTAAAAAAAAAGTAAAGGAGAGGAAAGACAGATGGCCTGTCTTTAACTATCCACTCATATAACTTTAAGCAAGTTTAATAAAAAAAATATGTTATTAGAAATTTGTAGTTGTGTATTTTTGTATATTTTCTGGCTAATTTCTTTTACACTTTTTTGTCCTTGTCTATAGCTAAAATTAAAAACAAAACTCTAATTGGTTTCCAAAATATTGCAGTAAAAAAAAATTCACACGGCAAGCATTTTGTGGCAAAATGTTAATAAAGTTCTTGTAGAGAACATTTTGCTTAAATAATTCTTTAATTAAAAATTACAAAATTTTTTTTAAATTCTGTTAGAATGAACTCATACACAGAACTTTCTTTGTTGAAAATTTCGACTTTCCCATTATCGCCACCGACAAGTGATAAATTTTAAAGTTGTGGAATTACTTGTTTTTTTTTTGCCTACAAATCAGTGGACAATCATTCCATATATGAAATTCCATGACATTCAAACATGATTTAATTTTATGCCTGCAATTAATTAGTAGGTGAAAATATTCACCTAAAAAACCTTTAGCTTGAGTAGTTTTCTCAATTGTAAACGATGTAATTTTAAGGTGAACGCTGTTTTTTTGTTCTTGATCTCTGTTAATTACATTTATTAAAGACATTTTGTATTTTGCGCATGTTTCTTTTGTTTTGTTTATTTATTTATTAATCGCACTTCTTCCCTTTTAATGCTTGAACACAAAATAAGTATTTAATATTTGCAGTTAGCATTAGAAACAACGCATTTTCGGTACAGTTATTTTTTTTAATAACAGCTCTTCATTTTACCGATATATATTTTCAAAATAATATAAACAATTAAAATTTGGCAGCGCCGAATTGTACACACCCTTTACATTATTAACAAAATTTTCATGTAAACGAACTATTTCGATTGTACTATTCACTTATTTGAACTGAACGAACTAGTCTGCATTTTAAATTCCTATAGTTCATTTGCTTGCTCTTCATTTTAAATGAGCGACCTATAAATGAGCGAACGAACTAACCATAAACGAAAACAAAGACGAAGGAACGAAAGTTGCCAATTTTTTTTTTTTTTACAAAAATGGTATTTAAAACAAATAAACTGAAAATGAGAAAAGTATTGTGTGTGTTAAAAAGTCAATTTTAAGCTATTTTTAAATTCAACCTAAAGTTTTTTTTAGCCATAGTGTGTGACTAAAGTACTTTTTTTTATTTAAATTATTAAAACAGAAATCGAAAACTAAATTAAAAATTTTTTTGAATTTTGTTTTGTTGTTTTGCTTTCTATTTTCGAAAAAAATTCCTTTCAACCCCTATTCGATATCATTTTATATAATAAAGAACGTTCAATGACAATCAAAAGTATAAGTGATAAAGATACAAAAGATCAAATGAACTAAATGAACGAACTATTCCAAGTTTATTTTTGAACTGAGAGCACAAATCTACCTGCCACACAATGCTTGAAAAAGAAAAACGCTTTATTGCAGCACTTTTACTGAGACAGCTGTTACAAATCATCATTTAAATTCATAAATTTGTCACTCTTTCCTGTTTTAATTGTTACGCATTTCAGTTAAAAATATTAATTTTAATTAAATTGTTCTCTACATTCTAAAATCTAAAAAAAAATGCAATAGAAATCTTATTGTTCTTGTTAATTTCTTGCGATTTGATGAATATTTATTTCATAACAAGCATTAATAAATTAATTTAGAGATTTTATTGCATGAGCAGATCAAAAAAATTAATTAAATAATGGAGACGCGGATCAATTAGTAATTTAAAAAAAAAACTCATAAAATGACGAAATAAAGCGAATTTGTATAAATAAAATTCGTTTCTGTTTGTTTGGTTTTCAATGGATTTGTCTGAAATTTGACACATATGTAATCTATATACTCTAGGAAAGGCCGGTATCGGAGAGCTGAAACCAGCCTGTGTGATGTATTCAAACCCTCAAAAAACTGTGCACAACATTTTATTAAATCTTGTTCGAGGCACGATTAAACACTTGTTGTTTTTTTAATGCTGTTCGACACAATTGAATTTAAAAAGCAAAATGCCATTATTCAAAAACACAAATATGCATAAAGTCATTAACATAGGGCTGCACAAGTATACTTGAAATGGCTTATAAGCACTTTTTATTATAAAATATTACACATGTTTGTAGTTTCAAGTATGCTTGCGCAGCCCTTTAGTTATTAAATCAACGATCGTATATGTTTGAGTAAACTACTGCCTGGTAAAATAGGGTTGTGTATTTTTGTTTGTGTGTATTTGTATTGAAATACGACTTTGTGTTATTGAATGTTTTAATCAAGGCATATGCATTTTAATGTCTGTGTTTGAATTTTGCTTGGAAAGCATTAAAAACAGCTTTTAATCGTGCCTCGAACATGATTTAATCAAATGTTGTGCGCAATTTTCGTTCAAATTGCTCGTATGTGAGGTTTGATTGATTAAACGTTAACATTTTTAATCATATACAATCAACTTCAAAATGCCATTTTTGCAGTTCTATTTTAAAGCAGCCACGCCCCCTTTTCAACAATTTTCACTTTCCACTGTTCATAAAGATGTGTGTCCGCACTTAGTTTAAGCCTGAAATTATGCTTTAAATTATTATATTTTCCACTTCATTTGGCGCCTCTGCTAATAATGCCAGCAAAAGCCTGATTTACTGTATAAAGTAGTGAATGGCTGTATATATTTAAGTGTAATAGCATTGCGAATACAGACTTCTTTATGAAAAAGAATTTTTTAAATTTTTTTTCTTTAATAAAATATTTTGGCTTAAAAAATTTGTATAAATTCTTGCAAAATTAAATGAAAATAAATCTATGATTCTTCCGGAAGTTACTTTGGATTATTTTGAATTTTTTTTTTTTTTTTTTAATTTCCATATACCCCAGTGCAGTTGCTCCGAGTGATTTTAGCAATTTCCCAATGGACCATTAAAGATAGTGGAATGGGACAGATAACATTTTAAAGGGGAGACTGTCTAGATTTGTAATCTACTTTGAATTATTTGTAAAAAAATTTTGAAATTCCCTCATACCCCAGTACTCTTGCTCTGAGGGGTTTTTATCGTGCCCCATTTTGATGAGGTACTATTTTCGATTTAGCAACAGGAAATTACTAAAACCAAAGTGGAATTTGTAAGTTCTACGCTTTCTGGAAGTGTTTTAACATTTACAAGAAATTTCTTAGTTTTTATTTTATGATGCTAAACGGAAGTTGCCAAAATCCTTCAGAGCATATGGGTATATAGAAATTAAAAAATTGAAATAATCCAAAGTAACTTCTGAGTATTTGGACAGTAGATTACCAATCTAGACGACCTCCGGTTTATTTATTTTTCTAAGATTGAGCTGCAAGTTTGCCCTTAGTTACTCAAAGTAAAAGAAAACATTGCAGATTGTGGCCCAGGTCCTTAAATATTGTGAGAGGGATTTAAAGTAAAACAAACAAAACATGACATGACGTAGTCTATTTACTTCCATCAATGTTATACTCGCAGTTTAAAATGCAGTGTGGATTTTTTTTTTTTTTTTGGAAAAAATTTTTTAAAAATAACCAACAATTAGTGTTGATTTTGGCATTTTACCAATTGGCTGTTTGTTTTAAAATTTAATGGTGACGCTGCTGCATTAAGAATTTAAATACGCGCATAAATGTTTATCAAAAAAAAATTTTTTTTTATTTATTAAATACCAACGGCAACACCAATAACAAGTACATTATATGTATGTTATAAAAGATTGTTTCAATTTTTAAATACCTAAAATACGTCAACAAATTTAATTTATTTTTTTTTTATGAAGATTAAAATCATTGAGCAACAATCACCTATTAATTCATTCATTTGCCAGCAAGTAAAGGAGCTGATAATGAAAATAAGACACACAGCAAAAGAAAGAGAATTTTAATGAGAAAAAACTTGTGATATTGATGCAATATATGGTTTTGCAAATCAGTTACTACTCTCTGGAAGAAGTTATTGGGCAATCGGCGCATCCATAGCAGCCGGGCACCGTAGTGGGGTGTGAGTGTCCGACTCTGCTGTCTTCGAAACTCAGACAGCCTATCTGCTTTATTAGGGATTGATCTAGTAAGCCTACTTCTTCACAATCTCGTGACCTTCTCTTGACAAGTGGTTGAAAACAAAATCATAACTGTTGGCTTCTTTTTAAGCCAAAACAAAAATAACTAAAATTTTATTTGAAAAATAAATAAAAAAATTTTTTGATTTGAAAGATCAATACCTGAGATAATTCTTATTGAGTGGTATTATTTATTAAGTGAGTGACGTTTTTTAGTATTTGTAAATATGTTTTCAGTATTAATGGTATATTTATCAAATACGTCTTACTTCACTAAATAATTCTATATATATTTTTAGCAGTAGCTTAGCGGAGGTCGTCTAGATTTGTAATCTACCGCCCAATTACCCAGAAGTTACTTTGGACTATTTTTAAAATTTGTTTGAAATTTCCATATACCCCAGTACTGTTCTCAAGGTTTCTATCAGTTTCCGTTTTGCATCATAAAATAAAAACTACCAAATTATTCGAAAATATTAAAACACTTCCAGAAAGTTTAGAGACTACAGATTGATTTTGGCAATTTTCATGTTCAAAATCGGGAATGGTACCTCGGTAAAGTGGGGAATGGTAAAAATCCCTCAAAGCAACAGCACTGGGTTATATGGAAATTTCCAAAAAAAAGTTTAAAATAGTTCTAAGAAACTTATGAGTATTTGCGCAATAGACTACAAATCTAGACAGTCTCTTCTTTAATATGATATCTGTCCCATCCCACAATCTTCTATAGTTTGTCCGGAAGTCACTAAAATCCCTCAGAGCAACAGCAAAAGTAACTTTTCAGTATTAGGGCTATAGATTACAAATCTGGACGACCTCCGCTTTAAAATGATATGTGTCCCATCCTGTAATCTTCTATGGTTTGTCCGGAAGTCACAAAAATCCCTCAGAGTATGCACAAAATGACAATTTTAAAAAAATTTATTTTTTTACTTTTATTTTTGTTTATATTTTTTATTTTTTTTTATATATTTTTTATTTTTTTTTTATATATTTTTTATTTTTTTTTTATATATAAAAGGTGATTTTATAAGAACTATCGGAAATTAAAAAAAAAAAACACATAAAATTCAGAAAAATGCATGAAATATTTATTTGGATCGATAGTTGGGTCGATATAATTTAATGTTTGAAGATTATTTCATGCAAATGTTTTCCGCGGCTGCGCCTCAAATGGTCCATCCGCTTAGTCCAATTTTGGCATACTCTTTCCAACATTTCGGCCGGTATCTCACGAATAATGTTGGCAATGTTGGCTTCCAGTGCGTCAATCGAAGCGGGCTTGTCCCTATATACATTAGCCTTAACATAGCCCCACAAAAAATAGTCTAGAGGCGTTAAATCGCACGATCTGGGCGGCCAATTGACTGGTCCCAAGCGTGAAATAAACTGTTCACCGAACTCGCCTCTCAATTGGTCCATTGTTTCGCGTGCTGTGTGGCATGTGGCACCGTCTTGTTGAAACCACATGTCATGCAAGTCAAGCTCTTCCATTTTGGGCAAAAAAAAGTTTGTTATCATCGCACGGTAGCGCTCACCATTTACAGTAACGTTGTGATTCGCATCATCTTTGAAGAAATACGGCCCAATGATGCCGCCAGCCCATAATCCGCACCAAACGGTTGTTTTTTGTGGATGCATTGGTAGCTCTTGCAATGCTTCTGGCTGCTCTTCACTCCAAATACGGCAGTTTTGCTTGTTCACGTATCCATTCAACCAGAAATGAGCCTCGTCGCTGAACACAATTCTTCGATAAAAAAGTGGATCTTCATCTAACTTTTCAAGAGCCCATTCACCAAAAATTTGGCGTTGTGGTAGGTCGTTTGGCTTCAATTCTTGCACCAGTTGTATCTTATAAGGCTTCACACCCAAATCCTTCCGCAAAATTTTCCACGTAGTGGAGTAACAGAGGCCCAATTGCTGCGAACGGCGCCGAATCGATAATTCACGGTCATCACCAACACTGGCCGATACGGCTGCGATATTTTCTTCAGTTCGCACTCTACGTAAGCGTGTTGGTGGTTTAATGTCCAACAATGTAAATTTGGTGCGAAATTTTGTTACAATAGCCCGAATAGAAGCCTCAGTAGGCCGATTAAACTGACCATAAAATGGAAGAAGCGCGCGATGAACTTTCTTAACAGAGCACGCATTTTGGTAATAAAATTCAATAATTTGCAAGCGTTGTTCGTTTGTAAGACGATTCATGATTAAATTATAGACCAAACTGAAGATGTTTGACAGTGACACAAGATACAAAACGTGCGTGAGCTGTCAAAACTAGTGTTGCCAAAAAGATAATAGCAAAAAAATCACTCTTTATTTTATTTTTGTATATGTAATAATTTCTATTCGGAATTTAAAAGTTTAACAAAACATTAATCTTTATTTGTGCTTAATTCCAGAAGGGGATAGCATATCTATATGGACCATTTCGTCAGACTCTACTCTGAAACCTCAGTACATTACTCCCAACGTTTCTTGCATACATTAGAACCTTTCTATGGCAAAAGCAGTTGACTAAATAAGAATTATTAATCAATAGTTCCAAAAGATTCAAATATTCAAACAAAAAACTCAGTAAGCATTTTTATTTTTTTTTTGTTTATATTTTTTTATATTTTTTTGTTTTTTTATATTTTTTTGTTTTTTTATGTTTTTTTGCTTTTTTATAAAAAAAATTTTTCGTTTTTTTTTTTTTATTATATTTTTTTGTTTATTATTTTTTTATTTGAAAAAATTCCATTAACGCTCAAGATAAAGCTACTTCTCGTCACATTTTTATGCGTTGATTTCACAATAATTATTTTAAAATTGAAGTGCTAATTAATTTCATAAATTTAATTTTAATTTTTATTGACTTTATGGTTTTAACAGTTCAATTGAGGCATTAGAAAGCATTTATTCACCTTTTTAAAGGTTGAATTGTGTTATTAATATTCATAAGAATGTAAGGGTGTATAGGTGTAAGCACAAATGTATTAAACGCCAAGTGATTGTACTTGAAAAAACATTTAATAAAATAAATTTTTCAAAAATTAATTTAAGAGCGAAAATGTCTCTCTGTCTGTGAGACATTTTATTCATTTGATTTATAGTCTCGTATGAAAAAGGATTCTAGGTTAGAAATCCCAAAAGTGACATACATTGGAACACCTTTAGTTATATGATCAAATCATCTTTAAAATTCAGCTAACCCATTTACCCTTAAGCTCAGTTTTTAATAACATGAAATATTTTGCTGAGCTTTCAAATATGAGTGTTTACACATATACTGTTCGTGAGCGTGAGTAATCACAATAACGTTAACAGTCTGTTACTATAAAAGCAAACGATACCTTCTCTGATACATTTGTATTGAAAACAACAACGGAAACAAAAAGCAAAATAGGTCTTAAAAATATTATCTGCAAAAGTGTGTGATTCTGTTCAGTCACGTAGGCGTCTCCTGTACATATAAAAAACCGCTTAAGACTTATTAAGCAGTTTTAGAGGACTTTATAAACGTTTTTCTTACAAAATTATTTCGATTCCTGCATCCCTGAATCTTAATAATAAAAGTTATTGAGGTAATTGTGACAGCAAGTCAATTTTGACTTAAGTCGACTTAAGCCATTTTTCCTTCTTAGCACAGATGTGTGAGTAATACTCGTATATACGAGTACGTAAATATTTGTAGTTTTTTTTTTATCTTTTTAATAATCTTTATTATACAAAAATTCAGTTGAAGTAGTGCAGTCGGTAAGCGCTTACCTCAATGTACCCATACCCCTGAGTGTACTTAGCACTCACTCATTGTGGAATCATATTCTAGTATTTGTGTAAGATATAAAGTAATAAATGTCTGCATATGTGTCTGGTTTTGTTTTAAATATTTACTTTTTTTTTTTTTTTTTTTTTTTTGATAAGAAATTTTAGTGAGCTTTAGTCTTTTTATAAGAATTATTTATTATTATAATAAATATTTGAAAATAAAAGACAAGCTCAATAATCATTAATTATATATATAAAATCAATAGTCTAAATAAATAATTACATAAATTTTTACTTATTTTAAATATCTTGCAACTTGCGTGCAAATTGACGGTATTCTTGTGTTTATTCAAGGACATTTTTTTGCGGTATTTGAATTGTTTTTAATGTATTTTTAAGCTGTTTACTTGATCGATAATGAGTGTAATGTGTCAAACACACACTCATAAAAAAAACATTTGAAACATTAATTTTGTTTGAAATTTGTGCAAATAAAACCGCAATAATTACTCGGATTTACTTCACCCTGATTGTAAATTCCACAGGCTTTGCATGTGATCCGTTAGTGTTTTGAGTAAAAATCTAATTTTTTTTTCTTTTTCAATGGAAAAATAGAGAAATTTGAGAATTTTTTCATTACGCTAAACTTATGTGTGATGCTCTGATTGCATTCCTTAGAACATTTGAAATTCTAGCTTTAAAAATACAAGTGCAAGTGGGCCTGTTTTGGTTTTACAATTAAAAGGCAAAACTACTTTTTATTTACAATCGTTTATCAATAAATATTTTTTTAGCGGTTTCCAATGTCAGTTTTATTGCGTCTTTATTTAGTAAATCAAACAACGTTAAATAAATAAATGAAATAAAATTACTTTTAATAAATTAAATTAAAAAAATAAAAAATAATTTGTTATACAATACCTGCAATAAGTTTCTATTTTGTTTTTGTTTTGCTATCAATTATGAGCATTTTCCTTCATCCACCCTACAGCACATTTGCGGCCGGCATAACACTCGTAGGGAGACATTAGATAATGATGGGGCGGGGTAAGCTCTAATTGTTTAATGATGTTAAATCAATTGGCAAGTCTAAAGACTTGCAAATAACAAACTAATAGTTTTATAACTACACCATTTCCCCTATAACGCAATTAATTACAAATTACGTTTTTAATTAATTAAGAAAAAAAAAATTTTTTTTTTAGAGGGGAGGGGGTTATGCCATATAAATCATAAAGTTGCTGTTGAAAATTTCCTGAAATAAATTTCTATAGAAAAAATTAATTACAAAAAAAAAAATTATTAAAAAAAACAAAACATAAAAATGCAGTAAATTTATATATAAATCTGTGCCTTAAGTCGACTTATGTAAAAGTTGACTTGTTGTCGCAATTAACTCAATAACTTTATTATTGTAATTCAGGGATGGTAAAGCGATATATTCCTTAATTAACGTGATGCCAACAAAACCAGTACCGTTTGCTAGACTCAAAATAATTTTGTAAGAAAAACTTTTAGTATTTCTAAAGTTGTAGTCCTCTAAAATGGTTTGTTTATACACATATTTCTGAATGAATGAATAGAAACACTCACTTCTACGACAAACAATTTGTGTAAGGCCTGTTACGTACTTTCTTTTTGTACGAGAGAAGCTATCGTTTGCCTTTACAGAAACAGGCAGTTAACGCTTGTTATTTTAAAGCTCAGCAAATCTTTAATGTTAATAAAACTGATCACACAAAAACTGGGGGCTAAATCTGTGGCTTTACACTGCCATTACCAGGCCCATGATTGCCTAGGTGCCAACAGTCTGATAAAGGAGAGTTCGCAAAGTTACAGTGCAGGCAAAGATCAATTAATTACAAAGATTAGTCTGTGTCTGTATAATAGGGGCCATAAGGTCAACTCTGACTGCTGCCCTTGAACTCTTGCTAAATCTTCCTCTAATTTATTTCCTTATTAAAAAGTTAGCTTTGCAATTTACGGCAAAAGCTCTTCTGTTCTCTTTGTACAGAAATTACTAAAACAAGTGTGAAATTTCTAACCCAAAGCGATCCCTGTGAAAGTAAATAACGGGTGTCTCAGTAAGAGTTCACTTTTTAATTTCACGTGGCAACTCTGAAATTTTGACAGCTGTCACATATGTTTATTAGGATTACTAAAAATGGAGCGATTTACGTAAGAACAATTCATTATAATTGTAATGGAACAAAGTGCAAGTGAATCCCCAATTTTTTTTTTTAAATTCTCTTCTTTGAATGGCTTAGTGATAATTGATTTTTTGTGGGCTCAACTGAACATGAAGTTTTCAGCAAGACACAGCTTGTAAAATAATAGATTTATTGCAGCATGAAATGCAAAAAATTACACTTTTAGTGGGACACGCTTTACAACTTTAGCATCACATTCTCAAGTATTGAAACACTTGAGAAATATGCATTCAGTCCCAATAGCTACCGCAGCTACACATAATGGGCCATAATCATAGTCACACTAAAGTCGGTATCTTTTTAAAAACGACTTTAAATTCATATAATTCTTATGAACACAAGTCAGCTCTTTATAAAAGCCTACTTTTTTGTGACTATGATTATGGCCAATTATGTTTAATTTGGGCCAGTTTTCATTATTTAGAACATCACCCAAGAAATTCTTAATGAATTGGTAACATGAGAATAGTGTCACAATAGATCTATTTTGGCCTCAGTAATCAGGTGACTAGTTCACGCCACCGATTCCAATTATAATTCTCAGGAAATAAACAAATTTTAAAAAATATATTTCAAGTTATTATTCAAACTTAAGGTTCTGAATAAAAAATCACTTAATTTTATATTCCAAATAGCTGTGTTTACCTGGTCTCACCCTGTTCTTTTATCGATGTATAGGAATTCTTAGACTAATCACATTGTATATATAAAAACTAAACAATGTGGTTCTGGATTAGCTGTTTTTAGCCGATCTCGCGTGGCAACCTTTGAACTGCCATGCATAATAGTGGGCGTGGCCGTTCCAAGACCATTCTTGGAATATAATGATTTTATGTACCAAATTTTAAGGATAATGCATTGGAAAATATAATTTTAATCGTTAAATAATTCACTAATGGACGTAAAAGTGGGCGTGGTGCTTTGTTATATAACCTAGGTTGCTCGCTGATAACGGAGTTTGCAGTGGTGAAGGAATTTAAAAAATATTTTTGATAGTTTTATAGCATTTTATAGATAACTCGATAGGTTAGGTTACACAGGGCGCCCAAATAAGAAAAACAGAAGCTGGGCTTACTTGTGATATATCTCGGTGATGCTTTGTATGTCTTTTACAGCTGAAATAATTTAATAAAATATTTTTTCAAAAATTCAAAATTTTTTACAAATAACTGTCAGATACATCAGTGACAAAGGAAAAGAAATATCTCTTTTACAGCTCTGCTGCTCTGCTGGAGATAACAATTTCGTTTATTATTCATTCATACATTTATAAAATTAATTTATGTATGAACACATACTGAAGTACGTACTAGGTACGCAGCTCATGTGCAAACTCCCTTTTGTTTTATCAATTTAGACCATCAAAACAAAATAAAAGAAATTTTTCACGAATTGAATGCATGTTGACTTTTATTATTATCAAAATTATTATAATGGAAAAATATAACGACAACAGCAGCAATATACTGGATTCCGGGATGTGTCACCATTAAAAAAAAATTAATAGAACAAAACAATTATGTTTCTAAGGGCTAGTTTTACAGGTTACCAATAGCTTAAGTCTCATAATCAGCCTTTGGAGAGACTTTTAATTACATTTGCAAGTCGGCCGGCTATTTCGAATACAAACGAAACCGAAAAAAATGGCCTACTATCTTGGCTTAGCATTCGAATATCTTTACCGTTCTAATTAGGAAAAATCGCTTAAGTCGACTTAATTAAAATTTGGCTTGTTGTTGTAACTGTGGCTCAGGTGTAATGGGGCGATTTATTTTCTTTAATTAACGTAATGCCAGAATCGAAATTATTTTATAAGAAAAACTTTTAGGGTTTTTTAAAAGTATAGTCCACTAAATAACTTAATAAGACATAAGCAGCTTTTCCATGGCGCCACAGATATATACTAAGTAATTTGATTGATGTTAATGAAGAAATCATGCGTCATTGTGCGAAAAGAAATTATATTCACTCTCACACCCGTTGCCAGAAAATTATAAGTTTGTGCTCATGTTCCTACAGTCGACTCTAGATAATTTGAAATACATAAAAGTAGTTAAAGAAAATAATAAAATCATCGATATTTCATATTGAGAAGAGTTTGAATTTTATTTTCTTATTTATTTAATAATAGAAATTGAGTCAGAAATCAAATTTTTTAATAAGTACTAGTTACTTCGAACATCGTGTCCCAAGGTCTAGTTCAGACTGGATATGTTGGTATACCATTCAGGGGGAATCCTTTTTTATGCTAAAAAGAACACATTCACAGTACCAGTCCAAATTATAGAAATGCCAAACCTCAAATTATATATCGTTGATATGGCATCTCTAAATAAATTAGTGCAAATAAACTAAATCAAAGATGATTTTTTTTTCTTTTCTAAATAAGCGTGGCAACATTAGCACCTTTTAAATAGTGCCCATCATCATTTAATAAGAAACTTTAAAAAGAAAAACAAAAATGGAGTTAAAAGCGCTAGCTTCATCAAAAATAGCTAGAACGTCATTACTTAACAATAATATGAGGGTTTTTATTTTTTTATTAATTTTTTTTTTTCGCCAAATAAGCGTTTAATTTTTCAACATGATCTGCTTTGAAATCAATAAATTTGGTCCAGCGTTTTTCCATTTTTTTTAATCCTTCCCAGTAATAAGTTTTCGCAAAATCCTTAAAATAGATGTGTGTTTCCTGCTTATTCTACCCAAATCTCTTAGCACCTTACTGTTTCTTCAGGTTTGGACAAAGAAAATAGTTGCAGAATTTTAAATCTGGAGAATATGCTGAATGAATTTATAGATTTTTGCTATAGCTACTCGTGCATTGCCTGCCTAAAATCTTTGAATAATATCGCAGGTGATCGTTCAACCCTTCCCTAGGTAATATATGTTAACGACACTGTGTGCATCCCAAAGAACTGTTCCCTGACAGACCCAGATAGACCTTCTTTGGTGCACGTGCACCCATTAAAACCGACTGTTTTGATTGTTGCTTGATCTATGGGGTACTGTGGTGCTTCCATGTTTCGTCTATGGTGCAGAAACTTAATCGTATTCTGACTAACTGTCGCCAAACACTCCTTTGAAGTGGTCACACGGTTGTGTGAGTGTAAGCTATCGATAGCTGATAGCGGATAAATGTCCAAATATTCAAGTAAAATGTGAGATTCCTACACACACAGCCTTTCACTCTCCAATCGTCTAATATTATTCCATGAATTCACGAGGTTGTCTGCTTTTAATGACTGCCAAACACAAACTAAATGACGCAGCTTGCTCAAAATTAGTTTAGTAGTTTATTAAAAGATGGTAGTTGAGGCCAGAAGTGTTGCATTTAACGGTACTACGAGCAAAATTCATAAAATCACGCAGTAATCAAACAGCCCTCAAAAAAAAAAACAAAAAAAAAAATGTTTTACAGCCAATTTCAGTGCCTGTCAAAAACGAATTTTCCAATTGCTCAACGATATATCGGTTTGTTGCATACATTTTGTATGTGGCTTGAGGATTTTTAACAGATAAAAAAACATTAGCGGCTATAAAAAATTGTAGAGCGTAGAGATGAAAACAATTCAAATTGTGAATCATTGAAATAATTAGAAAATATTACATGAATTTTCTTTAGGTTATCCAATATTTTTTTTTTAAGACGAATGAGAAGTAGTTCACTATGTTGAGAGGAAGAATATTTCCAGACTGGGGGCTGTGTTAACCGGTCACTGGCCCATCGGCACTCACGCCAAAAGGCTGGGATGCCCTTCAACTAAAACTGCGGCAGCTGCCGTGCACCTGAGAGAAAGGAGACAGTTTTTTACCTTTTCTACGAATACCCGGCTCTTCTGGCTTTTAGACATAAATTTCTCTATGCACATTTTATGGATGGACTAGCTGAGGAATTTTCTCAGATATCTCAATGCCAAACTCCGTTCTCTTGACGAGTTGGTAGTTCATAATAGTATCTTGAAGGCCAAGCATTATCGAGATATTCAAATTAACGAGTTTCCTATTATCAAGAGACCACTGTATTTACAGATACTCGCACAAGTATTTAAAATTCTTATCTAAAAAATTATACAATAATAATGAATTGTCTAGCTATAAAATATTCCATGCATTTTCTGGGAAACGGGGGAAGAGGAATTTGGCAGTGTAGATCTTTTCCTTCTATTCAGCTACGTCGTTAAATTCTTTTTATTTTTTGCAATTTGTTTAATTTGTTGATTTATTGCTGTCTTGTTTAAAACTGTAACTTTTTGTATTCAAATAAATTTAAAAAAATGCCGAGACCAGCTATTGCGGGATATTGTGAAATTGTTTAGATTGATAACTTTTCTTTTTAAGATTAGTTTCGCATTGATTTTATGAGAAACAACTAAATATAACAATTGATGACTTTAATTGGGAATAATTTTTATTTTTAAGAAGAATTTCAACAGTCGAAGAAACCTAAAGGCATGACTTGACTGTAATCAATTCACAAGCGCTTAATTAGCGCTTTTAAAAGCAGAGTTGTGTACGTATTTTCCATGTGTTTATGTACGCCTGTACTCATAACTCTTTGTAGTTAAATCAGCACAAAAATGGATAAAAATAAAATGCTATTTTTAAAGTTAAAGCAAACAAAATAAAAAAACAGTAATTGTACTCAGTTATAAACAGAGGAAGGCACAAGGCATATTAAATATTAGGTAACCGCAAGCATTCCAAAACAATTATATTTTTTACAAGAATAATAGAAAAAGAAGGTAACGCCTTCAGCAAGCTTTTTCTCTTAACAAAAGTTTAATCTTAATATTACGTCACTTCTGTATATAAAGAATAATAGAAAAGAAGAGAGAGCAAAAGATCTTTTCTATTGTTCTTGTTCTGTTATGGTGTCACACTAATCAACTGAATTTTGTAAACAGAGCTGACGACGTATCTTCTTTATCTATTATTCTTTCTTGTATTTTTTATTTCAAATATGAGAATTATAGGGCTGTATTATGGATTCTGCAAGGAAAGGAAAATATAACGGAAAGAAATATCAATGGATATTATTCATTCTTGCACAATTATCTTATTATTTTGAATGGTTTCATTTAACTGTGAATTAAAAAGTTGTCTATTGTGAATGCATTGTGTTAATTTTTCAGCTGTTGGTGATTAGAAAAAATTTGATTTTTTTTAACATCAAAATAAATTTTAAATAAACAAAAAGAAAAAATAAGTTTCAATAAATAAAATAAAAATATTTTCGAAAAATAAAATAAACTAAGCCAAAATAAATCATATTTTTGCAAAAAAAATTTTATTTTTTCTTACATTTTTGTTCTTTTCATTATCTCAACAATTTGTAATTTTTATTTAATGATGCAAAACGGCAATTGTCTAGATCCCTTTAGAACAAAAGTATGAAGAAATTTAAAAAAAAATTTAAAAGTACTTCAAAGTAATTTCTGAGTATTTGGGCAGTAGATTACAAATCTAGACAGCCTCCTCTTTAAAACGATATGTGACACATTAGGTCCCATGCCTTAAGATAGAAGGGTTTGGCCACAGTAGCCTTCATCCCTCAGAGACCACATATACGCTATTCTTGTACTAAGTGAAATTTTCAAAGTTTTCTAAAAAAAAATTCACAAATACAATTGGGAGAAACAGTATTCTCAGAATGATAGCCCTATACATTGTGGTTGTTTCCCATTAGGTCCCAATCCTAGAGATACAAAGGTTTGGCCAGAAACCCCTTTAAATTCACTTCATGTGTGAATAATATGTATGGAAATTTTTTTTATCGCATGCGATATTTAAAAAAAAGTATTTAACTAACTGTGAACTAGCTCTGATTAAACTTGCAAACACAAATAAAGATTTTTAAATTATTTTATTAACAATTTTTTACGAGTCTTGCATTCACAAGGAGAGAGTCTGAGACATTCAAAAAGGTTTAAAAAAAAAAAAAAATTAAGACTAAAAAAATTTTTTTTTGTTTTTTTTTTTTTAAGATAAAAAAAATTTTTTCTAAAAATTGCATTACAAATCTAAAATGAATAGGATTAAAACAGGCGACTGGAGCTTACTACCAAAGCTATTCAAGTTGACCATGAAACCTCAAGCACCACAAAAAAAATTTCATTTTATAGGCCAGTTATTTTTGAAAGTGGTTTAAGTTCACTTAAAAACTGAGTTATTAGTATTTTTGGTTAGATATATTTAGACACCATCTAACCATATTTTAAATCACACTTTTTTTATAAAATAAACAAAAGAATTTCGCTATAAAATGTTTTGAAAGAGGTATAAGTCCATTCTTTAAACCTAATTATAATTAAAACAACTTCCTTCCTTATCTCAATTTTGTTTAACTATTATGACTTCAATATAAACTGCGATTTAGCAGATATTAATTATTAATTAGCTGGTACTAGTGTATTAAAAGCAACATATTCGCACGGTAACTAATATGGAAGCAAAAGGCTCTATTTCAATAATGTTTCTGTTTTGAAAACAAATAAGACCAAAAAAAAAAAAACCACAGAAAAATCACTATCAGCCCTGTTCTGTAAAACAAATTTATAAAAAAAATTTCATATTTATTTGATGTTCGCTAAATCGATTATTCGTTTTAAAACCGAGTAAACAAAGTAACTCTAAAGTAAGTTGAATGAGTCCTTATTATAATGACTGACTAAAAACATGAAACAGAACATGCAATTTTAAGACTTTTTTTATTCAGTTTAGCAAAATTACTTACTTAAGACTTAAGATAAGCATAATTTATAAGGCAAAAATAAAAAATAAAAATAAATAAAATTCCTTGATCTTGATTTATTCTATTATTTACAAGAAAAATCACAAAATTATCAGCCATAAAGCAAAGTAATTAACCTAGTACTAACTAGCCTTGAGGATGACGACACAATAAATTTTATTCTTTTCTATTAAAAAAAAACACCATCTGTTCTCTTTGTAATTTAAAAATATTTTTTGATCAAATTTAGAAAAAGTCTATTTATCTATGTAAATATAGATTGCACATACCCTGCAAGCAATTTGCTTGCTTCTATAAACTAATTTATAAACTAACTACACTGCACTGCCAAACCTACTCAAGTCAAAGCAAAAAACTTGAGGTGAGAATAAAATATAAAATTAAACGCGATTATGCTATGACTTGAAGTAGTTACAGTGGTGATTATAAATAAATCACAATACGGCCCAGGTTGGTATAAAACTCATCATTCTACACTATAAATTTTTCATAACATTTTTTTAATAAAACTGACTTTTTACTAACTAGTAAATGGCTCACTTTAAGTTAGCTAAAAATTCATTCTGAGTCGAATACTACTGGCTGACTACTTATTAATATTATTATTATCAACAAGAGCTATAATCGCACCGCAGCCCAGTTCCTAACTACAATCCGAAACTCCTTACGAATCTCGCAATTGCTGCAGGATTAATTATGCCTAGATTTTCTGGGACCATTGTCGCGCTACCTAAACAGCTAATTTTGCGTCTTGCCACCGCAGAGAACATGTTCTGACGTTTCCTGTCCTTCTCGACAGAAACGATCTGTACCAAACCTATTCTATTCATATGATAATTCAGTCTACAGTGGCCTGTGAATAGCTCAATGTAGAATTTTATATCATTTCTGCTGAGGTTTAAAACAACCTCTGCTCTAATGCACTCGGGCTTAATGAGTGTCTTTGACTGCTGCATGCCCTCTAGCAGTCTTGTAGACTTTGTCCCTCCTCCTTTCACAGTAGGGCACTAGTAAAGTTGTTCTTTACCCCGCAGAAGGGCGACTGATTACTTACTGCTCAGCATACATGTATGGATAATAATTTTCATACAAAATTGATATACGCGTTACTAGCTTGCGTTTAAAAGTCACCTGTGTTGTCTGCGTGATTTACGCATTCACACATACATACCTAAAAAATGTATTAAATTAAACAAAAACAAAAATGTTAATTTTTAAATAAGCAAGGTTTATTATCGCATGATAAAGGTAAATATTCAGCAATATTATCTGTGTCATTCTCATTCTCGTAGACGACTTTGTGTTACACCTTATGTACCACATGACTACAACGAAAATTGTGTTAACTAATAAAGCGCATTATTTTTATACCTGTATGTTTTCAAAGAATGAAAGAACTTTCTTAAGAAAGAACGTTTTCAGCTCAATCAAACCAGAGTTGGAAAATAGACAAAGAAACGTTTGTATTTGCCCTGATTCATTTAACCGTAGGCAACCGAAAAAAAATGCATGAAAGTAACAACAAACCGAGACACATACACATATTTGCACAAACACGACTGATTAATTCCTTGTGTGTGCGCATACACGTTACCAACATGTAAGCTTTGCTTTCAATAACAGCACTGTGATGCGCACACACATTACATAAACAAACCCCTTTTGCAGTATGTTCTTGTTAGTAAACTAACAAAAATTAGTTTCTGCTGTTGTTTTCGTATGTAAATGTGCGAAAGTGAGTAAAATTAAATTCATCAAGTGAAATTTGCATGCAATATACAGCAGTGCTTCTTGATATTTTTACTTAAAGAAAATTTATTCCACTTAAAAATTAGTGAAAAATGTCGAAAGGAGAGCTCATTATCTTCAGTTTAAGGTATGTCCCGCACCCTCACCTTTTCTGGTGTGAACACTATACAAAATTTTCCTTCCACGATATTTTTACTTAAAGAAAATTTATTCCATCTAAAAATTAGTTAAAGATGCCAAACCTTCACCTTTTATGGTGTGAACGTTGCACAAAATTTCCCTTCCCATAAGCACTGCTGCATGTAGTACAATGCAAATTTGAAAAAACGTAAAGAGTTACGTTTTCAACTTCACTCACTTAATGTAAGAGTATAAAAAAAGAAGAAGACAGAGTAGCAAATCTAATCGTTTTATGCTTTAGGCAACTTTAATCGCTTTAATTTTTTCCTTTTATACGTGTAAAAACGATTTTAGAATTTTGAAAAACATTTATGAAACATTTCGTTTCTTTTCATACCCTGAATCAAACTAAAACCTCATTAGCTCAGCTACCTCTTCTTTGTGTTTATTTTTTCTTTTAAAGGTAAATCGTTAACATTCGATTTGTTCATGGGCACTTCTTATTACTGGAGATTAGAAATTTCCCTTAAACAGACTTATATTCTGTGTACAGGAAGCAAACAATTCAATCGTCTAAAAAAATTTTTAAGAAAAACACCTGATTTTAAAAATATTTTTGAGTATTTAGATTTGTATATTCTTACAAACATATCATTAATTTATTTCAATTGTGTCATAATTCAAAAATTGTAATTTTCCAGAAGGAACCATTTGGAGTTTGCCTATTTTGCTGACAATCTTATAGAAATCGGCGTTTGGTCTACTCTGGCTACGTTATTGTATTGAAATTTTTTTTATGAAATTAAAAAAAAAGAAAACACGTCTTGAGTTACAACACTATAGAAGTAAATTAGCAAATTTATACCTCCTCGTATTAAAACAAATAAGTATTTAATGAACTGAAATATCATTATCAAATAGCTCTGTAATTTTAATTGCGACGTAGTTTCAGCAGCTTATTGTCAGCAATAAATTGTTTAAGTTAATTTGATAATTTGAAATTTTACATCAAAACAAGAGTTTTGCATCAGATTACATGGTATACAAAGAAATAGAAATTTTTTCAAATTAACTAAATAATACGATAACATACGAGTACATACTTACATACATATGTATGGATGTGTAGTTACCCATATCTAGAAAATAAATTCAATTATAACAGTAATTATAATTATAGTTTTACATATTTATTTACTTTCTTTTTATGTACATCCATTTTACAATATTACTTTTCTGGAGAAATTTACATTAAATTGTTCTAACACTATTAGCATATATTTTTGCTTAGCAAAAATGTATCTATTATTTTTAAAATGAAAAATAGTTGCTGGTGACATGCATGCATCTATTTTTAGTTTATTTGTTTATTTTAAATATTTTTTTTAACTCTTTTCTGTATTTACATACATACTAAATTATTCTAAACACATTCAAATTACGGTTTTTTTTTGTTTTAACATACCGGTTCCTAAAGTTCTTCTTGAAAAGCGGAATGTTTTATTAAAAATAAAAACAAAATCTGCATACACACTTATTGGTATACTCTTCTTACACTTTTTTAAATCAATTCGAATTATTTATCGGGTTCAATGACTTTATACAACTCAGAGCAAGAGTTCTGGGATAAGAGGGAATGTCAACAATTTTTTAAAAATAATCCAAAATAATATCTGAGTATATGGGTGGTAGACTGCAAATCTAGACGACCTTCCCTTTAAAATGATATATGTCCCATCCCGTAATCTGCTATGGCTCGCCCGGAGCAACAGCACTGGGGTATATGAAAATTTTACAAATAATCCAAAGTAATTTCTGATACTAACATTAAAAATATATTTAGAAATATTTAATGACGCAAAGCGTATTTGATAAATATGCCATAAATACTGAAAAAATATTTACGAATACTAAAAAACGTAAGTTGTTACGTTAACTCGCTATATTTATCTTCACTCACTGAAGTTTTTTATGTTTTTGATATTTATGAAGAATGTGGGAAGTGAAAAATATTAACAACACATTTTTTTTTTTAATTAAGGGACAATAATGCAATAAATAAATTAAACACTTTCATGACAAAAAAAAAAATTACAATTAAATTAAGAACAAAAATTATTTACAAATTAAATTATTTGTGTGGTTGTGTATATGAAAGTAAAACGGCACACAAACCTGGTCGTTTGAAAATTGCAAATTTTACTTTCGATTTTGAAATTATTTATTTGCATACCAAAGATACTTACAAGCATCTGTCACACAGTTGTTGTTGTTGTCGTAGTTGTGTATCACAAAGTAAATAAGAGAAATCTTTGGTAAAAGAAAACTCTTAATGCAATTGAACGAGAATTTAAATAATTTCTAATTGAGACTTTCTAAAAATGATTTATTTGTTTTCTTTTAACAAAAAAGAATATTTTTTTCCAATTATTATACTTGAAGAATTATTATACTTGTATTAAAAGTGTTTGATGTATAATTTCAGCAAGTTATTACAAAATTCAAATGTCTAGCTACACGTCACATCACCATATACGAGTACATAGGTATTAATTATTCTCACAAAACTAAGCGTGTTTTTTTAAGATTCTTATTTATAAAATTTTTTCATTGTATATTAATTTATTGAATAAGACACTGGTTTGCTGGAGCAACGTTTTCGGAAAAATCCCTTTTTCCTCATCGGCAACATTTGTGTGAAAAACGTGGGGATACTGTATGTTTGTTAATATCAAGTATTTAATCAGAACAAATGTGAAAATGGAATACGAGAATTTTTCATAATCACAAATGCTGCCGATGAGCAAAAAGGGATTTGTTTCGAAAGCGTCACTCCAGCAAACCAGTGTCTGGGAATAATTTAAATTTTTCTTATTCAAAAAATTAATATAAAATGAAAAAATTGTATAAATAAGAATCTTAAACAGCAATACAAATTAATTTTTATATTAATAATTGTAAGAGTTTTAGCAATACAAAAACAAATAAAGAAAAAAGTGTTTTTTATTCAGGTGGTCACACTGATTGAGTGCTGTTTGATGTGAATAAAAATTAGAAAACAACAAAACAACACACTACACTCACTAAATTGCAGTAAAATGAGAAAAGTATTTTTTTGTGGTTCTACTTTTCTTTTTTTTTTCAGTTTTGTAAATATGAATGATTTTGCTTGACTTGTGTTGTGTTTTTTTTTACGTAGGAGCCGTTGGGGTATAATGAAAATTATTTAACGAGAGTTGGCTCATTCAACGGGAGTCACTCGTGGCAGTCGGTTATATTAACGGGTATAAAAACATAACGTTACCTTGCAAAATTAAAACAAAAAAATTGTATGTGTACGATTTGTATGTTTGAAAGTGTTTTACTTACTTTTTTTATTATTAATTTTTCTTGGCAATAAAATTTTAAATAGAAAAAAAAAATATGTATGCATAGACACATGCTGCTCGTCTACGTCTGACGTACATACCTAAAAAGTTAAAAAAAATCTTTTAAATAGAAATAAAAATTCTCTCATATTAGAAAAAACATTAAAAAAAATTTTATTTAATAAACGGAACTTAAAAAGAAAAAAATTAATTTGTCAACTCTTATTTTTTCTAACAGAACTGAAACAAAACTGTGTGTTAAAAATTCTTAGACAATTGCAAAATTTTAACAAAAAAAAAAATCAATTCAAGTTCAAAAACCTTTCAACATTTAGCGTTTAAACGAGCCAAAAAAAAAAAAACAAAAAAAATTAAAGAATTAAAAAAAACTAAAAAACAGAATAATTTTTCTCGTATTATTGCAAACCATATAATGGCCCCAATAATTGCTGACAATTCAATTGAATCAGGATGTGAATTTGTTGATAATTCCAATACGACCACTTCCGCTGCTGCTCAAATTAGTGAAAGTTTTTATAGTGAAGAAGAAGAATTGTCATCTGGTAATTTCTCGAATGAGGAAAGTGTTGTTGTTGAAGAAAAAAATAATAAAGAAGTGAATAAATTTAGCGGTGGTGTTGATGTTAAAAATGAATCTGAAGCCGATGGATTGTTTTTACCAAAGAAGCAAATGCCGTGGGAAGCTCCAGGCAAACAAGGACTCTATGATCCTCAAAATGAGCACGAAGCATGCGGTGTTGGTTTCATTGTATCCATCGATGGCAAGCGCTGTCACAAGGTAAGTAGTAGTTTACAAAAAGTGGTCTTATTTATAAAATTAAGACAAATTGTTGGAATTCTAATTTTCTTTCATACTTACTAACGAGTGTGTCAATTGCCTTGACTTTGCTTTATGTAAAGTTTATTTATTTTTAATTTTTAACAAGAAATAGACATACATACCTGCGTGAGTGGAGATAATAAATTACGGGTTTACATTGACACACACACGTATGTAAAAACTTTGTTTCTAAATAATCAAAATACCATTTTCTTGGGTCATGATTTGTGTTTTAAATTATGGCTAAATTAAAAGAAGTCTATGTTTGGCATGTGCCCAGAAGTGATAATTTTATTAGAATCTAAGAAAGCTTTAGAGAATATAAGAACGTAAGAATTTGTAAAATAATCCATTTGCTGTGAATCATTTCGCTTTAAAGAAATTTAAGGTAGCCTACATATCTTTCAAGCACTCTTATCAAGTAATTGGTCTTTCACTGAACGCTTCCTATTTTTAAATTTAAAGGAAACAAGGTATGTGTGTGTGATATCAATGATCATTTGTATTCGCTGGAAATTTTTACCGAATGTTCATGTATTAGGTAATCGCAAGCATTAGAATCATTAACGGAAACTAATTACCTAATCACTGCGACCAGAATAGACCTATTGTAGCCGTAAGAATACAAAAACAACAAATTTTTAATTTCATATATCAGAATTATTAAGAAAAGAGTGAACATAAAAAAGGTTTCCAACTGTGTATAACCCGAGATTCCCTACGAATCTCGTAATTGCTGTAGGATTAATCCTGCCTAGGTCTCCTGGGACCAATATCCCCCTGCTTAAACAGCTCATTTTGTATCTTGCCACTGCTGGGCACTTGCACAGAACATATTCTTACATTTCCCGTCCGTCCTTTTATATCACACCGATTTCACTCATGTGGTAGTTTAGTCTACAATGGCCCGTCAGCAGCTCAACGTAGAGTTTTATGCCATTTTTGCTGAGATTTAAAACAAACTCTGCTCTAATGCACTCAGGGTTAGTGAGCCTTTCAGCAGTCTTGTAGATATCGTTTCTCCTTCTTGTTTAGTAGGGCACGAGTAAAGTTGTTGTTTATCTGGATTTATGAAAGGGTTATCTGTGTCCTTTTTAGCCAGGCATTCCGCTATATCATTGCCCACATGACCTTCCTGTCCCCGTATTTCCAAGACGATAGCCTCATCAATTTTGGCTGTTTTCTCATTAGGATAGAAGGGTTTGGTCAGAATGTCTTCATCTCTCTATAAACCCCTTTAAATTCAATACATATGTGAAGAATATGTATTTTTTATCGCATGCGATATTTAAAAACAAAAAACGTATTTAACTATCTTCACACACATATTACATGCATATACCCCAGTGATGTTGCTTTTAGGGATTTTAGTGACTTCTGGACGAACCATAGAAGATTACGTGTGGACGATTTTTATCTGTGAAGCCAGTATCTCGTTGCCTAGATAGTTAACTCTGCGTCTTCCCCACTTGCCACTGAACAAATACACAGCACTCTAACATACTTTGAGAACAAATTTCAAATGCTGTGGTCCAAAAGTTGACTAGAACTTGTAAATTTGTCTATTCTTTAATATTAAGAGTTTCTTAAGCCAATTAAATAATTGTTGCAAGAAGCAATTTCGTTTATCTGCTGAAAAAAAATTAAATTAATCACCCATAAATTTCCAGATTCTTCGTGATGCCCAGACCTTGTCAGAACGGATGAATCATCGCGGTGCTTGCGCCTGTGACAATGATACTGGCGATGGCGCTGGTGTCATGGCTTCTATACCCCATGGATTATATGCCAACGCATTGTAAGTATAAAAATTGAAACGCTATTTTTTTATTATTTTTATTATTATTGATCAAACATAATGTGTTTTCACTACTGTTTACTGTTTACTGTATCCCCACACATTCAACCATTATTTACCATCAAAAATATTTCTCTTCAAACCACAACCATGCATGCAAACATATAAACGTAGTACGTATGTAAATATATTTTGTATTTTTACTATGATTACATTTATTAAAGTGAAAAAAAGT
Organism: Thelaira solivaga; assembly: GCA_947397855.1. Taxonomy (NCBI): domain Eukaryota; kingdom Metazoa; phylum Arthropoda; class Insecta; order Diptera; family Tachinidae; genus Thelaira; species Thelaira solivaga. Next base: position 65,253,738 of record OX377613.1, read on the forward strand.
GTTTTTGTTATATTTTTGTTTTTGTTGGCACTTTATCAAAATATTTTATGCATTTGTTGTTTAAAAATGCAAACTAAAAACATATTTTTAATAATACATTTGAAATTAAACAACAAAAACAAAAATATGACAAATGCCAAAAAAACTGCTGCGTAGCCCATTTTTCAGAATAAAAAAGGCAGTGTAAGGACTACTATGTAATGCAATAGTAATGGATTAGAGTTTATACACTTAAGTCTTGTTGAAAACGTGCCGTGACGCCCCTTGACGCTAAAATGTTTGTGTAGTTATAGAAAATTTAAGTGTGCCATATGTTTTTGACATAAAAACATCAGCAAAGGATATGGAAGAGTTGTTTATTGGTTTAAACTTTTTAAAATTATGTGAAATGAAAAAAAAAAAATTATAAAATAAAACTAAATTGTGTCAGCTGTTCACAAACGTCCCGTAAAAATATTGCAAAATTCTATTGCATACAAAAATTGCCGTGCCGTAACCTGATATTTGTTTTCGATAAGCACTTTCATTGCTTTTCATATAAAAAAAATGATCAGCTGATAAGGAAATATTACCCGGGGTCTATACCTGATGTATTTCTATCATGCTAAATGTCAAATTTATATCATGATAGAAAATCACCAGTTATAGACTCCATTTATTAGTATTATCGTAGTGTTATGATAGAAAAAGCGTGCTATGCGGTATGCTATTTCTATCTTAATATCAAATATCATTTTAGTTATAAATTTGATTTTGAAGTTTGTTTACTTTCAACTTTTTGTTTAAAATAGGACCAAATAATTATTTTACAGCTTATATGTGCGTATTAATAAATAAAATTTATCATGCTTATACAAGAAACTTATTTTTTAAGTTTTAAATGACAAAAAATTATAATAGAATTTATTTTATCATAATAAAGGGTGTTTTTTATAGACGTATAGAACTTTAAGTTGGCATTACTGTTTAAGATAGCGACCGATTTAACAGCTGTCAAGTGATTTATTCTCAGTTTGGTTTGTCAATTCATCATGAATAGATTCACGCCTGAACAACGCTTAAAAATGGGCACAAAACGAGATTGCCGTTGTTCCCGATTTTCAAAAGCGAATTTTGTTTAGCGATGAAGCGCACTTCTGGTTGAATGGCTACGTCAACAAACAAAACTGCCGCATTTGGAGTGAAGCTAATCCTCAAGTGTATGTCGAAACACCGTTACATCCACTGTTTGGTGCGCTTTATGGGCTGGTGGAATCATTGGTCCGTACTTCTTTAAAAACGAAGATGGCGAGAACGTTACAGTCAATGGTGATCGGTATAGAGCCATGATTACTAACTTTTTCATTCCTGAATTGAACAAGCATGATGTCCAGGAGCTGTGGTTCCAACAAGACGGCGCAACATGCACACAGCTCGTGCCACAATCGATTTATTGAAAGACACGTTTGGTGACCGCCTAATTTCACGTTTTGGACCTGTGAATTGACCTCCAAGATCTTGTGATTTAACACTGCTAGACTACTTTCTGTGGGGCTATGTAAAGTCATTGGTCTATGCGGATAAGCCACAAGCGCTTGACCATTTGGAAGACAACATTCACCGATATACGGGCACAAATGTTGGAAAAAGTCATCGAAAATTGGACGTCCAGATTGGAAGATTATCTTTCGGATAAATAAAATTCATGTCAATCGAATAATCTATCGTTGTTTTATTGCAATTTAAAGTTTTATACGTCTATAAAAAACACCCTTTATAATTCCATCAACGTCTTCCCCTATGTACTGCTATTAATATGAAATTGACATTTGCTCTGCCGGCGTTGTCTAAGTATATTTAGTCTAAAAATAATGGCGAGCAGAGAATGTAAACAAACTTTGACAGATATCAAAGAAAACACGAGAAGTTCCTCTATTACTTACTCATTGAAACAAAAATAGGCTTCATCGGAGAACAAAATTTTGAACGATAAGTTTTGATGAGTAATTTTAACAATTTGCAAGTGATGCCCTGGTGTAAGTCTATCCATAGGTAGCGTACTAATCTCTCAATCTGGGGGTCGCAGGCTCGATCCCTGCCTAGACCTTGGGTGTTTTCTGCAGACAAGCCAAGAAGCTTCGCGGATTTTTGTTGCTTAAAAAAACGGTGCTGCCAACTCAACAAAAAAAAAAAAAAAAAACACTCCCAAAGCTGTATATATTTGGTTTGCAAAAGAAGCAAAAACAGATGTAGACAAATAAGTACGAACGTAAATACTTACGACATATGATGTTTATTTTAGCGCATTGGAGTGCATTTACTACTTGTACTCTTAATGATATACACAATTTATTTTGTTTCTGTGAGCATGTGCATTTAAATTTGTTTTTTTTTTTTTTAATTTTAAAATATATTTTTATATTCAAGCAATTTCTCTTCATTCAAGTTGTATTTCAGGTACGAATTATAAGTATTTAGGCTTGTTGATTTTATTGTATGTATGTATGTGTGTAAGACTACGACCTTGAATATAATTATTAAATATTGAATTGTGCTAATTAAGTTTATTACTTGCAACTACAACTATTCACTTAAAATGTGATCTAGTTCTTGAAAAGCTAATAAATTCAATATGTATTTACATACGTGCTCGTAAATATTCTAAATTAATAGCGAATATTGGTAAATTATTTCTTTATTTATTTTTTGTATGATAAATTTGCTTAATGCGAAATTTTAGAGATTCACTGTGAACTTAATTTGCACTTTCATACGAAAATTAACTAAAACCAGTTTTTAATAAATAAATAAATAAATTAAAAAAGTGAAGAAATAAATGTAATTGTGAAAGTTCACAGAATTCCAAATTCCTGCTGTGCGGTTGGCAGGCACTGGAGGATCAGCGTCAGTTTTACTTGGGAGAGTGCTGCCTACAGGGCCTCACTGTGCTGTCGACGGCAAAGGTGGGCATGCTATTTAGCTTTATTAAAAGAAGAAGGTATATTTTAGTCGCAATCACCAGGTGACTTGTTCCCGCTCCTTCATTTTCTTCTACTTCTCTTACTATTGTCCTATTTCTTTGACATCTTTCTATTGCTATCCTTCTGCACTTTTCCTCTGAATGCCTTATCCCCCCCTCGCATTATTGATTTTTATTGAACAATTTGTATTCACAAAGATCATGCGCTTTGTTTAAGAGCGCATTAATAAGACTTAAATTTTAATATAAATTTGTTTGTCAAGTGAATCAAAATAATTATAATTAATGGAGTTAATTTGTTGTTGATGCTGTTGTTGTTGTTCTGATAGTATTTGTAGTTAATAATTCATTATGCATGATGATTTACTGAATAAATAATTTCAAATAAAAACTCAGCTGCCAACATGCAATCACAATTAAATTTTACTAATGAAAAGCAAAACAATAATCACTGAAAATTTCATTTAAATTTAATGGTAATTTGATTCCAGAGATAATAAATTAATTACTTTTTTTATGTTAAACTCAGTTTTCATAAAGAAAGTTTGTTTTTATTTAAGGAAAGGAAGTTTTTCTACTTTTTTCTTCCCCTCCCCGCTCTCTCACTTTCATGTTCTCACAAAATCAACTTTTGCCTAAGCAAACTAGATAATTAGAAGTTTTACTGGACAGGAAACTGATTCTGGCATTCATATGCAAGCGAATTTTGCTTCATTTCTAGTATTAACGTCATGTATTCAAACAGTGAAACAAGCCAGGCTATAATTTTTAAGGGCTTTAGGTATTTGAAAAAGGAATTTTCGCCGATTTGTGAAAGTTTAAGCCAGTCAACAACATCTTTTATTAAACCGTGGTAATTACAAAAAAATTATCACACAGCTTTGTTACAACAAATTTAGTTTATGACATCAGTGCTGTCAACATTACGTCGGCTTGTTTCGGCTGATTGAAATAACCTTAGAGGAATTCACTCATCAGCTGTTGCTTCTTAGTTGTCAGAATTTATATCACATACGACACTCCATCCGACTGCGAGATAGATGTAGCGTTTTTAGCCGGAGATACTGGCCCCTAGGGAGGCATGAAAGTCTCTGTACGCTATGGGGCTCAGAGAAACTATAGGCAGCTTCGTAGATAGCCAAGTGGCTCTCCTGGCACTTCAAGCGAATGTTACTTTCTGTGCTCTAGTTGCAAAATGCAGGGCTATGTTATCCAATCTGTGACGTCGGGCTGACGTTTCTTTAGTATGGATTCCTATACACAGTGGCTTCATTAGCTGTATGGCTTAGTAGCATCATACTAAAGAAAGTCGAATGCCAGCTGGCAGGGCCTCGAGACGTGTACGTTTACGCGTCAATTATTGCCTCGTTATAACGGTAAACGCTGTGCTCAGCTAATAATCAGTAATAGGAGATATATTTTGAGACTGGTGGCTGTGATAACTGGTCACTAAGCAATCAGCACTTACGCGAGCAAGCTACAGTTGTCCTTTAGAAATAACTGCCGCAGTTCCCAGGCAACTGAATGTAAGGAGACAACTTTTCATCATCTCTGGGACTGCCCTGCTCTTTTCGTTTCAAGACACAAATTTCTCGGTGCACATCTTATGAACAAAGTACCTGAGATAAGGTTGGGAGATCTTCTCAGATAACTCACTGCCACAGGGTGGGTCTAGGTCACTTTATTACTCCTTTGTCTTGACGAGTAGGTGGTTCAAAATGGAATTTTGCAATTCTAATTGAAGGCCGTTAGGCCCCAACGCAAACCAACCAACCAACCAAGCAGGTAGGTTGTAGACAAGTTTAATAAAAAAAGAAGACTACGACTTCAGCAAATTATCGCTGTGTTTACAAGCCACATCTAAACCACGAACAATAGCTAGAATTTTTGCTCTCAATTTAATACCGTATACATACATACTAAAGGGCTGCACAAGCCTATTTGAAATACACGATATACTACTGGATACTAAAACAAATCACAGTTTCTAGTGTCCTTTTTACAGTAGACCAAAAAGTTCTGTGCAAAAATGACGCAACAGTTCTTGAATTTAAAATTTTTTTTTTTTACAGTTCTAATAATACGTGTGAATACAGCAAATTTCCATAAAGTTCTGCTGTCGTGTTGCTTGTTCTACTGTGTTAGTGTTATGTTTAGTTTTGTGCTAGTGTATTTGTGTTCTGATTGTTCTATGTTTTAGGGTGTTCTAATTTTTACTGTAGTGCAAAACATTTTGTCACTGAAGTATTTGTTTTGATATGCGATAGAACAGTGCTTGACAGTATTTGAAATCAGGGATGATACTTGAAAACTGTGTATACTTGTGCAGCCCTTTAATACATACACACGTTTATACATAAGTCTAGATGTGACGTGTATCCTAGACAACTGAATTTTGTATACAGAAAAATGTTTGTGACAGACCTACCTTTGTAATTGTAAATGTACTCGTATGTACTTTCAAAGGCCTGTAAAATGGCACTTTTAACAGATTGCGCCCATGAATAGAAAACTAAAGTTCAAATCGATAGCCAAAATTACGTAAATTCAATTCGAAATTGATAAGAATTTTTACTCCGAGAAATATAAATTTTTAATGAATACAACTTAAACTGGCATTACTTCCTTATTTTATGCCAACAACTACCCATACAAGAAATACACTTAGTTAAGTGCATTCATTGATTAAAAAGAAATCAAGATCAGTTCAATACGAGCACTTTACTTTTGCCATTAATTTTTGTTTTTTTGTTTTATGAAGTAACAAGTTCAAGGAACCATCCACTATAAAAACGTGAATGAATATGCTTGATATTTAATTCAATTGTGAAAAGATAAGGAATGCATTTCGCATACTCACAGTTAAAATCATGCGAGTATATTAAGCACAAACACAATATTAAATTTATAAATTAAATAAAAAAATTGATAAGAATTAATACACGTACATATAAACACTCATACTAATAAATAAATCGTATTTGCTGAAGGTAGAGGATGAATAGATGGCTGGCTAGCTGGCTGGTGGTCTAATGTGTGAGTGAATATGAGGATGAGTTTTGAATTAATTGAATTGCATTCTCTATTTATTTAAATTCCAAAGCGCAATATGAAAAAAATAAATACAACCATTGACCAATTGAAATACGAGGTATGTTTGTATGTATCAGGTTTTAAAAATAAATTTCATCACTTACATTTCATCATCTCAAGCAGAGCATTATTTGACCCAGTCTTAATGCTAACTAATTTAATTGCGTTATCACAATTATTTATGATTGTATGTACGTCACATCTGGTACGACCAAGCCCATTCACACTGAACTGTGTGATATTTAATTTAATGTAACAGAAAAGAGGCAAAGTCTATTACGGTTAGTCAATCTATAGTCAGGCATCTCACATCAGGCGAGTATAACTTATTAATTTACATCATTTCCTACAGCAGTTGGCTGTAAGCTGGCACACAAAATTTATACATTTTAGGACAAAGCAACCACACAAACGTATAAAGTCACAAGAGCTCTATTTTATACTTTTCCAGACTACCTAACTGGGCCTAACTTTTGTTGTGGTTTTCTTGTAGAAATTCTGTGATTACGAGTGTTGTTGTCATAGTCGAATTGACGACAAGCCCATATAAAATATATGACTGGCGTTGCCACATATCACTGTTTTCGTCGACACTCGTAATCAAGTCTAGTATTTCTGTGCTAATATAAAAAAATCACTTAAGTCGATTTAAGTAAAATTTGACTCGCTCAAAATTTACCATTAAAAAAATTTAAATATGTGTCACTTTAAAATTATAAAAGTACTAGAGAACACAAAACAAATGACTTTTCGTGACTGCAATCAACTTTGCGTACTCTTTCCCACCAAGGGAGCCTTAAAATATCTGATACAAAGGTAAAGTCAATCCTGCTTTACTACTGCAATATCCAGAAAATGCGTTTCTTCTGGCCAAATTTAATCAGCAATAGCAGCTCATGGAGGGAAATGAAACAACTGCCAGTTACCATTGAAATAAAAAGTGGAAAGTAAAACGCCATCAACTGAAATCCACAAGCTAACTATAGAAGGGGAAGAGCTGCGCCACATCGACATTGAAACTGCAGCCATAAACAAAATCGCTTTGGACGGTGGTTATTGAGGCCCTATTTTCCTTATAGGAACGAATAATAAACTTCAATCAAGTCGTTTTGGTCTGCAGAAAAGGAACTTTGATACCCACTTTTTTTAGAGGCCAAATTGCGGCACTCGATAGCAGTAAAAATTTCTGTACAGTTTAAATGGAAATGTCGTAATTTGGCCTTTTAGCATAACTCTTAAATTGAATGAGTTCCTTAAAAATATGACGAGTAACAGATAATTCGAATCAACCAAGAATGTTGTTTTAAATCATCTCTGGTGTAACACAAGCGTTTTTTGTACATTGAAATGTAAAGTCTATTTATTTTGTTCGTACAATTTTTTTTTTTAAATGAGTAGTTGAAAGTGTCTCTCACAAAAAGAGAGCTGAAACTGCGTACCAAAAAATATTATACGAACAAAAATTTAAATACACTTAAATTTTGGTTAGCAAGATAGAGAGAGAGCGAGTTGTGTTGGTCAGTCAGGCCTCAGTAATCAATATCAAGCAAGAAAAAAATCCTGAGGCATTCCATTTTGATCAAAATTTCCATGTATGATTACATATACGATATTGTTGATCGTTATCGGGCCTTATTACAAATGTCGTTGTTGTAGTCGAATTTGCCACAAGCTAATAAATAAAGTATGTGACAACACTTTTATTGACGATAACGACATGCATACTCAGGCCAATTACGTTGGGAAATGGTTTAATTGCATTTCAAGCGGTGTGGCGTTACAAAATTAACAGCAACGCCCAACAAATTTTTAAATTGAATTTAAAATTCATACAATTTAAAGCAAAAAAATAAATAAACAAAGTAAATAGTCTGTAATAAAAAATTGTTTCTTTATTAAATAATTTTTATTCATGAGCACATTCACACATTCGCACAGTGTGTTTCTCATACACGTGATCAAGATAATGAAAAAATATTTAATTTCTTTGATTACAGATCTGCTCTGGGCATATGTTTGCCAGAACTGGGCTATTATGCTACTGGTATTTTTTATTTGGATCATCAAACTCACAAAGAAGCTGAAGAGGAGTTTAATGCTTTAGCAAACACTTTGGGAGTGGAGGTGTTGACTTGGCGTGATGTGCCAACGAATGCCAATGCAATTGGTGGGGTGGCCCGTAAATCGGAACCATTTTCACGTCAAGTATTTGTTGCCCGTCCAGCTGGTATGGACAAAGAAACATTTATGCATAAGGTGTTCGTGTTGAGAAAGCGTGCCACCCATGAATTGAGTAAAGAAGGTCGTCGTTTTTACATTTGTTCTTTATCCACTAGAACCATTGTGTACAAGGGTCTCTTTACGTCTGATCAACTCTGGGATTATTATACTGATCTCAAAGATCCTCAATTTGAAACCTACTTGGCTTTGGTGCACACCCGTTTCTCTACCAACACTTTTCCATCATGGGAGAGGGCCCATCCTCTACGTGTTTTGGCTCACAACGGTGAAATTAATACTATGCGCGGTAATGTTAATCTAATGAAAGCTCGTGAAGGTGTCATGAAAAGTGAATTGTTTGGGGAAGATCTTAAAAAACTGTATCCGGTGGTTGAGCCCAACCTTTCTGATTCCGGTTCTTTTGATTGTGTATTGGAATTTCTAACAGAAGCAAGTGAACGTACATTACCCGAATCGGTTATGACCATGGTGCCAGAGGCCTGGCAAAATGACAAGACCATGCCTCAAGAGAAACGTAACTTTTATCAATGGGCCTCTTGTGTTATGGAGCCTTGGGATGGGCCTGCCTTAATTTCATTTACTGATGGCCGTTATATTGGTGCCGTTTTAGATCGCAACGGTTTGCGTCCATCACGCTTCTATATAACCAAAGATAATATTTTAATAATGGCTTCCGAAGTTGGTGTTTATGATGTAGATCCCTCGCAGGTTGTGTTAAAGAGTCGCCTGAAACCAGGCCGTATGTTATTGGTTGATACTCAAGAGAAGAAATTCATACAAGATATTGAATTGAAAGCTCATATTGCTAAATCTCGTCCACATTCTGAGTGGTTACAACAAAAGGTAAGTTGAAGTGTTCAAGAACTTTCACAGACACACGCACACACACATACATAACTTATATAACTCACATGGATTACGTTGAAAAACCAACAGATGTAACATGATTTTGTTTAACACAGTTTTATTTTAAGTATTTCAAAAATTATTTTATCCATTTTGTAGAGATCAAATAATTAATAAAATCTTTACTGTAAGAACACAAAAATAACAACATAACAAATAGTCCGTACATTTTGTTATTCCCTCCTGTCAAAAGTTATTTCCTGTGGTTGAAATCACAAAGTGTGTTCGAACAACACTCAAAATTTTTCGTTGTTTAACTTTTGACAAGAGATCACTCAATCACGCAAAAAAAAACACTCAGCTGGGGTCTCAGTGTCACCATCTTTCAACAATTTGCCATTTAAAAAATATCCCTACTCCGAAAGAGAAACTATTTGTTTGTCTTATTGTCTTGTTTAGTGAATACTAACAAAATAATTAATCGTTTTTGTTCAGTACACCGAACGAATTTATAAAAAAAAATTTAATTAAATTTTTTTTTAATATTAAACGAATATTTTTTTTTTGTTTTATTTTGATTTCACCTAAAATAAAAAAAAAATTTTGAAAAAATCTACAAATGAACAAGAGAGTCGTTATGAGGTGGTAAATTCCGAATAAAATATTCGATTCGGAATTCTTTCAGCCTTCAAGCTACCTGTCTGCTTTTTTTTACATCTTTATAAAAGATACGGAAAGAAAACAAAAGGAAATTGTAGAGTACGAGCAAGTTTGTACCCCTTTCCATTCTTCTTTCCTCTCTCTCTGCTACAAAATCAAGAATTGCCCAACTAAACTTGCCGTGTGTGGTCCTGGTTTTACTGAGACAAAAATTGTTATGGAAAACAATTGATTTTAAAAATGTTTCCGTTAGTTTTTCATAAAAAATTTTTAAGCGATTAGATTGTTCATTTCCCATGTGTTTTAATAAAGAAATTTAAGGATTTAGGTTACTGAATTGTAGGTCACAAAATCTGCTGTTAAATTATTTGTAAAAGAATGAGAATCCACCTGGGAATCCTCACTACAGCCGTCGTTAATTGTCAATCCTCGTATATTTAATATTTTCTTAGTGAAACACAAACACCATAAAATTCGTGACGCACAAATAAAAATTCTATAAAAAAAAAAACACTCAAAATACACTCGTAACTAAAATAAATTTATTAATAAAATTGTGTATCCTTTCTTAATGCTTCCTTTAACAATTCAAATTTCAAAATTTTGGACTTAAATTAACAAAAAACAAAACAAAACCCAGATGGTGAGTGCGAATATTAAAAGAATACATTTTTTTCATCTTGTTCTTTTGGAATGAAGTGAACAAATTCTGGTCGTTTTTACTTTTATTTTAGCATCTTTAAGCTTTTTATGTTGTTTGTGCTAAATTAATTTATTTTTTCCTTTATTTGTTTTGTGTTGTTGTCAGAATTAGAGAAACACGTATTGAAATTTGTTTGCTAGCGCTTCATTGATTGATTATATTTTTAAAATTCAAAATCTAGATAACTATGGAAGAGATTCGTAATGCCAATGCCTTTAATACGGATGCCCATGATTTGATTGCATCTAAAGCAGATCCAGCTACAGATGGCATATTAGATCCTCGTCTCTCTTTGTATAGTTATACCAACGAAACGGTCAATATGCTGCTGGTGCCAATGTTCAATAACAGGTAACTTAACAACAAGTTAATTGAATTTTGAAATGAATTAATTTTGAAATGAAATTGAAGGAAAGAAGCTCTTGGTTCGATGGGTAATGATGCACCTTTGGCTTGTCTTTCTACATTCCAACCTATTGTTTATGATTATTTTAAACAGTTGTTTGCCCAAGTTACCAATCCCCCTATTGATCCATTCCGCGAGAAGGTTGTCATGTCAATGCAATGCCCCATTGGGCCGGAAGGCAATTTGTTGCAACCTTCTGCTGAGCAAGTTCATCGCATTTGGTTGCCTAATCCTATTTTGAGCATTCCAGATATAAATCTTTTGAAAAGAAATTCTCATCGTGGTTGGAGAACCAAAGTTTTGGATATGACATTCCAATTTCAAGATGGCGTACAAGGTTACGTTGATTGTATTGATCGCATTTGTCGTGAAGGTTATGCGGCTGCTTCCACTGGCTATCAGTTGTTGGTTTTATCTGATCGCAGCGCTGGACTAAATGGTAAAGCTCCGGTTTCGGCTCTTCTGGCGTTGGGTGCTTTACATCATCATCTCATTGAAACCTATCAACGCATGAAGGTTGGCCTAATTATTGAGACTGCTGAAGCTCGCGAAGTTCATCATATTTGCGTGCTATTGGGTTATGGTGCTGATGCCATTTGTCCCTACTTGGCATTTGAATTGGCCCAAGCCTTGCGTAATGATGGTGTCATTAGCCCCGATGTCAGCGACAAGCAAATCTATGCTGCCTACGCTCAGGCTATTGATACCGGCATTGCTAAAGTCATGGCCAAAATGGGCATTAGTACATTGCAATCGTATAAAAGTGCTCAAATATTTGAAGCCGTGGGCTTAGGTAGTGACATTGTCCACAAGTGTTTCCGCGGTACCGCTTCACGTATTGGTGGTGTAACTATGGAGATTATGGCTCGCGAGAGTCTGGAACGTTACCAAATGACTTATTGCAAAGTATCTCCCGACACACGTATACTACGCAATCCGGGTCAATACCACTGGCGACATGGTGGTGAAGCTCATATTAATGAACCATCTTCGATTGCCAGCTTGCAAGAGGCAGCTGTTGCCAATAACATGAATGCATTTGAAGCCTTTAAGGCTTCCACTTTAGCAAGTGTTAAGAAATGTACTTTAAGAGGTCAATTGGAATTTGTTACTGATCGTGAAAAAATTGATATTTCCGAAGTGGAACCAGCAAGTGAAATAGTAAAAAGGTGAGGAAATTTAAGAAAAAGAAAACAACGTTTTTCATTTTTCAAAAAAAAAAAAAAATTTAATTTCTATAGATTTGCCACAGGAGCCATGAGTTTCGGCAGTATTTCCTTAGAAGCTCATCAAACGTTGGCCATTACCATGAATCGTATAGGAGGCAAAAGTAATACTGGAGAGGGAGGTGAAGACTCGGATCGTTATTTGAGTAAGTTTCATTTGTTTTTATTTATTGTTTTCATTCAAGACTAATTTCTGCATTTGTAAAGATCAAGATCCCGAAAATAGTCGCCGTTCTGCTATTAAACAAGTGGCCTCAGGTCGATTTGGTGTTACTGCCTCCTACTTGGCTAATGCCGATGATTTGCAAATTAAAATGGCTCAAGGCGCCAAACCGGGTGAAGGTGGTGAATTACCCGGTTACAAAGTAACCAAAGATATTGCTAAAACTCGTCACTCAGTACCTGGTGTCGGTCTCATTTCACCACCTCCCCACCACGATATTTACTCCATCGAAGATTTAGCCGAACTCATTTACGATTTGAAATGTTCAAATCCCAATGCTCGCATTTCAGTTAAACTCGTCTCTGAAGTCGGTGTGGGCGTGGTAGCCTCCGGTGTAGCTAAGGTACTGTTACAAAAGTATTTTCGAATTTAATTAGGGATCATAATGAAATTTTTTTAAATAAACCTGCCAACAGGGTAAGGCCGAACATATAGTAATTTCGGGACATGATGGTGGTACTGGTGCAAGTTCCTGGACTGGCATTAAAAATGCCGGTTTACCCTGGGAGTTAGGTGTGGCAGAAACACATCAAGTTTTGGTTTTGAATAATTTACGCTCAAGGTAAGTCAGCCCGTGTTCCATGTTTTATAGCAAACAGCACTAATAACCATTTAGAGACAAACTGCATATGTATGTACTTACTTATATATAAATATATAAAACAAAATAACTTACAAAAACACCTGGTTATCCAGATAACGAGACACTTCAACGGCCTTGTCGTCGGAAAGGATTTTAACAAACAAACAGTGAGAGCGTTGTCGAAAAAAGGTTGCGCGTCGCGTTTCATTTTGAAAATCATAAAAAATGTTTAGAAGATGAAATTTCAAATTTTGCACATTTCCGAGAAAACAAAAACGCTTACGAAATGAACACACACACACACACACACACGCGCCTGCGCACACTAATATTCCGTATGTGTGCATATCTTAACAAAACTAGTAGCTGAAGATTGCAGAACAAACGAAAGAATATCCTGAGGGGATTGATTAAGAAGATGGGGTGGTGGTGGTTGGCTGGATTGTGGACAAGAATTTCTAAGGCATACCGAAAGCGTTACGAATGTGTGTGTGTCTCTAGATGTGAGCGTTTAAATTTGTTGACGAAATGTTTGCATGAATCAATAAACACAATTTTCTAAATGATCCAAAAACAAACAAACAAAAAAATCGAAAAATTATTTACACACAAAAAATGTATGACAAAATAAAATTGTTGTGAGCGTTCTCAAAAGCTTTAGTGTTGCGTTACTTGCTAGAAAACTTAACAAGATACACATTCAATCATCTCACTAGTTGCTCCTTTTGATAACTTTGCTAAAATGCTCACTTGCATCTTCCGCCCTAGTCGACCTCGTGTTTGATCGTTCTTCATCAGCTGCTGCAGCGGCTTCATTAGTAATTTTTTCCCAAACTTTACTTAAACTTGTTTAGAAGTTTCTCTAATATAAACTTTTTTTGCCTTCTATGTATATGTTTTTGTGTTGCTATCATTTGATTTTGAATCTACTACAAATTGAACTTCAATAAAAAAAATAAAAAAATAAAAAAAACAAAAGAGTTGTGCTTCAGGCTGATGGTCAATTGCGTACCGGTTTTGATGTTGCAGTTGCTGCTTGCTTGGGTGCTGATGAATTTGGTTTTAGTACGGCTCCTTTAATTGTTATGGGTGAGTTTGTTTTAAAATTCTAATTAATCATGGAAAAATGTTATTGCATCCTTCAATATTGTTTAATTGATTACACTATACTACAAATTTTAAATATTATTACTGTGTTTTGTGCAAAAAACGTGAAAACCCTGCCGTTTATCTCCTAAATGGAGTAAGTGCTAAGATATTAAGAATGATAGAAATGCAAGATTACGCCATCCTGAACATTAAATTGAAATTTTCTGCACATGTAACACAAATGAAGTCTCGCGATGTGTGCCTATTGGTTAATAATTTACAGCTAAATAAGAAAGCGAGAAATATATGGGTGTGTGTATTATTTTTTTCTTCAAACAGGTAACAGCTTACATCATTTAACGGGAAATCATGCTCAAGGCGTAATCTTCTATTTCTATCATTCTTTTTAAGTCATGTCATATTCTTTTAATTAAAAAGAAAATTCGAAATTTCGCCATAAAATTTACTTTGAGTTGTATCTATATTGTTTTTAAATTGACTCGTTATTTTAAAAAAATTATTTTTATGCAAAATTTAATATTTTTAACTTTCAAATAATTATTAAAAATAGAAATGGGAAAAAAATCGGCTGTGGTTTTTCTGTAAGCTTATATCCTTCTAAGTTTCAAACAAAATGAGTCACATTTCATTAAAATCCGTGCACACCTCTTGATTTTATTCATAATTAACTGATGCTACTTGTTTTTGATGAAAATTGCCATATGCCTACAACGGTATCACACCGGCAAACAAACACGCCAAAGAAACACTAGCGAACGCATATGGCAGCATTCGTTTTTAACAAAGTAAAGTCTGTTATTGTGTAATTGTGAATAAAATTAAAGTTGTGCATCGATTTCAATAAAATAAGATTCATTTTGTTTAAAACTCATGAGGCTGTATATAAAAATTAAATATTTTTAAAATTTTGTACAAAAATATATACGATATTTTTTTAAACCATTGAGCAGTTCTAAAAACGATTTAGTGATGGTTTATATAAAATTTCGTTGCGGGATGTCGGAATATATAAACCGTTTTGAAGTAATATTCATTAATATCGTGTCACTTACTCCATTCAGGAAATAACACGGTATATCTTGAACACACGGCATGACGTGTCAATTCAGTGCTCCAAAATTTTTGATAAGAAACACTTTTCTTATTTTAAGGACAAAATATGTAGTTTATGTCATCATCGTTACATTCTTCATTATTAATTTATTCGTTATTATAACATTTAAATGTTAAATCTTTTTTCAGGTTGTACCATGATGCGTAAATGTCATTTGAATACATGTCCGGTGGGTATTGCTACTCAAGATCCAGTTTTGCGCAAAAAATTTACTGGCAAACCGGAACATGTCATTAATTTCTTTTTTATGCTGGCCGAAGATGTAAGTTTAGTTTTGAAATGATTGGTTTATGTACAATTATGACTTTTATTATGAATTCATTCTTTAAAAGATACGTAAAGTAATGGCCAGCTTGGGTATACGCAAATTTCAAGATCTTATTGGTCGTACTGATTTATTACGTGTATCGGAAAAACGTCCACTAAAGGCCAGCACTTTAGATTTATCTTTGCTTTTGCAAGATGCTTTAAAATTACGCCCCGGTACAAATATCTTGGGTGGTTCTGTAAAACAAGATTTTCAATTGGGAAAACGTTCCGACAATGAACTTATCAATAGAGTGCAAACTATTTTTAATGGCACAGAGGATAATATCACTCTGAAAATGCGCATAAATAATGAGGAGAGAGCATTTGGTTCTACACTTAGTTATCACATCGCTTGGTAGGTTTCCTAAAAAGCCTCCCTACAACCATTAAATTTACAAAAAAAATTTTAATTTCAGCAAATATGGGGAAGGTGGTTTGCCTGAAGGCAAAACTATGGACATTTATTTGGAGGGATCTGCTGGTCAGAGTTTCTGTGCTTTCTTGTCTAAAGGTGTGAATGTAACATTGAAAGGAGATGCGAATGATTATGTGGGCAAAGGCTTATGTGGTGGCAACATTGTAATTACACCACCAGATACCGCACCTTTTGAGTCCCATTTGAATGTGATTGTGGGTAATGTTTGTTTGTATGGTGCTACTGACGGACGCGCCTATTTCCGTGGTATTGCGGCTGAGCGTTTTTGTGTACGCAATTCGGGTGTTACAGCTGTAGTAGAGGGTGTTGGCGATCACGGCTGCGAATACATGACTGGCGGTACTGTTGTTGTTTTAGGTTTAACTGGACGCAACTTTGCTGCTGGTATGTCTGGCGGCGTGGCCTATGTCTATGACATTGATGGCTCTTTCAAACCCAAAGTAAATCCTGAATTGGTGGAACTTTTGCCTCTGGAATTGGCTGACGATGTGACTTTGATTGAAGAACTTTTGAAAGATTTTATTGAAAAAACTGGTTCCAAAATTGCCAAGCAAATATTGGACAACTGGGTCGAGGAACAAACAAAGTTTGTTAAAGTTTTTCCTTATGATTACCAGAGAGCGCTTAAAGAACTGGCAGCCGAAAAAGAAGAACAAGAAAACAAGCCAGAAGTTAAAGCTATTGAGAATGGTAAGAGCAATGAGCCAGCTATCAAGGATATCGAAGAGGCCATACAGGATGTGGCTCTGGACCAAAAGAGAGCTAATCGCATTTTAGACAAAACACGAGGCTTCATCAAATACAAGCGTGAAACTGCACCATATCGTGACGCCGAAGAGCGTCAAAACGATTGGAATGAAGTTTATAATTTTCCTCATGTTCGTAAAAATCTGAAAGTTCAAGCAGCTCGTTGTATGGAATGTGGTGTACCATTCTGTCAGTCCAACACCCATGGCTGTCCGTTGGGCAACATTATTCCCAGATGGAATGATTTAGTATTTCACGACGACTGGAAGGAGGCACTACGCCAATTGTTGCAAACGAATAATTTTCCCGAATTTACGGGTCGTGTATGTCCCGCACCTTGTGAAGGTGCTTGTGTTTTGGGTATTTCAGAACCTGCTGTAACAATTAAAAATATTGAATGTGCAATAATTGATCATGCTTTTGAACAGGGTTGGATTAAGGCAGAAATACCAGAGGTACGCAGTGGCAAGCGTGTTGCAATTGTTGGTTCTGGTCCTTCCGGTCTGGCGGCCGCCCAACAACTAAATCGTGCTGGGCACTTTGTAACTGTTTATGAACGTAATGATCGCGTTGGCGGCTTACTGCAATACGGTATTCCAACAATGAAACTATCAAAAGATGTTGTCAAGCGACGTGTAGATTTGATGTCCGATGAAGGTATTGAATTTCGTACCAATGTTCATGTGGGCAAAGATATACAAGCTGAGATGCTATTGCAAGAGTGAGTATTTGAGTTACTTTGCCTAAAGAAAGCATTTGTTCGTAAATTACATGACAATATTTTTCGTTGGAATTCTTTTAATGTAGATACGATGCTGTTTTGTTAACTACTGGTTCCACTTGGCCACGTGACTTACCCTTGGCCAATCGTGATCTTAAAGGCATTCACTTTGCTATGGAATTCTTAGAAGCCCAACAAAAGAAACAGCTGGGTGGCAAAAAGGATATTATCTCTGCCGAAGGTAAAGATGTCATAATTATTGGTGGCGGTGACACTGGTTGTGATTGTATAGCCACTTCATTGCGCCAAGGAGCCAAAAGTATTACCACATTTGAAATTTTACCTGAACCACCTAAAAGCAGAGCAAATGATAATCCCTGGCCACAATGGCCAAAAGTATTCCGGTAAATTTATTTAACAGTTTTTGTTTTTCGCAATAAATATTATTCATGATGACAAATAAAATTTTAGAGTGGATTATGGTCATGAAGAAGTGCGTGTCAAATGGGGTAATGATCCTAGACAATATTGTACCACTACTAAAGAATTTATTGGTGAAAATGGTCACATAAAAGCTGTAAAAACGGTTGAAGTGGAATGGACTAAAACAGCAACTGGTGGCTGGAGCATGAAAGAAGTTCCCGGTTCCGAAAAACATTTCAATGCTGACTTAATATTGTTGGCCATGGGCTTTTTAGGTCCTGAAAAGACCGTTCCAAATGAGTTGTCTTTAGAATTAGATCCCAGGGGCAACATTAAAGCCGTCAATGGAAATTATGGTACCTCAAATCCTAAAGTATTTGCAGCTGGAGGTATTTTATTAATAATTTTTAGAAAACACACAATTTACTATTTCAATTCTATTTATTACAGATTGTCGTCGTGGTCAATCTTTGGTAGTGTGGGCTATTACCGAAGGTCGCCAAGCTGCACGTCAAGTAGATTCTTATCTAACTGGGCGTCCTAGTGGTCTTCCAGGGCCTGGTGGTGTTGTAGATCCCACTAAAAATGCTTAATTTTATTAATATTTTTTTTTGTGGTAAAGTCTTTTTTTATATGAAAAAATATAAAAAATACAGGTATGTGATGAAAATGCATAAAATTTCGAATGTTTTTTTTTTTTTTTTGATTATCGAATTTAAAAAAAAAAAAAGAATTCAAAAATTCTGAACCATTTTGGATTGACGATTTCATCACATGACTTGTAATTATTGTTTAGGTATCCCGTTGCCATTTTAATTTAAATTATTTTACTTGGAAATATTTAATAAATCACTGATCTCCGCGAGAATTTATTTAATAAATACTTTTGTCAATGAAACGATCAAATAAATTGCAAATCCTAATTAGTTTCATTGAAGATGTGAAAAAAATAAGCAAATGTTGCACAGCCTTAAATTGTTTTTGTTTTGGCCATAACCTCCCAAAAGACTTTATTTATTTAAAAAAAAATTAATTCTATTCATATTTTAGTTTTACTTACTTACGTGTTTTATTATTACAAAAAAAAATTAAAATTATTTATATAGAATAAGTAAGCTTTAAATTCATCAAAGAATTTAAAATAATGTTTTTAATTTACATATGGAATTTAAATTTGCTTGTTAATTTTTTTTTAACATAAAAATACTTGAAATATTGTATTATTTAATACATTTATTTACATATATACGTAACTATTAAATTATTTTATTAAGAAATCAAAAAGTAAACCTACTTGATATTTAATAGTCAATTAGCTGCACTTGAATGAATGAATTAAAACCATTAAATTATATCGTATATTAAAAAATAAATATGCATCGTTAATTAATATCTAATATTTATCCTTGGACAAATTACATATGTATAGATCGGTACAACCTCATGAAAGTCAGTAATTAGGATTAAAGACTAACAGCTGAAATGAATGATTTCTCACAACAGGCTTTAAAAATATGACATATTTTTTATTATTCTTCTAGCTCAACGCTTCTTAAAATGTTATTAACACCGACTGCCTATTTCTGTATAAGCGAGACTGGTAGCATTTTGGAACAAAATCTCGTATTTTGTTTTTGTTTTCTATGCAAATGTACGAAAGAAGCTATCGTTTGCTTGTAGAGAAATAGATCCTGCAAGAGGAGAATGAGTATGCATTCTTTGTACCCATGTTTTGTAGACCAATCCAGCATCCTTAAAATGTCAATCAAGATTCTTTATATTCAGATATGTATTTTTAAAAAATTACTGTAATACCGCTATAATCACACTTATTTCTTAGCATACTTTTAGGCATTCTTGTATGCTAGCAAAAATACGCTATTACGTTACTAGTCAGTAATTTTCCCTGGTTTTCATGAAAACTTTGTTTTAAAATCGGATTCAGTCTAAAAACTGGCACAGGTTCCTTGATCAATTTTCGTCTAGTATATCCCGAGATAAAAGCAAAAGAACATGATTTTTGGCCGAATGTGTTTATCCGTGTGTATCGTTATTTTTGGGTGATAAGTAGCAGGGTTTCTTACAAAAATTTTCATAGCAAGCTTTAAAGCGCTGGTTTCGATTCTTTTTCCCAAAACCAAAGGTGAACACGGATAATCAAATTCTGCAAAAAAAAACATCACCTAGAGATGCTGTTCCTATTTTTTCTCACTTACTGAATTTAATTTTCACACTTGGAATCATCTAAAAAAAGTTTTTCATGAAAATTTAAAAACAATATTTACTAGCGGTGCCATGAAATACTTGTTTGTTTTATATGCCTAAAAGTATGTTAACTATGGGGATGATTATAACCGTACAACAGTATTTTCCTGCAGGTTCATAATATATTGGCAACAACTGGCCAGAGATTTTTTTTAACAATATTCGAAAAAACTATTATTAAAAATAATAAATAAAAATTAAAAAAAAATATATTGCAATTCCTATTTAATTGGGTTAACATTTTTCCGAAGAATTAACTGAAAATATTTCGAATGAAATTACATTGTTGAACAGGTACGACCGATAGATATATTACATACATAAATATTTTTTATCACTAATATAAAATTTTAAATTAAAAAAAAAAAAATTAATAAGACAATAACTAGAACTTAAACTATTTTAAAATTATCTATTGTATATCATTTCAATTTATATTCCGTTCATTATTAAAAAAAATTAATATATATTGGAAATTTTAATCATAAAAGAAAGGGGAAACAAACTTAAACACAAAATAAAAAATAATAAGTTAAAAAAAGGTGAGGAAACGAATCTGGTTTTTTATTAAAAAAATACAAGCGTAATTGTATTTTAATCAGCATGTTTTGCTACATCGTAATGTTACGAGTATAAATATTTGTTTTAAAAATTATCAAAACTTTTTTTTTTGTTCATTGATAAATAGTAAAAAATTTCGTTTTAAAGTGCTCCAAATTATATATTTGTCTCTTTTATTTTATATTTTCTATATTGTCGAGTTCTGTTATCAATTTAATTTTTGTGATATTTGAAATATTGCTCATGTATTGTCAGAGTGATGTTTACTTAATATACTAATACTTAAATATTATTTTTAATTTGATTTATATTTAAAAAATAAGATTATAAATATGTATGCGTATTATATTTAATATTAAATAAAAACCATATATTATCTCAGTTGATTATGAATTATTAACGAAAAAATATATATATCTACTTTATATACTTAATATATTGTATTTGTGTGTTTACTTATAAAAATAAAATTTGTTTTACTAAAAGATTCCAATTGAATGAAGCTTGTAAGTATTATACAGATGATGTTTGAAATTCATTACCTTTTAAAATTCTCCGTTAACAAACAATACGACTCATGCATGCAGAAATAACACTTGCAATAAATTTTCGATATTATCATACGCACTTACGTACTCCATTAAACAATGTATACTTAGTTCGTTTGTACATTTTTCTTGTCTGAGTATGTATTATTCTGAAAAATGTCTGATTATGCCCAAAATTAAACACTCGGATTTTTATTGGAAATTTTATTATGCATATTGTATAAGTATATCGATAAAAATATATAATAAAAACAATAAAACAATTATTTCAACGGACCTAATTATAATAAAAAACAAAAGCAATAACTTAATTTGATATGAGTTAGTAGTTGGTCAATTGTATAAATTTCTACATTTGGTATAATCAAGTCTTTCCAAAAGAAAAAAAAAAATTAATTTTTGCTTTTAACTCTTTAAATATACATTTAAATTTTTATGTTTAATTGTAATTGGTTTTTTTAAAACAAATATTTAATTTATTCATACGTTAATTAAAATTGCAACAAATATACACACTCCTTTAAACTTAAAATCCATAAAAATACATAAAGCGCTCATTTGTTGATATTAAAGAAAACACTTTTAATTTATTTAAGTTTGTTAATATTAATGGAATATAGAATAATTGAAAATTTTCTTCTGAAACCAGTAGTTACGATTTAAATTTTTTTTTTATAAAATAACAACTAGGACACATGTTCATATCATTGGAAAAAAGGAACTGCATCAATACCTTACAAATCAAAAAATTTTGAGTTATGACGACATTGCAACAAATGAGCGATATAGTAAACAACGATAAAATATTATGGTATATGTAATTATAATTAGGGTTTTTTAAAAGACAATTAAAACCCAAACAGTTACCTGGCATCTGATTAAAATTCTGTACCACAATTGGAGCAACGTTTATTTTTCATAGCTAAACAGCACAATATACCAACTGGAAAGAATGCAATCGCACACAGCAAACCAATACATGGATAAGAATCTTCCAAAATGCCAATGCGACAAGCTGGACAACCACCAATTACAATAATTTCTTGGGGTAGAACCGTTGCTGGCTGTATAACAACATTAACCGGTGTTGTTTCAAATGCTCCGTACGAAGGTACCTGGTTAAAAGTTGCATTGGGTGGTTGTGGCGGTGCACTAGGATATCCATGTATTGGAACGTTTTGTGTTTGGCTTTGTATTTGAGGCATATAAGGGGTAGATGTTTGTTGGGCACCAACATTTGGACTAGGATGTTTGAATCCTTCGGAAATATATAATTATAATAACATGTGAGCAATCATTTCAATGCAAAACATAAACCTTTAATGCAGCTAATTACCGACTTGTGGTGCCTCTGTGGATGCAAACATGGCTTCTTCATATGATGGTGGCTGAACCTCTTTAGTTGGTTGTGACATTTTTCTTAATTTTTTTTTTTCTTATAAAACTCACTATTTAATAAATGAGTCAATTTTTTTGTTAATTGTTTTGCATATTACGCTTTACACTTTTGTTTTCTTTGTATAACAGTTACTTAATCAATCTAGTGTTGTCAATTACTATAAAGTAATTTTTGTATGTGTTATATATTCGTTGGCTTTGTATATGTTTGTCGATTTTTTATTAAAAAAATTGGTTATATTTATTAAAAAAAGTATAGTATTTTTTATTTACAGCCAATATAAAATAAACTAAAATATTGATTGATTGAGTATTGAAAAGTTTGTGCCAAATATTCATAGCACAAATTAATGAAATTTTTCTATGGACAGCTGACGTTTTCTTAGTTTTTCTATCTGGCAGCCCTATGTATAACATGAAAAATTTTGGTACTACCAAGTCATAGTGTGGTACTTTTAAAAAATTGGACATTAATTATTCTTGATTTTCTAACTAGTGCTTTTACTTTGACACACAACTGACCGATTTCCTAAATCTTCAATTAAACTATTTAAGTTAAAAAGAATAATTGATTAAATTTACTAAATATTATCTAATTCTATAAATCCGCGTAACAATCATTAAATAAAAGTGATAAAAATGGCTAAAATGGCATTTCAGCATCAGGCCGGCACGGCCATGGAGTGTTTGAGTGTAAGTAGTATTCAGTGACATCATGGGTGGAGTTAACATACTTAAACTGGTTAATTTTTGTTTTAATAATAAAGATTCCTATTACACTGCACAAGGAAAAGGATTACGATCAAGAGGGCAGGGAGATTTTAAAATGTGGTTTTAAAATTGGTGGAGGAATCGATCAGGACTTTAAAAAAAGCCCACAGGGTTACACAGACTATGTAAACTTTTTCGTATTAGAATAACAATTAAAACCGTACTAAGTGTTGATTCTTTCAAAATTCGCAGGGTATATATGTTACTGAAGTTCATGATGGCAGTCCAGCTGCTCGAGCCGGTTTGCGCATACATGACAAGATTTTACAGTGCAATGGTTATGATTTTACGATGGTAACCCATAAAAAGGCTGTTAGTTATATAAGAAAGCATCCCGTACTTAATATGCTGGTTGCACGTAAAGGTGTTACATCCACATAAGCATTAATTGATTGGAGTTTTACTCAAATCAACGAATTGTTATCTCCCGCATAATAATATGACGCTCTAAATCTATCCACCAAATCTCAACAAATTCGTTCCATTTATCAAGCACAAAGGTTGGTTTAATATTTTTGTTATAACAAAAAAGTAAATATGAAATTTATTACTCTATCTTTTCTTTTTCCAACATAAGTCGCTTCTTCATTACTACAAGCTTTAATTGTTCACATTCAGTTTGGAATGCTGTTATAAATGAAAGCACACTTTTGAGATCTCTTTCTACTTACTTACATCAAATGATATTATATTTTTTAAGTTTAAACATTTTCAGCTACACTTAAAATTAACGAATAAGCCAATGCATATAAAAGCAAATATAAACACTTAATCCGTGGCCAAATTATTGATAAAAAACTATGCTTATAACCAAGCAATTTAACAAATATTGAAATAGATGTATTAATACTTAAAAGTGTTAGGAAATACAACATGCATTTACTATATTTAAAAGTACATATAAGCAAAGGACTTATATAATTTTAGTAAAGAGCAGCGGTTTATAGATTTAATTTTTTAAGCAAAAGCTAGACAAATAATTATCGTTTTATATCATCAGCATATCCAACCTTTCGATATGCATGATTTTGTCTAGGTCTGGTTCAGTTTATACACACATATACACAAAATCTTAGATTTTATAGAAATATTTAAACAAAATAGTATTTTATGTGATAAAAATAAATAAAAATGCGGTTATTTTACGCATAAATAAAAAATACACACACTTATTTTTATTCATTATTTAAGAAGTTTTATTTTGTGTTTGTTAACAGAAATAATTTGATTTTATTTTAAAATAGTTTTTAATAAAAGAAAGACATTTTATATTTTGCAAAAGAAAGCTGTGTTTCATATTGAGATATTTTATGACACCTACATTATGTTCAATGATTTTATGAAGTTGAATTATAATAAAAAAATTATGAAATTAAAATAATAAAATATTTTTTCTATTGGGACATTGCAATTCCATTATAATTTAATTTAGCCTTTTATTGGAATTTTTTTAATTGCGATAATCAAAAAATAAGACAAAACTTTGTTTTTAATAAATAACGTTTTGGAAGATTTTTTATTTTATGTACTAACGAGCATGATCTATATGCCATCAGACTTTCACTTCTTTTCGCAACTATCTACCTCGGCGAAAATTTCACTACACAATCAAAATGGATATAAGTTTATATAAAAACAAAATTAATATACACAGACAATTTATTAAAAAGAATTAATAGATTTTATTTACTATTATTATGTTAGAAAAAAATCTCTTGCAATGATCGACGCATATTAAATTATTTTTATTTTTTTTTTACTTGAAGGGTTTTATTATCATTGCTTTTAACATAAATATATTTAAGACGAAATACACATTTATCTTTCAGTTTTTTAGTAAATCTAAAACGATTTTTTCATTGTAAAACCAAAAAAAAAACTATTTATTCATTTTTCAAGACTCGGAAGATGTTATTGAAAGAGTACTTTTTCTTTGTATGTAGCAGGAAATATAGGAATAAAGGAAATTGGCGCAGAATTAGAAGTATATTCCTATATTTAAACAAATTTTAATTCTTTTTGTTTTTGCCATAGCGTTCATATTTGCTTTTCGATGAGTGCCACAAAACCAAAGGAAAAGCTAAGGAAGGCAAGGTCATGATGGCAAAAGCGATCCAATCGAAGAAATGAGAAGAAAAACGCTTGTTGAATTCGCTGAAGTTAACAATACCACCCTCACCGGGTTCAGAGCTAATGGCCAATTGCAACTTAATAAAATAAAAAAATGCAAATTAAAAACGGAAACCAATTAAAACAAATTTATATTGACTTATACCTTTTCAGCTTCTTCTACTGGCTTGTAAGTAATCTCTGCACCAGTGAAATTAAAATAGCCGTAAGACTTGGGTCGTACTACCACGACATGAGTGTAGTTTGCCTGAGGAGCAATACGTTCAATTTCAGCAGTTGGTTGTCCACCAACAATTTCAAATGCGTCTGGATGGAAACCATTATCGATTAATTTAACATTGGTAGCAGCTCCATTGCCTACGTTAAAAATAGTGTACCGTACCAATATATCGCTTTTCTCAACCAAATACTTGTTTAAAATTTGTTTAGAAACTAATAAACGGGCTGAGGTGTCTTCATCAGACAAGCACACATTGAAGACAGCTAACAAGGCGCAAGTGAGTAACACCGATTTAAACATGCTGTAATAATTTGAAAAAAAAAGTTATATTATAACACAGTTTACACAAAATCTGGTTTTTCTGATCATTTGTTGACGTGGAAACCAATTTTCACCGGTTAATTAATTTATATGAAGGTTAAGATAATAACAATCGAAAGAAGAGATATCAGTATAATTTCATAAAATCTTACTTTTTTATTAAAAATTATTTAATTAATTTAAAAAAAATCTTATAAATTACACGAACAGCTTTAGTACTACGGATTTACTATATCACAATTCAATAGGACGTTTTTACTTCAATTGGAACGAAAGTATTGTGACGTGTAAACTTCGTTTTTAATGTCATATTTCGTAAAACTCAGAGATGTAAGCTGCTACACAAAGATATATTTGTTATATCAGCCGCATTATTTTTTTTGCAACGTGACTGATGGAGAACAAGAGGTAAGTTTTAAGTGTCACTGACTAGATTACCTTGTAAAAAGAAATCCTTTAATTTTGGATAATGCATCTCATATATAAAAACATTTTATATATATATTTTTTCTATTACTACACTACCTCTGATTATCAGGAAAAGAAATAGAAACGACATGGCATCACTGTAGACTTAAAAAGAAATACTAAATCTCACAATAACCTGCCGCCATATTTACAAGAAAGAGACCACTAATAAATTGGCAGAAGAAAGAAGCCAGGTATATAAGTCAAGTGCAGAGTTGTAAAATAATTTCTAGAAGAATTAATTTAATATTTTTGCGCAATTTAGATGCATTAAACTAAAGTAAAATAACCTTTAATAAAAAAAAAATTAAATTTTTGGTTCACAACGATTAGTTGACTATATATGTTTAATTTTTTGTATATTGATTTGTGTGTGCTACTGAAAAAGTGCAGCTCTGATTTTTGTTGTAAATGTGTTGGGGTTAAAAAGAAATCGCAGTTGAGTTTTATTCGTCGGAGAAAATTCACGTAAATTTGTATTTCGCTGTGAGGACGGTGTGAATTTTTTCAGTTTTATAATTTTGTTTAATAAATAAACAAACAACCAAGTTTTTATTGTCAAACAAAACAGTATAAAAACATAAATACAGTAATGAGCGCCTGTCACAAAAAGAAAAATAAAATTGAGTGAAAAGTAAATTAATTTTTTGTCTCGTTGAAAAAAAGTGCAAAAAAATTTAGTATATCGTGTAATAGTATTTGTGTGTTGCGAGAAAAAGAAGTGAAGAGGTAATAAATATTTAGAAAAAGAAGGAGAAAAAGAAAGAAATAGGAAAAAAATTAATTATAAAATAGATATAAAATAAAGTGTATACAACAAAATTTGTAAAATTGCATAAACCAAAAAAAAAACATAAAAGATACGTTTATGCTGTGGGATTAAATAAAATTTTTGTAACAAGGGTCAATTTATTATCTGTAGAAAAAGCATTGAACCTGTTAATTGAGCACAAAATCAATTGGTGTGTATATGTGACAGCAAAATCCCAGTTTATTTGTACATAATAATTTTAATTGAACGTGGTAAGTTTTTGCTGCACTAAAATTTAATTTTTATTTAATATATGTATGCAACTTGGACACCGATTATGTGTTAATGTGTGTTTTAATATTCATATTCTCATAATTTCTTTTTTTTACATATAGACAGACTAACTACCCCTCCTACTTTTTACTTGTTCTTTTATTCCCTTTTTTATATTTTTTCGCATTTGTGCTCAATTAGTACTGTTGTCAGCGTTACCATTAAATTCTTTTAGAAACTATTACGTTTTGAAAAAAGTATATAACCAAAAGGACCAAATAAGAGAATCAAAAAAGAAAATAATAAATTTATGCAATATTACAATATGATGTTACTTGGACTATTTAGTAGGCTTTGATGCAATCTGTTGTCCAAAACAAAAAGAAACGATTTTGACATTCCAGAAGCTCATATCAAATAGCTTAATTTTGTTTGACCATTAAACTCAAGTTTATGATACTTTTTTCTGGGAATTTTTAAATTTAATGTTCGGAAGTGTCCAAAAGGATGGTAGTAGAAAAAGTTAACGGAATTTGAGCTGGAATATTTTTCTGTAGCTTAGTTCAGGTTACATTAATGAAAAGTTGGGAACCATACCATAAGTATTTTTTTCCCTATTTGTTGCAATAGGGAACAAATATATTTGTGTTTGGTATTTATTTAAAACTAAACATTTTTGTTGAATGTAATTTTTTTTGTAGCAAACAACTTAAGTTAAAATTGTACTTTGACGGAATAAAGGGTCAATTTGTTATTTTGTAAAAATAAAAAAACGGCAACGCTGACTAGTGTTATGAACCGGTCTATTTGAGTTGTGCTGTTTCGTTCATAATCGTACATACTAAAGTACATGTTTGGCGCTTTCTGTATAGTTTTACGATTTTCTTTATTTTTTTTCCCTTGGATTTTCAATTTCAACGTTTTTACCCCCAAACGATATTGTCTTACTGTTATTGTTGTTTGGCAATTAACGTCAAAATATTTTGACGTTTAATATTTCTTTAGTTGCATATGGTTTAAAGCACTTTATTAAAAAGTTATACATATTTACATAATATAAACAGAAATTAAATTTATTTGATGCAATCGCAAACATTTAATTGACACATATTAATGTTATGCTATTTATACAATTGTGTTTACTGATAATAATTCCACTTGTGATACATACTGGCATTCTAAAATCGAAACCATTTTTGTGTTATACCTAGACATTTAAAAAATTTATTGGTGCAACTTTGGGATAAAAAAATTGAAAACTGTTAAATATCCTTTACGGGTAAGTCAAAGTCAAAACATATTAATATCAGTGTATGAAATGGAGCCTTCTATTCTATATACGAGTATGTATGTATATGTACAGACTTTATAGATTGTACAGCAATAACACTATAAATTTTTTGCTTCTAATAGCACTATATGTAGTTGTTTGAGCTGTATCTTCAATGAGCCCTTGATTTATTATTTATATTAAAAATTCTTTAAAAAATAAATATTTTTATACTCTTTGGTTTTATAATACCTTAATGTTGAATGATAATTAGTTACTCGTTGTTGTTACGCTAATAATTTTTAAGCTGGCAAAAATATGCTGGAAGTAAATAAAAATTAAGAAAAAATGAACCGAAGATTTAAATATGGCCAAATTGGTAGTTGCATTTAATAGCAACACATACGTCACGCAGTCTTAATCAAGTCCAGATTAGATTTATGTGTGTATGTATGTTGTAAGTATAAGTATATAAACGTTGAACAAAACAAAGTGGAAAAATGCTTCATAATGGTTTTCAAACAAACACATTTATTTATAGGTACGTAATTTTGTATATATGCATGTATGTATTTATGTTTTTAAAGGTTGTAATACGACACACTACATAATTATGGTCATAGAAGTAATTAATAAATAAGAAATAATTCATACCGATTTGTAATTAAAATATTTTTATGGATGCATACATACATACATATAGTATGTAACTTATTTAAAAATGATTTTATTTAAATACATACCTACACACATACATACCTTCATAACCTCGAAATTTGTAGAACAACATCTATAGACATACGAACATACAAATGTATGTATGTATATCAATAGATAGATACATACTTACTTATTTAAACAATGGCAGCAGAAAAAACATGCTTTTATTGCATGGCTCCTCTCTCCTCTCCCCACATTCACCTTTTTTAATTCAAATGTGTGTGTCACATACATACATATTTTTTATATTAGCGGCACATACATATATGCATACAGCCGTATGTACTATATGCCTCTACATATATATGTATGTATGTGGTGTACTTGTATATAATCTGGTGTAAGTTCTATTGCTGATGTTTCAGTGTATATTTTTTATAACGTATAAAAGATACCAACAATCAACCACTCTTCTTTCTTCCATTCTAAACATTGGACACGACACTTGTACATGTATGTATGTATTTATGTATGTAAGTATGTATATCAACTAACTAAGGAACATACTTTAAAGTCGCATTCGCATAATTGTTGGTTGTTTATAGTTTGATTTTTTTACTCGTTTAGTCATGTTTGTATGTACATACATATGTATGTATATTAATATTAATGTTGTTGTTATTGTTATTGTATATGGTGATGTTATTTTCTTCCTGCGCTTTTGCTTCAATTTTTTAAGTTTGGATTTATTGACCCCAAAATTTTTTTTTATAAATATTTAATACAATACGTGTATGCATGTGTGTATGTATATGTGTACCTATATATGCCTATATTCGTAATTGCATACACTTTCAATAGTACAGAATAC
This sequence comes from Thelaira solivaga, assembly GCA_947397855.1. Lineage (NCBI taxonomy): Eukaryota > Metazoa > Arthropoda > Insecta > Diptera > Tachinidae > Thelaira > Thelaira solivaga. The sequence continues at coordinate 65,284,045 of OX377613.1, forward strand.
GTAAATTAATGTCCTTTCAAAAAAAGAAAAAAGAAAAAAGAAAAAATTACATACATATTTAGGTATTTTCCTAAAATTATTATTGAATTATGAATATATTGTAGTATAACTATACCTATGTAGGTATATGCGTATCTAACGTTACGCAACATTTAGCAAAAGTGATGTTGTAAAGTTTGTTATGTAGATATGTAAGCAGGACATATAAAACATAAATTTAAATATAAAATAATTTTTTGTTTGTTTTATTTATTAAATTTTTTTTATACTTTTGGTTATTATGTATTAATTGTGAAGCTGTAAGGCACACACGGTTTCATAAGTGTCTAAACATACACCTGTGGACGGACGCCAGTTTGTAATTCATTTCTTTATTGTCTTTATACATATTTCATTTGATTTCATTTACGTTCATCAATTCACTGCATCTGTTTGCCGAGGTTGCATTTTTCCATTACGAGCATGTACTTGTGTGTATCGGCATGTTCCTGTGTTTGTGTGAGTGTACATATCCCAGCAAACAAATTAGAAAAATATTGGTAAATAATGTTGAATCATATGCGAATTCGGACCCATAAAAGAGAAAAATGATTGAGACGAATTCTAACAGGTATGCCGAAAGATACTCTACGTTTTTAGGAATTTTGTGATGATTGTCGATATTCGTATTTTGTGACAGATAAAATTAGTGATATGTGGCAGCTGCGCTCATATGTATTGTATTCATTTTAATTGCTAGTGTAGTTGTCGCTGAGATAAAACAGATGCTTCGTTGCCACATGTTGCTGTTTTCGCTACGCTAACGACACTTGTAATCGGGTCTATTAATTTGTTGATATAAGGCCGATTGAGATGTTATTTGATAGTCTGGTCATGCCTAAAACATCCGTAAAAATTGCTTGGCATGAGCCGAACGATATGCCAACATCATGAGCAACCTCTCTAATAGTGATTCGACGATTATCCAAAATCATTTTCTTCACTGCTTCAATGTTTTCATCGGTTGTTGACGTCCTCGGGCGACCAGGACGAGCATCGTCATTGACATCTTCTCGGCCTTCCTTAAACCAACAGCCAACATTTCAAATGTCCTTGCACATTTGATTTCATTTTTTACGCAAAACTTAATACAGTTTCTTTGATCCATTTTTTGAAATAGTAAAAAATCGAAGAGCACACCAAAACACGACTAACCTTTTTTTCTGTCAAAAACAAACTGACAATCCAAAATGGCTGATATTGTCAACATAAATAACAGGCATGTGTACCAACATAAAAAAATCGAACATATGTAGTACGTACCTCGCGAAAATTGAAAATAACGGTTATTTTTGATCATACCTTTCAAACATAACAAAAAGTAGTATAAGCCCACTTAAAAAAATGAGTCAGCGTTAATTTTAGCAAAATATAGACTAAAGGGCTGCACAATCATATTTGAAATGGCTGACAAGCACTTTTTAATATAAAATATTAGACATGTTTGTATTGATATGTGGCTTTCAAGTATGCTTGGCTTACTAATTTTTTTTTTTTTTAAATATGGACTTATACCACTTTCAAAAATAACAGCTCATATGCTAATATCAAATTTAAATTTTCAAACAAATTATTTTGAAAGAATTTTTGTTTGAGAAAAAGCTTGATTTTACAACAATCTCAATGCATGTTTGTTGGGAAATGTCTGTTGATTTAGTTTTATAAGTGTGTTGATGATGATATTTGTTTCATTTACTTTTTGTTCTTTTAATATTTGTTGTGATTTCTTTTTATGATTTGTTTCTACTCGATTAATTTTACGAGTGCTCTTACAGAATGCCTGAAAAGAAAAATATGTGGAGCCAGTAAAGATTTTTTTATTATATATAAAACGGATTGATGTCAATAATTTGCCTTATTTTCAACACCAATTTTTTCTTTTTTTTTTTCCTGTAAGTTTTTCAATTACTATTTAGAAAAAAAAAAAAAAAAAAAAAAAAAAACGGAGTATGTACATTTCGTAAAACGAATGAAGAAGAAAGATATACTTTGCAAATTTTTTTTTTAATATTGAACTGAGAAAAATAATTTTCCAATAACAAGAAATGGCATTGATTTGTCTAATGAGTGTCATAGATACACTGTACATACACACTCATACACATGTGTATACGTACCCAAATGCATGTTAACACACCCCTGGAACAAGTGCCAAATGCGTAAGTAAATGTTGAAAGTTATAGATAAATCAAAAATAGTATCTATACAAGTTCTGTTATGTATGTATGTATGTATGTGAATAACTTTTGCATTGTATGCATACGGCTGAGAACAATTGAGCACAAACTCCAGGTTGCTTTTATTTGGCTTCACAACTTCTTGCATTGAATTAATGTAGGAACCCAAATTGCATTGCCGTACACAACTAAACGCTGCAACTAAAATAAACTGATAATAAAATTCATTTGCAGCGGTGAATATACAAAAGAACTAAGGTTGTGGCACAAATGTTAAAACAGTCATCTAAGTGTAGTGAATAGTTGGTTGATTGTTTGTTTGTTATATACGAAAGTATGTAGGTTCACATTTATATACAAAGTACTTGCAAACATATGATAACATGAAGGGTGAAAGAGTAATCTAAAACATGACAGACACACAAACGAAACTACATCTCTACCAGCTTATTGAAATTATTGTTGCAACAAAATATTTATCTGGGTGTTTCAAATTTTGGTGAGTTGTAAAAGTCTAGAAATCTACATAATATGAAGTTTGTCATAATGCATAGAATGAAAACAATGTTGTTGTCCTTTATAGTCAAAATTTAGTTACAAGCAGTACAATGACATATTTCTCTACACTACACTATTTGCGTAATTATCTAAAAGGTCTTGCAATAGGCATTTTCGAACTTTGACAGTTAATAGCTGACAAATCAGCTGTCATCTTATTGCGCCTCTTTTTGCCAAATCAGCTTAAACGGATAAGGCTTTTAATAATACATTATAATAATAATTTTTTTTTTATAAAAATGAGTCTTATTGCCTATAATTTTCATAGAAAAATCAAGTCTTAACGATGAAACCCATTTCTGGGGAACATCAACAAGAGCATTCCATGTATGCGTTTTAAGCCAGCACAATAATACTTCTCACACTTCTTTGAGTACGGCTTTGGCAGGGCTTAATCATCCACTGCGAGGGTTTATTTTACATTATTATTATTATATATTTAATAGTATTTTTAATACTATATATTATAATTCATATAAATATCGCAAATGTGTGTTTTGCTCATTTCTAATAAACATTACAAAATTTCTTCTAAATTGATAAAAATTTCTTTCAGTCAGCAATAACTCTTTTTCTATTATTACACGTTTTCAATAAAATACATTTTATAATATTTGTTATGTGGCACCACTGCTGTGAATACCGATTATTTTTCGTTGCTATAAATACATAATGTCAACGGCATATGTAAGTGAACATAAATACATCTAGTTAAATACGTTTTTTAAAAATATCGCATGTGATAAATTTTTTTTCCATACATATTCTTCACAAATGTACTGAATTTGAAGTCATTCTGGCCAAACCCTTCTATCTCAATGAATGGGACCTAATGGAAAACAACCACAATGGATAAGGCTATTATCCTGGGTATACAGTTTCTCTCAATTGTATTTGTGAAATTTTTTAGAAAACGTTGAAAAGTTCACTTAGTACAAAAATAGCGTATATGTGATCTCTGAGGGATGAAGTCTACTATGGCCAAATCAATGAATGGGACCTAATGGTACACAAATCATTTTAAGAAGAAGGCTGTCTAGATTTATAATCTGCCGCCAATTACTCAGAAATTACTTTGGATTATTAAAATTTTTTTTTTTAAATTCCTTTATACCCCAGTACTCTCGCTCTGAGAGATTTTAGCAACTTCCGCATGAACCATATCGAATTACGGAATAGGACACTTATCATTTTAAAGACGAGGCTTTCTAGACTTGTAATCCTTTGCGCAAATAGTCAGAATTTACTTTGGATTATTATAAATTTTTTTTTGGAAATTTTCATATAACCCAGTGCTGTTCCTCCGAGTGATTTAACAATTTCCGGATGAACCATTAAAGATTACGGAATGGGCATATATCATTTTAAAGGGGAGACTGTCAAGATTTATAATCTGCCGCCCAATTACTTAGAAATTACTTTGGAGTATTTAAAATTTTATTTTTTTGGAAATTTCCTAATACCACAGTACGCCTGCTCTGAGAGATTTTTACCATTCTCCATTTTGCCGAGGTACCATTTCCGATTTTGCTCATCAAAATTATTAAAACCAAAAGGAAATTTAATCTGTAGGTTCTAAGCTTTCTGGATGCTCGGAAGTGTTCGTAGTTTTTATTTAATGATGCAAAACGGAAATTGCTAAAATCCTTTCAGAACAAAAGTATGAGAAAATTTCAAAAAAAATTTTTAAATACTTCAAAGTAATTATATTACAAAAATTAAACAGCCTCCACTTTAAAATGATATGTGTTCTATTAGGTCCCATGCCTTAAGATAGAAGGGCTTGGCCACAGTAGCCTTCATCCCTCAGAGACCACATATACGCTATTATAGTTAGGCCTTTAGTGGTTTGCTTATTAAGGACACAAAGGATTATATAAATACTCGTACATACTCGGCTTAATAAATGAAAAAAAAATAAAATTTTATAATTTTTTTTATGGGTTAAATGATTTTGTCAAACTATTATTGTTGTGCTAATAAAGTTTTGTGCTTAAATGTTAAATTAACAAATATTATTTGCTTGTCATACCAACTTACATGTGTATGCATGTATGTAAATGTATCTATGCATACAAACAAATACATTTTTAAGAAATTTCATTACTTTCATATCAAAATTTGTATGGAAAATAAAATTTATTTGTGATGAGAGTGCAATTTAAATGTAATATAGAGCAAAAGAAAGCGAGAGAGTGAGAGAGAGGCAGTAGAGTATAGTTCGGGTAAACTAAAAGTTGTCGCAGACAAAAATTTTAATTCATACACAGCAGAGTTGGAAGTTTGATTTTTTGTTTTGTTTTGTTTTGTTTAAAAGCAATAAAATACACAAACAACGATGGGAAGTTGGTATGTAAGTAGCAACCTATGTAGAAAAAGAAACTATAAACATTTTTATCTTATAAAACCCAATCGACGAAATATAAAAAAAAAATCATTGTTGGCTTAAACAGAAAGTTGAAAAGTAGACGACGAGTGTCTGTTGTATTGTTGTATGTACGAGGTGTATTCTACATAGATATTTTGTTATTGTTGTTGTATTCTTAGTATAAATGTTTTTAAAATGTAGATACAAGCTGTACCCCATGATGTACTCTTTTTCTGTGTTGCAAATGACTAGCCGTGGTATTTCTTTTTTATGTGCGTTATTGTTGATGCAGAAATTAAAAAGAAAACATAAAAAAAACTTTGTCCAAGTGCAAGTGAGAGTTGACAAGTATTTTTTTTTTTTTATATATATAAAAAAACAATCATGAAAGACATTTTAATGATGCTTTAATTTTCGCTTTTGTATTTGTATTAACGTATTTCAGTTATTATTTTTTAACTGGGTATAACTTCAAAATTCGCTTTTTAGTTTTGAGTTAACGACAAGTCAACTTCTTATTATTATCACTATGGGCTATAATCGCACCGCCACCTTTAAGATTTCTTGTGCAGCCCAGTTCTTAATTACAATCCCAGACTCCTTACGAATGTCGTAATTGTGGTAGGACTAATCATGATTAGGTTTCCTTTGACCAGTGTCCCACTGCCTAAGCTAATCTCTCACACAGAACATGACAAGTCAACTTAAGTAAATAACATTTAAGCAAAAAAATTGATTTGAAACTATTCAGAAGAACATTTTTATAATTGTTTTTTGTCTTTATCAAAGAAAATCTACATTAAAGTCGTGTTGAGGATTAGTAAAAATCCCATAAACGGAAAACATTCACCTCCATCGTGAATGAAAGAGAGTTACAACCCAAGTCTAAATTCTACAGATTCTTTAGGTTCTTGTCTTTTGACTAGTGACTTTGGTTACTGTCAATTAAGTAATCAAATTTTAAAACTTTTTTTTTTTATATCCTTCACTGTAAGTAAAAAGGGTATAGCTATACAGGGTGTCCCATAATTCAACGTCAATCCGAAAGTGGGTGATAGCTCACTTGGTGACTGCTCCCAGAAAAATTAAAAAAAATTTTATGTCGCGTATTTCGCGAGTTACTGCCATTCGGATTTTTTTTTTAAATTTTGATATCCTGCATTGATATTTTTTACTTTTCATAAATTTTTTACCGTTATGTTATTAAAAGCATACCTTCTGCAAACGCTAATAAAACATTTTACCACAATAAAGTAATTTTCGAGGAAAAAACAATTTTTTTTGGCTAACTATGTTTCGAAGGTTATCATTACACCGAAATTTAAACGACCGTGTTGAAAAAAAAATGTACTAAAAAATTTTGGCAAGTTGCATCAAAAGTTAGCGCATTTAGTCCCAATTGCAAAATGGTATAAAAGTTATTTGATTGGTTTTTGCAACAGTGAAAATAATTTTTTTTTTTTAATTAATCCGGTAATATTTTTTCCTTTAAATAAACTTTCTGCAGTCCCTAGATAACGTACAGAAAAATTAAGAAGTTTTTTTCTGTCTTTCAATTGCTATTGAAATTCAGCCAGATCGGTCCATAAATACTGGAGCAAAAACAGCGATTACCTCTATTATTGACCATTTTTTTGCATATTTTGTCTACAAAACGAAAAAAAAAAAACCTGGTATGCAGTTTTTTCAGCAATGATGGTCGAGAAATGGGCAATAAAAAAATTTTCCATTCACATATGTACTGAATTAAAAGGGATTTATAGAGAGTTGAAGCCATTCTGCCCAAACCTTTCTTTCTGAAGGAATACAACCACAACGGATAGGGCTATCATCCTGGGAATACAGTTTCTCCCAATTGTATTTGTGGAATTTTTAAGAAAACTTTGAAAAGTTCAAAGTATATGTGATCTCTGAGGGATGAAGGCTACTGTGGCCAAACCTTCTATTTTAAGTTATGGAACACATATCATTTTAAAAAGGAGGCTGTGTAGATCTGTAAAAACTCAGAAATTACTTTAGGTTATTTAAAATTTTTTTTTTGGAAATTTCTATATGGCTGGAAAGAATCAGCAGCCATAAAAATGCCTTTTAATATTTGTAGTAGTAGACCGTTGGTCGAAGTTCTATTTTTATTTTTTATTGTATAAATAATCCTTAATCACTTCCTCAGGTGTGCATGTAAGGGTTGTTGTTTATATGTATGTTAATGACATTATTAAGGACTTGTGTTCCTAAAACCATAAACTATTGTGTAAGAAATAGTTTTCTCTATCACTTTTAATTAGGCTTCCCCCTAAGAAAGAACTAATTGAACTAATCAGTTCGTTTAGGAGCCACTCTATTGACCAGCGCCATATTAGGCTAGGAAAGACTATGCAGAAACACGTCCATAAATAACAAGTTTGATGAGTGTGAGCTTTGAAAATTTCGTGGCTGATAGTGATGTTAAACGAATTCATTTAGCTTCTTTTAATACATCTACTCATTAATATATGTTTGTATGTATGTATCGTTACTCTGAGTTTAGCTTGACAAACGCTTACACAGTAATGAGTGCCATAATCACTGATGGTTTGACAAGAACGGGCATTAGCTGGTAGTAGTGGAAACATTTGGTAGATGTTGCTCTTAAATTTTTGTTGTTGGCTTGTTGAAGGTCACTGTTATTCCTAATCATTTCCCAATGACTTCCGGTTTAACCGTAAGTGAAGTTAAACCGGAAATTAAAAATTCTCAAAGTCGGTTTTAACGTTCGATTTGTTTAAAATTAAAAGCAGTAAATAAAAGTAAAAGAAATTAAAGCGTGAGTGTTCACATTTGTTAAGATTTAAATCATTAAAATTAAAATTAATTTCTTTAGTCAAACTAAACAAAAAAATTTTGAAAGATGAAAATTCCAATTGGATTCCTCCACCCCATCAAAACCACTACTGGCTGGACTGCGTTTTTTATTTTTTTTTTTGTTTTGGTGTTGTAGTTGTCTTATAGTGAGTTTTAATGTAAATGATTTCTGTATACACAAACACAAACAATTGCTTATACAAATACACAACTAAAGCTACAACAACACCAATACTTTTGACCTGCCATTTTATATAACTTTTAGAGAAAAATCGTATAAAAGCAGAAGTAAGTGGCGGTGAGTGGTTGTTTGTATGTACTTACGTTGGTGGGTGGATAAAAGAGGGTGGGCTTTTAGCTTTGCAACGGATGTTAGCGGGTTATATTAACGAAATTTTGATTTTTTTTTATGTTGTTGTTGTCTTTTTTTGTTATTTTGTTGGTATGATGGCAGCCAAGTTGGAGCGGCATTAAAATGGGATATGGTTTGGTGGAAGCAATAGCAGCATATGATGGCAATCGCCGTACAGCAACGTACAACAACAATATCAAATACGTACATGCACACACACAGTCAGCAGAAACACGTATCAACTAAACCAATGAAACAAACCTATAAGTTCTAACAACAATTTCAACGAAATCTATTCAATACAAAATTCTTTACACATTCATACAATATGCACAACACTAATACCCACACAGACACACACTGACACAACACGAACACATTCGTGCAAAAGCCCAGAACAAACTTGATTGTATGTATGTATTCATACAGTCATATGAATAGGCTCTTTTAATACAAATAACTAACATTTGGTCCTTTAGAAAAGCAGCCTGTATTATAAAGGATGGAGGATGATGGCTGATGTATGTTGTATGGGAATGGGGGCCGGGTAAGGAGTACTGAAGGTGTTTGGGTGAGGGAAAAGTTTTACGTTAGTTGAAAAGGTCTAGGAAAGAGATGTTACGTAGAGATTATGTGCAGTTGATGATGGCAATATTGTTGTTTTTCTTGTTGCTGTAGTTTGGTTAGGACCCTAGGAGATGACGATGTCAAATTTGTTGGTAGTGGTGGTGTCATTGGTAAAGCTATTTGTTTGGTATTGTTTGTTTGGTCATAGTATTTTGTATGAGGACCCTAGAGTGTGTTGTTTAGGGAGTAGTTGATGTTGCTACTGCTTTTGTTGCCTGTGGTGTGGTTGGTATGGTGAGTGCATACAAGGCGTGTGTGTAAAAGAGAATTATTTTGACAGTGTAGCAAGTTGTTATATAAATTTTCATATTATTTGCTTAATATTTGTCGACAAATTCTAAATACTCATTGTTGTTACATTTATATGGGGGTCTTATGTGCACCATATGCATATCCTTCATAAGCTTGTGTATTTTGCTTAAAAAAAAAAAGGAAACGCAACAAAATCAATATGTCTATATGTGTGTATGCACTCACAGTATTTAAAACCTGAATATCAATACCATTCACAAAAATGTTCTTCTATTTTTTTTTCTTGTCTAAAACTAAACATCCTAAACTAATTTGCTGATAAGTTTTTCTTTATTTATATTTTTTTATTTCTTTATAATAACAGAAAATAGATTTTTCCAGCAGTTTGAGATAAAAAAATAAACAAAAAAATATCTTTTTCTTGTGTGTGATGAAATATAAACTTTGTTTTAAGAGAATTTAAAAAAATTTAGCAAAGATACAAAAACAAAGAAAATGTAAACTCTTCATTTCACACATCAGCGTTTGATTTGAGTATCTAATATAAATATGATTAAATTTATAATTTTATCCTGAAGAAGCTACAAAAATTGGAGCGAAATATCGATATAAAAATAAATTTTTGAAAAAAAAGACCTCAAGCTTAATAAAGTAGCCATATTATTTAAAAGAAAAAGGTCAAATAAAACTAACTAATATATGATTAAATCCTTAAAAACAGACTTGTCCTGCCGTAAAAAATTTATTTAATTTTTATTTGTTGGAAATGAACTCGGCATTTTATTCTTTTTTTGTTAAGTATTCTGTTTTATCTGAATTTTATGTGTTCATTCATAAATCAAGTAAATTTTAAGCTCAATTAAGAAAATTCAAAAAAAAAAAAAATTTATACAAAACCGGTTTTCGAGTGTAAACACATGCTAATCGAGTGTAAATTATATGTCTGCTCGTGGATTTCAACAGTCTTCGGTCAGCAATTTTAAACACTAGCCCCTTTATCCAAAAAAATTAACGAAATTTTTCATATAATTTTTTTAAAAAATTGTATTTTAGAGTCTACGTTAATTTTTTTGGATAAGGGGGTAGATGTTCAAAATCACTAATAACGACTATAAATTATGACAAATTTGTCACAATATCGATTTCAAGTCTACTTTAATTTTCTTTGAATACAAGCATAGGATACGTTTTATGTGTTGTTTTTATTACAGAAGCGTTCAACTCGTTTGGAAATTTTATATGAAAAATACTCAAAATATTCAGTGTTTTTCTTCCAAATATTTTAGACAAGTTGATCGTCTAAACTGTGTGAGATTTCGCACCGTATGAATTAAATATATTTTAACAAACTGTGAAAGTATTTAAAGTCAATCTTTCGGCTAACACATTAGATAATTAGAAATTGTCGTTGTCGTAGTCGAATTCACGACAAGCCCATATAAAACATATGACCGGCGTTGCCATACATCACGACAAAGACACTCATGATCAGGCCTAATATTCTACACAATTTTATGATCCTTGCCAAAGAATGGGCCTGATTATGAGTTTCATTGTCGTGACAAAAATAGGTAAAATAATATCACAAAAAAAAAGCTTGTCACACGCTATTACATACGAGGAATTCACGAGGTTGCGAGAGTCCTTTTATATAAATTTTTGCTTGCAAATAAAAGGTGATTTTATAAGAACTATCGGAAATTTAAAAAAAAAAACACATAAAATTCAGAAAAATGCATGAAATATTTATTTGGATCGATAGTTGGGTCGATATAATTTAATGTTTGAAGATTATTTCATGCAAATGTTGGCCGCGGCTGCGCCTCAAATGGTCCATCCGCTTAGTCCAATTTTGGCATACTCTTTCCAACATTTCGGCCGGTATCTCACGAATAATGTTGGCAATGTTGGCTTCCAGTGCGTCAATCGAAGCGGGTTTGTCCCTATAGACATTAGCCTTAACATAGCCCCACAAAAAATAGTCTAGAGGCGTTAAATCGCACGATCTGGGCGGCCAATTGACTGGTCCCAAGCGTGAAATAAACTGTTCACCGAACTCGCCTCTCAATTGGTCCATTGTTTCGCGTGCTGTGTGGCATGTGGCACCGTCTTGTTGAAACCACATGTCATGCAAGTCAAGCTCTTCCATTTGGGCAAAAAAAAGTTTGTTATCATCGCACGGTAGCGCTCACCATTGACAGTAACGTTGTGATTCGCACCATCTTTGAAGAAATACGGCCCAATGATGCCGCCAGCCCATAATCCGCACCAAACGGTTGTTTTTTGTGGATGCATTGGTAGCTCTTGCAATGCTTCTGGCTGCTCTTCACTCCAAATACGGCAGTTTTGCTTGTTCACGTATCCATTCAACCAGAAATGAGCCTCGTAGAAAATGGAAGAAGCGCGCGATGAACTTTCTTAACAGAGCACGCATTTTGGTAATAAAATTCAATAATTTGCAAGCGTTGTTCGTTTGTAAGACGATTCATGATTAAATTATAGACCAAACTGAAGATGTTTGACAGTGACACAAGATACAAAACGTGCGTGAGCTGTCAAAACTAGTGTTGCCAAAAAGATAATAGCAAAAAAATCACTCTTTACTATATCACTCATTTGCATCGTTTGCACTGTCGTGAGTACCTCTATTATATTTGTGATATTTGTTTTGCACAATATTTATGATTTCTTACCATTTAATTATTTGAAATAATAGAGTGAGTTTGTTTTTCTGTTAAGAAGATTTGTAATTGCATATTGTGATAGTTTTTTTTTATGGTGTTTATAACAACTGATAGCAGTGCTGACATAATCCCTCTCTTGCTTTTGGTTATCATCGGAAAAGAGAATATTTAAAAATAAAATTTAAAGATTTTAAGTAATTACGAATGTGAATGTCGTTCTCGTAGTCGAATTTTCGACACGCTAATAGCCTTATTACAGGTGTCGCTGTCGTAGTCTAATTTACGACAAGCTCGTGTAAAATATATAACCGGCGTTGCCACATTTCACTATTTTCGCTCACTCCTAATAAGACCTAATATAAAATATGTGACCGGCGCTGCCATATAACATGGTTTTTGTTACAACAACGACAAACAGCTATGTACCACTTGCTCCAAACAAAATTTATGTATGAAGTATCTCTGGCAAAGATAAAAAAGCTCAAACTACATATAAAGATATGTTGTACGGACAAAAAATTTTGTCTGGAACAAGTTTTATTATTACTAGCAATATATATATTTAGAATTTTTTTATAGATTTTAAGAATAGCAACTCATGTGGGATTTCAAAATTAAATACTAGAACCGAAGTAATGTTTGTTAGTGTGTGAGAAAACTTTTTATAGATTTCTTATAAAATAATTGCAGGTACTATCTACACGTTTTTCTTAATGCTGTCGTCAGTTGTTTTTGACAAACTCAACCATGCATTTATATATGATACAAACATACATAAATTCATACATACTTTGCTCTTATGCACTCATCTACTCTTTCAACTTTTTTAATATAAAAAATATGACACACACAGGACTAAATATTCCGTTAGCGGTGTTACTATCAGTTACGTGTTTGTTTTTCTTTTTTATGCTTTGCTTTTCATTAAAAAAAAACAGAATTTGAAAGGAAAAAATGTTAACAACTTAAAAAAAAAGCAATTTTAATACAGAAATACGACAGACAATCAACTTGACAATTTCATACCATTCATGACAGTAGTCAAAAAAAAATATATATATATAAATAAAAGGAATACGAAAAAAACACGCAATATTTATTTTTTATTAAGCGCAGGGATGGAGTAACAGAATTGTTTTTATTTCAAGTGGGTGGGTGGATGATTATTGGTACAAAAAAAAATAAAAAAAAAGGAGAGAAACAGCGACGAAAAAAATTAGACTTAAAAAAATCAATGAATTTGGTATTTAGAGGTGCTATATGGAAAATTTGTTTTTTTTTTGGGAATTTTAATGCTTTTGTTTCAATACTTTTATGAAGTTTTAATCAATTTGTTTACATTCAACGATTTTCACTTGCCACTGTTCAAAAAGGTGTGTGCCCGTATTTAATTTAAACCTAAAATTATGCTTTCAAATAAAGGGTGTTTTTTGTAGACGTATAAAACTTTAAATTGCAATAAAATAACGATGGATTATTCGATTGACATGAATTTTATTTATCCGAAAGATAATCTTGTGGCATTACATTTTAAATATGATTTCTGGCATATGACCGCCACGCCACGGCTGGCTCGGATGTAGTCCAATCTTGACAAATAAAATAAAGGACTGGGTAAAAGCATTTAGTAAATAATATTTTTCATATGTAGTAGCGCGAGATTATTTCACCATACACAATACCAACACACCTGCACCATCAGAAAAATATCGAAATATGTTTGACAGCATGCAATCATACAAAATGCTCATACACGATTAAGCCGCTGGCATATACACTTAATTGTGATGCATGCTATGCTGTCTTTGTGTATGGGCCCCTTAAGTGTCTAAGTTAAGAAGTCTATTTTACAACCTACAAAATCCGTTTCCTCCCCCACTTTGGGATTTGCAACAGCCAGTTGAAAATGGCATCACAAGTTCTATTACTAGAGGCTAAAGTATAAGTGGAACAAGAAATTTCTCTTTAACTTTTTCCAAAAACCAACAAAAATATATATTTATTTTGCCAATAATAAATAAGTAACAGCAATAACATTTTATATTTATAAGATTATCTGCAGGGGCTCTCATACTTACAATCGAGTTTCTTTGTTTTTAACCCTCTTATTTTTTTTTTTTTTTTTTGTTAGAAATGTAAAACAGGATGAAATTCTTTTCAAACGGCATGTTGATGAATAAAGAAAGAGTTCACCTTGATTTAAGTTTTTTTCAGTAAAGTTTAATCCGTAACAAGGAAATGTTATTCTGTTCAGTTTTATAAACTTTTACAAAAACAACATGTATTTAAAGGATAATAAACAACCATGAGAATTTAAAGTTGTATTTTCTTTTTTGATTTATTTAAAAAAGAATTGCTATAATATTTGTAATTTTGTTGCATTTAGCCAAAATGTGGAAAGAAGGCAAAAACGAATTTAATACATTTTTTCATTTTACAATTTAAGCTTTTTTTTTTTTTAAATTTTATAAAGGATTAATAAATGTAGTGCGAAGTGTAAGTGATTATTTTTTTTCTTTTCAAAATTTTCCTCTCTTTCTATCTCTCTCGAATGCTTTAAAAGTAAAGTAAATGAGAAAAAACTTCTCTACAAGTATTTGCTTTAAGGAATTTTGAAGATGTACAAGAATATGTAAGTAAAATAAACAAAGTCTGTCAAATGCAGTAAGTTTATTGTAGTTGTAAAATAAATATAAACTGAATACCAGCACAAGGAGGCTAAATATTCACAAATTACACAAGAGGGGACATGCCATATGGGAGATTTACTTAAAAAGGGTTTATTATATTTGATTATAAAGAAGATCCAAAATTTCGCAACAAAGTTTCCTTAAAGTTGTGCCTATAAAGTTTTTTAATCTGGTTTTAGTTATTTTTAACCATAGTATGTTTACTGTCCAAGATCAATCATTTTTATATATTTTTTTTGCCATACATACATTTGCCACAAGTACACTGGATAGTTAAAGGCAGGTGTTGAAGTCAAATCGGCTTCTCTAAATCGCTAAATCGAGTTTTCTACCTACATACAGTTAATAGGGTTAGGGTGACCCTTGTAGAATTTAGAAATTTTAAACTGAAGTTTTTGAAAACTGTAAAACTAAAACAAAATTATTGATAAGCATTTGCAAGAGGTCAGTTGTAGCCAGAGAAACATGCCGTGGCAAAAAATCGGCCGCGGCTAAATCAAACTAAGCTCGGCTGCCATTCATTTAGATTCATGTTAAAGGAAAAGCCAAAAAAGCCTGTAATACTAAAATTTTTTTTAAATCTTTCACTCTTACAATTAAAAATAACATTCTTAGACTTAAAATTGGCTTGAACATAAGCCGATGGTTTCGGCGTCGTAGCTGCTAGCCGATATGGCCTGCATCTCTGGTTACAGCTGGCTGCCTACCCTATATTAATCGGAATAATGTTAATGTGCCATTATAATAATTGGAAACTTTTCTTTAAAGTTTTTTTTCCTTTTTTGTGTTGTTTTGGTTCAATGTTTTTTTTTTGTTTTGTCTATTATTTTCTATTCATTGCAATTGGTTTTATTTACTTTTTCCTTTAATTTACTTATAATATCACAGAGTAATTCCTTGTTTTTTTTATTTATTTATTTTTTTTCGATTTTTTCACTATCAAATTTAAAACTGTTTTTAATTGTGAGAAATGCGCCCTGAGGGAGGGGTAAGAGCAACATATACGAGAGAGTGAGTGAAAGAGTCAATAGTCATATGGACGAGTATACACACGTACCTACTTAATTACATTTGTATATGTGATATATAAATTTATATGTATGTATGTATGTATGCATGGCTGTATATGTGCGTCTGTGTGTGTTGTATATTTTAAAACCTGTTTAGATGGTCATTTAATTGATTAAATATTCCAAGAACAATATTAGAAAACAGCAATAATAATAACAGCAACAACAACAACAATATAAAAAAAAATAGCAGCAACAACGACAAAATATGTATGTCTGCAATTTATTTGTGCGTGTTTTATTGGACGGGATGGATGGAGTTTAGATTTGCTTTTATACACAGCATTGTTGTTGTATTTATTTTATAGTTGTAGAGATTTCAATTAATATCGTGGTTGTAAGGATTGTCGGTTGGGGATAGGGAGAGGGAGAGGGGAGGCAGGCAATCGGTATGCTTGGGAACGGTTGAGTGGTTTAGAGTTGTAGGTACGAATGATGGTACGAATAGTTGCTGTAATTTAACTTGCTGCTGGTCTGTTGTATAGTTAGTTGCTCTGCATATGCATAAACACACTTATAAGTATGTGTGTTTGCATGTATATATTTTTGGCAAGTTATTGCGCACATGCTGTTTGTTCTTCGTCTCCACCGTTTTCCAGTTGTTATTTGTTATTGTTGTTGTTGCTGTACTATTTCTGTAGCTGCTTTTGGTATGTTTAAATATTAGGTGGAGCAATATCTCTATTTACATTGCTATAAATAAAAAGATTTTGAAATGTTATACACACCACATAAAACTAAAACAAACTGCTGCAACAATGCTGCACGTTATTGCAAGTTTGAGTTGCATGTCTGCAAGTATGAATGAATGTCTACAAGTTTAACATGATTTTGTTTTTGCTTTGCACCTATTTCACTTTTTTTACAGTAACTTTTTTTACTCTTTACTGCTTAGTTATTTTTAAATCATAAAGTTTTCTTAAAAGAAAAGAAAAAAAAAATAGTATGGAATTGAATGTGTGCCACAATACAAAAAAAGCATCCAAGTATTTTATTTCAAGATCACAAAAAAAAAACATTTCCCCAATGAATAGTGTGACTGAACAAATAAATCGCTGCTTTCTTTTGGCATCTTCGCCTTCGATAAATATTCCCTAGAAATTTTTTCCCAATAAAATTTTGGTTTTTGGGAAAAGTTGCCTAAATTAGAGAATTTTCTATGTTAAAAAAGGGAGAAATTTTTTTATGATAATATGAAAGGGAAAAGTGAAAAAACTTCCGGGGAATTTTTATTCATAATTGGGCTGATAATCTTAGTAAATCTCATTCGATAGCAAACCAGCTGTCATAAACAAAACAAATTCCTTTTTTTTTATCGACAACACGGTCAATAAAAAGTTAAAAACAAATTTGTTATGGCAATTTTTAATAAATTTTCATCTTTTGCATTTACAGAAAAGCATGTCAGAAGAAGCAATTGTTCAGCCAAAATTATCAAAAATTCTTTTTGCACAATTCTTGCCTAATAGCATTTTCTATTCTCAAAGAACATGTTGCCTCTAAACTATGTAATATTTGAAACAATTTGCTTAAAACTGCACAAAATGTTACCTTTTTTATGGTTTCATTAGAATACAAATAATTTTTTCATGCAACAATACAAGTTA
Organism: Thelaira solivaga; assembly: GCA_947397855.1. Classification (NCBI taxonomy): domain Eukaryota; kingdom Metazoa; phylum Arthropoda; class Insecta; order Diptera; family Tachinidae; genus Thelaira; species Thelaira solivaga. The sequence goes on from OX377613.1 coordinate 65,301,310, forward strand.
ATGTATTTATAATATATTTAGCGTTTTATATGTTTAACGCTTTTAAAGGGATTTTCGAAAATCAACAGAAAAATGCTTTGCACCTAAAATAAAAATTAAGTCTTGCTTCAAAAGTGACCAATAATGGATTTTTATGAAGAATATCTTGAAAGAGAAAATGTTGAATCTCTTTTTTCATATAAATTTAAATTAAATATTTTGCTTAATTATATAAACAAGTAGTTAACTTAGTTGTAAAAAAGGGCAGTATTTCACCCTCACTTATAAATTGAGTGCATAACATATCATGTAAAGGGTGTTTTTTATAGATGTATAGAACTTTAAATTGCAATAAAACAACGTTGCATTATTCGATTGACATGAATTTTATTTATCCGTAAGATAATCTTGTGGCATTACATTTTAAATATGATTTCTGGCATATGACCGCCACGGCTGGTTTGGATGTAGTCCAATCTGGACGTCCAATTTTCGATGACTTTTTCCAACATTTGTGGCCGTATATCGGCAATAACACGGCGAATGTGGTCTTCCAAATGGTCAAGCGTTTGTGGCTTATCCGCATAGACCAATGACTTTACATAGCCCCACAGAAAGTAGTCTAGCGGTGATAAATCACAAGATTTTGGAGGCCAATTCACAGGTCCAAAACGTGAAATTAGGCGGTCACCAAACGCGTCTTTCAATAAATCGATTGTGGCACGAGCTGCGTGACATGTTGCGCCGTCTTGTTGGAACCACAGCTCCTGGACATCATGGTTGTTCAATTCAGGAATGAAAAAGTTAGTAATCATGGCTCTATACCGATCACCAGTGACTGTAACGTTCTGGCCATCATCGTTTTTGAAGAAGTACGGACCAATGATTCCACCAGCCCATAAAGCGCACCAAACAGTTAGTTTTTCTGGATGTAACGGTGTTTCGACATACACTTGAGGATTAGCTTCACTCGAAATGCGGCAGTTTTGTTTGTTGACGAAGCCATTCAACCAGAAGTGCGCTTCATCGCTAAACAAAATTCGCTTATGAAAATCGGGAACAACGGCAATCTCGTTTTGGGCCCATTGCAAGCGTTGTTCAGGCGTGAGTCTATTCATGATGAATTGCCAAACCAAACTGAGAATAAATCACTTGACAGCTGTTAAATCGGTCGCCATCTTGAAGAGTAATGCCAACTTAAAGTTCTATGCGTCTATAAAAAACATCCTTTACCATTTTTCATATGCAACATGCTGAGAACAGAACGCGATTTTGATTTTACATATTAAATTTTTTTGACAATAGAACGCAAAGATTCTTGTATGGCAAAATATATGCAACATTTTTGCTTGGAAGGAAACCCTCTTAAAATCCCGCTACAGTTTTTTTTTTTATTTACTTGCCTTTGGCAAAATCTGTTACAATTTGAAAAAAAAAAATACAATTCGATAGATATCGTATCGAAATATCGTACGATACGGCAGTTTGCTCGATATTGAAAGTGACGATTAGACCCCTGATAGAACTTGCAAAAGGGTAACCAGTCATAATGGCCTCTTTTTTTGTTATTTATGATCACTATACTTCTACAAATCAACATGACTAAATGTAGGCTTAAATAAATAGCATTTTAATGCTACCAAACTATTCAGTTTTAGTTTGAAAATTGGCTCCACTGTAATATGAAACTGATATGATATTTCTTCGTAAAATTGAAGCAAATTTGTATTAATTAACGAAATTGATACATATAGGATGAACACAATCCCCAAAAGACCCTACAGACTTAATTACAAAAAACGTGCATGGCTTGAATTGTTTTAAACGCTAGTGGCAACATTAGCTCTTATATCTGCAAAATTCTTTCCTTAATCTCAATGGAGATGACTACCACATCCTGTTTGAAAATATGTAAGACTTTGATGTGGGCGCCACTTTTAATATGGCTGGTGCATCCATTAAAAATCTGAGAAAAAAATTTATCTGTCAATTGTTCTGTTAAGAAGTGTAGCTAGAAATCTCTCGACTATTTCCTGTGGCAATTGGGAAAGTGAAGTCATTCACTGGTTTTCACATTTTTGTGTTATATGTGGCTTAGAGCCTGCAAAGTCTGAAAAGGATCATATCGCTGTGATTATTTCCAAATATTAATGTCATGTATTGATCTTTCAAATAAAAAGCTTAAGCTGGACACAACAACCCATTTCAATCAATTATAAATTGTTAAAAATTACTATTTCTCTTTTGCAGGTAAACAACAAAGCTTGAATACATTTTCCTTCAGATTTTCAAATAATTAACTGGAAGTAAGGTAAGCTAATATATTTAATTTATAATTTGCTATTTCTTATTATAAAAAAATTAATAAAATTGTTCTTTGAAAAATAACAAAGAAATAAAGAAAACTTTTTGAGGTGCTCTGTGACTTTATAAAAATTTTAGCAGACTTGGATTCAACTAGTTTACTTGAACTCTAACTCTGTTTTTACTAAAAATTATTCATTGTCATCTCCTTAATTGTGGAATAAATCGCCCCAGCATCCTTAAACCAAAATAATAAAGTTATTAAATTAATTGGGACAACAAAGTCTGCTTTAGCAGAAATAAAATCATACGAGTATTGTATTTTTGATATTTTTTTATTTAAAAAAATAATAATTTTAGTAAATTATTCGATCTTATAAATTTATTATTCACGCTTAAGATCAAAATAAAAAAATTTGTTTTTATTTTTAATCATCCGGTATTTGGACTTTCTTTTGAAGGTCTTCTTCAGGGAAATTTTATTTTTTTGTTGAAGGAGAATAGACACTTTATCTGCTTGTTTCAGTAAATGTGAACGTTACTTATGTTGCAAACAAAAACAAATTTTCAATTTTATAAAGTTCATTCGTATTTACTACAACAGGTTCCCAGTTTTTTTTTTTTTTAATTTCATTAGTTTTGTGACTAGTTGGTGGAACTCATATAAAAGAATTTAATATTCAAGAATTGTGTTATAAATCATCTTTTTTTTTTTGACAATTTTTTTATAAAATATTTGTTCATCAAGGTGTATGTAGAATAATTTCTTCATTTAATTCTTATTAGATTTTTTAATACACTCTCATAGAAGCTATTGAAAACCACGTTAAGTTTCTTTTTTTCCCTTTTTATGGTTTTCATTTTCCTGATTTTTTATTTGGGACGCCAACATAAAGTCTTTGTGTTTGTTTTTTTTTCTTCTGTTCATTTTCGAATTTATATTAATTTTATTTTGATTTTCTTTTTGAATTTGATTTTTTCATTGTGAAATGTAAAATATTTTTTTTTTCGTAGTATTTCTTTCGTGTTTTTATTTAAACGTTCTCTTCGTATTCTCTCTGTTTAACGAACGGCCTTGCGTTTTCGTAAAGTAGGTATATGATGTGACGCTGTATGACGATGGACAGACAGGCTCAATGCAGGCATTAATGTATGGGTTATTAACCTTGAACTAAGCAACAATAATTTAATTTTGTTGTTGATTTTCTCTTTTTTAATATTACCATATTGTGTTTTTTTCTTATATTAAATAAATTTATATTGTTTTTGTGTTTTATATTAAATATGTACCAATAACTATGTATAGTGGCCGACAAGTGTCTACATACGATTATTTCGGTACCTATTTGTTTTCTAATCGTAACAAGTTTTATTTAAATGCTAGTTTTTAGATAAATCATACACACATGCATGCATAAATGACTTTAACGACATAAAGCTACCATACAAAGTTTACTTTGTTGTTGAAAGATCAAAGTTATTTAAAATCGTATTTTTAAATTATACTGAACTAAGACGAATCTAAACAAGGTGATATCAAAAAAGCCTGTATCCATTTCAAGTTTTTTCCTGATTTGTCAAAACCAGAGATGTTTTTTTTTGACAAATTGCAAAATATTTTAAATACACAGATCCTTGGTGACTCCAGCTTGTATAGATTTCCCTTATACTGAAGTACACATTGTTGGTTTTCCTTAAAGCATTCATTAGGTTTGAAATTTGTATGAATAACCCAAATTTATTTCAATCCATTTCATATAAATAAAATTTCTAGATTAATTTATCGCACCTTAATTATGTGGCAATATAGAAACACCACTTATGTCTTATTAATGGAGCTTTTACACTGTAATACTGAATAAAAGGACTTGTCAAAAAATTAAATCAAATGAAAAAGTATCGTAGTGTGAAAAGAATATATCCAAAAATATGAATAGAAATTTGATAGTCGTACGACGTTCATAATTATTAGAAAATATTCTAACCCCCAAATTCATAAAAAATGTTATGTGCTTAATAAGGGGTTATTTGACAAATACTGCATAGAAGTCTGTCAAATAAGCCCTTAATAAAAATTGGGGGGTAAATGTTTACACTTTGCATTGTATCAGGGCTGCATTTTTTGCATACGAAGAAAGACATAACAAAAACAGCTCACAAAATTCAATAAATATCTTAAAACACTTAAGTTATAGTGTAAGACCCCATAAGTCATTTTACTACTTTCTTATAATTTTATAAGGTTTTGCATGGATTCTATATCCAACAAGCCTGACTAATTGTAGACTAACTTCAAAAATTCTATGCTGATAAGTAAAAAACGCTTAAATCGATTTAAGTAAAAATTAACTTATTGTCGCTAAAACTCAATGGGTCGTATTATAGATTCCCCACGGAAAGGAAAATATGCAAATTGCTATTTATTATTTTGAATTATTTCATTGTGAATTAAAAAGCTGTATACCTATTGTTAATAAATTGTGCCTGAGTTTCTGCTGTTGGTGATAAGAAAAAAAGATTAACATCGAAATAAATTTTAAATAAACAAAAAGAAAATGAATTTTCACTAATAAAACGAAATTATTTTCTAAAACATAAAACAAATTAAGCTAAAACACATTGGGCCACATAGTCACACTAAAGTCGGTATCTTTTTAAAAACGACTTTAAATTCATACAATTCTTATGAACAAAATTTAGCTCTTAATAAAAGCCTACTTTTTGGACTATGGCCCATTTTGTTTTTGCGAAATGCAGTATTTTTACTTTCCATTAGAAAATTTAAGTGTAAAGAAAATATAGAAATTTATCTATATTTTGGAATCAATAATTGCAAAATTTTGCTTTAGCACAAGGAAATGCTTGCCGCTATGAATAATTATGTACCCAATAATTTTATTATTCTGCTTCAGGGATGTCAGGGGCGATATATTCCATAATTATCGAAATAATTTTATAAGAAAAACGTTTAAGGTTTCTAAAGTTGGAGTCCTCTAAAATGGCTTCATAATAAAACGGATAAGCTTAAACAATTTTTTATGGGCTAACACAATACCTACTAAAAGGTTCAAATTGTAAGTTTTTTTTTACCAGTTTTTCTCACGTGAGATTTCATCACACAAACAACAGCACACTTTTAACCTTTTCAATAAGTTCATGGTGTTTGGTATATTAAAACTTTTATCGACGACTGTTTTATTTGCTGCCTTTATATACCTACACACATATATACTCACACAGAATATGCATATTCATGTAGACAATGTACATATGTATACTACACACACTATTTACTTAAAATATACTTTTTTGTGCTTTTGAAATGCAATCGATACATCTGTAGCAAGTTTGTATGTTGTGCCTGCGATCCAACATATTATAGATACATTCATGTGTAAACAAGTTTGTATTAAAATACATATGTACTGTATATGTATGTATGTGTGTGATTGTTTCAATTTATTTTTAACTTTGGCTACAATATGCGAAATGCGTTTAAATTTAGTTTCTTTTTTGTTGGATTTTTTTAAGTATGGAACTAAAGAAGTCTAATTAGCGCAATAAAAATTAATTTGATAGAAATACTTTTTCTTTCAACTTATCAGCTTGCCCTCTTGTTAGTTTTTTATTGTATGTACGCATGTACATATAATTTTTGCCGCTGATAACATTTTATTTACAGTAATCTAATTTATTTATTTATACCTACATATTTGGTTATGTGAAGGTTTTTTTTCTTTGAGAAGTTGTTTTTAATTTTTTTACTTTTACAAGCAGTTAAATATTAAGCAACTAATTTTAATTTAATGATAACATATTTTCTTTTAATTGTATTGTGTTTATGAATGGATTTGTGTGACAGTCATATTTAAATTGGCTCGGCAAGAGTTTTTTTATTTGTCAAAAATTCTCATGCCCAAACAAAATGTATGGAGCATACCGGCAACGCTGTTTGGTGGTGACAGCGAGTTTGGTGGTGAAGTTGGCCTAAATTTTTTTTTTTTTTTTTTTTTTTTTTTTTTTTTTTTTTTTTTTTTTTTTTTTTTTTTTTTTTTTTTTTTTTTTTGGCGAAAGAACAATGGCATCTGCTCTCAAGAAGCGGATTTCTTTCTGAAAGGCTTCGTGAATACCCAAAATTGTTGAATTTGGGGCTCAGAAAATCCTAATACAATCCTAATGCACCCACAATCAGCAACTGTAAATAAGATAAGGAGTTCTTGTGGCCTCAACTGAACAGCATGGATCTGGAAGACAATCGATTTATTGCAGCATAAAATGAAAAAGTGCACTCATACTGGGACTTGCTATATTTTTATTACAATTTAAAATATAAAGGGTCTTTTTAATAAAAAAAAAGTTAAATTTTTCAAAATTGTAAAATTTCAAACCGTGCTTAAAAGGCATACTTAAAACATGCGCAAACTTTCCATTACGTTAGACCAAGATCACATAGGGCAAGTTTAGTTGAGCAATTCTTCTTCAATTCTCTTTTAAAATTGTCGTTTTGTCCACACAAATTTTTTGTGTCGGCAATTTTAGCATTCTTATTCAGTCTTTATAAAAGATACGAAGAGAGAACAAAAAGGAATTGCCGAGCAAGTCTCCTATAAAGTAACTAAAATCGCTGTGTGTGGTCCTGGTCTTACTTCCTTAATTGCCTCTTTATGTTATGAAACAAAACCAATTGCAGAAACTGGTATAGGTACTCGTTTTCATGTACATACTTAAATTAAAAAAAAAGGACTACAAAATTGTGGTTCACACAAAATTCAAAAAAAAATAAAAAATTACATTTTATGTAGATAATTATGCAAGTGGTACCCTATTTAAATGGCCAAGTGTGTAGGTTTAGTGCTTGTGTTGCCGATGGCAGCAGCAATGACAGCAGTAGCAGTAAAAACGACCAACAATATTAACGGAATGAGTGAATAGAAGAAGAAAAGAAGGATACATATAAGCATACATGCATACATGGTGCTTGTACACATGATGTTGCTGCGGAAGTTTGAATTTAAAACTAAATATTTAGCACATCCATCCATGATGCATTTATGCTACATAATATCATCCCACACTACTAAGGATTTATACACACACACTCGTATATACTAGTATGTACATTTGTGTGTGTGTGTGTGTGCACAAATAAGCGACACTAGTGCCTAACAGTCTGAGAACGAACGCATGTATTCATTGTCTAATCGACACCTTCAAGTAGTTATGTACACATACACACACATTTTAATAAGCAAATGATGATTAAATAAAATCAACTACCTATTAGATAGATACATAAATACTTACATACATACAACTGCTTTTGTTTTATTCATTTGTTTGTGTGCTGGCTGCTTTTCATCCCCTCCACCTACACACCTTGTTTTATATCTACCACTTAATTATCTACACGTCCTAATCAACAAAAAAAATTTTTTTTTAAAGCTCATTACAATTACAGTTTGTATTAGCTTAAAATTAAAAGTACAAGTAAAATGTATTACACGGAAATATGTCGTGTTGTTTGCTCCCTACTGTACTCTACTGTACTACATGTGAATGTGTGTGTGCGTGTGTGTATTTAACACAAAGATTTTCTTTTTTTGCATACCTATTTAAGTTTGTTTGCAAAAAAAAAAAATCTCAATTTTAAATTTGCAATTAATTTTTTTTTTTTTTGTTTGTTTGGTTGCTTCTTTATTTTAAATTTATTTAAATATTTGCGATTAAATGCCACATTTACTTAAATACAAATATTACTACTGCATACATGTGTATGTGTATACTACGTGTGTATTTATGTATGTCTGTATATTTACTATTTATTTATTTAGCGTAAGTTTGTTCTTCTCGCCCTTCACCTCTAATAACAGAATTTACAGTGACTTGTCATTCAAATTGTATTTGTAATACTAGTGCTGCCAACTATTTGCTTTTTTAATGTCTAATTGTAAAAAAGGTTTTCTATAGAGAAAAATTCCGCTGGTTAATTGTTATTAAAAAAGATTTCTTTTTTCAAATTATAATCAACGGAAGTGTGGATTAATTTAACATCAGATTTTATGGGAATCCAATCTTAACTGGACTCTTATGATTTTAAAGCGTTAATTTTGCCAAAACTCATTTTTATTTTATTTAGAAAAACACCATAAACTTGTGGAAAAATTAAAAAAAAAAAAATTAGCGCAGCTAAAAATCAGTTAAGGTTCCTAAGAGGGAAGTTTATTACCTCTTCTCTGTACAAAATTTCCCATCCAGGAATCGAGTAAGAGAATTGAAAAATTATTCTAAATAGAAGTTACTAACTAATTGCGAAAGGAGAGTTCATTACCTCTAGTTTAACGTGTGCCACGTCCCGGCTGCAAAAACCGTGCATGGGGACTTAGTCAATTTTTTTGTTAAAGAAAAATTTTTCCAAATAAAAACTATTAATTAATTCCGAAAGGAGTGAGAAAGGAGTGAGAATGTCCCGTCCTTCAGTATTGCCTGGTGTGGCCACCGTACAAACTTTCTCATCTAGAAATCAAGTAAGTTGCTAAAGAAAAATGATTGCAGATAAAAAATAGTTACTAAGTCCGAAAGGGGAGCTCATTACCTCTAGTTTGAGATATGCCACGTCCCGGCATGTTTTCTGATGTGGCCACCATACAAGTTTTCGCTGAAAGAACCGTGTATAGGGATTTAATTAATTTTTTTTTATTAAAGAAAAATTATTCCACATAAAAATTAATAACTAATTCTGAAAGCCGATTTTATTACCTCTAATTTGAGGTATATCAGGTCCCGCACCACTGTAAAAAATTTCCCATCCAGAAATGGAGTAAGTGAACCTAATTAATTTTTTTTTTTGTTAAAGAAAAATTTTTGCAGATAAAAATTAGTTACTAGTCACGTCTCGGCATGTTTTCTGCGTGGCCACTGTAAAAAATTTCCTTTTATTTTTTTTTTCAACTGTTTGAAGAGAGTTTAATTTTCTTTCTTTGCCAACTTATGGTTGCTTTTTAAAGTACTCACGCTTTTCTCACGCGATTATGCGTGATTAAAATCACGCGTATACAATCTTATTGTCATGCATGAATCGCACAAGCAGACGTTTCAATAATGATGACAATGAAAATGACTAAGGAAGAGGCTGATTATGATGCTGATGATGATGATGTCTATTCAATAAAACCAGGTTTTGCTAACATGGCTGTTGCTGGATAGTTGCAAGTTTTGTGGCTGTTATTGGATAGTTGCTGTTGCTGTTGTTGTTGTTGTTGTTGTTGTTGTTGCTATATTGCCAAATTGTGGTTGTATGCATGCATGTAGTAACAGCAGTTACAATAAAACTTAGAAATCTAATAGTTGGAGTAGATAGTTTACTTGCTATATAAGGGTTGCTAGTTTATTTGTAACCTTATTAAAATTCCTGGGAGCTTTTGTTTTTGTCACCACATGTAAGACGATAATGAGCATGACAATGCTGATGGTGATGGGGAATAGGGATGTGGATGATAATGATGTTGAGTTGTGTAGTTCTGCTCTTGCTAATATTATTGCGAAGGTGTGTGAAGAGAGAACATTGGAACGAATGGCTTAACAATGGAAATCTTTAATAAATATTAGCGTATTCAAATGTGTCTAAATAAAACAGAAAACTTGCGTTTCATTTCATTTTGTTTCGATTAATTTCAAATATGTTGTTGATTGTTGGTCTGTGTTTTTTGTAGAAATAATATGGACAATGTTGCATGATGATGATGATGATGTCGACGACAATAACGATGGAGTGTCGTTGTATTTTAGTGCAATTTAATCTACATAAATCTTGTAGTCAAGTACATACTGTACTAAAACTTGCAATTGTTGACGTTGTTGTTTTAGTTTTTTGTTGTTGCTGGTATTAATGTGCTTTTACAAATAAAAACAAAACAAAAAAAAAAAACTATTAAAACTGCATATATGCATACACAAATGCACTCGTACACACTCGTACATACAAACATGCATATTTAGTTGTTTGCAAGTGTGAGTAAATGTCTAGAACACTCTTCTGATATATAGGAATGTATATATATATATATATATGTGTGTGTGTGTGTGCATTGTACACATTGCTCTCATACATTTTGTTATTGCTACCATAGCTCTGTTGTTGTTGTTGCAGTTGCAGTTTATTTAGTTCTTTATATACCAAATATTTTGCATTGATATGACAAATACATTTGTAGCTACACATCCAAGTAGATAGCACACATGCATACATACAACATACTTATGGCCATTCATATTAACTTATTCATATCAAAACTAAGAAATTTTACAATTTTAATTTCTTGTTACAAATAATTTAAAATATTTCAATCAACTCGCATATTTGTAAACTTACATTGATCAGAAAATCAATTTAATTCACATAAAAACATACAAGAAACTGTTTTCTTGTCTTCAGAAGCCACTAAAATTTTTTTTTTCAAAAAAAATTGTATTAAAAAATAAAAATTTTATTCAAATCAAACACTAAATCAGCAAAAGTATTTTATCTGCACAAACAATTTCTATTTGTCTTTGATGTTTATTGGGAATTATTATTATTTTTTGTTCAAATAAAATTTTATTGTTTGATGGCAAATTATTAAAAACTAATCATTGATGAATAAACACATAGACAACTCAATAACAACTAAAGTAAAAAAGCAGCTAACAAGTATTTGTTTACGGAATAAAACCAACTATTCTGACCACATACTTTATGTTCTTTATCGAATTCCCGGAGAAGGATAGGGAGTAGGGGCAAGGGTGGCGAATTGTTTTCGGTAATCTTCCTTACAAATCGGCTTAATAACCAGGTATCTTTTTGGAATGTGAGCAATAAATTAACACATAATCGGTATATACTACTGAAACTGCCTTTATTCCAGCCATCCAGCGAAAAATTTACCTACCATACTCTTACTTAGTAATGAAAAATCAGTTAACTGGAATAATTGAAAAATTAATTAACCAGCATGATTTTGCCAATGTTATTAACATTTCAGTAGATAACTAAAGTTGCGGAATCCGGCCTAAAAATAGTGGGAATGTTAAGTTTTTCAGTGGAACCAAATGAAAAATTTTTCAATTATTTTATTAAAAGCAAAGACATTTCATATGTTGGAATATTTTCTAATATTTTTTTGCTGGGCTGGAGGACAGAAAAAGAAAGAAAACTGTCCCCAAATAAGTTAAAGATTAATACTCTTATTCAAAAAAAATTTTACGTAGACTTTAAAGTAAAATTTATGAAAAAATGATATGAAAAATTTCGTTAACATAGATTTAAAGTCTACTTTAATTTTTTTTGATAAGGTGGTAAAAGTTAATTCATATGACATTATGACATTTAAAACTAATTCAAGAAAAAAATCTTTGTACTGTCTTTTGACAATAATTGAAGTCGAAATCACTTCTCAATCACACAGGTCGAGTTTTGTGTTTGTGTTTCCGATTTTCAAATGTAAATTTTTGTAAAGAGAAAAGAGAAGACAGAAGAGAAGTGAGAAGTGAGAAGAGAGAAGAGAGAAGAGAAGTGAGAAGAGAGAAGAGAAGTGAGAAGAGAGAAGAGAAGTGCGAAGAGAGGAGAGAAGTGCGAAGAGAGAAGAGAAGTGCGAAGAGAGAAGAGAGAAAAGGGAAGAGAGAAAAGAGAAGAGAGAAGAGAAGAGAAGAGAAGAGAAGAGAAGAGAAGAGAAGAGAAGAGACGAGAAGAGACGAGAAGAGAAGAGAAGAGAAGAGAAGAGAAGAGAAGAGAAGAGAAGAGAAGAGAAGAGAAGAGAAGAGAAGAGAAGAGAAGAGAAGAGAAGAGAAGAGAAGAGAAGAGAAGAGAAGAGAAGAGAAGAGAAGAGAAGAGAAGAGAAGAGAGAAGAGAAAACTGAAGACAAAAGAAATGAAATTAATATTAAAAGAAAATTATGTCTTTTCTAAAATTACAACATTCCATGTAACCATTCTGATCAAAAAAAAAAAAAAAAAGAACTTTAATCAAAGGGAAAGCATTATTCAAAATTAATGAAAAAATTTTATTTAATTTTTTATGTTTAAAAGTAAATACAGGCGCTGTTTTAATATATCGAACAAAACTAATGAAACGAAAAGCAAATAAAATATAATTTAAGCAAATTGTTTATTGTAAATATGAAAAAAATCAACACATACATGTTGATTGCAGTTAAATAAAGACACGAGCGGCATACATTTCAAAAAAATTTTTTTTTTTTTTTTCAAACTAAAATGTTAAACGTTTTGCTAATCAGTAATTACGATTACTTATAATGGTCATCATAATTTATTGTGTTTGTTTGTAGTTATTGCTTTTTGTGATGATGGGCATCTGTTTTATTTATTTGTTTAGTTTTTTTTTTAATTATATTTAATTTAAAACCTGTTTTAATAAGATTTTCAGTGTTTTTTTTTCCTTCGTCTGTGAAGGGCTAGTCAGAAAATATATTTGAGATTCGAAAAAAAGGATGACAAAAATATATTTATGTGTTGCTTTAAATCTATAGCCAAGCATATGCAATACAATTAATCAATCAATGAATTTGAGCCCTATATAACGGGACCCAAAGAACCTTTTTTACAAGCTTTGACTTTGTGGTTTTCTTTTTAAAATGCCACAAAATTTCATTTCTTAAAATCATTCTTTCAAATAAGCATTCAGCAAACGAATAGTTTTCATTAAATCAGAGTTAGAAGTAGCAAATTGTTATTGATAAAAGTATTTTTGATGTAGTTAATACAGCTTGCAGTTACCATACGTAATACACAACCTCAATCACACACATGGACCGGTACAACCAGCATTGTGATCAACAACTTTCATTATCAGCCTGTTTGGATGGTTGCATTCACTCATTCACTCACTTACTCATCACTATTGTTCTCGTTTGGTAACTATTTTTAAAAACTCCGAGATATCCAAATAGTCAGTTTATTCAGACGATTGGTATGTGTGTATGTAGATTGAAATATCTACACACTTTCAGTCTATTAAATGTATACACATCCATATATAAATATCTATTGCAAATGCAAATACCAATCTAAAAATAGTTGCCTATTTCATGCATACGTATGTGTGTGTGTGTTTTTCTGACATTAACCCTTTCATCACTAAAGTTCCAATTAGCACTTTACGTGCACTTTTTTTTTTATAAAGAAAACCTTTTTCTTTTGTCAAATTTTTATAATATTTTCTTTTTTTAGTTTGTAGCCTATTTCTTTACAGGCGAGCGATAACCCTTTCATCACTAAAGTTCCAATTAGCACTTTACGTGCACTTTTTTTTTATAAAGAAAACCTTTTTCTTTTGTCAAATTTTTATAATATTTTCTTTTTTTAGTTTGCAGCCTATTTCTTTACAGGCGAGCGATAACTTCTTAGGTTGCGTTTATGTGTAACATATTTTGGTATATTGTTGTTGTTTTTAATACAAATGTCAGGCCTTTATTTACAATTTTGTATATCAGATAATCTCCACAATTTTACATCTCTCGAAAAGCCATTTTTGAATTTACTTCTTCAAGTCAAATGTGTTGCTAATTGCAAAACTCAAGAGCGAATTGTTTAATTCTTCTAATTTCTGTTGTCATATTTTCGTTATGGTATAAAGAAGGTTCTAATGGAGAGAAAAAGCTTATAAATTGTGAGGAAAATAGCACTATAAGAATTTTGAGTTTAATTTTTTTTTTCAATTAATTGATCAATTAACAGAAAGAGATACATACAAAACACGCCAGAGGTTACTTTTGCATTAAAATTTTATTTGCTTTCTCTTCATGTACAAAGAAAACTTTGAAAATGTCGATTAGTGGAACACCCTATTTACCATATGCTTGAAATGTCTTATTTAAACACTAGAATAATGTAAACGAGTTAACCTCCTAATGAAGCCAATTTTTTCTTTCAAATTATATAATCCCAAGCTATTATTTCAATTTGAATCTATTGAAGTGCAAGTACAAGTTTTTGTAAATGTGATTGTAATGTTTACAACAAAATAAACAAAAAAAAAAAACCAAAATAAAAAAATATGGACATGACGGTGTTATTATTTGGGCAACTGCATAATACTTGGGCAAAAACAAATTCACATGGATCCTTAAACACACAAATACATGCTCATGCACATGCACACCCATACTCATAATATTGTATGTATTTGTTGTTGATTTTGAGATTTTAATGCGTAAGTTTAACCATATTTATGTCTGTATAAAAATGTATGTGCAAGTACTCGCATACTCGTATAAGTAACTTTACAATATGAATGCCAATACTGCCTGTAAATTTGTAAATTTTAAATTTTCTCTATACACACATTCACATAATTTGGGTGCATACAAACAACAGTTATGCCATGCAGTGCACAATACGATTTCATATTTAATAAAACTTATGTACACTGTAAATACAACCAATGTTGTTGCAAAATAGCATATAGACACACACTTACTCATACACAAATTTCCTGAAAATACTAGGCTAAATATTTAAGCCACCTTACGACCCAAAAATTTCAACCCTGTACATTAGATTTATTTCCACAAGCATCCGACATCCATTTACAATTTGGAATTTTTTATTTTTTTTTTTGTTATTCATTCCTTCAGGCAGTTATCCGAATATGTTCTCTTACAAAGCCTTTCACTGAATTCCTTCGTTTTTCTTTAGTTTGTTGAGCTGTTATTGTTATTGTTTCTGTGCTCTTTCCATTTGTAGCCTTCACAGTCTGTGTGGTGTGGACACCACAGTCTATGCAGTCATTGTTCAGCATATTTTAGTTAAATTTATTTTTAATATAATTCCCCCTGTGTCCATACATTCATTCGAAATATTGCAAGCTCATTGCATACGAGTTGCGCTTTTATGCAGGAAATATCTATAGACATTAAAGAACACAGAGCTTTATAATAAACCATTTTTAAGCAAAACTCACAAATATCATGCCAACTAAAAAAAAAACGAAAGTGAAGTGACTTGATTTATATGAGCTGTCCACTTTAAAAAAAAAATTAGCCAGCATTTATTCTAGTTAGATGGTGTCCTTATCTTACTAAAATCACCGTTAACTCATTATGTTTTTTTAACTGGCCATATATCACTTTCAAATATAACAATTCATATAACTTTTGTTAGCTTATAAATAAATTTAATATAAAAACTACAGGTTTGTGGTTGTGAAATATTTTGGCATCAATTCTGAATAAGTAAGAATTATATATTATTACTAGCTGACCCGGCAAAGCTTGTTTTGCTTTAAAATTTGTGTATATTCGATCTTCTTGCTCTAAGAAATCGTATTCATTAAGTAAAGAACCCTGCAAGATCGGTTAAAAACAGGTAGTAGATAAAAAAAGCCAGATACCGACTGCAGCACCTAAAGCGGGTGGATTTGTGACCCTAAACCTTCCAACAAAGGCATACACAGAAAGTCAATTAAATCGTTCTAACCGTTTAGGAAGAGTACAATGTCAAACACACATACAGTCGAATTTTATATATTAAGATTATTATCAAAAGCTATAATCGCACCGCGACCTTTAAAGATCTATTGTGCAGCCCAGTTCCTAACTACAATCCGAATCTCCTAATTGCTGTAGTATTAATTATGCCTAGATCTTCTGGAACCATTGCCCCACTACCTAAAGAGCTTGTTCTGCGTCTAGCCAACGCAGGGAACATGTTCTGACGTTTCCTGTCTTTCTCGACAGAAACGACAGGAACCGTTCTGTACTACACCTCTTCTACTCATGTGATAATTAAGTCTACAGTTGACCGTGAGTAGCTCAAGAATTATATATCATTTCTGCTGAGGTTTAAAACAACCTCTGCTCAAGTACGAATTAACCCTTAAACACATTTTCAGCTTTGATTTATTTGATGATTTTTGACGTTAAAGTTAGAGTATTAAGAGACTCGTATATAATTTTATAAGGAATATTTTTCGGTCATGTTTTGAGAAACGCTTTTGCAAAACGTCAAAGCATGTTCTGCGTTTTACTTCCGTTTTTCTCATATTGAGAAAGTGAATGGGAAAACGCAAGTTTAAGTAAGAAACTGACAAAATCAAAGTAGATTTTTTAAAATCATATTTTTTATGGAAAGAGGCCAATCCTTCATTTCTTTCAAATTTTTTTTTTGTTAAAATAAAAAAGAAAACCTGTTTAATTTGAACTGTGCAACATATTTTTTTTTTGGCTCTTAGTTTTTGCAAAATTCATCACTTTGCTTCAGCGAGTGCTTGCGTTTAGAAAACGCCAAAGTTCAACGTTTTGTAGAACACCTATTTTGCGATTTCAAATCATAATCGCCAAATCTAAGCGTTTTTCTGAACATGGGTGTTTATAAAACATTTTAAGCTTCTAAATCCAAATTTTTTTTTGGAAGTAAAAAAAGTCCCATTAACTAAAGAGTTAGAGAGTTAAAATGTTTCACAAAAATATGCCTTGCAGTGTTTTACATATAAGTTTGCTGAATATTTCATTAACCTAAAAGGCCAATTCTTATGAAAATTAAAAAAAAAAAATTAAGAAACTAAAACTCTAAGGGCCATTATTACAACTTACTTATAAGGTCTCAGATAGCTATAATTAAGTTTAGTTAAAGTAACTGATAAAGTGATCAATAACTTTTTTCCATTATTACAAGTTCTCAATAAGATAAATATTGTTATGTGGCACCACTGCTGTGAATACCAATGGCAACGACATGCCTTTTTTAGACGATTATTTATCAAATAACTAAGAAATTATATACTTTTAAAATTTTATTTTAATATTTGTTATTTTATTGTGTAATTGTATTGTTTAATTTTTGTGTATTAATAAAAAAAAATTATTCAATGTCTATGGATGCTGAGGTTGCCATATCTAAAATCAAAAATATGGCAACTTTAAATGCTTGAAGCTCACGTTAAAAGTTATGAGCAACACAAACCTATCTTTAGCTTATCATTTTTTTTTTTACTTAAAGTATGTTTGTAATAACCAAAAAGCATTTGTCTGTTCGATAACTTCCTACTTTTAGTTATCGTTTAGTTGTAATAAAGGCCGTAACTTTACAAATGCCGATATGCGCATATTTAGCTCCTCTAACATAATCAGTGGTCAAAATTTTGTTATTGAAAAAAGAAAAAATAAAAAAAAAAATTGGATATTGTAACTTGCATTGAAAAAAAAAACTGTTGGCTGCAAGTTACATGAACATGAAATAGATTTTGATTTGCCGTATTGAAAACCTCTGTCAATAACCCTCGATTTTGTTTGTCTCCTGAAATCTTTGCGAACAAATTAATCATCTCTTGTCTAGAAGATGAACTCATGTAAATATGTACTCGTATGTTCGTACGAGCATCATATTGTTGTTTTCTTTCTTACTTTTACATGATGTAAGAAGTGTCGTCATTCTTTTCTCATTCCATGAAAAATGTGTGTGTGTTTTTTGTTTGTCTAAACATATTTTTTTTTTTTATTAAATTCTTAATTTGTTTACCTTAATGTGTGTTTCTGAAGCGTTTCTCAGTTTATTTATTTATGTTTTATTGCAACTGTTTTATGCTTTTTTCCTTTCTACGTGTGTATGCATGTGTGAAGAAAACTCTCTTTTTATCTTTTGTGGTGATGACTGCCTGTTGTCAAACTGCTAAACTCTTCCCCACAACTATTTAGAAGCATTTTTTCTTTTCATTTTATTTACACTGATTGCTCCCTCCCTTATTCTTTCAATTTTGAGTTGTTTTAAGATTTTTTTTATGTTTGCTACAACACGACAAAAACTCGTTGGTATATTTAGCAAACGATGCAAACCAGCTCAACCCAACTGCTTCCGTGTTAATTACGGTGTGCATTAAAATAAAATGTGCCACATATGGGACTGCAAAATTTATTGCAGAAAATCTATTATAGACGCAATAGCCTTGCCCGCTACTTAAGAGATACCCGACATTTCCAAAACTGGATATTGATAAAAAATAAGTTTTTTTTTTTTATTATTATTGACAAAGTACAAATAACAGGGTGTTTTTGTTTGATAATTTTCGTGTGACTACTTTTGCTTGTTAAAGAATTTATATAATCCTGTACATGCTATGTCCTTTAGGATCTCATACTGTTACATATTTATATTTCAAAAGTGTTTCATATTATTTGCACTCACATCTCACTCCTCCTTTTTCTCTTTATGTGCTTCTCTAATCTTTTGTCTATTTCGTTAAATAAAGAAAACTGGTGTTGCTTACTTCCCCATTTAAAAACCATCAAGGGCTGGTGTCTGCTGCAAATTGTCCTGCTTTTGTTACACAAATGCATACAATAAAAAGGAGTAAAACACAGTAGAAGGCCTTCTTGTCGCATTCAATATTCATTTTTAAAATTTTTATTAAAAATAAAAAAAGACTAAAATCTAAAGCTTGTATTAAAAAAAAAAAATTAAAATAGATTTGAAATCGATATTGTGACAAATTTGTCATAAGTTTTACTTGAAGTCATTATTAGTCATTGTGAATACCTGCCTAAAATTTTTTTCTAAAAAATTTAGCCTGAGAAGTTGTAAACAAAACCTAACTTTAGAGTTTTTATTTTCAAGAAAGTGCAATTTTGAAATCAGTATCCAAAAATATTTTGAAAGTTGTTCTCAGTTGCTCTGGTCCAAAAATCGTCTAGAGTTATGATACGACATTGTTAAAATCGGTGGGCTACATTGTCTCTTTGCTTCTTTCCATTTTTGACTTTTTGTTTAAGCACTATCGCTCGACTTAATTTTTTTTTCAAAATGAATTCTAATGATTTTGTGTTTTTAAGCTTTGAATGTTTTCGTTTTCTGCACGCTCACATAATTTAATTTTTGGCCTGATTCTTCAAGCGGGCTTATGTGCTCTCCTTAAAAAGAAAGATGAAAAAAAAAAAAAAACTTACGAACTCTTAACCACCTGTGAGTTTCGAGTTGTATATAAATCATGTCCGAGATTACAAATTTGGATGACGAAAGTTGCTAAAATCTCTCAGAAATTTCAAAAAAAAAAAAATTAAAAATAGTCTAACATAATTTCTAAGTATTTAGGCAGTGGATTATAAATCTAGACAGACTTGCCTTTAAAATCATATGTGTCCTATTGGGTCCCATGAATTAAGATAAAAGGGTTTTACCGCTGGAGTCTTCATTCCTCAGAAACAACATATACGGTATTTGTACTAAGTGAAATTTTCAACGTTTTCTAAAAAATTTCTAATTCTTTAAATAATAATTTTGAACGAAAATAGCGTCACTTCTGTCAGCTAATTTGGTTTTCGTTCTTCCTCTATTAACTAATTCAGAAATTGACACAGTGGAGGTAAATATGTATGTACCTAGAAAAATAGGCTGAAACAAAATGTGCACGGATGAGTAGTTCCATTGGCGACTCCCTATAGCAAAATTTAAGTGTCATAGCAATTATTTTCAATTAATGCTGTTCTGTATTGAAAAGTAAAAAACTTCCATTTTCATATTATTTAGAAATATTTTTTTGCTTTGTTTAGATGAAAAAGGAAATAGTAACTGCCACGGCAAGCGTTTTTTAACTCTAAAATTCTCATAACCGTACAAAATAACTCGTCGGCAGCACTGAGCGGTTGGAATATCCAATTTTGGCAATGCGTGACGTTGGCTGCAAAAGGTTTTTTTTTTTTGATATTTTAGCTAGTTTTTTTTTTAACTAGTTTTAACTCTATTTTTGTTTGTCTGTAGCGGGTTTTATTAAACAAGATGATTAACAATACTGCAGAGAATACGCACCACCGCTGGGCGCTAAAAAATGCTTCAATTTAGGCTGGACTGTTAAAAAAAAAAGAATAAAAAAGTTATTTCTTGAATACAGAACAACACTGAATGAAACAGGCCACAGCCAAATTCTTACTTTTTTGTAAAAGCTTCTATAGCAGAACAATTTTTTGTCATGATAAAAAATGTCAAATATTTATCATGATAAATGTTCTGCTGCCTTATGCAGTACTTACTAATGGGAAATCGGAACAATTTACCGTTCCTCAGCTTTCTTTGAGAAATCAGGACTCTTGCGTTGAAATAGAGATGTAGGGTCACGTTAGCCATAGCCATCTTCTTTAATTTTTACTCTTTAAAAATATTAGCAAGTTACCATAGCAGAGTATCCACTACAAGCTCTTTATATCTGCTTTTTTAAGACGGTCGGTTCAATTTAACCTAAGATTCCGGGATTTTTGAGTTTTCTTTGTTGTAAATTTTATTTTAAACTAATGTCACTCTGTCAGTTGGCAATCAAGCTGCTTGTAGAATCATTAAATCAGGTCTTAAGGACTAAAGAAGGCCTTTTAATTTTCTGCTCTATTAACTTAAATTTTACAAATATTTATGCTTTTTAAGAAATTTTTTTACTCATACTTTAGCTTGAAGGTATGGCAGCACAGAGGCGTGTCAACAAAATCCTTAATTATGTTTTGATATATAAAATTTAAAGGAACAATGACAGCTGTAAATTTTTTTTGTGCGTTAATAAACATTTTGGCTCACTATCCTTAAATACCTGCCTGCCTATTAGAATTAAAGGAGAAGTTGCATAATGAATTTGAGTGCAAAAAATGAGTTCTTTTTTTATGTTGACGGAGACATTGTGAGGTTTCTTCAAATGTAATTTGTTTCTTCAGTTTCTTTGAACCTTTACAAATTTATCTTACCCGTAATTTTGATACTAATTTTTGTAACTTTGTCTACGCTTATGATTTCATGTTGTTGTTTTTATAATTAAAATCTTTTTTTTTTTTTGGTGGATGGTGTTGATGTTGTGAATTTGTCTAGCAGTAATATTATGTGTGTTTTTTAATCATTTGGCTGGAATGTTTTTTTTTTATTCTTTTTACTGTGTTCGCTCTTAACTTTATGTTTTCCGTTGTTGCTTTATTTCAAAATCTGGAGTCTGTCTTTTTTATTTTTTTATTGTGTATAAATTTATTGTTTTAAAGGTTTGTTATATATATTTGTTTTGTTTTTGTACAATACGAGCACATATTACAAAAAAAGCTTTAAGATTTATCCCTCCACTGATGTTTTATGGTGGATACTTTTGTTGTTGTTGTCGAATCTGGTATAATACTTGCATTGCTGTGTTTGTCGTGATTTAAAAAATGATTTGTCTCAAATAAAGGCGTCAGATTAAGAAAGAAATAAATACAAACACACACTCCTCCTAAGTAAGCCACGAGAGAGAAAAATATTTAAATATTCAAGTTTAAATAAACTTTTGAACTTAGAGCTTTTATTTATTTATTTATTAATGAAAACTTTATTAAATACTTATTTACATATTTTAAATGGCATCACTTTTAATAAACTAATAAAAGCCATCCCATCAAAAAATTTAACAAAATATTACTTTGGACTGAATTTACCAAAACAAAATTTTTATCAAAAGAAATTTTTTTTCTTTTGTGAGATTTTCCTGCAACAAGATTCACCTAATAAGCTTGATATCAACTAACTGTGTCCGCACAAAATTTTTGTCCGGAGAATTTGTTTCTTTTCTGCCGCACGATTCACTCCATTAAGGCTGTTCACGTACCTGTTCCGCACAAATTTTTTGTCTGGAAATTTTTTGTCTGGAAATTTTTTTCTTTACTAAGAGTTTTCTGCCGCACGATTCACCTCATTAAGGCTGTTCACGTATTTATTACAAACAAAATTTATGTCTGGAAATTTTTTTTTTGTCTTTACTAAGAGTTTTTTGCCACACGATTCACTTATTGAAACTGAATTCAGGTACTTGTTCCGCACAAAATATTTTGGTCTGGAGACTTTTTTTCTTTACTAAGAGTTTTCTGCCGCATGATTCACCCCATTAAGGCCGTTCATACACTTATTCCAAACAAAATTTTTGTCTGGAAAAAATTTTTTCTTTACTAATAGTGTTTTGCCACACGATTCACTTATTAAAACTGAATTCACGTACTTGTTCCCCACAAAATATTTTGGTCTGGAGACTTTTTTCTTTATATGACAGTTGTGGCATATTTGTTTTTGTACTGCATACATGTGTACTTTTAAAAATGCTAAAAATATAGGGTTATACTCATAGTCACACTAAAGTTGGTATCTTTTTAAAAACTACTTTAAATTCATATAATTCTTATGAACAAAAGGCAGCTCTTAATAAAAGCCTACTTTTTTGTGACTATTGCTATGGCCCATAAGTTTTTATTTATTTTTTATTTGTTAGTTTATTTGACCTTTGTTGGGTGGTTTTTATTTTCTTTAATTTTTTGTTTTACATTTAATTTCTTACAATTTTACAATAAATATACTCGTAATTGCATTAAAATATCAAAAGTTAATTGTACTTGAACATGACCATCGACACTTCATTCTCATACCCAGACACAAAATTGCATGTAACTAAAATGGAAGCCGATTCATAATTAAACTACTACCATAATCAGTTATCAGAACTTTTTTTGTGTGTGTGTGTGTGTGTTGTTGTTGTTGTTGCACACTGTAATTTGTAAAATATTTCGTTTAATCAATGAAACCATTTTACATAAAATCCTTTCATTGGATTTATTAAACATAATTCTTTCAGTGTAGCTACATACATATGTATGTATGTAGGCTTTATATATATGTGCGTATGCTATGTTATATATGTACTTGTTATTTGTTTAAAGAATACAAACATGCAACATTTGTAGTGCTTATGAATATGCATGGGAAAAGAAAGTCTTTTGTGTACAGCCAGGGCACACTTCGTTTGAAAATAGTGCTCGTATTTATTATATATTGTATTATGTATTACATTATGTATTTATTATATGCATTATATACCACTTTATATACATACATAAAGATGTTCCTCTTTATATAAGTATAAAAAATGCATTTACCAAGTATGTACTCGTATACAAATGTTTGCATGTATTTATGTATGTATGTATGTATATAATGTCATACTAGTTGAGAATGCCGTCACCAGCTTCTCTTACTTATTATTTTTGTTGTGTTATTGTCTCGTTATTGTGTTGTGGTTGTTGTTGTTTTGTTGATAATAATGATGATGATGATGATGATGATGATGACTTTTTAATATGTCGAATATTGTTTTTCTTGGCTTTTACATAAGAACATACAGCCACACACACACATTTATGTATGTACATAGATACATAAATAACCAGATACATAAGCTACAGACTCATTTATATATATATGTATATGTATGTACGTCCATATGTATACACATACTTATACACATACTTAAATACATATGTATTATTATCATATACTATGTTCATGTACATATGTATAAATACATAAGCTTGTTTATGCAAGTACATATATACAATATAAGTATATGTACGCTTGTATATATTTTTTTTTCACCCCATAGCAGCCAGCCACTTTTCTCACACTCTTTTTCTTGTTGTTTGTACATACGTACGTTCAAGTATTTGTTTATGTACGATTGTATATATAAATACCTACTATAGTATATACCTAAAAACTGTTTGTGTGTGTGTGTGTGCGTCTGTATGTAAATGTTTCTTGCTTATAAGTACACACATACAAAAGCATGTAACGTACATATAATTGTGGTGTGTGCAAAAGTATTAGTGAATGAATAAATGAATGAATGAATGAGTTTATGTAAGTGTATGTCTATGTGTATGAGTAAGATTTTGCCTGCACAACTGTACTTTATTTTTTTTTTTATATATTTTTTTTTTTTTTTGTTTGTTTGAGATAACCTTAGTTACCGAGTATGTATTTGAATGGTTTTGCGTTGTTATCGCCGCAGATACATACATTTACTTCTTGTAGTTGAAAAAAAAAATAAATAAATAAGAAAACATTTCTGTTTTTGAGATATTTTAGATGTTTTTGATGTTATAGCCGATTTGCTTGTTGTTTTTTTTATTATTTTTTATTTGCGTTATTTAAAAGTTTATTCTTTTTATAAGTACGAAAAGTACAACAATAACAAAATAATAATAAAATAAGTAAATATGTAGGTACATATGTATGTTTATACATAAATAAAAAAATAAAACACAAGATAGACAGTATTTACATACATAGACACACACACAAGCATACGTATGACTTAAAAAAAATTTCAACATACACAGTTAGATATTCTTGAATCTTAATTAGTTGACAAATTTTTTTAAGCCAAATATTTTGTGTTTTAATACTAGATAAATATGTCTATAATTATGGATACAAGCATACACACACATACAGTTTATTTACTTCTTAACTGTCACAACTAAAATTAATTTTTATTTAATTTTTTTTATAGTTTTATTTGACCTTTTTCATTTTAATTAATATGACTATTTTATTAAGCTTGAGGTTTTATTTTATAAATTTATTTTATTTAGCTTCTTCAGGATATAATTATAAATTTATTTGTACACAATTTGGAGCGAAATATTGATATAAAATAAATTTATAAAATAAGACCTCAAGCTTAATTAAATAGTCATATTAATTTTATTTTATTAGTTTTTTTAGTTTCCTACTTTCTATGCTGTAAATATGTTACAAAAAATATACCTTTAATTATTTAATGGAAACGGCTAGTTTTATAAGGGGAATTTACACTGTAATGCTAAGTAAAACGACTTGTCAAATATTGAAATCAAATGAAAAAGTATAATAGTGTGTCAAACACAGAAAATATCAATGTAATCCATTCATACACTTACACTTTCTATGTATGTAGGGGTATAAAAAGCATCGGCTCGCAAACAAATTTTGACGTTTACTAAAGTTAACAGAAGATGTATGCTGTTCTACTGTCAGTACCTTGTTAATTCTGCCCTGGTGAAAACAATACATCAAAAAATACGTATACAATTTGACAGTGGTATGGCTCTCACCATTTTTACAACATTTTCTAAATGTTTATATTTTTCATTATACCTATCAGGGCTGCATTTTTGCCTACAAACAAAATAATAACAAAAACAGCTGACAAAAATCAATGAATATCTAAACACTTGTATTATAGTGTAAAACCTCCGTATGATTTTTCGACAGTCATATCAAATACCATTTAATTTTGTTTTTTCAAAATCCAATGAAAATCTTAACACTTGTATTAGCTTGAGGTCGGACTATAAATATTTATTTTTATATCGATATTTAGCTCCAACTTTGCGTAGTTTCTTCAGGATAAAATTATTATTTCAACTTAGCGGCGACTTTAAAGCCTTACACGACTTTAAAGCTTCACGGCGTTTTTTTCAATATAATTTTTAAGTCGTCACTGTCGTTTCTAATTACCGACGGCTTACAAAATAGTTCTGAATAATTAATTTCCCTGAAAAAGACTTGGAAAATAAAAAAAGAAAAAAAAATTTGTTAGTTAGAAAAAAAATATCGTAAAAAATATTTAAAAAATCTTCCATAAAATCATATTTTCCTGTAAAATCATGCTTTTTTTTAATTATGACTTTTTAAAAGTAAATAAGCGATATGTTGATACATTTTTAAAAAAAATTTAAATAATTTTTATTAATTTTTTTTAAATACACTTTTTTTATTTAATTATTACTTTATCGCCGTCGTCATCTTTTAATTCTAAAAACATCATTTAAAATCGTTTAATAACATGATAAACAATGCAAAGGGTGATACAATTTGAGTTTCATATTAAATTTTCAACAAAACAAATGAATTTCATACAAACACTAGATGTTTTTGCCCGGCCCGGTCCTTTATTAAGTGAGTCGGTATTCTTAGAGAGTGTATGTTAAATATTTTTGACAAATCCGTTTACAAATTGCTAAAAAATCTAGACAAATAAATAAAAACATTCACTGTCTACTTTATAAAGTGGCTCATGTTTGCTCTAGCAATATTATTAGAGGCGCTATTTAGTTGGTGATAAATAAAATATTTCAAAGCATAATTTCAGTCCCAAGATATTTCAAAGTTGTCGGATTTCAATTAAATTTTCGGTATATTTGGCTTAAAATAACGTAAAAATTTATTTTTTATGTCCATACAAAGCTCAGGACATACATATATGTATGCCTTGGGATTTCACTTGTGAACAAAATATAAATATATAAAAAATAGACATTTTTCTCTTGAAAATACTTTAAATTTACCTACACGTTGGTGTAGCCCGGGACGGAAACTGATAAGTACGGGCACCCATCTTTTTGAAGAGAGTGAAAATCTTTAAAAAAATTGGGGCGTAAAAAGGGGCGTAACCGGTCCTTGTGAGAGACTATATATACAAAACTTTAGACAAATCCGTTGGAAAACAAAAATTTGTATAGCGAACAAACAGAAAATGAATTTTATTCATAAAGAAGAAAATATGTATAGATGTCTGTGGCTATATGTAGAAATCGTTTATATATTATTAAATTATTGCAGAGGACTGCAACTTTAAAAGCCTTAAAAGTTTTATTTTTATAATAGCAAAGCCGCTATTCACACTTCAGTTAGCTACGCTATATTGAACAATAACTAATAATATTTGTAAATATTATTCAAGCTTAAGATCTCAATGAAAATTTGTTTTTGTTTTAATTTTCCAATATTTCGACTTTGTTTTGAAGTTATTTTTCAGGCGAATTTAAAGATCGAATAATTTACTAAAATTATTAATAACAAATATTTTTATTAATTTAATATTATTTATACTTCACACTTAAGGTACTGACTCACTATCCTACTTAGTCCTACGATCTGTCTAAAAACGCATGTGTGCTAAAAAAGTATGATAGTGTGTATTGAACAAGCAGACTTTTTGACAGGGCTGTCCGATTTTTTAATGTTATGAAAATTTTCATAAAATAAATTTTATCTGTGCGATCAGAGTTGAATTTTTTATGTTCAAGGCAGAAAAATAGCAACAATACCAAGCTTGTGTTTTATTTATACAAACTTTTAGGTTATTTTTCATTGTACATATTTGTAAAAAAAATATTTTGCGGCAAAGAAGAGAATAAATACTTTTAAAAGTATTATAAATATATGTTTTTGCATCTTTTTTTGTATAATAGTGTGGCATAAAGTTCGCCATTTTAAAGCGCTTTCTTCAAGTAGTACAGAATTCTGTCACACATTACGATCGTGTAGGATAGTGAGTCAGTACCTTTAAACACAGAAGGCTTTTATAAATTTCTAGAGCCCATAACTCAGAAAATATGAGCTTCAGCGAAAAATTTTACATAATTTTTTCTTATCACCTGCAATATTTTTGGTATTTAGACCAACTTTGTTGAAGTAATTCAGTAAATAGATTTTTCTATATATTTTTTTCTGTAAATTATTTGTTTTTTTTTAGTATTTTAGCGACAAAAACCATGTAGAGAGAAGAGACTATAGTAATTTGTCTTCTTTGTTTGTAAAAATCAGTTATTTAGAAACTCATATTAAATCACCCTTTAAACGTGTACATATTGTGTACACATATACATACATACGTACATACATATAAAAACAATATCTATTAATATTGAACTTGTACAGCAATTCTCATATTTTTTTCTATTTAAATCAACAATAAAATATGCAAAATAAACAAATTCATTCCACACAATACAAATGAAAGTGTTCAGTATGCCAGCCAGAGCTTTAAATAATTGTCATAATTGATCATAATTTATACAAAATAAAAGCTAAAATATAAATGTTGTCTGTGGTTTGTAATAAAAAAAAAAAAGAAAAAAGAAAAAGTCAAAGCTCTTCCCAAAAATTTTCTTGTTTTACAAACCTTAAATGTGTCATTGATTTTGCCACATTTTATCTCTTGATTTTTTTGGCAACACTAATCGCATATCGTCTACATACTCACAGTCTGATCCAAGAATTGAAAAAAAAAAACAAATTAAAAATAAAAAGCTAAACATTTTTTACAAAATTTGTTTTACTACTGCCACACATACATACTTATGTTTACATAGTTTGATATCTTAGATATCTTATCTCTTTTTGTATTATTTCATTTCAAGTTGATAAAACTAATACTTTTTTTATGTCTGCTTTTTGCATATTTCTTTTTTCGTGTTTGCATTGTACTTGTCGACAAAAAAAAATTATTATTAATCGAATAAAATTACAAATTTGTTGGCAAATAGTACAACAATTAATTAAGAACAATTAAAGTTAATTTTTCTTTTTTTATACTATTTTAATTTAACGAGTGAGAGTGTCTGCCTGTATGCAGATCAATGGGGAATTAAGCTTGGAAGAAGAAGAAATTTTAAAAATGTGCTCAATCTATTTGTAAGAAAATGTGACCGTCACACACTTATTGATGGACGTTTTAATTTTAAATTTTATTAATTTCTTTTTTTATCTACGGCAAACGTGACTTGTTTAGCAACAGCAAAAAAAAAAAGTTAATTAAATTAAAAAACAAATTTTATGAAGCTGCAAAATATGCGTTTTTACTTAATTATAATAATTTTTTTTTTTAGCCAGATAAAACTGTTATAAAAGCGGATGTAGGCTGAGCTTAGCATTATTGTTCAATAAAGGCTTGTTAACCAGATTTTTTTTTTATGGGAAATTCGCTTAATATATCCTTTTTAAACAAAAAAAAAAAAAAATTTTGAAAAAAAAAGTAAAATTTTTACGAACAAAATTTTTGTCCGTAGAAAATTTTATTCTAAGAGGCTAAGTGTTCCTAACAAAATTTTTGTCTGTACAAAATTTTATATACATAGTTTGAGTTCTCTCTCTTTCTTTGTGCGGACAAAACTTTTGTTCGGAACAAGTGAGTGATTACAGCTTTAGATTTTTTATTTTTATTAATGGGTGTCTCAGTAAGAGTGCACTTTTTAACTTAAGTGTAATTTTGTTATGCAAGTGGCAACTCTGAAATTTGGCTGCTGTCACTTACTTTTTCTTCCGATTATTAAAACTGAAGCGCTTTACCAAATTACAACTCTTTATAATTGTGATGGAGCAAAGAGAAGTCAATGCTAATTTTTGGAAAAAAAAGTCATCTTCTCCGCTGAAGCGCATTTCTATCTGAATGGCTTCTTGACAACATATGTATGTGACAGTTGCCAAATTTCAGGGTTATCACTTGCACAAAAAATCACTCTAAATTTTTTAAAGTGGATTCTTACTGAGACACCCTTTATTTGCACTTAAAACCAAAATAAAAAACTTTAATTTATAGTGACCTCAACCTTAATTTTAACATTTTTATAAAAAAAATAAGAAGTACAAGAATTAACATAAAAAAAATTAAAACTGATTCAGCGAATTAAAAATTAAAAAAAAAAATATTGAAAACAAACATTCGTAACACTTAAATTGTAGTTTTTATGTTACGAGTACAACTGAGTATAAAAATTATTCAACATGAATTAGCGGTAAACGATAACGCCATCAGATGGATTGCAGATAACATAAATTTAATGGCCATCAATTAACTTAAGTTTTCAATAAATTGTATCCTCAAACTATAAAAATTTAATGTTAATGTTTTTGTTTGTTATTAGAACTCACAAACAACATTATTTAATTAGAAACCCTCTCATATCCACCTAACCAGTTTATAAATTTATTATTTAAAAAAATACCAAGAAAAAAAGGAGATTCAGTTGTGTTTCTAATAAATAAGGAACTGGTTTGAAAAAAAAATCTACTTCAGTCATAAATGTATGCACATAAACGCATGTACGAGTGAGTATTTATGCCATCCTAAATACTCGTACGAGAAACTCTTTTGTTTGTTTTTATATCAAGTGTATTTTTGTTTGAATAATTAAAGAAATGCATTTCACTTGCAAATAAAAACTTTCATGGCGATAATAATGATGATGACTCCTTTTTAAAGGATATTAAAAATGATGCCGCTGGTAAAGTAAAACATGGAAGTTGCCACTAAAACAGTTAAACACTAAAATCTAAGAAATAAAGAAAATAAAAGATGCAGAAAACAGAAAGAAATCTTACACAACATAAAGAAGCACATGGCTTGAAAAAGTTATTCATTGTATTTTACTTTTACACCAAATTGCTGATTTTAACTTAAGAGCAGCACCAGCACCATCATATCTAGGGTATTCCACAAGAAAAACCGAAAAACCGGGTTTCAAATTACTTATAAAAAAAATTATAAAATATCGTTTTTTTTATATAAAAAAAAAAAATTTCAAATTACTTATAAAAAAAATTATAAAATATCGTTTTTTTTATATAAAAAAAAAATTAAAATTAACGAGGTTTTTCCACCTCTTGCTATCTATAGTTCCAACATAAAAAAACGAATTAATTTCACTTAAAAAAATTTATTAAAAGAAAAGAATTTATAAGAAAATCATTTAAATTGTTATTGTATTGGAAAGAGTAAAATTTAAACAGATTTCTAAAAAATCATTGATTTTGTTAAATTTTTAAAATCAAAAATGATTTTCCCGACTCTATTTCTGCAAATTAGTATTTTGCAATTGTGCTGACCATATGAGTGTCTTTTTTTAATTTCCCAAATTTTCGCTTGCAAATACTGTAATCAACGCTACCAGATCACAAAACCTTTAAAAAAATCTGACAGCATTAACGTTATTTATCGATTGCGTATGAGTTGGTTGTTTTCGGCTTATTTACAGTTGAGCAAATATGCTTAAGGTATTTTTAGAGTAAAATGTATACATTTTGTTATTGGAAAATCAAACATTTTTGCCCTCACTTGCACTGTTTGCAAGCATATAGTTGTTAAACATTTCTCGATAACGCCTCATATTCGATATGCAAGGCTTCCCAACATTTGATCTGGGATTTCACTTGAACACAAAAAACTATAATAAAATCGTGTTCTTTTTTTATGTTTTTCTAGACTTTTAAATCGAAACCGGAGCCTGTTTTGTACTATCGGGCTTCAGATTTTTTTTTTATTGCCAACTCACATTTGATTGACTCCAAAGGGCCTTCAGATTCAAATTCAAGGCTAATCTATATAAATAAAATTAATTTTCTGTTTGTTTATTGCTTCCCGAGACAAATTTTTGTTTTCCAACGGATTTGTCTGAAATTTAAAGCTCACCATATACTTTTAGATCATCCACGCCCATTTTACTCCCACTTTTCAAAGGTTTTCACACACCACTGTTCATAAATATGTGTGCCCGTACTTAATTTAAGCTTGTGGACCTACCCTGTATTGCTATGCGAAAGCTAAATATTTTGCGTTTGCTCTTTGGTTGTCGCAAGAAATTTGTGTGTATAAAATGACGTTGACATGCACTTACTCATTGCAGAGCTGGGTATTACCAGACAAATGCAAAAAGTAAACTATCAAACACAAAAAAATTTGTTCGAAAGCCTTTTCGATTCGAATCGAAATACATAATAACCTCTTATATGCTCAACTAGACTTTGCTTGTTGATGTAACCAGACAATTGAAAATTGATTTCCTCCAACATTTCCATTGAGGATTTTTAATATTTCTAAAAAGAAATTTGAAATTTTTTTAAACGTCAGAGGACCCAAGTGAGCCCAGCTTCTGTTTTTCTTATTTAGGCGCCCTGTGTAACCGTCAAACAAAGTGTCTTATGGCGCTACAAAATTATCCAGATTTACTTTGAAAATCAGTCATCAATTTGTTTAAATTAACTTGGTGAATTCATCGAGCACGGCTTGTGGTCATTAATCTAAGGAAAATCATAAATTGAAGGTCTTAACGCTTTTGAGATATTTTGTATAGCTGTGATTTAATTAATTGTGAATTAATTCGCATATGTGATTGTGTGACACATATTAAGAAAATCTTTTTCATTTAAAACCGGTTAATCGGTTTCAGAATACCGGTTTTATCAGAGACATCATCTTTACATGTTACACAAAAGGAAAAACAAAACTGAAACAAGCGGCAGACAACGACAAAAAATTATTAAAAAAAAAGAAGTAAATAAACGACAACTTTGCAACATTAAAGTATTAAATTGAAAAGACATATAAATAAAACACAACAACCAAACATACAACACGACTGCACAAAAGATGCAAAAAAAAAAACACAAGAGCCAGTAACACGGCAACAACAAGTTAAAACAAACTAAATACGATTGAGTTTATAAACTCAAAATGTACATACAACATGCAACATGCCAAGAATGTTGCTGGCTTGCTTGCTGTCTGTGTTCTATTCACAGCATAGAATACAACGATTATAAATTTTTACTGCGATTCTACAAAACATAAACGAGTAACGACTGTTTTCTGTTTTATGTTAAAGTCAATACACTACGCTTTGGCAGACAGACGATAACTCTAGCAAGGAACTCGTAAGTGATTTTAAAGGTTTAAAGCTGTTGCTGCTGCTGTTGCGTTGGTTTTCTTTCTTTCATATTTCCCATACAATTTTTTTCCTATTTTTTTTTAATAACTTGGCCAACTTGGCATGCTCTACATCTACTAAAATGTACAAAAGAAGACGAGAAAAAACGGCAAAAAGTAATGATGCCGTTGACAACTTAAGCCAACTAACCAACACATTCTGCCAGCCAGTCAAGTCTGTCCTCGTGAAAAAAAAAAAATAAATAAATAAATAAAAATGAAACGGAACACAATCATAAAATATTGAAAATGACAAAAAAAAAAAGTGTATATTTTAAGAAGAATAACGCATGGTAGTAGTGGGTTCAAAACAAACTTAACAAGCTTTTTGAAGCTGGTGTCTGCCCCAATAGTCAGTTGCATGTACATTAAAGTATTTGAAAAATACCTTAAAGTGTTGCCAATTTAAATCATATTAGTGGCCAACAAGAATTCATAAAATTTCATCCACTTCACAGAGCTCTCAAAGAATTTAATATTTAACTTGCAAACTTAAAAAAAAAATATATAAATTTATATAATTATTTATTTAGACATTTATTTTTATATATAATTAATGGTTATTAAGCTTTAGTCTTTTGTTTAAATTTTTTTAAATTTGCGTCACATAAGTAGGACACTACAGTCTATAAAAAAACAGTTTATGTATAGTTTTCAATAAAATTTTTAAATTTTATTTACATTTTAAAGCCTTTTTAACCCATTTGCATTCAAATAGATTTATTAATGAAAATTGGTTTAAGAAAACAAAAAATTGAGCAAAAAGCTAAAAAAAAAATAGCGGTCCCCTGACCGTTTTTGTGGGTAAATTTTCGAAATAAAGTGTTTTAAACACAAATTATTTTATGTAATATTTTCACATTGCCAACGATCTCTGTAATGGCACATGACGCAACGTAATTGTTTTTCTAAGTTGCCAAGAAAGTGCCCACCCACGTTCATTTTGAGACATACAGTGAAATACTGATGCCGATTGAGGCGATTTCTTTTGTTCACCTTAACGTAAATAATATCGAGCGATGTGACAACGAAAGATTAACTGGTTCATCATTAGCCAACAAAATAACGGGATAACGCTTGACAATAACTTTTTGTTTACTAGTTAACGCATCGTAAACGGCTGTTCTCAATTGAGTACAGTGACTTTTAATGGGTTAATAACGCGTAGGGTAGGGCTTTTATGTTTACAGATTGTTTTGTAAATTCGATTGGGAATAGAATCATTCGATGATTTTATGTATGTAATCGAACGAAATGGTCGACCAAGCCACTTTTATGTCTTCAATAAGTTCCTCTTTGGTAGTATACTGCTTTCCAGAAGCATACACTTTACTAGGTAGCCATCCCCAAACATTTTCAATGATGTTAGAGGAGGTCCGGCGAGTAAGGGGACCAAACGAGCACATCAACATTTTGACTTTACCACCCAGACAGTATGATTTTTTTGTATTGTCATGCAAAGCAAACTTCCAAAAATCTTATCATTGAAAAATCTATCAATTTTACATCCTTTTCCTATACATATTAACATTATTATTTCATTTCTTTTATATAATTATGTTGAATTGAAATTTTCATTTTCACTTTCATAACGAAACTATAAAAAAAAAATACCCAACCCCTTTCGTAAAAACTAAATAACAAGAATTAATTTCCAACATTGATTTCTATTTCTTAAGTGTCAAGGTCAGTATAGAAAAGGAAACAGCAAAATACATAAATAATTCTGCCAACAACAAAAAATCTAATTACCTTGATTGTGTTTTACTTTTGCTTAGTTAACTTTATAAACAATGAAAAAAAAATCCTAGAAGAAAATCTTTATTTTATTATCCTGACATGGACTCCTTACGTGAGCACAAAAAAAAAAAAAAAACAGGCAACAACAATAAGAAAAACAAAAATAAGGGAAAAATATTTCTCAAAATGTCCAGTAGTGAAAGACGGCATACAAAACTTTTATTGAAGGAGACACAAAAAAAAAACAGACAAAACAAAAAGCGCAATATAAACCGGAACTTAACAAACCCCAAATAACTGAAAAATAGCAATAATAGCAACAACAAAAAATAACAACAACTACGCATTTACATAAATACACACACTCCTTTTAGTACTTAGGGGGTTGTACTCGATGTGTGTGTACATGCATGCATACATATTTATGTATGTACGTGCTAGTGATGCCAGCCCAGCTAAACTTTTTACAGGGGAATTTAATTGAGAAAAAATTTTTATTTGTAACAGTTTTATTAAATTTCCTTTTTTAATAAGAAAAAAATAATTGAAAATAAATTTGTAAATTAAAAAAAAAAAAAAAAAGAAACAGAAAAATAAAATTTTGGTTAAAATAAAACGACAGAGGTCGGACTACAATTATTTCGCTTTAAATTAAAATTGTTATAAAATTTTAATCTTTATTTTATTTTATTTTATTAGGTTAGGTTAGGTTACACAGGGTGCCCAAATAAGAAAAACAAAAGCTGGGCTCACTTGGGTTCTCTGACATAGTCCCTTTGTGATACCTGTATAGAAAGATAGCAATAGAAGACTAAAAGGAAAGGAGATAAAGGATTCATTTTATTAATATTTTGTTGAACTTACGATTCCAAATAATTTAATATGTTGAAAAAGGCTATAATCGCATCGCGACCTTTAAAGAGTTTTTACGAATCTCGTAATTGCTGTAGGATTAATCATGCCTAGATCTTTTGGAACCAATGCCCCACTACCTAAGCAGCTTGTTCTGCATCTTGCCACCACAGAGAACATGTTCTAATGTTTCCTGTCATTCTCGACAGAAACGACAGGAATCGTTCTGTACCACACCTATTCTACTCATGTGATAATTAAGTCTACAGTGGCCCGCAAGTTACTCAACGTAGAGTTTTATATCATTTCTGCTGAGGTTTAAAACAACCTGTGCTCTAATGCACTCGGGGTTAATCTGGTTAATTGATTTAATGTGCATAAAACCGATATTTGTGCAGTGATTTTAATAAAATATTGGTCGTTTTGTTTGAAACTTACGCGGCTATATGCTGGGTTAAAAAAAACGCCAAATTTTTGTGTCCTATTTTATATTATTTTTTGAAAATAAAATACCTTTTAAATTTGAAAAATTATTTTTTCGTGTATAAATCCATTACAATATGAAAAAAATTACGATTCTATAGATATGGTGATTTGCGAGTAATGCCACGTATCGGAATATTATTCGATACGACAGTCTAGTCGCTATCGTATGAGGAGATTAGACCCCTGTTTTGCACAGGGGAAAAAATTAAAACTATTTGGCAGCGCTATGGCATACATGAATATACGCCCAAGTTGTTGTTGTATGTTATAGCCATACATACTGCTGCAAAATCAGCAACTATGTACGTCAACAACGATAATCAAAGGAGAGACATCAGGATATTAAAAACACACAGCTGAGAGAGCATAAACATGTTTGGAATATTAAACTTTTTCAATTTATTTTCCTTTTTAAAGAGTTACTTAACCAGAGCATTTAAATAATGCATTTCATTTTAATTTTTTTTTTTGGGTTAGTGGGTAATTAAATCTTGAATTTTAAGTTTAAAATTTTGCACTTAAGAGTGCATACTGCAAGGAAGAATAAGCTTATAGAAATTTGTTTGAATGAAACAAACATGTTAAATCTAATTAAAAAAAATATTTTGGTTTTGTTTTTAATTTTCAAATAATTATTACTTCTATGATTTGAACTTAAAAAATTAATTTCCTTTGTAGCGAATAACAAAAAGTCAACTTTACAACCAGCGTTGCCATTTATCCTTTTTTTTCTCTCATTTAGCCTCAAAATTTATGATTGAGCTTCTAACTTTTTTCCTAGTCTTTTTTTGTTTTTGAAAATAGCCTTAAATAGCCTTTTTTTTTGGAAAAATGAAAACAAATCATACATAAACAAACTGAGACTGAAACCAAATTAGCTAAATAATATTTTCGATAAAACTTTGATATGTAAATTGATAAATTGGTGGAATGAAGGTAATTTTATAAGTAAAGAAAAGTATTTTGCTTTTAAAATAAAAATGCACTTTATTCCTAATTGATTAATTAATTGCTCCATTTATTATGAAGTTATCTAGTACTACCAATTAGTAATGCTGAGATTGCTCGCTTTTGAGTACGATAAAGCAAGCGAAATATCATAATAGAAATTTCATTAAAAAAAAAAAAATTATTACTTAAAGGAGTTTTAAATATTATTTTTTAACATTAAAGTTGAAAAATAATTGAATTCGATTTAAATCCATGTGAAAAACGACATTATTTTTTTTAGTTTTTGATATTCCTGTTTTTTTTTTATAAAAATTATAATTAAGATTCTTAATGTAATAAAGAATTAAGAAAATTTTGAATTTAAATTGTAACTTTTTAACTTTTTTCTAGCTTATTTTTTTCGGCGTGATTTAGCCTTTTCCAAGTTTTTTTCAGGGAAATAAATCTTATTTTTTTCTGGCTCTTGGCAACGCTGGTTGCAATGTATTTTGTAAGAAAGTTAATTCCTTTTGATTACAATTCACAAATTTTAATCTCGATTTTGTTTGTTTTAAATACTAAAAATTCATTTGAAAACGGTGACTTCATTAATTTAAGTATTGCTATTCCACATTGGTATAAGAATTTTGAAACAAAAGGGAACCCAAAAACATAATACTGTAACATAAGGAAGAATAAAACACTTTGCAATTGTTAGAAAAGAAATTAAATAAAAAAAAATACAAAATAATATGTAGAATACAAAAGAAAAACACTTTTCACACGCAATTTTCAAAATCTTCCATAGAGGCCTTAGATATTTTGCTGTCATTTATTTATTATTTTCCACCTTTCAATGCGTTTTCTGTTCTTTGGCTGTTAATACGTTTGTTTAAAAACAAAATTAATAAAAAATTATTTTTATTTTCCAAAAAGTATATGTATGTATGTATGTATGTATGTATGTATGTATGTTGTCAATAAAACTTAAACTTACATACTTAAGTATGTATGTGTGCATGATGCAGTTGAAAATTCATTATTGATGTTTTGTTGTGTTTGTTTTCTTACAGATAAGTAAGTAAAAGCCAAAACGACGCGACGCGCGAAGATGGCCAAAATGGAAGTCGACGATGTCGTCGACTTAAGTTTAGGCTCTGGGCGAGATCCAGCTTTAACTATAACACCTGCAACAGTAAGAGACTTGAGAGCACTTACACAAAACTCTGGACTGACCATAACACCTGCACCACCGCCACCAACAGCAACATTACCAGCCGCAAATACAGCAATAGTCTCAGGGCCGGGCAATAATAGCATAAGTAATAGTGGCGGCAGTATCAGTGGCCTTGTGTTAACAAATTCAAGTGGAAACACCACACCAACTACAAATAATATATCGACGACCATAACAACAGTTGATTTGTCTAGTAATAGTGCAATTAATCAAATAACAAGCTCAAATACGTTAAACACAACATCCGCATCCTCTGTAGCGAATACGATAATGCCAGCAACAACAACTAGCACTGCAGCAACAACAAATTCAAATGCAAGTTCATTGGGGACAAGTGGAGTAGGGGGTAGAGAAGGAGGAGTTGTGGGTTCAAGCAGTGAAGAGAATAAAGTCCAACGTCGAGTACTAAGGCCACGCACTGAACCAAAGTCATATGCAGAGGCTCCAGACATTGTGTTATTACCAGCTCGCATGAATGGTCGTCAACAAAATGGTAATATAGACTCTGAAACAGATGATGAAGAAATGCCTCCGTATGTGCCCATCAAGGAACTCACTCCAGCTGAATTGAAAGAGCGCGAAAAAGGTCTCCGTAAACTTAGAGATGATTTGCGCAATGAAGAAACCAAGCTAGTGTTACTAAAGAAGCTAAAACAGTCGCAGCATGTTATGAAGGAAAACATTGTGGTCACATCGACTAGTGTATCACCAACAAATCCGCTGGCAGCCATACCAGCAGCTTTAACATCAAAGGGAGCCCTTAGTGTTACACCAACCACGGCTGTACCATTGCCAGCACATACCAAAAGTTCACGTTCCAACTGCAGTAACATTTCTTCTTCGGTTAGCATAAGGTTAGTAACAATCAATCATGTAATGTGTTATAAGTCTTTAAAGAGAAATCTATTAAAATCTTCTAAAATATAGCGCTACCAATAGTCGATCGAATACAAACTCCTCGTCAGCTGGTTCAATATCATCTCCCCATCGTTCAACTAACAATTCTATACTGCCTCCGCCACGTTCGGCCCTACCAGGTGGTGCAACTTTAACTTCCGGCTCTTCAGCTTCAATTAGCATTCAAGCCACATCATCACCCTCATCATCAACAACGCTGTCATCATCCAATCGTTCGAATGCCCTACCACCCCGCACTAATTTACCGAATCTCACTATAACCCCATCAGTGACTATAACGCCAACCTCGGCTCCACCATCTGGACTTAAATCACGCAATGTGAGTTGTTGTAATGTGATCGTTGCAGTAAGCGCTGTGTTGTTACATTATTACATGTTGCATTAATACCTGCCCTATAACAACCAACCTTCTTCCTCCTTCTGTTTATTATACATTATATAAACTAACTATTTTATACACACCACTACTACGACCACCACCGCATAACACCGCACATACACACAAACACACACAACGCTTACTTACAACATGAATACATGAAAAATACATTTTTAAACTTTCTAAACTAAAGTACACTTTATATTGAAAAATTGATCTCACTATTCCCAAGCCAACAAAAAAAAAAAACAAAAAGATCAAACTAATTAAGCTACA
The DNA here is from genome assembly GCA_947397855.1 of Thelaira solivaga. NCBI lineage: Eukaryota > Metazoa > Arthropoda > Insecta > Diptera > Tachinidae > Thelaira > Thelaira solivaga. Next base: position 65,340,742 of record OX377613.1, read on the forward strand.
TAATATACTTGAAGTAACACATACGAGTAATCCACTCAATTATGGAACGAATGTTCTTAGGATGAAAATGTATAATCACATATTTTTTTTAGATGCATTACGCAGGCAGATATTATGTCTGCTTCTGTATTTAAAAGAGTGATAAGATTTTATTTTTTGTTTAAGTAATTAGTAAACACATACATACCTGGGCTGTTATTTTCGAAAGTGGAGTTATACCACTTTCAAAAAGAACAACTCATATAATTCATTTATTGATTTCATAAAACTAACAAATTTCTATCATGTTATTGTATGCCTTGTATTGTTTATATTGAATTAACAAAAATTAAATGAAAACAAATAAGCAGCAGCCTAATATTTCGGATAATTCAAAGGTACCTAACACCATCAGCAATTCGGTATCAATAACACCAGCACCGCCGTTGTCTACACAAAATCATCAACACAATGAGTTGAAGGTAAATTAATTAAGCTAGAAAATGTTGAAAACAGGTTGCATAATAATAAATTTGTTTAATAATTCAGAATGAACGCATAAATTCCCGCGAAGATGTTCAAACGCCGGCACAAAGGCAAGCGGCCGCTAAACTGGCTTTAAGGAAACAGTTGGAAAAGACCTTACTACAAGTATGTTTGCTATTTTGCATTTTTTTTGGAAAATATTATTTTAATTAAAATAATTTGTTTCTGTTGAAGATTCCACCACCAAAACCACCACCACCAGAGATGCATTTTATACCAAATCCTAGTAATACTGAATTTGTTTACCTGCTTGGCTTAGAGACTGTTGTCGATTACATAACGACAAATAACAAAAAAACAAATACAGTGACTCCACCGTTTCGTTGTGCACAGTGTAAGATTGATTTTACACCCGTATGGAAATGGGAAAAACAAGGTAAGAAACAATTTTTTAAGTGGCGCGATTTATTTATTTAATATATATTTTATATATAAATATATAAAATATAGAAAAATTTAAGCTCAGGGTAACAAGACCATATTGCGCGTTATAATGTTAGGAAAGGAAAAAGTTATGGTGATTTATATTTTGGGAGTTTTGAAAAGTGCCACTTAGAAAATATCGATGCATGATTGCTTTTAGTTTTTAACTTAATTCTTACAGTATTAAAAATTTATAATTATTTATTTGAGGTGAGGCTTTATTAAACTTAGGGCCTCCAAGCAGTCAAAAAACACATATTCTAAGATATCATCTCTTGAACTACAGAACTTATTTTCTATTCCACAGTGATGATATATGAGACCACAGTGCCTAATTGAGAGCCAGTAGCATTTTCGGAATTGTGACATGCCCTAAGAAACAATTTCTACTTTCCAATAAATAAATACGACATTCATTTGCTCATATTAGTTGAGGTAAAGGTTAGGCTAGCGATGCAGCCTGTCTTACCTCTTGTCTTCCTTCTCAAGCATTTAGAATGGCTTAAACCTTTGCTTGTATAATAGTTTGATGACCATTTTGAAATTGGATCTAATCGCCTTAAAGTCTTTTTACCAATTAAGAATTGACCTTAAATTCTTGAACGAAGCAATTTTGCAAACAATCCAATGCACATTTACCATGATGTAGGCTTAGCTGTAGGCCTCGTAGGTTTTTAGGCTTCATTTAGCAAGTGATGGTCCATGATGGTCCGGAGACTACTGTTAAAGGACACTATTCATCACAGGTACCTTGTGTAGGATTTGTTTCTTCACCACACATACTCGTAGTCGTTCATTGCTTTCTGAACCCTAAATTTAATGATAAATAAAGTCTGCAAAACACCTTGACTCGCCTTCTTTTTTAGCATATAATTTTAAAACGAAAATTAAATTATTTAAAATTCTTAAAACAAGTAATGTTAGGGCACTGGGGACTCCTCCGACATTAAAAATAAATAGCTCAGCAGTATGTACATTAAATAAACATGCATATGTGTATGTATGTATGTATGTATGTATATGTATATTTCAATACAAATATATCTATTCTTTTCAGGCAATAAAGAAGCTAAAGTTATTTGTGAGCAATGTGTCACTACAAATGTTAAGAAAGCTTTAAAAGCTGAACATACTAATCGACTGAAACAGGCCTTTGTTAAAGCCTTGCAACAAGAACAAGAAATTGAACAACGCTTGGCAAGTCAAAGCAGTCCCTCTCCAGTAGATGCTCATGTCGCGGCTAATTCGTCATTATCTCAATCCCAGAGTCATTCTCAACAAACTGCGCATCAATCACAACCACAAGTCGCTCATGCTGCATCAACAGCAGCTGCTTTGGTTAATTTACCACCATCTGTAACGGTTATACCCACAAAATGTCAGACTCCAACTCCGAGTATCACACCACGACCCACACCACCACCAAATAATCAACCGACACCGCCACCACCCACTACGCCACGTTCGTCACGAGTTTCTATGTCACATCAAACGCAACCTAGTCCTAGTACCCCCACACCCAGTCAAATGCATCACCACCAACAGCATCAACATCAACATCAGCACCAACACCAACAACAGCAACAACAACAACAACAACAACAACACCAGCATCAACAACAACAGCGTGAACGAGAGCGAGAAAGAGAACGTGAACGTGAACGGGAACGAGAACGTGAAAGAGAGCGAGAACGTGAGCGTGAACGAGAACGCGAACGTGAAAGGGAACGTGAACGTGAACGTGAACGCGAACGTGATCATCATAGGGTTGAACAACAACAGCAAAGAGCTGCTGCCGAGCAACAACAACAACAACAGCAGCAGCAGCAACAGCAATATGACAAATATTCTGCTGCTGCTTTGGCGGCGGCTGCCCAGCTAGGTGCTCTTGGCTTACCAGGCTTGAACAATTTGGCGGGATTAGGTGGCCTCGGAAATCTAAGTAACTTAGGACAACTTGGCAACCTTGCAGCATTAGGAGGTCTGGCAAACCTAGGAGCTGCAGCCGCAGCTACAGCAACAAATCCAGCAGCAGCTGCTACGAATCTAGGTGCTCTGGGCAATGCATCACCTGCAGCTGCAATGCAAGCATTCCAGCAACAATTATTTAGAGGTAACGTAACATACTATTTCCAAATTTTATAATTATAAATTATATTTTTATTAACAACCCACAAACGTGTCAGTAAATATTGTGCGAATTAAATTCAACCTCTTAAAATCGTTTACCTTTCTTTGGTTTCACTAAAATTCAGTTGAATATTTTGAATATTTTTCATAACTACGAGTACTTCTATAATTTTTTTTTAAATGTAATTTAGGGCTTTTTTGAAAACAAATGAAAATATGTAAAAAAAAAATATAATAAATTTATTATGGTGGAGCGATCTATTCCACAATTAAAGAGATGACAATGAAAACAATACGTTTGCTAGAACTGAAATAATTTAATAAAAAATAAAATAACTTACTAAGACAAAGCGGTTTTTCCATACTGCCACAGATATATTGAACGTATACCAATGCCCTTACACATAAGCGTAATTCACACTTCAGTGTAAAGTTCCTTTGTTGTAAAAATAAAAAAACTTTGCACACAACAACAAAATCTATTATTTTACTAGTTTCTACAACACCCCAGAAATACAACATGAAAACCTATAGCAAATACATTTTACAATTGTGTAAGTGTAACAACAAGTATGAAACCAGCTGACAAGCCAACCTTTAGTTTTGAGATAACAAATGTTGGGTAGGTTTTAACTATTTGAAAAATGAATAAGTTAGCAACACAGTTGTTTGTTTACATTTTATTATCTTACAATTATCAGAAAATAGTCGATCACGCTTTGTAGTCGTAGTTAAAATTTGCCATAAATATACTTTAATTGTAAAAATAACACCAAGCATGAATTTGCTGATGTAGTTAACAATTCGTTGTTTGTAATAATTTTACAGCTTTGGGTCAAGGCTTGGCAACGAATCCTCAGCATATGATGCAATTTACTCCTTTATTATATTCCTATCAGATGGCTATGGCTCAAGCAGCTCAAGTAGCCGGTAAGTAATAATTAAGGCAGTTGTAAAAATGTTTTACTATATAATATTACTATTTGAAGCTTTTACAAATAAAAATAAAACGGCATCTGCATCTTCCTCCTCTGCTTCTACATCAAAAAATCAAACAGCTGCCTCATTGGCAGATATACAACGAGCCGCCGAATTGCAGCGACAATATTTGTTAGAGATGATACCACCGCAAGCTCCAGGACCCAGCAACAATCGTCAAAATAATTGGAAAACGTAAATAGGAGAACAAAACACACAACACAACTACAATAATTATAAAATAAATAAAACCAACGTGAAATTAAGTTTTGTGCATGCAATAATTTTAAGTTTTGGAAATGATATTGAAGAAGTGCTGCTGCTTGATGTCGGATATAATTTTTTTTTATTAAATTTAAACTTGTTTATTCGTGATTGTTTTAATTTGCTAGGAAATTATAAATATAATTCTCTTTTTAATTTAGTTTCGTTTTTGCATTTGAAAGAAACAAACAAATAATTTTCAGAATGATTTTATTCTATTTGTTTTTTTTTGCGCTCCATTCTGTTAAACCTTCTATTGTTTGCTTCCAAAACAAATTCCTGTGGAATTAAGCTTTTATTTATAAAATAAATAAAGCAGCAACATTTGCACACTAAAATTTGATATGAAAATCAAATTCAAATACATATTAATAAGGAAGTTTTAAAACTTTTTAAAAAAAATTAAATAATTCGCTCCTCCCTCCCTCCCTCTTAAGAATTAGTATGACATATAAAATTGTAACAAATTCTTGCAAATGCAAGCGAGTCCCATTATTTTTTATTCAAACAAAAACAAATTAAATAAATAAAGAAAGAAATATGAAAACTATTTTTGTAATAAAAAAAATAAATAAATACAATTTACAAAAATGTAATAATTTAATAAATAAATAAAGATAAAATAGTTCAATAATAATTTTTATTAGTTCTTAAATGATTAAGCATTAAGTGTTATGTTTTTTTATTTTCTATAAAACAAAACAAAACAAAACAATAAAACAAACATTTAATTGTTTTAAGTTTTATACAATATTTAAATAATTAAATATAACATACATACATACATAGATATATATCAAACATTTATAATGCAGCATTAAATGAAATTTATATCGTTTTTTTATTTCTAACTTCCTGGCTTTTCGTTCATGTACAAAATAAATTTTCTTTTTGTTTGTTTTACTTTTCGGTCTTACCTTTTTTTTATTTTCTTTTTGTTTGTTTTACTTTTCGGTCTTACCTTTTTTTTTATTTTCTTTTGTTTTTTTTTTTTTTTTGCTTATAATTGTTTGATGTTTAAATAAATTAAATCAAATACTTTTTTTATATTAATTAATTAGTTGTAATTAATATAATTATTATCTAAATTATATAAATATTTTTTGTGAAAGCAAAAAAGAAAGAAGCCTTAATAATATCAAATTTAATTTTTATAATTTTATTTTAAATTTTAATTATATCATTTAAATTAAACAACAACAAAATATTATTCAAATATACATAAATATGTTTTAGTTGTAATTGACTTAACAAAATAAACACTTTATTGCTTAATTAAAATAAAAATAAAAAAAACGACAAAGAAACACATATTTATAACGGGTGCTGCCTAAACCGCAATGAAAATATATTTTTTCACTAGCTGAGCCGGCAAACGTTTTTTCTGCCTTCAAAAAAGAGAATCAAAATATAAGTTGGGTTATGCCGTACATATTATATAATAAAAAAAATTGTAAAAAAATTGAGTTTTCATGAAAATATAAAATTTTATAAGATCTTCTTACTCTAATAAATCGTACTCATAGAGTAAAGGACTGTGCAACACCGGGTAAAAATAGGTTGCAGATAAATAAGCCAGATACCGCCTGAAGTGCCACCTGCCTGGCGGAAATTCAATTAAATCGATCCAGCCGCTTAGGAGGAATACAATGTCAAATTTTATATATTTATTAAGATTGAATTTATTAATTTACCTGACACAGTTATGTAACAACAATTGTTTCGAAAAGATTAAATAAAAATATATTTTATAAACTCTCTGTAGCAGGCAATCGCACTTGATCAACAAAGAGGGTATTAAATAAAAATTTTTAAATTTTTAGTAGAAGCCAAAAACTGTTTGTAGTTACATTACATTTTACAGGTTTTCGGGATAAAAGAGTAATTGGAGTAGTTATTAATGATGTTAGTTGATTTCTTTAAAAAAAAGATATTTTAAAAATGTTGACTTAATATCCTCTTCTTGATCAGTTGCGAGATGTATATTAAAAAGTCTACCCTGTAAGAGCCAAGACACAAGATCAGTCCAATTATGGATGTTATTTAGGGAATATATTTTCCTAAAAACACAATTTCTTTAAAAAATAAATTCTAGGAAGTTTTCATAATTAGGCTGTATATTGTTCCCACATGAGAAAAAAAATATTTAGAGATTTTAAAATAAATTTGAGGATGTAGTGGCAGCAATAAGGAGCCATTGCAGTTTTGGCAACCATGCGAAGAGGAGTACTGTAGTAGAAGTTGTCAAGGCGAGTAAGAGGAGGAAACTGTGGAACATCTTCTGTACCTGTGAGCTTACTGCGCAGAGCGCTACCTGCAAGACTTCACTGCGCTGTCAATTGTAAAAGTCGGGGTTGATATGCTATCCAGCTTCATTGGCAGTTGCAATTGGTTCAGGTGATGTACTTGTGTTCTGCTCTTACTATTTCCCTACTTCTCTTCATGCTTGCGGCCTTCTCTTTCTTCGACATTTTTCTATCGCTATTCTACGTCAGCTTACCTCTTATACAATTATCACAAAGGGACCACCACTGTGGCTCACTAGCCCCCTTCTGTTTTTCTTATAGGAGAGCCCCGTGCAACCTAACCTAACCTAACCTAAATAAATTTAATTAATTAATGACGTTATTACGATTTACAACTCAACTTAATTTAATGAAATGGAAACAATTGCAATTGATGATAAGGCATTTTGCTAAAATTAACCTTTTTTTATCTCGGAAAATACTGCTGTTTTCTTCGCATGCATAAAGAATATTTTTTTAATTTTTATTTATCAAATTGTTTAAATTGAGCAGATTTTTTTAAAATCACCCGTTATAAATATAAATGTATTTTGTTTTATTCTTCAACCAGTTTACAATATATTTGAAATAAAGCATTTCACATAAAATTATTAATAGAAAAGAAAACCAATTAAATGAAAGTAAATAAAACAAACAATTAAGAAAACCATAAAAAAATTGTTCCAAACCATATCCGATACTAAAAATAACACTATAAATAAATAATTTATTATACACCTTAATAAAATAATCATCAATTTTCTGATAGTAACAGATTTGTTCAAACTAATTTTAAAAATTAATATATTTTTTATGTAAATACAGCATATCAAATACACAGTTTATTTCGAACATCCAATAAACTTTACAAGTAAGCTTTCGCACAATTGTATTAAAAACAAAATCAGTACATGAAAATTCGTTTTTGTTTTCCATACAATTATGAGAAAGAAGCTTTGGTTCACATTTAGCTGCACAAATCTTTAATTTTAAATGGGTTCTGTTTTTTTGCTTTAAATTTTGTATAAAAAATGTGTTTTTTTCCACAATTTCTTTAATATATCTGAAACTAATGATAGTGATACATAATTATACAATGAATGAAATATAAACTCATTTTTAACAACTATTTTTTAGTGAAAATGTAACAAACTTAAAGAATGAAAAAGCAGCATCGCATAAACCAGTGAAGTTAGCAATAACATGCGAGTACCCCTTAATTTATTGTTATCATAAAACACCCACTAATAAGCTCTAAAATTAGAAGGATTCTAAGATCCTGTTAGTCAGCAGCTTAATCAAGCTCAAATTTTGTACAAAGTAAACGAAATGAGCTGTGTATGATCTACTGTTAATTAATTTGTGATTTTTTGTGCTGTGTTTGTATTAAAAGTGATTTAGAAAAGGACACTTTTAAAATATTTCTGTAATCACAGGGAATAACGGCTAAAACCAGGAGGGGGTAATTCTGCATTGCGATGCGAAAAAAAGGCAAGAAATCGTGAATAAAAGTGAAATTCTTGTTCCCTTGAAATTTTCATTCCCCTCGAAGGGAAAATTGCTATCGGGAATCTCACGTGAAATTTTATTCACGCTATTAGGGCAGAGTGAATGTATAATAAAGAATTTATTAAGTTTTCAAGAGATAAACAATAAATTTTTGTTTCTTGTGTTAATGTGTCAACTTTTGCTGTTAAGCAATCTTCTGTAATTTTATAAGATTTTAAGAGCAAACATATTTTTTACTGGAGCAATTTATGAATGGTTCTTGTAGTAAATTGAAATTTTTATAGGTAGACAACCACTTTTTAATTCTTTTGTTAAAAAATTGCTAAATTCTGTTTGCTAAATTAAATTTTAAGAAAAAAAAAACAAACAAAAATACTTGTGTTGGCCAGCGAAAAGTAAGTGAACAGATTAAAGCAAAAATGTGAACAAAACAAGGGAAATTTTTTTTTTTTAATGGAATTTGCAAGGAATTCATTCATAATTGCTATCCCAGTGAAAGTGAACAAAATTCGAGGGAATGATATTCATGATAACGGTGAATGAGTTTAATAGTTAACTTTTTGCATTTGTCTGGTAGTACCCCGCTATGTACTTTGTTTTATAGAGCAAATGCAAAATATTTAGCTTTCACATCGCAATACAGAGCAGCCCCCCAGTTAAAGCACTTCAATTTTCAAACATTTTTTAGCCGTAACTTAAAACTGAAAAACCAAAAATGTAAAATAATCCTGTAAATAACAGCTGCAAATCGTGTCTCCACGTTGTAGATAATTTTATTGCTTCTACTCATAGCACAAAAATTACACAAAAAAATTTAATCAAATCAAACGTTTTTATTATTATTATTATTATTATTAATCTAGTTAAAAAAACATGCCTTTAACACAAATTTACCGTATTCAGTTAAATGCCTTAGAACGACATTTTCTTATTTGTTAAATATTTTTTTTTAAAGATCCGATTCAGCAACAAGAAATAAAACTGTGCCTTTTGTACAACCAAAAATTATAATGAAACCCAATGTTTTTCACAAAATGCTGATGTGCTGTTAGACACAACAAGTTTTGTTCATGTTTCTGAATCTCTCTTAAATAATTGATTAGAAAGATATACAAACACAGATACACGCGTATATATTTTTATAAAAAATTTCTGCATGTGTGTATGAGTAATTAGGCTAAAAGGCTCATTTTATTATGGACCTGCCAGAATTCTTGTTATGCCTTTTTGTGTGAGTTTTCAGCCTATAATATTTGTTTGTATGTACAAATTTCACTTTAAAATTTTTTTTTTAGCAACGCCAATGTCTGTAATGTATATCTTTTTAATTATTAAAAATCATATTTTTCAAAATATTTTATAATTTTAAAGTTATTGAAGAATAACTGACAAAACAAATAATTTATAAATATATTTTTAAACATCTTAAAAAAACAAATATTCACAAAAAAATATAAAAAAATTAATTAAATCTTCCAATCGTCATAAATACATAGATTTATCATACACACATGCATATTTATTTATTCGTAATCTATGCAATTAATATCATTGACCTTACGATTGTTTGCTGTAGTTAATATAGCAAAATATAAACTAAAATTATAGTAAGATTAATCAATAACAAATAAAAATCAATTTTTTTTAATACATACGATTTGTAAATAAAATAAAATAAAACTAAAAATATCTTAAATTTACATTTAAGTAATTATATTTTTATTTTTTCCACAGCGACGTATTGTATTAAATTAATTTAAATTTTTATTCAAAATTAACTAAACTTCCCGCTAAACAAGAGCAGATACATATTCACGTATCACATACACAATAACAGTCCATTTAAAAAAAGTGATTTCAAGAAAAAAAATAACAGCAGCTTTAAAGAATATTTTTTAAAATAAAATTCAATGCAAAAGTTGTAAATATGAGTAGCATATTAATTAAATTTAATGATGAAATTCTTATCTAGATTTTGCTATTTAAAAAATGTACAGAAAATGCCGTGCTTTTCTCACCTACTTTTGCTTTTAAATATTATTTAACTATTTTGTTGTCCTCAGTGTTTTTAAAAAGCAAAAATTAAGTCAAACAATTCGTTTTATGTCTACAATCAAAATAAAAAAAAACAATTGAAAACTCAAAATCAGTGTAAAAATTCAAACAAAATTGCTGCATACAGTTTTAAATAGAAGTACATTATATACAACGATAAATTAAATAGTGAGCGAACATTCATAGTAACTTAATTAACAGTGCATATGTACAAGTGAATGTATGTTTATTCAAAAATTAAAAAATTTACACATCAGGCATGTACTGAAAATGAAAAACAAATTTCGAATTAAAGGCAATACGCAAAAGAAATCAAGTCGATATATCAAAAATTTAGCGAGTTATGACCAAAAAGTGGTCGGAAAGAAGCCGGAAAAGGCAGTAATAGAACTGGTTACCTTTTTGGTCATAACTTGCTTGATTTTCGAGATATCGACTTGATTTCTATTGCGTTGAATGGATAAATGTGTTGGCTTTAATTCGAAATCTTTTTTTTTTGGATAGTCCGAAAAAAAATTTTTTCGCCAAAAATTACCATGGACTACCCCCTTTGCTTTTTTTGAAAAAATGAAAAAAAAAAATTTTTCCCACTATCCGCAAAAATAAATTTCGAATTAAAGGCAATATGTTTATCTATCGAACGCAAAAGGAGTCAAGTCGATATATCAAAAATTTAGCAAGTTATGACCAAAAAGTGGTCAGAAAGAAGCCGGAAAAGGCAGTAATAGAACTGGTTACCTTTTTGATCATAACTTGCTTGATTTTCGAAATATCGACTTGACTTCTATTGCGTTGAATGGATAAATGTGTTGGCTTTAATTCGAAATCTTTTTTTTGTGGATAGTCCGAAAAAAAATTTTTTCGCCAAAAATTACCATGGACTACCCCCTCTGCTTTTTTTGAAAAAATGACAAAAAAAAATTTTTCCCACTATCCGCAAAAATAAATTTCGAATTAAAGGCAATATGTTTATCTATCGAACGCAAAAGGAGTCAAGTCGATATATCAAAAATTTAGCAAGTTATGACCAAAAAGTGGTCGGAAAGAAGCCGGAAAAGGCAGTAATAGAACTGGTTACCTTTTTGGTCATAACTTGCTTGATTTTCGAGATATCGACTTGATTTCTATTGCGTTGAATGGATAAATGTGTTGGCTTTAATTCGAAATCTTTTTTTTTTGGATAGTCCGAAAAAAAATTTTTTCGCCAAAAATTACCATGGACTACCCCCTTTGCTTTTTTTGAAAAAATGAAAAAAAAAAATTTTTCCCACTATCCGCAAAAATAAATTTCGAATTAAAGGCAATATGTTTATCTATCGAACGCAAAAGGAGTCAAGTCGATATATCAAAAATTTAGCAAGTTATGACCAAAAAGTGGTCAGAAAGAAGCCGGAAAAGGCAGTAATAGAACTGGTTACCTTTTTGATCATAACTTGCTTGATTTTCGAAATATCGACTTGACTTCTATTGCGTTGAATGGATAAATGTGTTGGCTTTAATTCGAAATCTTTTTTTTGTGGATAGTCCGAAAAAAAATTTTTTCGCCAAAAATTACCATGGACTACCCCCTCTGCTTTTTTTGAAAAAATGACAAAAAAAAAATTTTCCCACTATCCGCAAAAATAAATTTCGAATTAAAGGCAATATGTTTATCTATCGAACGCAAAAGGAGTCAAGTCGATATATCAAAAATTTAGCAAGTTATGACCAAAAAGTGGTCGGAAAGAAGCCGGAAAAGGCAGTAATAGAACTGGTTACCTTTTTGGTCATAACTTGCTTGATTTTCGAGATATCGACTTGATTTCTATTGCGTTGAATGGATAAATGTGTTGGCTTTAATTCGAAATCTTTTTTTTGTGGATAGTGGGAAAAAAAATTTTTTCGCCAAAAATTACCATGGACTACCCCCTTTGCTTTTTTTGAAGAAATGACAAAAAAAAATTGTATGCGCACTGTCCGCAAAAAAAAAATTGCGAAAAACGAAAAAGGCTATTTTGAAAATGAAAAAAGGCTAGGAAAAAAACTAGAGGCTAAATCATAAATATCAAGTCTAAATTCGAGAAAAAAGCAAAATCTAGCCTAAAAAAGGCTAAAATGGCAACGCTGTTTATTAGTCTTGTGTCGGTAACGACCTATATGTATCAAATTGACCGAATCACTAAGTTGAACGATTAAATAAACGATAAAAAAATAAAGGCTTGTGGTTCCATTAGGTCTTTATAATAAAAACAATTTGTCTATATTATTTGCTTCATTATATATTTTTTGAAAATTTTTAATAAAAGGTTTTGTTTTATAAAAGTGGATGCTATAATTTGGTTATTTTGCTTTATATTGTTTCGGGTCGGTCGGTCTTCTCTATCCTTCGTTCATGAAACCGCTTGAATGAAAATTATCGAAGTGATCACTTTCAAAAATTGAACGAAAAAGACCGGTATACTAAAATAAACGATTTGGCAGAGGTCTAATACTTATTACTTTTCATAGGATATGATTACTTCTTTTAGGAGTAAAAAGAATAAATGTATAATAATAATATATATTTATCGAACAAATGAATAAGAGCTAAAGGCAGTTATTGTTATATTTTTTATAATAATTTTATAGAGCTTTAGATCATTTTCCAAGAATTTTATAATGTTTATTTTATTCTGTATTAAATAATGAATATTTTTCCAGCAAGCTTAGAGAGGCTGTTATTCAAAATGATTAATAACGACTTCAAGTAGAAATTATGACAAATTTTTCATACAAATTTGTTACAATATCGAGTCTTCAATTGAAAATCGCTTCATTTTTTTTGTCCAATATTTCAGCAATGTTTTGATTATCTTCTTCAGAGAAATGAATAATATTTTTGAATCTGAGTACATTTAGAATTAATAATAGTCAATTAATACAAAAAAAAAATATTTTATTCTCTAATTATTGTTTAGAATACATAAGTTTTACACTCAACAGAGTTACAAAAGAGACCAAACGTATTTTTCAAAATATTTCAATCAAATTTAATGTTAGTAAAAGTTTAGATGTGTATCATCTGTCAAGTCGGAGTTATGTTGAATTTTAATTACTTGCACTCACCTACTAAAAGTTTATTTTGAAGTCATAGGTAATTTTTATTTTCTAGAAGCCATATTTTCCGATTTAGACTGTTATTGCTTACTAGCAGAAATATGAATATATTTTTATATATTTAAATTAAAAGTTTTTACTTTTATTTCATCTTCTTTTCAAATTAAATTTATAATTAATCATCTTTTGTTATAAATGTTCTATTAATTTTCCTAACTTTTTCAAGTTATTTTCAATCGAATGCAAAATTATACAAAAACTCCCTTTACAAAATAGGCATAAAAATATTAATCGTCTTATGAAAAATTTCAATAACGTGACTTTAAAGTCTGCTTTAATTTTTTTTAGATAAGATAAGTAAATACTAACAGGGTAAATAATTATTTCATCCTAAATTATTAAAAAAAAATTGCTTGATTTTGTAAAATAGTCCGGAACAAAAAAATTTTTTTATGGCAAACGGTTTACCTTTAAAAATTTTTATAATTCCAGTTCAACTTATTTTATATACAAAGTGACGCTGTAAAATATGAGCATATACTAAAATTCATATATCCCTTTCACTGAAATTTGTATACCATAATTTTGTATGTAAAAAATATTTTTCAAGTGAAATGTATTTCCTCTATAGTTTTGCAGTTTAAATAGGAAAGTAAGCCAATTAAATAAAATAAACAGAAAACAAATAAGCGAATAAACATTTTGCGAGGCGTTAAATAGATTTTGTCTAACTCTTTATTGTTTTTACTTTTTTTTGTTAAGGAAACTTTTGACTAATTAATTTGAACAAAAATAAAATATAAGAAAACACATCGAAATTAAATTATTTGTTAATAATTTATTGTACATATAAAATAAATTAGAATTACATTTAAAGAAAAAAATTTTTTTAATTACTTATTTATTAGCTTATATATTATATACGTTTTAAAGTGACTGAATTAAATTAAACAAAGATACTTTTAAAGGTTCTTATTAATTAACTTTAAATGCAAAAGTATTTTTGGCATATAAAATTAAGTTGTAAAAAGAAGCTTAACAAAAAACCGTTTCAAAATTATATTTAAAAATGCATTTAACTAATGATGAACAAAAAAGTAAGAATATTAATTTACAAAATGTACAACATATTTTTGGATATTCAACAGAATGTACGAGTATTTTGGCTTAAATTAAGAATTAAAAAAATAGGAACATAACGGTTTGTAAAAGGAACATAAAAACACAAAATTACAAAAATAAAAGGAATATTTTAAGGAACATTTATGGAGTCAAAGAAATCAAATTGTGATCAAAAACAAAAAAAATAAAAAATAAAAAATAGTCAACAAGATAATACAACATACATTTAGGCAAAAAAAATCCTTTTACAAATGATAATATAATTAATTATATGTATACAGTTTAATTTGTTTTTATAAGTTTTTGATTATAACATTTTAATTGTTTATTTAATTCATAACAACAACAAAATGGAAAGAACTATTAAAATTTTATTAATAAATAAGTAGATTATTCATAAATTCAGATCTCCGTGTGCTACTTTTCCTAAACAAAATAAAAGAAAAATACATTTAAATATTTATTAAAAATAAAAATTACAAAACATAAGAAGATTTATAATAAAAATCCGTATTACATAAATGTATGCATACTTTTTTGCCATTGAAATTAATTTAAATATTAAATAAAACAATAACTAAAACAAAATCAACTGATTTACAATAACCATCATTTCATAATCAATTATTTTCCATGCCTATTGAACAAAAATAAAATAAATTACAATTAAAAATAATATAAAGCTAACAAATCCAAAAAAAAAAAAAACTCAATATAAATGTTGTTTCAAACACTCGTTTATTTTTCTTTTTTATTGAAATAAATAAAAATAAACGCAACATTGACAAAATTAATAAAGTTTCGTAATTTTCTTAATGTAGAAAATACACACATTCGTAAATAAAATCAATATTAATTTTTGTGTTATTATTCCTGGAATTTAGGGAACAACTTTACCCAGTAGAAACCTGTCAATATCAATGCCCTGAAGTCAATGAGATGGAGTTTTTAATTTTAAATCATAGCCATTTGCTTTTAAATAAGTTATAAAATGCCTGCTAATAACTGAAGTGAAGGTCCTATTCAAATGTATTTTTTTTTTTTTTATCAAAAATAATTTTTAAAAATTCACTTCTTTATAATAAATGCAAAATGCACTTTTAACAAAAACAAAATCTGTAGTAAAACTTATTAAATTACATACGTTTCAATGTAGTCGGTATGAATTACATCTGTACGTCCTCTAAACGAAAATAATATTTATGGATTATTACAATTATGATGACCATTTCAATTTTTTTAATTTATATTATTTTTAATTATTACTTTAGTTGCACAGCTTTGTATGTTTGAGGGTTTTTTCTCTAATTCAATGTAACTTATTTTTTTTTATTTAATTCCATTTAAAAATATTTATAAAATACAATAAGCAAATAAATAAAAAGTTCAACAAGTTTATCAATTTACATCTAGCACATATGTGTACACACATGCATACACCAGTATGTGGAATTGTTTACTTATATCATATATCAAATTGCTAAACAGTTATGTATTACAAATTTATGTAAAAACAATCTGAAACCCCAAACGCCAATCAGCACCGGAACCTTTAGCAGAATAGTGTGCAGTAATTAATAAAAAAATACAAAATTAAGAGTTATTTACGCTTCCTATAATCATGATGTAAGTGTAGTCGAGCTGAATATTGAGTATTACCATTTTGTAAAGAACTCGAACGATGCAACACTTTCGCTGAACCCTCAATTTGTGTATTACCATCAGAACTTCGCCATAGATTCGCAATGGCTTCTAGTGCGATTTCAGTTTCATCTTCTTTATCATCATGTTCTGCTGATAGTGTTAAATCAATCTGTCTTTTCAAGCGTGTTTTCAAAAGTTCTTGTTCTTTTAATGGTACAGAGTTTATTAACACCACTAAACTCAAGAGTAATAGCAACATAATTCTGATAGACATTATCATTATGTTAAATTAAGTATATTTTTCTAATTAAATAAATCCCTCCGATACGTTCAAACAATTAATTAAAACTAAAGTGATAACAACGTTAACCGCAGTTTAAATGAGTTGATTAGCTTGGAACTCTGGTGTAAACGACATCATATAGAACAAATGTATATATATATATATATATAATATGTTTGTATACATTTAAATATTGTACATATATGCACATCATCTAGCTTATTAAACATTTTATTTCTCTTTTTTGTATTTAGTATGTACTAGTAAACATAAATTTAGTAATTTTTTTAAATTGTAGCAGGTTTATATTGTTACAGTTGAAGGTATTCAAATTAAAATTGTTGGCCACTCAGTCAGTACGTTTTTCATTTTTAATTGATTATACATAGTTAAAAAAAAATATGTCGATAATCTGATTCAGATTTTATGTGCCTTTTTATATTACTTCCTTTGAAAATTTTACATAAAAGTGTAATACAAAAAATTTTTTTTTAATTTAACGTAAAATTTAATTATTAATAAATAAAACAATATAAATTAATGGTTTTGTTTCACACATAACGCTGTTAGAAAAAAAAGCCATCCATATATTTTAACAAATTGTAGTCCTAATAATGAATTGAAATGTATACATATTTATTTATATATGTACTTATATATACCTAAATTAAATTTTTGGTTCAGTAATTTTTGCTGGTGGCCAATCCCACTGTTTGTTAGGAATAGGTTGAACTAACTTTTCCCAAGGTTTCCAGCCTAACATTTTGCGTGCCAATACCAATTCATTTTCGGCTTGTACAATCAATTCTTCAACTTGACCGCAACCTATTGCCTTCTCCAAAGCGCTAATATCTTTGTACTGTAAATATAATTATCAATTCTTAAGTATTTGTGTCACTGAATATAGATAATTAATAATAATTAGTCTTACAGCTTCAACGGCTTTCGCTCTTTCCTGAACAATTTGCTCAGTGTATTTGCGATACGCAGCATCTGAAGGCATCTTAGCTACAGCCCTCAGAATTTTCCCATACAGAGCACCTAAAGTATGATGAGGATTAACTGCTACAGCTAAGCCTGTTAAGCCAGTTGACTGAAAATAATATAAAATATTAGCAAGCTTTCCCAACCGAGGTGTCTTGTTGAAAAAAAAAACTTTGGAAATACGTATGACATAACAATAACTTTCTCATAAAAAATTATGTTGATAAATATAACTGCTTTTAAAGATTTTGACGAATAATCTTACCATTTTTAGTATTTTAGCCATTGTTTAAATAAAGTTTTATTTATTTAATAAAACAGCAGAAAAACCAAATATTGGACAGATTTTAGTAAAATTTCCACAAAAATTTACACAGCTGGATTAAAGTGTAGCCATACTTATTTTGAGTCTATTATATATTTAAGGCATAAAGTGGCAGCTTGTAAAATTTCATGTTTTCCACAGGGTGCAAAAATACAAAATATAATATATCGTCGGCTGTCGAGAATATATTAAAATCAATTTTGTAAGAAATCGAAAGAACATATTTCATAGATTTATGATTTCTGTGGAATATCTCAGAAATAGGATCGTAGTCTATGTCCATGGCTTAGTCTATGACTTAAACTCAAAGAAAAATTTTAAGCTAAATTTAATTTGCAAATTATGAATAAAAAAAGCTGGTTACACTGGCAGCGCTTATCAGAACGGTGAGAGAAAAAATGCAACAAAGCTTTAGAAAATTATTTATTTAAATTTTACAATACATTTTCTATTTAATAAACTATCAAATGCAATTTATATTTTATTAAAGTAAAAACTTAAAGATTAGTTGTGAAAATAAAGAACAATAAGAACACTCCACTCAATTAATATGCGATACTGATAAAAAAATATTAAGTGCCTACTTAATAAGAACGTAAAACATCCGAGTTTGTTCCAGTCTCAATTTAGAAGCGGTGGTGTGCATGTCTCCGGATAATAAGCAATTCGTGTTATAAGAAAGTCTATCCAAACACGGGAGAAAAAAGTGAAATTCTTAATTAACCACAAAGCAAAAACATAAATGATAACAACAAAGTGCTGATGTTAAACTGTGTCAAGTGGATTTAAAAAAAATAGTAAATTTTTAATAGAGGTCAGCATCCTTAGCTGACTGGATAGTTTTATATGGTTTTATTATTATAATCTTTATTTCCGAACATTCAGGTTTTTGACTGATAACCAGCTGCTGTTCTTCCTCTCATAAATACCTATATTGTTGTGTGACCAGTGAAGTCTTAAGTGTTAGTGAGTTTTATTAAATGAATCTTCAGTAACACGCATCATTATCATCTTTTCTATAATTTAAACATTTTAGACTTGTGCAATAGCAACGTGTTCTTCGCCAGCAATCATCCTGTCTGCAACTACACACATATACTAGTTTTCAAGTCAGTCAAACAGAAGGTTATTTATAGAGGTATGTAATGTATTCAAAATTTAGTTGAGAACATCTTTTCTGATTATTTTATTTAAGCGTATTTTTTCAAATGTAAAATTTACAAGTCAATTGCTGACGTCGATTACTTATTAAAAAATATATATTTTCCACATTAATTTAATAATCACATAAATCAATATTGACAGTGCAATTTTAGCAAATTACATACAATGGCTCCTCCTACAGTTTTGGTTACGGGCGGTGCCGGATATATAGGCTCCCATACCGTTTTAGAAATGTTAAACGCTGGTTATAATGTCGTATGTGTTGATAATTTGTGCAATGCCTATAGTTCAAATGCTGCAAAGCTGCCTGAGGCCTTAAATCGTGTACAAGAAATAACAGGCAAAAAAGTACATTTCTATCGTGTCGACATTACTGATCGCGAACAAGTGCGCGCAGTTTTTCAAGAGGTAACTAACATTTTTTCATCTTCATATATGCATATGTCACTCACACCGATCTCTCTATTTTATTATGTATTCAATAACTTGTTTCAATTACTACAGTGCATATTATTTTTATGTATTAGAATGATTTTATTCATTTCCAATTAGGTATATATATATTGATGGTTAGTTCACTGCCCTCATCATAACACATTTACATAAATTTAGCAACATAATTTTCTATTATTTTAAAGTCATAATTTTACCAACAACAATTTGTTCTACACTTATTAGTATGTGCATAATTAAATTTGCTGTTAGTTCAAAAAAATTAAGCGATTTGTTTCTTTTTTCGTTTATCATTGTTATTTTAAGCCAGCACAATAATAATGATAATAATGTTAAGAAAAGACCAATTTATAACTTTTCCAATATTCCTTTGAACTTGAAAAGATATTATTCAGTGACACTATAGTACTAACTTAATTTGCAAATCATGCGGAAAGCACGTGTAACAGTACAAAAATTGAAAATTAATCAAGCGTGACATGTTTTTTTTTAATTTCATTTTTAAATTGTTTATTAAATAACGGCTTTGCGAGTTTTTCCTTTTTTCAAAAGGTTATTTTCATACAAAAATTTTTTTGAAATATTATTTGCTACTATTGATAGAGATAAACAATTTATTTGCTAAAATTTGAGGATTTGATAAACTCCTTCTGAAGTGATAAATCTAATGTTCTCAAATTATATTATATAGTATTAATTAAAACTCAAATCGTGTTTAAATTATAACCTATGAAGAAAATTGTGCATGCATATGTATATACATACTGATATATTTAAACATTAACAAAGACTGAAAATCTGTACAAAATTTTAATTAAGAAAGTGGTTGATTTGAGTAATATTTTAAATGAAGTAAATTTTGAATTTTTATTTATTTTATATATATATGTACACATACATATATTTTTTGCTTCATATGCAATAATATCAATATTGTCCAAATGGGTTTTCACCTTTTTATCGTGCTGGCAGCTTTTTTAACAATGTTTAAATATTCTATTTTAAAAAGAATTCAAAGATAACAGTGAATTAATACATACACATTTTTGTTTATATTTTTTTTTTGTTTGTTTTTTATCGAAACAGACATTCATTTTATAGTTTGAGTAGGTACATACATAAAAATTATAATTACACGTTCTGCTAAATTTTATAAAAAATTTTCTTCTCAATTTTAAATGGAAATGTGTACACATGTGTATGAGAAAAATTATCTAAATTTTTTCGTGTTGCTTTCCCTCATAAAGGCCAAATGATATCAACATCCAACTATTGATTGGGTGTGTGTGTGTTAAATAAACTTTATTGTGTTTTATCATTGAATTATTGTGCTTTTAACTTTCTTATCAGTTATTTTTTTCAATTTATTGTTATCAAATTTTTTAATTTTGAATGGTAACTTAATCTTTGTATTGATGCATTACAAGTAGCTATTTATGTAAGTGTATGCACTTATAAAAATAATTTAATAATTCGTTGTCTTTTCGATATTTCGTACGTGTCCTTAACGTGTATAAAACAGTTTTTTTTTATCACGTAATATCACCTGATCAGAAATGCGTGATGTAATGTCAATAAATTCTTCTAGCAACTTCTGAAACTAAAAAAAAGAATGTTTGCGTATATTCGTCTTAAGGTAGTTTTTTTTTGGGTTGTAGTCAAATGCTTTGATATGTTTTATTCTAGAGAAAAATTATATTTTTTTGAAATATTATTTGCTACTATTGATAGAGATAAACAATTTATTTGCTAAAATTTGAGGATTTGATAAACTCCTTCTGAAGTGATAAATCTAATGTTCTCAAATTATATTATATAGTATTAATTAAAACTCAAATCGTGTTTAAATTATAACCTATGAAGAAAATTGTGCATGCATATGTATATACATACTGATATATTTAAACATTAACAAAGACTGAAAATCTGTACAAAATTTTAATTAAGAAAGTGGTTGATTTGAGTAATATTTTAAATGAAGTAAATTTTGAATTTTAATTTATTTTATATATATATGTACACATACATATATTTTTTGCTTCATATGCAATAATATCAATATTGTCCAAATGGGTTTTCACCTTTTTATCGTGCTGGCAGCTTTTTTAACAATGTTTAAATATTCTATTTTAAAAAGAATTCAAAGATAACAGTGAATTAATACATACACATTTTTGTTTATATTTTTTTTTTGTTTGTTTTTTATCGAAACAGACATTCATTTTATAGTTTGAGTAGGTACATACATAAAAATTATAATTACACGTTCTGCTAAATTTTATAAAAAATTTTCTTCTCAATTTTAAATGGAAATGTGTACACATGTGTATGAGAAAAATTATCTAAATTTTTTCGTGTTGCTTTCCCTCATAAAGGCCAAATGATATCAACATCCAACTATTGATTGGGTGTGTGTGTGTTAAATAAACTTTATTGTGTTTTATCATTGAATTATTGTGCTTTTAACTTTCTTATCAGTTATTTTTTTCAATTTATTGTTATCAAATTTTTTAATTTTGAATGGTAACTTAATCTTTGTATTGATGCATTACAAGTAGCTATTTATGTAAGTGTATGCACTTATAAAAATAATTTAATAATTCGTTGTCTTTTCGATATTTCGTACGTGTCCTTAACGTGTATAAAACAGTTTTTTTTTATCACGTAATATCACCTGATCAGAAATGCGTGATGTAATGTCAATAAATTCTTCTAGCAACTTCTGAAACTAAAAAAAAGAATGTTTGCGTATATTCGTCTTAAGGTAGTTTTTTTTTGGGTTGTAGTCAAATGCTTTGATATGTTTTATTCTAGAGAAAAATTATATTTGTATATGTACATACATACATGAATCGAGTTGAGATAAGATAATTTAATAATCAATCCTAATATAAAAATATTCTAATTTTTTTATTAATACCTATTTGTTTAATTATTTCCTTTAGCATAAAATTGATATGGTAGCACATTTTGCTGCACTTAAAGCAGTGGGTGAATCATGCCGTATTCCTTTGCAATACTATCACAATAATATGACTGGCACTAATGTGTTGCTGGAGGCCATGGCTGATAACAATGTTTTTAAGTTTGTATACAGCTCAAGTGCTACTGTTTATGGAGAACCTCAATTTCTACCAGTTACAGAAGCGCATCCAACTGGAAATTGCACTAGTCCCTACGGAAAAACTAAATATTTTACTGAAGAAATTCTCAAAGACCTATGTAAATCAGATAAGGTAAAAAGGACACACGAAATTAAAAAAAGGAATATAATAAATACCTCTATTTCCTATATTATTATTTTAGCGTTGGGCAGTTGTTTCATTGCGTTACTTTAATCCTGTCGGTGCCCACCCTACTGGACGCATTGGAGAAGATCCCAATGGCGAACCAAATAATTTAATGCCATATATTGCTCAGGTAGCTGTGGAAAGACGTGATTGTCTACAAATTTATGGTACCGATTTTCCCACTAAAGATGGTACTGGAGTACGTGATTATATACATATTGTGGATTTGGCTGAAGGTCATGTCAAGGCTTTAGACAAACTTCGCAATATTGCAGAGACCGGTTTCTTTGCTTATAATCTTGGAACAGGTGTAGGTTATTCTGTGCTTGAAATGGTACATGCATTTGAAAAGGCATCTGGCAAAAAAATTAATCATAAACTAGTTGAAAGACGTTCTGGTGATGTGGCTACTTGTTTTGCCGATGCTTCTTTGGCTGAGAAAGTTTTGGGCTGGAAGGCCACTCGCGGTATTGATGAAATGTGTGCGGATACGTGGCGCTGGCAAAGTAAAAATCCTAATGGTTATGCTGTTAAATGATTAAAACACTAGAACGATTGCATTTCTTAATCTTATATGATAACAAAACATTCTAAATCAAGTATTTTTATTATTGTTTTCTTTGTGCATTCAAACAATTATGAGTATCTGTTAACTTGTATAAAGTGTAACTAAATTAGCATCTCTTGCCTTGTTGTTGATTTTGATAGAAGAAATATTTGCAGAGTTTTGTACACTAATTAAATATGTTTTATTATTTACGTGTATAAATACAGATAGATTAATGGCATGCATATATATTCTTTGTATTGTTTTTCCTTTAATGTACACAAGTTAGTCATTGCTTAGCCTAAAACTCTTTTAAATTATAAGTAAAGGCATTTCTTCTTTCCATAACCTATTAATTTCGTTCCTTTAATCTTATTATTGTCTGTTTTAGCTTTTAAACAACATTATCATTATGAAAGATATATATAATATATAAAGGATTAGTTCAATTATAAAAATCAAATGCATGAGTACAGCAAAGCTGCACTTTATATTTAAAGTAATATTCATTCATATTTACTATATATTAATGTAAGCAATTTTTTAGACAAATAAAAATTGTTCAAAAGATTTCTTAAGAGTATGTAATTTTTTTAAATACCAACTGACAGATTTTTAATAATTTTTTGTGTGTAAGGTATTAATTTTCACTAGAATAAAAGATTTGTTATGCAAATAACTTGATCTTAATAAAGAAGTTGAATCAGAGGGTTGTAAATTAAAAAAACGTTAAAACCTATTCAATTGAAATCAACAGAACAGACCTGATAAGTATGAATGACACGCACAATTTAATTTAATGTAACAAAAATATTTGAAATAGTTATTAATATTTTTTAATCAATTAAAAACCCTGATAAAATACAAACAAACTATTTATTTTATTAAGATTACTATTAAAAATATCTGTTTTTAACTAAAATATGTTTCTATTAAAATATTATAAAAAATGCAAAATTTATTTAAATAAAATTGGATTTAAAATATCAACTACACATTTTTTTTGGAGATAGTTAAAGATTTGTAATACAAGAATGAAATGAAATGTTTTATTTTTATAAAATAACTAACAGCTTAAAAAGTACTTATCATAATATACATACGCACTATTTACGACAATAAATATTTTCGCCCATATAATTGAACCTTTTTCTCAAAAGTGGGTGATTTTATGGATGTATTTACTTTATAAAATGAATTCATTGAGTATTTGACATAAGTCTCATACATTTCATTGAAAAAGTTCTTGATGCCTTCATCGTTTTTATAGTCATGGACTATTAAAAAGCGTACTTGACTGGCCCCAACGAAAGCGGATACAAACCATTGATTAAAACGATCAACCGATTTGAGGTGCATATTGGGAGTTTTCCATTTATGTTCATCAACCAAATCTAATGCTGCATGTGCTATAAATTGTGTTAAGTGTCGATAATCTTCTTTCTGCAATAAAATGTAAATATTTTCATGTTGTAAAGAATATATATTTGCAAACTTAAACGTAATCTGTGAAATAGAAAATAATAATTTTCCCAAATAAAAAGTGGCTATACTTTATACTATACCATTCCGACATGGTGATTATGATTGATTCACAAATATCTTTGGAATTAAAATCACGATAGTTGCTTAGAATAGTGTATTTTGTTTTATTAATAACTAAATAATATGGAATATTATGATCATATTTACCCTCAATTCTTTGCTGACTGTTGTGAACTCCATCTCAAATATGGGATTATCGTTGTGGCCCACAATAACGAAATAAAAAGTCGGCATGATGTTTTGTCTATTTATTTAATTTTTTATATAGATGCGCCTTGTATTAACTATAAATGTAAATAAAATTTTTATTTATTTTGTTTGCTCGAACAGCTGAGCAGTGACGATATTAAAATAAACATGTACATTTGTTTAAAAAAGACATATTTGTAACACAAAGAATTAATTCTTTGAACAAGAGGAATATTAAAACATATCACATTTTGTCATTCATATTACCGTTCAATATTCACTTGCTTCTTCATGTTCTTTGCTTTTCTCTTTATTCTACATTTGTATTTTGGCAACCATGTTTTTTATTTTACTAGTACTGTTTTACTCACGATAAAGATTTTCTCAACTTTGTTTTTAATTGAAATAATTATTTATAAAAATTATAAAAAAAAATTGTAAATAAACTAAAAGAATAAAGGACTTACTTTCGTTTTATACCTGCGAAGGGTATTAAAACGATAAAGGAATAAAAACTTTACGGATTCGGTTGTCCATTTACTTTTATTTATTGTTTTCCTCATTTTAATCGTTTGAAACGTTCTAGAACCGAAAATTTATAAATGAATTTAAGTACGTTCAGTAATACAGGATATTCACTAAAAATTTATTAAGTTTTAAAGGAACTAGCTAAAATGAATATTTTAAGTTTACCAAATGTAATATTAATAGAAATTTTCGAGTTTCTTAGTTACGATGAGGTATCCAAAAAAAGATTGGTATGTTACTGAAAAATTAAAAAAAAAATGCAAACTTGTAGTGTGTGAAAATAATATTAATTTACTTTTAAAGGTATGCCGACGTTTTGATCAAATTGCACAACAAGTTCTCAATTGTGGCTTCAATAAAGTTGTTAAGCAGCACAACGTAGTGTACAAACGCATAAAATCTTTACTGCCAAGACGGGAGTCAGAAAGGCGGTAAATGAAGGAGGGCGATGATAGATACCAATTTTTTTGTATTCAGGGTCAATATTTTTTATTTCTTTTGTTTCAGAAATCACTGTCTAGCCCGCCATGCCGATATACTCACTTCTGTTGAGACGAGGATCTCAATGCTTACAATGACCTACACTAAATTTATGGACTTGAGTTTGTGTTGTTTTATACCGGGTCGTGTACTTGATGAAATCTTCCGCGTTCTACGTTTGGTAACTAAAACGAATAAACCGCTGAGACCGCACGAGGTTTTGCAAGAGTTACGTGACATATCATCAATGGCAATAGAACATTTTGATGAAAAGATCCTCAAAACTATGAGGAAAAAGATTTACGGTGATAATTTTGATGATAGTATGTCATTGGCAGCAAAAAGTGGTTTAGGTAGTATATCCTTCAGTGGCATGGAAACTTCAGCTAGCACATCTTTTTACGATAATACCTTATATAATTTGGTGCCCTTTAAAAAGCGTTTGAGTGTTTTTGGCGAACGGAGCGATAAAAATTCTAAGAAAACTACTTTAAATAGTGGTGAATCGCCACAGACATCTTTGCCTTCCACATCTAAAGCCACTTTAGAGCATAAACATCCCGATGGATGCTGTGCAGAAGCTCGAATGGCAATGAACTATGTAAAGAAATTGGAATCTGAGTATAAGAAGAGTATTACCAAGGTAATTATTTGTAATAATTAAAATCGTAAGTTATATAAAATTTTATACCTTTATAATAAACACACGTTAATTTTTTGAAAAAAATTATATATTACAGATGCATCGCATGCAACAAATTCAAAACTTTCAAGGAAAAAGATTACAACAAACATTAAGTCACATTGCTGAATTAGGTGTACAAAATGTAGAATTGAAAAAACGCTTAGAAGACATTGATGCCAAAAATCGAGAAATATCGGCAAATATAAGACACATCAGCGGTGGGGAAGCAGCAAAAAATGATAAAATAAATCAAACTACAAGTAAAGACGAAACCAATGATGATGAAATTGGAAATTTTTTGCCTTGTCCTAGCACAAGTAGATCATTAGACAATACATTGGCTACAAATTTGATTAAAAGACACATTGAAGGTGAAGGAGAACTTCCTTTCAGTCAAGGGGAAGATGGCACAGGACATACAAAAGACGACTGTGAACCACAGTTAAAGAAGCAAAAATGTATAACTTAAAAAAAGTATTCAATTTCTAACAATGTTGCTTCGCTATGCAATTTGTAAATTTTCTATAGTTTCAGTTTCCTTATGTGTACATGTTCTTGCAAATATGAAACTTCATATATTTTTTAATTTATTCCTACATACAAGTATATATGTGTGTATTAGATGAAGTGAAAATCTATTTTGTAAATAATTTATAAAAAGACTAGATTATTGTAATTCATGCTGACTATATGTATGTATATTTAAAATATATATTGAGAATTGCGAAAGTAAAATATGTATGTGTTTGATTTTAAATTGGGAAGATTTTGTATAGTGGGTTGGTCAATTTTTTTTTAGCCAAATATCTTAAAAATTTAAACTTTTTCACGTTTAAGGTCGGGTTAGCTTGTATTGAAATTCAAACCAATAATAAAATATAAAACTTTTTTTAACAAACTTTTTATTCTGTAATTATGGGAAACTATTTATTAAACTCGTCTTAAAGTGGCCTTTTTAAAATAATGGTTTAAAAAAATTCTGCTAGTTATTTGCGAACTACAGATTGTGCTTGTTTCGTCATTTTTTGTGTATTGTGAACAACCGTTAAGGCATTTTTAAATTTTAATTTTTGCCATACAAACACAATTTTTTAATAAGGTCATCACTTATTAATTTTAATATTTGATTTTTATTGTTGCACATTTGTTAATATCTACATTCTATAATAATACATCAATATTGTATTTGTTATATATATATTAATTTATAGATATTAAAATAAAGTTAACAAAAAAGAATTATAATTAGTTGAATATAATGAATTTCAAATAAGTAAATATCCATTCAAACAAAGACATTATTGGTAAACAAAAATTAATAATAGAAAAGTATGAAATACTTTTTGTAGTTTTTAAAACTACATTGTTTTTTTTTTTGTATACAGATAAAAGGGAAATTTTATGTATATAAATCGAAAAATATATTTGTAAAAGGAATCCAACATGAAAAAAAAATTAAATTTCAATTATAGTAAGTTAAAGTAAATAGAAAATTAGGGTCTGATGTACTTATAGAACTAATTTTTACTTTTTATATACTCGTATTATCAATCATTCATTTTTTTCTATTTTTTTTTTCTTTTTTTATTTAAGGATTAATACAAATCTAATGCTACACATATTTTATAAATCTAACAAATCAATATAGGCTGTTTTTTTATTATTATTATTATTTTTCATTCAATGCAAAATGTTTAACCCTTACATGTAAATTAAATTAATTATCTTTGCTCTCTAACAGTACTTTATATTAAAAAAATTAGAAGCTTATCTACCATACATATGAATTTTATCATTATTTTTTTTTATTATAATTAGTACATGTATATGTATGTGTATAAAGGTGTTTAGCAAAAGAAATAAATTGTATTTTTATTGTGATATAAAAACAAGAAATTTAAATTTTTAATTTTTTTTATTTATTATTTATATTAAAATTGCATCTTTTCATTTCTGGAATATTTTAAATATAAGTTAAGTTTGTTTATTGCAATACATTATGTACAAGAACAAAGAGTTGTTAAATAATTGTTTTTGTATCTACAGTAATTCCAAGTCAGTTTAATTTTTAAAACTAAAAAAAAAATGATAATTATAATAAAAATAAAATGAAAATTTAGAGCACAAATATTCATGTAAAAATGCTTTTCTTTCTCTAACGCATATTTTAAATAAACTTTCAGTTTGTAAATAAAAATTTTAATTCTGTTTGTTACTATTTCGTAATTGAAAAAAAAAACTTCACTTGGATCAACTGTTTGTTAGCACAAAAACATATTTGTATGCATATTTTACATGCATAAAAACCTTTGCGATATTATAACTTTAGCATTTTATCCATTTACAATCAGAAAATAAAATGCATTTTATTATAAGAGTTTTTTTCTCTTTCTCTTTTTTGATGAAAATTTTGAATTATACAACTATTTTTGTTTTTTACCAGTTACCGCACGCTTTTGTTGAATTTTTTCTTTCTGATTCTTTATGAGGTTCTCAATGTCATCGATGTTGTAGGCATAAATAAGCTTGCACTGTTTAGCTTGAATATTCCCATTGTTGAGATTTTTCAAAGCATGTTGCAGGCAATAGACATTGCCTTCGTCGGTGCGTACCATTGAAATATAAAGATTTGCACGGCAAAGATCACATTCACTTTCAATGGACTTATGAGGAGGTTGCTGTTGTTTTTTGCTTTTGCCACTTTTTTCATTTGAAATCTTTTCAGTCGAAGTCACACCAGCAGCCTAAAAGTGTGATTAAAAAAATTTTTTTATTTTAAAATCTACAAAAAATAAAATTTAAAACTGTGACTGAGCCGAATTATAATAAATTTTCTAAAATATTAATTTTATTTTATTTCGTTAAAAATAAAACTTTTTTGAGTTTCAGTTTTTTTTAAATAAATTTTACTTCAAATCTAAAATTGCTACAACTGAAATAACGTAACTGGTGTTATAAATACTCGTATTAACGTATAACAATGTTAAAAGGTTTGTTAAATATTATATTAATACAATTTTCGCTATTTCATTTGTTATTGTTTTTTATAAATTTTCCAATATTTATAAATTTAATGTGCTACTAGTAGTTTTGATTTTAAAGAGAAAGTACTGGCTGGCCATTTTTCTCAGTCAGTTGAAACAGAAAAATTAATAACTGAGCTTGTATAATATACTCTTTCAGAAGTTCATAACTAGCAAAAAGAAAATTATATAACAAATGGTATGTGTACCTTAAGTTGTTCTCTGGCAGCTGTTTCTTTTTCAAAGACTTCCTGCAACATTGGTAGCATCTGTTGTAAGGTATCAGGGGTAACACGTTGATCATAACCTAAGGCAAATAATAATTGTTCCAAAGAGAACATAGCAGGTTCACAGCTGTCGTGGATATCCTAAAGGGAAGGCACTCATAATGATATGTCACATGATAGTTATGTGTGCAGATACTCATGCACAGTAAAATAAATTATTCAACTTACTCTAAAGTCATCTTTGGCCAAGTCTAACCATGACGATGTTGCGAAATAAACACTTTCTGATACCACATAACCAGTAGCTAAACTTGATGTATAAGCTCGAGGAAATACAACGATAAATTCTCCAGGCTTCTGCTCAATACGACATAACGATACGCCCCGATCGGTAAGCATATGTGGAGGTACCATAACAGTATCACAGGGTAACCAAATGGTTTTATTTTGACAATGTGTAGGAATGAGAGAAGTCAGAGCAGCCCTAAAATTGGCACTTTGATCATCTGGTATGCCATACCACAGTTTGGAGGCACCGGTATGTAAATATTCGATCCATGATAAGCCGTGAGGGTCACGGTACCAACAACATGCAGAGAAAAGCATACCCACATGTAGGGTTGGTACTGTTACACCCATGACAGGTCCCAATGAACGTAACACAGATCCAGTGTTGTTTGTTAAAACTTTCAAATTCCACGGATGTCTCGCATAATTGGATCCTTTGCCTTTAGGTCCAGGACTTGGAAAGCCGAAGCCCCAACCCGAAGAATCTATGGAACCGGAATGTACACAAACATGACTATCACGTACGGCAACATGGCGCCAAAACTCTGCCTCAACTTCATTCACAGTTGGTTCGGTATTTTTAAACCAAAGCGCCATTGTATTTCTTGCAATACGATAGAATTGACTTAATGGCATACTGCGACCCTTTACAATGCATTCCATAGACACACCATCAACTTCTTCTTCAGACTCTTCTTCATCATTTTCTGAAGTTACATCATCTTCTTCATTCGATACACTTTCAGTGTTTACAAAACGATCTGCATTGCGTCTGGCACGAGCTTCTCGTTTCGCCCAATCCGCTTCAACCTCATCAAAAAGCTTTTGACGCTCAACTGGAGAGAGTGTGTCATATGGAAGCAAGTATTTGCAATAAATGTCGTCTAATTTTGTCACACGATCCTGTGCCAATTTCGGAATGCACATCTCCTCAGCAACGCGAGCCCATTTCTTTTTCTCAATTACTTCTTTTAATCCGCCCAGCTCTTGGACTGTATGATAGAGACGTGGTAAATCTACTTCCATGCCACCTATCCAAGGTGGATGATTCATCACGATACTTTGAGTAGCCAAGTACTTTTTAATAGCACTTAGCTCTTTTGCACTAGGACCCCAGCGGTGCAACAATTTGTGGACATATTGATTATAAGCAGTAAAACGCATTTCATCAGATATACGACATTCGGGTTTAAAGGAAGCAGGGGGTATAATTTTACAAATGCCAAATCTGGCAGCAATTGGCGTTATACGTTCTATAAATTCTATAGGATCTGAAAACTCTTTTTCAGAAGGTCGAAATATGGGAGCTTCAACCATTTGTGTTGGGTCATCATGACGAGGAAAAGCTGTGTTGTTTGACATTTTGATGGGTGTATCGTCTTTAAACTTTTTATTTGAGCTATGACCACCTGCCATTCCGCCTCCTGAAGTATTTGCAGCAGCAACCGCATTACGCGATTTTACTGAACCCGAAAATAAAGATGAATTGGAGTTGACACGTTGTAAAGCACCACCAGCGCAAGACGTGGATGGACCCGGGACAGCTGAATCACCTTTGAATCGTGGTTGTACTGTTCCAATTGGTACATTTTTCAAACTGTTTGAACACGAATTTGTACCTGCTGCAGCAGCTGCAGACGTTGATGCACCAGATCCTTTCTTATCGTTTGACATTAAATTTTTTACAATATCAGAGACGTTCATACTCTCGGGCAGTGGCTTGGTGTTAGATCCCATTTGAGCCTTAGTTACAAGAGTGGCATGCATGATAACTTTTTGATTAGGGCCATCAGGACCTTCACGGCCCAATTTTACAGCTACTCCTTGGATGCCACCGTCACCGTCACCACTAGCCCCAGTGCTTTGCAATGGTATATAAAATGTATGACCATCTCCTGAATCAGATTCAGCTTCTTTTGCAGGTGGTGGCTTTGATTCGGTCTGCAGATTTTTTTTCCCACCTTTACCGCCTTTTGTTGCCTTTATTGTTTTATCAGAATCAAGGCTCACTTTAACCAATTTAGTTTTCTCAGATGGACTTAGAGTCAATGATACTGAACTGGTTTGAGAATTACCTCCAGCCAACTCTTTATTAGCAATTTCAGCTACAGCTGCTGCATTTCGCTTTGGTTTCGTAGGTGGTGCAGGCTGTACTGCAATTGGTGTAGTATTGATTCCGCTATCGATATTTGAATCTTTTCTGCTTTGTCGTCGATAAGTAGATGGTTTGTTTGCTTTTTCCTGATCCTCTGTATCGTCTTTGTCAAACGAATAAATCGATTTTTCATTATCGACTGAGAATGCGGTTCCATATGTTGTAGTCGAACGCTTATGACTTGTTGTTGTAGATATTTTCAATTCTGTGTTATCTTGCTTTTGAAGCTGCTGCTGTTGTTGCAATTGTTGTTGTTGCTGTTGCTGTTTTAAAGTTTGTTTTTGTTGATAGACCAGCGTACGCTTAGGCGTACGATTAACATTTGAATTTGATGTAGCATTAGTAGTAGCAGTAGCCGCAACTTCTGGAAGATTTACAGATTCTTTCTGATTAGTATTTATTTGTTTCTCTTCCGTCAACTCAACTGCAGTTTTTTTGCGACCTTGTTTATGAATAGAAGTAGTGGGAGTTGTAACAGGAGATGGTGAAATTTTCCTTTGATTTGATGACTTTAAGGTTGAGTTATGTTTTCCACCTGAAGAAGATTTATTTGTCGTTGAAAGTTCTTTCTCAGTCGCTTGTTTTGTTTCAGAAACTCCAACTTTTGTTGTATGTTTTTCTTCTTTAGTTTTTTTCTCATTGTGTTTCTCAGATTTATCAGATTGTGTAAGTTTTTCATCCACACTGCCAGGAGCTGGAGACTGTTTATTTGCAAGAACTTTATCGTACATTAAATTCATGACGGGAGAATTCTTTTCAACTTCCTCATCCAGCCGGGGACTTGTAGGTTCGATAGGTTTGATATCTTCTCTTCTATTATTTATTGTGCTACTTGTAGCAACAACAGGAGTAGCTTTAAGTGAAGGTCCTTTGGCAGACCAAGCACTTTCACTTTTACCTAAATCACGAGTGGCTTTGGAAGACGAACTAAATGACGTACTTTCCTTATCATCACGAGTTGGTGGTGGTGTTGAACTAAAGTTGTTTGGTCTCAAATCTGAATCAAAATCATCATCAAGATCGTCTTGAATTTCATCCGGATTCGAAGAACATTCAATAAGCCATTTGTGTATTTGTTCATGAGTCATATTTACTTTGGCTTTACGACGCTCTTTACCGGACAGTTGGTCACCAATGTAACTTTCGGTTGGAACTACCGGGCCTAGAACAGGCTTATGAATTGAACCACACTTTCCTAAAGTGCATTTCGTATTATCAGGACCCGAACTTTGCGCCAAGCTAACACTTGCGATACCAAAAATTTTTCCAGATTCTTCTTTGCTTGGCATTAAATTGGCAGCAAGAATACTGCCAATTTCATCCTTTAGAGGATCATTGCTTACCTGCCCGGAAACCGACGTTGAAGCTGCTTGATTATTGCCCAAAAAATTCATATTACTCGATATCAAAGTTTTAGGGCTCATGGTCACATTCGGTGCCGAAAGTGAAGAGTTCTTCAAAAGACCACTATTTGAACCTGACATATCGAACTTAACCGGAGAAGGTGATGGAAAAGCATTGTTTCCAGTACCATTTCCTGGGCGAGACAAAGTATTGCGATCAAATTTGGGCGTTAAAAAATTGGGATTAATTTTTGGCGACGGATATGCCTCGATTGGTGGCGGATATGTTGTTGGAGGAGTTTGATATTTTATTGGCGATTGGGTTGTCATTTGTGATGGAGGAGTCGTCAAATGAGAGGTTATCGTATTGGGTTGAGGTGCCACAAGCGAGGGATTCTTCGCAGTTTGCACAGGAAATTGTTGCAGATTTGCTGAAGGCCTTATATGTGATGGATGAGGAGAATGATAGACTGGAGATTGTGGTATATACAAGGGCGATTTTCCAAAATTTGTATTTATACCAGCAGTAATATTACCTGTAGGGGAGGCTGGTGGAATGCCGTAAGTAGCAGGCACATTTAAAATTTTAGAAGTTGGAACTGGGGATTTCTTTTCAATACTTTTAAAAGGAGATTGTGACGTAACAGTCACTGGAGCTGGTGGCTGAATATTACAACTTATTGGCGATGGTATATTACCCATTGAGCCAGTCATGGGGGGATGTGTTGCTGCTGGAGTTGTAACACATGTTACTACGGCTGTTTGCTGCGTCGGCGGTGGTGGTGGTAGTGTTGGTGGGATTGGTTGTATTTGTGTGGCTGTCGTTAAAGCTTTCGTGGTTATGGGTAGTATAGACAGACTTGTTAACCCTCCGCTGGTTGTGTTAGAAGCATTTACTGCTGCCATAGATGGAAGCACACAATCAACACCACTTACAGATTTAGGAGAATCATCTGCATCATTGTCACCACCCTTTACATGGGCTTTAATTGCAAGTGGCTCATCATCAGAATCACTAAAACTTTTTTCAAGTTTACGTTTTGCTTCGTTCAGTTCTTCATTGAGCAAAAAATCTTCATCATCCTCGGTTCCTGCTTTTGATGGATCTGTTTTAGAGTCTTTAGCCTCAGCTAAGTTTTCAGTAGATTGCGACAATTTTGCAATGACACCTTTTTTAACAAGCATTCCCTCAATCTCACGTTTTGGTGCAGGGGGCATTTTAGAATTTTTCGGTGGACGACCTCGGCGACCTGTTGTAGGTTTTGTTTCTGTAGCAACTGGAGCTACAGTAGGAACAATAGTCGGTTGTGGCATTTCAACTGATTTCGATTGCTTTGGCGGTGGTGATCCTTTCCCTATTGACGCACTGTTACGTTTTAGTTCATTTTCCATTTTTTCCATTTCGCGAACGTTTGGACGATCAAAGCTACTTAAAGATATGTCATCATCGTCATCTTCTGCCATTTGCAAACGATGACCAATAATGCCCATATATATGGTGGCTGCTTCCTTTGTTTTACGTGATGGCCTTTTGTTTTTTGTAGGACCACTTTGCTTGTCTTCTGCATCGTTTTCAAGTGCAGTGTTATCCTTATTTTCAACTTTGGTTTTTTTGCGAGATTGTCTTGCGTTTGACGTTTTTTTCGGTGAATGCAAAGTTGATTCTCTATCGGTCTCATTGAAGCTTTCATCGTGTTCTTTTCTCTTTGAATTTTTTGCAGTTGGAACACTTGGACGTTTACTTTTTATTTTTGAAGAATCTTCATCAATTTCTGGCGTTAAAACATTTAAATCTGCTGCTACTTTCTTAATACTTTCCATTGGTTCCGATTTAGTGCATTCTTTTTCATTTATTTTATTAGCTTCGTCAATATTTTCCTTTTTGGGTGAGTTCTTTTTTCCTCGAGAATTTTTCTTGGGACTTGATTTACTAGACCCAGTCTTTTTTAATTTTATTGTTTTAGCTAAGGGCTGTTCATCATCAGATGAAAAATCAAAAACATCCAACTGGGTTTGTTTGTTTTTATCTTCATTGACAACTGCCTCATTAGCTGTGATTTTGTCATCACCTTTAACCTTTATAGCTTCATTGAGCTTGGTAATAGGTTCTATGTGCTTGCATTTGGTTTCTCTATCTATTTCTTCAGTACCAGATTTTTTAATCTCATCTTCAGTATCATCGTTATTTCTGTTAGGTACCTTAACAGGTTCAAAAAATGCTCTTTGTCTCGTCATCCGGCCCGATGGCTCTGGAGAAGGTATAAAAATAGGGGACTCTTTTTGTCTTGGACGTTTAACGGGACCCTTTTCCTTTATGTCTGATTTAACAGATTCTTCTTTGTCATTATCTTTAGCGCTTTCAACTGCTTTTTTCTTGTTGGTTGAAGGAGGTCTGCCTTTTCGAGATTTTCCTGTAGTTTCACTTTCTTTTGATGGAGTTTCAGACTTCCGTTCAGAATTTACTGGTGTTTTTGCCTTTCGCTCTTTGCCGTCCATATCAGAGTTAACCGCTTTGCTATTATCATCGACTGTTGACAAATATGCATCATCTTCTTCTTCAGATAGATGATCAAGCGTAGCTTTTGATCCTTTAATACATCCACGATTCGATCGCCTTTTTGTAGTTTCTGTAGAATTATTGCACTTTTCGTCTATGTTACTACGATTACTGCGGCGATTACCGTCAGCTACAACTTCTGCCCTTTTGCGCACAGCAAAAGTAGGTAAGTCTTCATCTTCTTCTTCCTTCTCCTCTTTTTCTTCGTTGTTAGCTTGCACTTTTTCCGAATTTTTATTGTTTTCTCCTATTTTACTTGCATTTTTTTTGTTCTCTTCTGATGCTACAATTTCTTTATTACCTTCACTTTCTTCTTTGGCAGACATAGCTTCTTCCTTTTGTTTCGCATTTTTTGGCGGTCGGCCCTTTTTTCCTTTCTTTTTAGCCACTGCTTTTACAATTGGCTTCTTTGCTGGCCTTTCAGGCTCTTTGCTTTTACCCTGATTAAGAAAATCTAAATGTGGTGGTAGAGCTGAAGTACCACGAAAACACAGAAATGTTAGAAAATCTTCCGTCTTTGGCCTTTTATTAGGCAAAATTTCTGTAGGTGGTTCACGACTCTCTGATGAAGTACTTGGTCCAGTATTTGAGGAGGAGGATGCTGCTATTATAGAACCATAAGATGGTTGTGGTGCACTTTGGCCCTGGGCAAACTTGCGTTGAGCTTGAACCTTTGTCCTGTTAAAATGAAATTCGGTAAAACAAAAAATATGAAAATAAGTCTTTAGAAAATATTGTGTACGTACATATAACTGTATTTCAAAATATGTATGAAAGTTAATTTAAAACTAAAACTAAAAAACAAATTGACCAAGCCATAGCATTATGAAAATAATGTCATATTGGAAGCTTTTTAGCTATTTCATAACAAATTTGTTCACCAACATTGAGAAAAAAAATAAGTTCATACCTATCTATATTAAAAAAATTAAAACTAATTATTATTTTTAACCTCAAATTGGATTATTATTCAAAAATTAGATGATATATGTACATATATAAGCACTATAACATAAAAATCAAAAAACCACACATTTACTTAAAAATTAAATAGTTTTAAACAAAACTATATATTAAGGAATAAGTGCGTTGAGAAATAAAAAAATTATTTTTAATATTAGTTATATATTCGGCCGTGCTTTTTGCATTTTAAAAACCCTTAACTATTTTAAATTTGGGTTATTCTTAAGCCACATCAATCTGCTTGAGTGCTGCAGAAACTAAGCACATAATGGGCAGATACAAGTAAATAAAAGGCATCAAAACAATAATTTAATGATGAAATTTGTTTATTCTTTATCTTTACTTTAAGCACAAAAATTAAGAGAGATCATAGAAATTTTACACAATAGATACATAATAAATTAATTTATACAGACAAAAAATTATTGTAAAATTATTTCAAACAAGTTAGCTTATATTCGTGTATATGTCTGTATAAACATGTCTACATATATCTACCTTGCACAGGTATAATAAAAACTAATTTTGAAACAATTATTTGTATTGTATTGCTTATGTACAATGTTCCGATTTGCCTACATAGTACGTGAAAAAGTTAATAAAAATACTGAATTAAATAGTCATTTTAAAAGAAATTACCCACCCCCTCTTCCTGTACATACATATGAGTATATACATGCATATATAACTATCTTTGAACATAAAAACAACAACAAAAATTGGTTCAACGTCACCCATTCAGAATAAATGAACTAACCTAGTAGTACCGTATCAACAAAACAATTTCCTCAACATATTAAAAAATATACGTATATTCTTTATTTTCTATACTACAACATTTTTAGCAAAGATTCGACCGACGAACAACTCAACATACATACATACAACACCATACATAGTTATAACAAAACGAACAAAATATATTAAATACAAATGTTTAAATTGAAGTAATTATTCATAATGATTGAGAAATAAGAAAAGGATAAATATAAGAAAATAAACACATTTTACCTTTTGGGCATTTCTGGTGATGACTCCACTGCAGTAGATGATTGTTGCTGTGGTGTCGACGGCGGAGACGACTCCTTACGTTTACGCTTGGAGTCTTTTGAGACTACCATCATTTATTTTACCACTTTAAATATGTATATAATTTATATATGAATTTGTTCAAATCTAGTTTTTCCTATCAGTAATAATATTTTTTATATATCAAGTAATAATTTTTAACAAGCAAAATTTTTTTGTTGAATTATCAATATGAAGGAAAAACTCCAATTACACACAAAACCACCACTTCCCAAAAAAAAATTTCATTCGCAGTCTGTTCGCGTTGCAATTATAAATTTTTTCTTCACATTTTCGTCATTAAATTGAAGCACAATTGTACAAATTTTACATTTTAATAATATAAGGGTTTATTAAGTTTTCTATAACATTTTCACTATTTTTTCTGTGCATTTAATATGGAGAAAATGTAAATTTTTGTAGAATTTTTTTCCAATACGACAGCGAAATTTATTTTTCTTTTCATGGCGGACGCTAAGGCATTGCCAGATTAAAGTAGTTTGTGTAAAATAGTAGATTAAGAGCCACAATGCCAAGCAACAGCTCTCAAACTGTATTAAGAAAATTGCCATATTATAAATAAATTTGTTGGACATAAAATTAGACTAGAAATATTTATGATTTCCTTTGAGTAACAATAAAACCGAAATTTAAACTATCACAATTTGTATTAAATATTATATATAACAATTTATTTTGTACAGAAAAAACAACACTTTTGTAAAAAACCCTTAAAGGTTTTCTGTACATTTTTGATCCCTGGAATTTCTGTTAAAAGTTGCTGGCAACACTGCATGTGAGATAGCAAATTTTTGTCATTTTAACTAATGTGGAAATAATTTTTTTTTGAAAAAAAATTTAATTAATTAAAACAATGGACGGAGCTGGTAGCTGGTGTTTAATCGAAAGTGATCCAGGAGTTTTTACTGAATTGATAAAGGAGTTTGGTTAGTGTGTTGGTTAAACCGGCTTTTTAATAATGTTAAATAGTTGATAGCTTCTAACATTTCTAGGTTGCGAGGGTGTCCAAGTTGAGGAAATTTGGTCTTTAGATAAAGAGACTTTCAAGAAGCTTGAACCTATACATGGCCTTATTTTTCTTTTCAAATGGGTGCAAGATGATGAGCCAGCAGGTTCTATAGTAAAAGACAATAGATTGGAAAAAATATTTTTCGCTAAACAAGTAATTAACAACGCTTGTGGTACACAGGCAATTTTGAGCATTTTGCTTAATTGCAAACATGAAGACATTAAACTTGGTGAAACACTTACAAATTTTAAAGAGTTTTGTCAATTTTTCGATCCCCACAACAAGGGCCTAACACTAAGTAATGCATCACAAATTCGCACAGTTCATAACAGTTTTGCACGCCAAACTCTTTTTGAGTTAGATTCGAAAAATCAAAATAAAGATGAAGATGTCTACCACTTTATAGGATATGTGCCAATTGATGGTCGCCTCTATGAATTAGATGGCTTAAAGGAGGGTCCTATTGATTTAGGTGCCATAAGTCCAGGGCAAAACTGGATTGATGTTGTTCGTCCAATTATTGAGAAACGCATGAATAAGTACAGTGAAGGTGAGATACACTTTAACCTCATGGCCATTGTTTCGGACCGTCAAAAAATCTATCAGCAACAAATAGATAAACTTCTTAGTGGTGGTGAAGAGGCTATGGAAACAGATGATGATCGTGAAACAGAAATTGCCAAGATACGGTTCCTGGTTGATAACGAAATAGAGAAACGTAAACGGTATCGTATCGAGAATGTACGCCGTAAACACAATTACTTGCCTTTTATTGTGGAACTGTTAAAAATGTTGGGAGAACGTGGTCAATTGATGCCCATTTACGAAAAAGCTAAACAGCGCGCTTTAGAGCGAGAAGCTGCAGCAGCAAAAAGTAAATCATAAACATTTGCAACACTACAATGCATTTACCTACTTTAAAATATAATGGAAGCCCGCTTTTTATTAAATGTTTTTAAGTCCGTAAACTGTATATTTTTCAGTTTTCCATGTTCATTAAAATATTAATTATAACTTGACAAAATTTGTTTTTCATTTCTACTTTATTCTCAAAACAGTTTGTAGTTTATTTTTCACTTTAGTGACTTCAGTGAGAGTAATTTTGAATACCAAACGATTACACAATATACACTAAAATTTGCTGTACTATTTTTGACTGTTTTATTAAACACAATTTACATATGTATATCTAAGAAAATATAGTTGTTTTTAAAATAATCAGATTTCAATGATATTTATAAGAACCTTATAAATATAAGTTGTGCTTGTTAGTTAAAGCCACTGATTTATACAAGTTTAGGTACTGGTTTACACACAGCAAGTTTGATTTTTCTTATATAAAATTTTGTGGCTACACTTTAAAGTTAAAATTTATCGATAAAGCTTAGTGCAGCTCATCAGGCATGTATTTAAGTAAAAGCTGGTTAAGTGACCTACAAAGTTCTAACTGTATCATTGGTAATTTGTAAAAATGGGCCTAAGTAATTAACTTGCTTCTAATACATTTCTTAATTTAAAATTTTTTTATGTTTTTCTTTTACTTTTTGACAATGTGCATAGAGATTTTCCCAGTTAATTGGTAAAAAATCATGTCTTTTAAATATTACCTGATTCAAAGCAATTTCAATAAAAATGTATGCATACGATGTTTTAAATTTCTTTTGAATTTTATTTGATTTATATTTTGTTGATTGTTTAAATTATTTATATGTTGAATTACGAGTTTAATTGTGAGTTCTTGTATCTGTCTGAATATAAGTTAAATATGAAGTACAAGCATTCATATGTAGGTAC
The DNA here is from genome assembly GCA_947397855.1 of Thelaira solivaga. Classification (NCBI taxonomy): domain Eukaryota; kingdom Metazoa; phylum Arthropoda; class Insecta; order Diptera; family Tachinidae; genus Thelaira; species Thelaira solivaga. The sequence goes on from OX377613.1 coordinate 65,381,673, forward strand.
TTATGTATTATCTTCTGAAGTAGCGATTGAGTAATTTCGCAACGTTCACATTATAATAATTGACCACTACCCAGCATAATGTGCAGCGAACAGAAAAGAGTCGAATCATCATCTTATTGTTCCTTTAACTATTGAGAACACTAAAAGCTATAGCTGGCAGTTACATGGAAGTTTTAGTATCTTACTTACTTATGAATGCCTGTACACATGTATATATGTATGTGTATTTATTGTAATGAATATTTTAATATATATTTTCTTCATTTTGTTTATTTTTTTATTACAATAGTTGTAAGTATGTATGTATGTATATACTAATTTAAATATGTATGTATTAATTTTTGTTTGGTTTTTATGAACTACATACACAGTATATGAGTACATGCCCTACATAGTACATAATAAATGCAGTTATATACACATGGACTCATGTACGCGTACTAATTAATAATTAAGGATTTTTATTATTATTATTTACTAAATCTAAAAACTATTTATTATTTTATATATTGTATATATAATTTCATATGTTTTCAATTTGCCAGTATTGTGTATATAGGAATATTATGTTAATCATTTGGTTGCTAGGTATTGATTTTTATTTATATATATATATATATATGTGTGTGTGTATGTATGTATGTATGTATTTCTTAGTTTAATTTAAATATTAATTTTATACGTATGTCTGTGTGTATTAAAGATGTATGTAGGTTTTTTTTTGTATATGTTCTTGTTGTATAATTATTTTTTATAATTTCATTTCATTTAATTTTAATTTAATCATATATTTTCTTAAATTTTTAGCTAAACGTTTGTTTTATTTGTGTGTGAGTGTGTGTGTGTGTGTTTTTTTTATTAATGAAACTAAAGGAGATTTCTGTTTTGATTATATCAATAATGGTGTCATTTATGCAAGTTTTCAATTTATGAAATTTAAATTGAATTAAATATAATACATAAGTATTTTCATTAACTTAATATTAAATTAATTACTAAAAGATAAATTAAATAAAACAAATTATTTTGTTTAATTATCTCCATATACATATAATTATGTATGTATGTATGCATGTACATTAAGTTTTACACACAGCTAAGGAAGTGAGGCCCTATGCACCTCTAGTTATTCAAACAAATTATTTATTTATTTAGTCTAAATTATTAACGAAAACTTGCAAACAAATTAAAATGTATAAATTTCCGGTAAAAGTAAATCGATTAACAGAACTTTTTTCTTAAGAGATTTTTTTTTTATAGGTACTAAGTATAACTTTAAAAAATATATTCAGTGCTGTTCTGCATACCTAATCCGTTTATTTTATTGTGAAGGAACAATTTCAGCATCTCATAACTAGTCTGTCTTTCATTTACGGATTTTTTAAAATCACTTTTTGCTTTAGCTTGGGCGTGAAAAAGTTGATGGAATTAAAAAAAAAAATGTTAATTTAATAAGAAGAATAAAATTTAATTCCATTTTTTTTTAATTTTAATTTTTGGGCGTGAAAAAGTTGATGGAATTAAAAAAAAATGTTAATTTAATAAGAAGAATAAAATTTAATTCCATTTTTTTTAATACCGTGCGGAATACGAGAACCTCAAGTATACCGTTTTGAACCAGAGCAACCAAAAATTGTTTCTAAAATATTCCGCAGCACTGATTTCAATTGGCAATAGTTTTGCAAGATATACCGTTATTTCTTATTTCAAGAGGTGATATCACACTAATATGAGCATTACATGAAAACGGTTTATTTTATACGTTTAAAAGAAAAATTCGAAATTCTGCAACAAAATTTCCTTTAAACCGCTTCTAGATTATTTTTAAATATGATTAGAAGTTTTCAAAATATGGTAAAAATTGTAACGAAAATACGATTTTTTTTTTTAAATTCTCGGTTGCTCTGTTCCAATTAAATAAAAAAAGAACCTTGAAATTTTAAACGACTTTTTGGTTTTGGATAAAAGTAACTGAAAAACTGTTTTCAAAGTATTTTGCAAAACTGATTTCATGTCTGTATTTGATTTTTTCTTAAGTGCTTGAAAACAGGGTCCGAATTATGGCATTCAATATTAAACAAAAAAATTTAATGAATAAAATTTCACAATCGATATCGAATACCGTGATTTAACCCCAGTTTTTCAATTCAATTCAAGTTTTACTCCAACGTTTTTAAATCTGTTTAGTAGAAAAGAAAGAAAAATTTATCAAAAATTTAGAAATTAATACTTGTATTCAAAAAAAAATTAAAGTAAACTTGAAATTGATATTGTGACAAGTTTGTATGAAAAATGTTTCATAATTTCTACTTGAATACCAGCCTAAATCTTGATTATTTGACCTTTTTTTCTGAAAATAAATGAATAAATATTGTTTAAACTTTTAGGTCTTTTTATATATTTTAATTATTATTAAATTAATTTGCAATATTTCGATACGCCTTCGGGTGTCTTTCTCAAGAAAAATAATTTTATATAAAAAGACCTAAAGCGTCTTTCGTACATTTGTATTCAATAAAAATGTACGAAAGAAACTGTGGTGAGCATGTAGAGAAATGGGTCCTTAAATAAAATTTATTTATTTATTTTCAAATTTAGAAATTTTTAATTTTTTTTAATTGCAAGCAAAACCAGCCACATTTGGCTGAAACAACTTTTGATTTTATGTCAAGTTTTCAGTTGATCCTGTCCAAAAGTTAATTTGAATTTGTAAACTTGTGTAATTCTTAAATATGCACATCCACACATACTATATGCAAATGTATGTAAATATGTATCTGGGCCCAAATCGTTGCATTTGATATTGAATAAATTTGATCGAAATTCAAGTTATTTTTTATAAAAAAAATTTGAAAATTTCAATAGCACTTGCTCGGTGTCGAATGCACCGATTTGGCCTCCTTCTGGTTTTATATATCTTTTTTAATGTATGTATGTATCATATAATTTATTTTTGTATTTTATTTTATTCCCTTAAATTTTGATTTTATCTAAAAAATTTTGTTAGCACTTTTGTAACATTTTCATTTTTGTTTTTGTTTTTGTTATTTTTTTTTAGCAATTTTGTTTCTATAAAGACACAACAGTTACTGGTCCATTCCAGGAAGTTTCTTTTTCTTTCTCTTTTTTTTCGGGAGACGAGTTATCGCTTGGGAATTCAATTACACATAATTTCAATTCTATAACAAGATTTATAATTTAGTAAATTATTTGAAATCCAACTGCTTATTAAATTGTTTAAAAGGTAACACCAACGTTAAGTTTTATAAGCCTCTTGTTGGTATAACGGCATTAATGGTGCTGCAGGCGGTTTTGTGGTAGGTTTTGATATGGTAGCTGATGGTGGGGTTGGAGTTGTTGCTTCCGGATGACATTCTTTGTGAACTGAAATTAAATAATTAGTAAGTATGTAGGTGTGTATTTGAAATGCAATTATAAATCTACCTGCTGCAGCTGTCATTCGATTGTATAAATTTTTCTTTTTCTTTTTTAGTATAACATCCAAATTGTAGCCATCTAGTGCCATTCTGGAATCATGGAAAATGTTAATTAAAAAAAATGAAATTAATTTTTACTTGGACCAGGACCACACACAGTCATTTTAGTTAGGCAATTCTTGATTTTGTAGGAGAGGGAGGAAAGTGGAATGAAAAGGGGTACAAGCTTGCTCGTACTCGGCAATTCTCTTGAAGGCTGAATGAATGACTGAATAGGTATGTTAAAATCGTCGAAACAAAAAATTTTGTGTGTCGACAAGACGACAATTTTAATTTTAAAAGAGAATTGAGAAAGAATTGCCCAACTAAACTTGCTGTGTGTGATCCTGGTCTTGTTTGAATGGCAAGGAAATTACACTACGAAGCAAAATTAAAACTCGTCTGGAAATTTTATATGAAAATTACTTAAAATATTAAATGTTTTTCATAAAAATTTTTTAGACAAGCTGATCACTTGTGTTATAAAAGAATATATTAAAAAATGTATGTGCGGTTTTTAGAACATAAGCGATCAGTTCGTTTAAAAAATTTGTATGAAAAACACTCAATATTTTGAGTACTTGTCATATAAAATTTCTAGACGATTTGATCGCTTGTTTTATAAAAACATCACATTAATTAATGACTGATTACTCGTACTTACTTTTCTATTCTACTTATGCCTAATAAATCCTTGAACACCAAATAAATTTTACTTAATGTCAAACTGGGTAGTCCCTGTCCCAAATACCGTATGAATTTGAGCTGTTCGGATTTTGGTAAACCATTGTCCTGTACATCCAAAAAGGGTCTATGATCGGCCACCTTATATTCCTGTTGTAAAAAAAAATTTTGTTAGTCATGTGAGCACCACTAAGCGATTAAAAATAATTGACCATAATCATAGTCACAAAAAAGTAGGCTTTTATTAAGAGCTGACTTTTGTTCATAAAAATTTTATGTATTTATAATTAAAGTCGTTTTTAAAAAGATGCCGACTATGATTATGGGCTAGTGTGTGTGAAACTCTTAATTAACAAAATTCTGTTAAATATTTTTTTTAGGTTTTTCTTTTGCTCACATTGCAAAATCTGTTGAAATTTTCGATGATTATATACTTTTCATAATACGTTACAGTTTGATTTGTTTGAATACCGAACTGTTTTAATAATTCCTGTTTTTTAGGTGGTAACCTGGCCATTTGTGTGGATATGCCGTCTTCGATGCGATGGGCCTCATGCACATCAAAATTTTCAAAAATCGTTAAATTTTCCAAAGGACGTGATTTAGTTTGACTAAAGTCTAACATGGGATTGACTAGGGAGGATTGTGGCTGCTGTAGCAGTGGCGGTGGCAGAGAATTCAAATTACTATTCACTGGATTCACCGCCGAAGTTGTTGATGATGCCGGTATTGTTGGTATGGTTGTTAGGAAATCCATGCTATCATTTGATTGATTGTTAATAATATTTTTTAGATCTAAAATTAAAAAAAAAAAAAAAAAAAAATTTTAAATTATGCAAGTTGAAAATACACATACATACATGGGCAGGCACATACGCACATAATTAATGTGAATGTATTTGCATGCCTAAATATATTATGTGTATGAATATTTATTTATTTGCCAAAAAAAAAAAAAATGCCAAAAAAAATCGAATGCATTTTAGGTCAGCCTGTAAATATTTTTAGCCTTTTTAAGTCGGTCAATCTGTCTGTTGTTTGGTTTATGAAAATTCTTAAAGATTTTTGTACACATTAAAATATGTATGCATGTACATACTAAAGGGCTGCACAAGCATACTTGAAAGCCACACATCACTACAAACATTAGTAATATTTTATAATAGAAAGTGCTTGCAAGCTATTTCAAGTATGCTTGTGCAGCCTTTTAGTACATACATATCGTATTATGTATTCAAAAAAGCCTTAAGTTACATTCGAAAAATATTATAGGAGAAGCAGAAAAAGTCTCTATTAAATATAAACATTTTTTCAAACTTTTTAAAATTTTTTAGTTTAAGAACTTTATTTTTTAATTTTAAAAGTGAAAAATATTTTTATGAAGCGGTTCATCAAAAAGTGGAATGTTATTTTTTTTTTTTTTTGCAACTTAAGCCTTGATGAATAACCCCCTTATCCAAAAAAAAAAAAAAATTAATGTAGACTTTAATGTCGACGTTAATGAAATTTTTTATATAATTTTTAAAAAAAAATTTTACTTTAAAGTCTACATTAATTTTTTTTTAGATAAGAGCATAAGTATTTAAATCGATCTAGAATTAGAATGAGGAGCCAAAACAAGTCACCTGGTCACTGCGGCCAAAATAGATCTATTGCAACACTACTCTCAAGTTACAAATCCTCCCAAAATCTAGTATTCATTAAGAATTCAGAATTTTCTTTTGGGTGATTTGTGCGCCATGTCCGCCGGTTGTAGGTAGCGAAAACGGGTCCAAATTAGACCATTACAGTGACACAATATATGTTCTGCTGACTCTTCACCTTTAGATCCGTCTAACTGCCTTCCTGCACATTTCAAGAAACTTAATAATGAAGTGAAATTTCAAGTCACTTGTTTTTGTTATGGTTTACAACTCAACTCTACTTTAGTTGAAATTTGGAAATTACAACTCTTTTGTATTATTACTGTACTGCTTTGCCAGAGCTAAATGCGTTGTTATACATTTTAGTAAAATTATTTACGTTCTAACATAATGATAGTGAAAAACAAAATAATCAGCCTTATTATGAGTGTCGTTGTCGTGGTCGAATTCACGACAAGCCCATATAAAGCCCATATAAAACATACCACATATCACTGTTTTCGTCACGACAACGACACTCATAATCAGGCCTAATAAATTTAAAAAATTGTCGTTCCAAGTATGAAGCGCAGCTTCTTGGCTTGTGTGAAGAAAACATCTAGGGTCTAAGCAGGAATCGAATTTGTATTGCCCATAAGTTCACTGTTCTAGATTTAGATTTCGTATACAGCCAATTATTTTAATCAATGACAGTTTTTCTATTCTCTGGCAACAAACAAAACATTTTCCAAAAACGAATAATCACAAAGTACATATTCTAAAGTTTCGTTATGCAAACCACAGGACCTGTATTGCCTGACAGTTAAGGCAGAACAGTTGATATCTAAGATCATCCATCCTGTTAGAAGTTTACGATCATTCTTTTTGAATGCCAGTGACTTCTGGGATGTGCATCTTGATACTCATTTCATTTACTTACAACCAAGTTTACTCGGCCTTAAAAATAATAAAATTATCAGCAGAATTATGAATAAAAATTCCCCGGTAGTTTTTTTTTCACTTTTCCCTTTCCTCTTTTTGTAAAAAAAAAAAAAAATGTCTCTCTTTTTTAACATGGCAATTTCTCCCAAAAACCAAAATTCTACCAGGGAAAAAATCCTTGGGAGTATTCATAATTGGCATGTATGTGAATTCGGTTTAGAGAACAGCAAAAAATATGAATTAATTTTCAAAGTAGGAATTTTTTTGAATTCGATAAGAAATTAGTTTATGAGTACATTTTCATATGAAGGAAACATTTTCAAAACGCATTCGACAGAACTACAAATTCTAGTTATTTTCTTAAAAAAATTTTTTATTAAAAAAAACTTTCTAAAAGCATAAGGAAGTGCGAGGTAAAATTCCGTTTTATAATTTGAATGTTTATCTTCAGTACTTATTGTACTGAATAAATAACTCATGAGAATATCATGAGTAAAAGAATAAATTTTAAAACCAAAAAAAAAATTTTTACCTTTTAATAATCCCTACAAAGAAAGATGGAAAATTTGTTTCAGTTCGTACAATTTGCTTTTGCTTCAAATATAAATATACCAAAAAAAACTATCGTTCGTTATATATAAAAGAAATCCACTGTATAAATAAATTATTTTTATATATTTTTGTATTAATGTATGTTGTTTTATAAAACAATTAAATAAATAACCTTCAATTTCACACAGAGGCACACACACACACACACACATATATATAATTAATGCGAATCTATACAAGGTGAACGCTTTTATAAGCTAAATTGTCATAAGCTATTTCAATTTGCAGTTTGAATTACAAAATTTAGTTCATTTAAAAAATTAATTTTTTTCCAATTATAAATCGTGAATCAATAAATAAAAATATATAATGCTGTTCTGTATTCCGAATCCGAATCCGAATATTTTATTCGGAATTAAAAACTTCAGACCCTCATAATTACTCTGTGGCCCATTTTAAGCATTTTCTTTATTTTGGGTTCGAAGTTATTGGTAGAACTAAAAAAACATAAAAGTTTTCATTTAATAAGAAGAAAAAAATATAAATCTTGATTATTTGACGTTTTTTATATGAAAATAAATAAATAAATATTTTTTAAGCTTTTAGGTCTTTTTATATATTTTAATTATTATTAAATTAATTTCCAATATTTCGACATGCCTTCGTGTGTCTTTCTCAAGAAAAAAAAATTTTTTTTAATTTTTTATTCAGACAGATTCAGAAACTAATTTAATAATAATTAAAATATATGTATGTAATAATTTCTATTTAGAATTTAAAAGTTTAACAAAATATTAATCTTTATTTGTGCTTAATTCCAGAAATTGTGTTGGTTTTTAAATTTATTCTTTTACTCATGATATTCTTATGAGTTATTTATTCAGTACAATAAGTACTGAAAGGGATAGCATATCTATATGGACCATTTCATCAGACGATACTCTGAATCCTCAGTACATTACTCCCAACGTTTCTTGCAAACATTAGAAAATTTATATTGCAAAAGCAATTGTGACTAAATAAGAATTATTTGTCAATAGTTACAAAAAGATTCAAATATTCAAACAAAAAACTCAATAGGCATTGAACTGAATAAATAAATAAATTTCCCAACCAACATTTTAATATTGATAAATATATATTCTATTTTTATTCTTCTCTTCTCTTTTACATTCGAATGCCCGTGGAATTCAGAACAAACACGATAAATTTCAGACAACAAAGAATTAAAAAAAAAAAGTTTGTTTTACAATTTGAAAGAAAATTACGAGCGAACTGCTAATGCAGCCACCTTGTACAGATTCGACAGAAAAATGCTTTTCGTTCGTTAGCTCATCTCCTATTAAGTTTTATAAATTGATGTACACAGCCTTACATAAACACAGGCACACATACATACACTCTTATATGAATTTACGGATTTTAATTAAGAAAACTTATTTATCTATTATTTTTCCAATTTAGAAAAAACCAATGCTTAAAGCAACAAAACAAAACAATCTTACCATTAGTAAAGCCAATTAAATGAGAAAAAAAACATGAAATATTTTTAAAAAAATTTTTTTTAATCAAAATAATTCTTTTTTTTTAATATAATTTTGAAAATAATTTTTCGAGTATAATAAAACAATTTTAAATTTCGTTAATGATTTACTCATACAAGAATTAAAAAATACAAATAGTTTTTTTAATTACGAAATAAATTGAAAGAAAAAGAAAAAAAAACAAAAATATGTGTGTATGCAAAGCGAATCTCTACAAGGTGGCCGAATTCGATCAGCAGCCAATATTTATCTCAATTTATCATTTAAATTAGTCCATTTAAAAAAATCCTAAATTATTATTTATAAATATAAAAAAATTTAAAAATTTCATGCACCAAAAAATTAATAAAGAGAAATGCGGCCACCTTGCATAGATTCCCCTTGTAGGGTTTGTTGTATTGCTCATTTATTAAAAGAAAGTCATAATACAAATTAAAACCAAAATTTTTTTTTAAATATGCTCTGCTTAAGAAATAAAGGCAGAGAACAAAATAATGAATGCATTGAAGGAATTAGGTTTTTAGTTGTTAAACTTTCTTCTAAAAAATAAAATGAGCAATAAACTGTTAAATACAGCCAGTCAGCTCATGTAAATATTTAGTCAATTTATGTATTTGATAAAAATAATTTAATTCAATAATAAATATATTTAATTAAACAATAAAAATATTTAAAAATTACAAAATTTATTTTATTTTATATAAAATTTAATCTCAATAGTTTTAATTATTATTTTATTATTATTGTGGTTCTTATTTCAAGGTAACAAAATTACACAGGCCTACCTATTCGATAGACTGATTCAAATTGTATACCTACTTTTTTAATTCTAAAGGCCATTATTACAAGTTACCGATAGTTAAAGTTAAGATTTTATAAATCAAATATCAAGCTTTGGTTGGACATTAAATTAAATAAGTTAAATATCGGAAAGTGTGTCCTTAACTATCCACAAAAAATTGGTTTTAGCCAAAAATCAGTTATTTACAACTCAAAATGCTAACTTTAACTATCGAAAGTTGTAATCATTTTATATAAAAAAGATGAGGTTACACTATATAATTTACAATAACTCTAGTACTAGCTCTTTGAATAAACTTACTAAAACATTTAAGGATTGGGAATAAAATAACTTTTAAATTATGTTGTTATTAATTTTTTATTGGTCTTATAGTTTCTGAAATATTCTTAAAGATTTGGCAAAAAAAAAAAAATTTTTTTTTAAAAAAATTAAAAAAATTTCAAATACACAAAAATAATAAATTTTGTTTATAATTTTGATAACTGCATATGTTACAAGTAAAATGAGCCATATATCCTCAAAATATATTCATAAGTTTTGAATTTATTTACAATTTAGTGGTAGCACTTGAGACTCTGCGGCATACAATTTTGGTATTTTAAAATTATTTATTTAAAAAATTGACTAATTAAAATTATAAGCAAATTTATAAAAAGAAAGTCAGCGCTGTAAAGGCTTTCAGCTCAAATTATTTTAAAACTAGATGTTTTTGCCCGGTCTCCGTAGAAAGCTTATGTGTAAATTTTTATAGAATTTTAATTGTTAATCCAAATAATACAGCCAGCCATTCACCACTTTATAAACTGTCTCATGTTTTTGATAGCATTATTATTAGAGGTGCCCACCACAGTAATTAAATTACGGAAATTTTATAGCATACAGTGCTGTTCTGTATTCCAAATCCGAATATTTTATTCGGAATTGAAAAATTCAGTACCTCATAACTACTCTGTGGTCCATTTTAAAATTTTTTTAATTTTATTTTTGCTTAAATTAGTCTGCGAAATTATTGGTTGAATTAAAAAAATATAAAAGTTTTAATTTAATAATAAGAAAGAAATTTAATTCCACATTTTTTCTAATCCGTGTGGAATACAGAACTTACACGATAGAGTTTTAGGTGCTGCCACTAAATTGTAAATAAATTCAGAAGTTATAAATGAATTTTGATGGAATTTGGCAACATTTTTTGGAATGGACAAAATTTAAGATTTTATTAATTTTCAATTTTTAATTAAAACTTGAAATTTTCTTGAAAAAAATTTTTTCTTTGCCATATCCTTAAGAATAACTCACAAACTACAAGACTAATAAAAAATTGATAGCAACATAATTTAATTAGACAGTTAATTCTCGAGTTACTGCTAATCTCTTTTTTCTATATAACGTTATATCTCGAGAACTACACTTAGGATTAAAAAAGTAATTTATAGCAATTGGAGCTTAATACCATAGATATTCAAATCTACATATATTGCAGGCCTGTGTTATGTGTGTGGTTTTTTAGTTAAATAATATTCAAGAATTTTACTTAAGGAATTTTATGAATTTTGTATCATACTTTGTTAAAAAGATTATTGTAAACAAACAAATATAACTAAGAGCATAAAAATTAATCTAAAATAAAATTTTAATTAAAAATCGCTTACCATATAAAATTCTTTTGTTGTTTTGTTTTTAATAAAAAAAATTAAATTACAATTAAAAAAAAAATAATAATTTCATAACATAAAATAATTAAATCATGTATTTATAATATTTAGAAAAAAAAAGAGTATTTAGTTTTTGCAACTGGGCTAATAAATACATAATATGAGTAACATCACTTACACACAAACATTTAGTACAATATGGAAAAGTTTTACGCCCTCCTGTATTCTTTGAAATTTTTTTTTTATAAAACTTACTTTTCAAGGCAACTCTACTTTATGTTTAGCAGCCTCAAGCAATAAAAAAAACTTCCTTAAATTGAAATAATAGCTACCATAAGAGTACTGCAAAAATAGCATTTTTGGTTTCTTGTGACTGATTAAAATAATCATCAAACCACACAAACCAATAATTAGAGTAAAAATCGTGCACTACATTTGATTAAATCATGCTCGGGGCACGATTAAAACCTGATTTTATGTTGTTCGACATGTTTGAATTTAAAAAGCATTCAAAATCACAAATATGCAAAAAGGCATTACATTTCACAATCATACATATTTGAGTAAATTACTGTGTAGTAAAATAGGGTTGGTTTTTGTTTGTTTGTGTGTATTGAAATACGGTTTTGTATTGTTGAATGTTGTAATGAATGTTTCCTTTTAGATTCAATCGCATCGAACAGCATAAAAAAGCAATCAGTTTTTAATCCTGCCTCGAACATGATTTAATCAAATGTTGTGCACAATTTTATGCGCAACAGCGTCACACAATCATCATTTTGAATGAGCGAAATTGTAAGAAAGGCTTAGAGTACTATCGTTTGAGTAAAAGCAATAGGTTCAATCGCATCGAACAGCATAAAAAAGCAATCAGTTTTTAATCCTGCATCGAACCTGATTTAATAAAATGTTGCGCACAATTTTATGCGCAACAGTGTCACACAATCATTTTGAATGATTGAAATTGAAAGAAAGGCATGGAGTACTACGACATGTTTGATCCAGTAATACACTCACACTTCTCTATGTATTTTGAGCATAAAAACAATGGTGTGTACAGAATGTAAACAAATTTTGACAGTTTCGAAGACAACACGATGGAAATAAAAAAAATTTACAGCTGCTTTATTTGCTTTACCGTATATAATTCTGTCAACAGAAAGTCGCCAGTAACTTACATATTTAATAAGGGTGAATGTTTAAAAAAATTATGAAATAAAAAAGTGAAAATCAAACTAAAGAAAAAATTTTACACATTAAAAATGGATGCTTCCGTGTTTTTTACTTAATCTCTTCCAAGTAAGACGAACATGTAAACTCTAACAGTATCCGAAAACAATAAGAAATACGACCACTTTTGACTTAAATTAAAAAAAATTAACTTACAACCTGTTTGTACAGAAAAACTTGTGCTCAAATTAGTATTAGATTTGTAATTTATTGGAAATCTAATAAATAATGGCCCATAATCATAGTCACACTAAAATCGATATTTTTCATGAAATTCTTATTAATAAAAGTCAGCTCTTAATAAAAGTGTACTTTTTTATGACTATGATTATGGCCCAATAATAATATGTTTTGCTTTAGAATAAAATCTTGAATGCCTTCATTCGCAATGACATTACATGTTATGAGCTAACGAGTCATAGAATCTCAAATGTTGAAAAACTTGAACATAAGATTTTATTAGTAAACGACTGACAGAATTACCTCCCAGAGTAGGCAGGTTTCTTTAGAAGTGAATTGCTATTTTATGACGCCAAATGTTTTAGTTCTAGTCTAGCAAGTTCCCGGCGAGTTACAGAATTGGGCTGATTATTTCCTTTTTCTTTATTTGTGTGTATTTTAAACAGTTTTACAATTCATGGAAGAAAATTTGCCACTATTCACAACGACCTTTTCAGTGAAATTTTTTCATTGATACGAATATTTTACCAGCTTGATGGTACGACCTTAATTACTTGATTGCGCATGCATTATTATTCTCGTGTGCGGACCGCTTTACTTAAAAAAAATGGTTTGTTAAGTTACCAGCGTGTAAACGAGCATAAAATATGATCGATAGATTTTTCAAATGTTATTTATTAATGCTTTTCCATTTTTGTGTTTTGTGCACACCGACAAATAAAACTATTCTTGTGTTAGTACACAAATAAATACTTGAAAGCCACACATCAATACAAACATGTGTAATATTTTATAATAAAAAATGCTTGTAAGCCCTTTCAAGTATGCTTGTGCAGCCTTTTAGTATGCAAATGCCCACTGTGTATTCAATTTCTTTACTAGGGTGAGGGGTTTATAACATTCGGCATACACATTTACTTATTACCACCTTCCAATGTTTTTTGAACATTTAAATAGCTGACAATTTTTGTTTTTAATATGTATGTAGCTGACACATTAACCCATTATATGCAGTCAATCAAAATTGTTTTCCAATTCCACAACTGCACACACGAAAGGTAAAAGTTTGACCGTTACATTAAAAACCGATGAGTTTCAAACTGTCTAACAAGTTGCCTGCATTTAATTGTTTGTTTGACGCATTTTAAAATTAAATAGAATGAGAACAGTTATAATCTCCGTTCAAATGCTTTTTTTTCGTTTTGTTCAAATTGCATAAGCTCTTAAAAAGGAATTGTACAACTTTTTCTTGTTGATACTAAAATGTAGTGGCGGAGTGTAATAGAAAATGCACAAAATTGTTAAATGTTAAATAAAAATTAAAATAAAAGAAAAATTGAGCACAAGGTGCTCAAAACTGCAAATTTAAAATAGAAAATAAACAAAAAAGAAATTAGACAAAATGATAATTACCAGTATTTTTGTACGTGTGTGTGTGTGTACGTATTTTAAACAAATAATAAAAAAAAATGTTTTAGAGGGGAGGATTTTGAGCAGCTAAATTGTGTAGCGGATGGTTATTTTGTAGCTGTTGGTGATGATTGTGTTGTTGTGGCTGCGGCTGAGGCTGCGACTGCTGCTGTTGATAGACAACAGCAGTAGCATGATGTTGTATTGAAGGCTGAGTAACAACTGAATGGGCTGGATGATGATGATGAGGGTGATGATGAAGAGGTAAATGATTATTTGGCTGCATATGATGCGGAGGATGTTGATTATGATTAGTTGTAGATTGTGTTGCAGTTGCCGCCACTGGCACTGCAGTAAGGGGCAAATTTGAAGCCATTATTGCTGAAGGCGCTACTGCTACACTCGCTGCAGAGGTAACAACAACCATGGGACTTAATGGCATTTGCACATGCGGATGCTGTTGTAGTTGCAGTTGCTGATGTTGCTGCTGTGGATGAAGCTGCAGTTGTTGTTGTTGCTGATGATGATGATGAAGATGTGTATGCAAATGAGGATGATGTGTATGCAAATGAGTCTGTTGAGGTGTAGTAGTATGATTTGCTATTATGTGAGCGGTGGTATGCGTTGGTAGTGGTGATGGCGGTGGATGAGCTTGTAAAGGGGTATTTTGTGTTGGTATTGGAGTATGTGGCGTTTGTTGCTGTTGTATTTGTGGTGTTCTTGGTGTTGTGGGTGATGGCACATTATGGATTTGTTTAGCTGGTGTATTAATTATATCATTAGTAAAACTGCTGCTGCTACTGCTGCTGTTGTTGTTGTTACTATTGCTGTTGTTGTTACTGTTGTTGTTAACTTTGACATTGTCATTAGCAGCGCTATTACAATTGCTACTACTGCTGTTGCTATTGCTGCTGCCATTCTGCATGGCCACCAGCACAGCGGTTCCAGCATTATTATTACAATTATTAGCATTCACGGCGGTTGTATTGGGAGTGGTGTTTGAATTTATGGAATTCGTATTACTGCAACTATCTTTAGTCGTTGTGGTTGTGGTTGTGGATGTACAGGATGAGTTTGTATTTGAGGCATTATTATTATTGTTACCTAAACATAATTTATGCCAATTATACAACATGGAAAAGATAAAAACAAACAAATAAAAATACATAAAAAAAAATTGGGGAAATCATAAATAATTTGAATAATTTATTTAGTGAATAAAACTAAGAAAAAAAAAATAAAACGGAAACAAACACAAAACCTCTACACAAAATGATAAACTAACTGCCATAAAACAAAAAATATAAAAAAAAATAAGAACAACAAATTTAATAATTAGTAAATTAAATTGTTGTACACAAATATTGCACTGAAGTATGATTTTTGTATTTGTATTTTGTAATAATTTCTTGTATACATAAAAAAAAAAAAATAAACCGCTTGTCTGTCCACCATTTTGTCCGGCTAGAGTTGTTTTTTTTTTACTATTAGTCTTCGGCGTATTTTAGGAAAAACTTACCCGCTGTTGTATTTGCTAGGAAGCACTTTATTTTATCTAAGATATAAGGCAAATTATAGCCATCCTTGGTGTAACTGTAAATAAAATAAAATAAAAAAAAAACAAATTTACATACAAAATTGTAATAATATTTTTCTTAATTCAATTAAATTTAGTTTTATTATTATTTGATACAAGAAATCACTTCTGAGCTTAAATTTTTTAACGAGCACGGGTGACTTTGAGCATTTGCTCCTAGGGTTGGAACAAGCGACCTCCAGATTGATAAGATCAATCTACAGGGCACCCCAAATTTAGTTTTATTTAGAAGAAGTTCTGTATGCTAAATAGTCTCTCTATTTATTTTATCACTAGGTGTTTTTATCTAGTCTCTCCCGTTCTTGCCCAGTCCGGAGATTATATATACAAGGTGGGCTAAAAGAAATCACCCTATTGGAAGATGCTCTTATTTTTGCAAATGGCGGCCAATGTCAAATCTGTTTTGACATTTGTGAACTAGACAGATTTAGAATACAAGTAAACAAGCCATGGAGCGATACACTTCCCAAGAAAGCGGAATAATCGAAGTGGACGATTTTTCGACAAAAATCATAATGAGCAACGAGGCTCATTTCCACCTCAGCGGGTACGTGAACAAGCAAGACTATCGCTTCTGGGGCACCGAAAATCTACGAGTGATGCACGAGGAGCCATTACACCGCTTAAAGTGACTGCATGGAGGAGTCATCGGGCTGGTCAAACGACAACAATGGATGGTGTGCGCTATAGGGTCATTTTAACCGAGTTTTTTCTACCGCAATTGAACGAATTAGGATGAGAGGACATGTGGTTCAAACAAAACGGAGCAACGGCACACATTTCATTTTCATTTAGAAAAAAAAATGAGAGCCAAACAACATCGGATGACTTCTTTTGGCCTACCTTGTATAAAAATTCAGTAAAATCTGTTTTTAAAATCTGGTTTTTATTAGCTGTGTTTACCAGGTCTTCCATGGCCAGTACAAATTGGCGACTTTCTAACTAACCATTCTTGGAATATATTGATTTGATGTACCCAATTGAAAAAAATTAGTAAGAAAATAGAATTTTAATCGTAAAACAATTGAATAACGGACCTAAAAGTGGGTCTGGCATTATGTCATATGGCCTATATCGGTTCGGTAGTTTTAGAGTTTATCAATTACAAACAAAAAAAAATTTCTTTTCCTCTTAATAATACATGTTAGTATAGATCAAGAAGGATAGAAACACAAGATTACGCCATCCCGCTCATAAAATTGTAAATTTCTGAGCATGTAGCACAAATGACATCACGGGTAGTGTTCCTATTGGTTAATAATTTACAAAGAGAGAGAGAGAGAGAAATGTATTATATTTTTTCTTTAAACAGTCTACACATTACGTCATTTAAGGGGAAATCATACGCATAGTGTAATCTTGTATTTCTATCATTAAAAGTTAAATATCATTTTTGTTCCTCCCCTGGATCCAAAACTGTTTACATGTGTAGTCGTATATTTACTTATGAAAAATTATAAAGAATTATTAAAAATTAAATTTATTTATATTAATAATACCAATTCAAGAAGGTGGCTGTATTAGGAAATTCGCTCAACAGCTGTTATATTCCAAAGTGTCAAAATTTATTTCAATTTACAATTTGAATCGGCAAAACTAGTTCATTTAAAACTACAAATTGTTTAGAATCACAAATTCTGCATCAAAAAATAAAAGATTACAAATTTTATGCACTAAAAAATTAAAATAAAAAAAAAAGTTTGCTGTAAAAATTTTTACAATTTAAAATCCAGTTCATACAAGATTTTGAACGAAATCTAGTTCATTTTACTAGTTTTCCCATACAAAACAAAATCTAGCTTGTTACTAGATTTTGCCAAAATCTAATAGATTTCGGTTTAATGTAAATGCAGTATTAGCGAATTGCTAATGTGGCTTGAATGATAAATATTTATGTACTAAAGAGCTGCACAAGCATACTTGAAATGTCTTAAAAATAATTTTTATTATAAAATATTAAACATTTTTATAGTGATGTGTGGCTTTCATATATGCCTGTGCAGCCCTTTAGTATGACTCGTATGTACATAAAAATATTAGGCCTAATTACGAGTGTCGCTGTCGTAGTCGAATTAACAACAAGCTAATGTAAATTATATGGACGGCGTTGCCACATATCACTGTTTTCGTCACGACAACGACACTCAAAATAAGGCCAATTATATATTTATTATTTACGTTGTAAAAATACTTACATTTCGGTACGTTTAGTGCAAAATAAATTTTTAAAATTACTATAAATGCAAAATAGTGTAAATGTTGGTAAACCTTGTCCAAGATAACGTGCAAATTTAATTTGATCAGGTTTGTTTAGGCCACTTTGATTGAGTGATAGAAACGGTCGATGATCTTTAATCTCATATTCCTAGAAAGATATTACAAACAGAAAATAAAATTAGAAAATAAATTTCAAACAGTTTAAATTTAGTTTTAATAGAAATTAATTTAAAAAAAAAAATTTAAGTCTTAAATTATATTTTCATTTAAACGTTGCTATAAAAATTTAGGCTCTCAATTTTTATGAAAAAAAAAAAAAAAAAAACTTAAGAAAAAGTTGGCAGCTCTTGCACACTTTAAAAGACTTGCCAACGAGCTGTCAGTGAGCAAGTCAACAAAAAAGTAATAAAAAAAAATACTAAAGAAAGTAATTAAGTAGGTACATAAATATGAATAAATTAAATAAAAAACGGTTTCCAAAAATACATAAACACACGTACATATTGTCGCAAAGTTCATATAAACAATGCAGTTTGCGGAAGTTAACAGCACATAAATAATCATCGCAAATAACGATTTTTATCGTACCGAATATTTTTGTCGGAAAGTTACTGAATACCGATAAAATATCGTTATACTATTTTTTTCGATTCGAATGTTCGTAATAAAAGTTTCTGAATCGCACTACAGGAGCACACACGGAAAGTTTAGTTGGTCAATTCTTGATTTTTTAGGAGAGAGAGGAAAGAGGAATGGAAAGGGGTACAAACTTGCTCGTACTCGGCAATTTCTTTATGTTCTATCTTCGTATCTTTTATAAAGATGTAAAAGAAGAAGACAGGTAGCTTGAGGCTGAATGAATGACTGAATAAGAATGTTAAAATTTGCGAAACAAAATTGCTGTGAATAGACACAGCACAGCGGCAATTTTAAAAGCGAATTGAGAAAGAATTGACCAACTAAACTTGCTCTGTGTGGTCCTGGTCTAACTCTGTTGGCCTGCACTAATCTCCCGTGGGTGGACAATGTAGACTAGTTTTAAGACTACTCTAACATAAGACAAAGTTAGATTATATAGTATGGACTTAGGACATTTTATTAGAAACGAGAACTAGTCATTTAATTAGTGCAGCCAGAATAGAGCTATTGTGACAGCTCGGCATTAGGACACAATACGATTAATAAGACCTTGATTTTTCCATACAAAAGGGTGAGCTTTATACTCCATTTTTTGTAGCGCATAATCCTTAAAACACAAATTCAGTTCCCTTTAAAAGAAAATAAAATAAACAAGAATATTAAGAATTAAACATGTGTGCAAGTATGTGTGCATTGAAAAAGGAAACAGCCTTGGGAACAATTTAGAAAGAAAAAAAAATGTAAAACATAAACTTATTCCAACAACGTGTGTGAAACTTCTTCACACACTGGCAAATAGCACAACGCAAAAATTAAATGAAAAATAAAAAAGGGGAGAAAATTTAAACAACACAACTACATGTATGTTTGTATGTTTGCACTCGTACATTGAATCACCAAACACAAATTTAACCAAAACAAAACAAACTTGAACATTAACACATACAACAGTTAAATACTGAAGGGCTGCACAAGCATACATGAAATGGCTTAGAAGTACTTTTTATTATAAAATATTACACATGTTTGTAGTGATGTGTGGCTTTGTAGTATGTTTGTGCAGCGTTTTAATAAATACGCTAGTTTGCTTTAACAATGCCATAATCTAGATTCTAGAACAGCGGTTTCCAAACTGTAAATCGCGACCAATAGGGGGATCGCGTAAACTTCTAGGCGGTCGCGAAATTTGTAATTTCTGTTTTACATACATATTTAAAAAAAAAATATTACAAAAATCTATTTAATGAAATTTTTTTGTTGCGATATTACTTTTTTAAGAATCCCTGTAAATGCCGATAATATTTGCTTGTATTCAAAGAAAATTAAAGTAGATTTGAAATCGATATTGTGGCAAATTTGTCATAATTTATACTTGAAGTCGTTATTAGTCATTTTGAATACCGGTCATTGACTTTTTCTCTATTTTACTATAGCCTGTGCTTTATTTTGACAACTAAATAAAAACAAAAAAAAAAAAAACTATTTGTGTGTTGTAAAATAATTTTTCGTTTTCTTTTCATTTAGTTTTTTTTTTTTTTTTTATTAAATTAAAGTTAAATTAATTTCATAAAACCGAAAGTTAAAATCCTCAGAGCAACCATTACTGGGGTATATGGAAATTAAAAAAAAAAAAAAAAAAAAAATTAAAAATAATCCAAAGTGACTTCTAACCCCCAAATTCATAAAAAATATTATGTGCTTAATAAGGGTTTATTTGACAAATATTGCATAGAAGTCTGTCAAATAAGCCCTTAATAAGCACATAATATTTTTTATGAATTTGGGGGTAAATATTTGGGTAGTAGATTACAAATCTAGGCGACCTCTCCTATAAAATGATGTAATCTGGTTTGTCCGAAAGTTGCTATTTTCGGGTCGCTGGAGAAAATACATTTTTTTGCGAGACGGGGCAAAAATATCTAGTTATAAATATTTGCCTTTGTATCGTATTACACGGTTTGTACCTGTTACGTTAAAATGTTTACAATATTTATATTAGATGAACACACTAATACTCGTATATACCTAGTCAATTTTAGGTTATATCACATTACTGTCACATGGCCAGATAAAGGGTTAATATATTTTCCTCTTTCTGGGCACAAACAATACATTCATTGCGCATGTTTTTATATTATTTAATAATACTGATTTAATAACATAAAAACTGAAAATACTGCTGTTTAATGAATTCATTATTTTTAAATTGCAAAATATAAAATTTCACTACAAATTTTCCGTCTCTTTCATAAAGAAAAACTCGAAAAAAAAAAAACATAAAAATTAAGAAAAAAAAAGCTGCACATAGAAGCGAAAATAAAGATAAGCAAACATCCATACTCACACATACGCACGAGTGATGTGTGATAATGTTAAAAATCAATAGAACACAAGCATAAATTAACACATACGAGTACGAGTACACATTCTGAAGATAACGGAAAATGTCTTAGAAGTTACAACAAAAGCTTCGTAAAGGAAAGGCAAATGATAAAAGTCATCACGCACGCACACACACACACACCCACACACGCTTGCTAATGCCTACTTGAGGGAAAGGATTTTTTAAAGATTTGTTACAACACAAAATTTGTGAACAGTTTCAGAACACACACACACACGCTCACTCACCCACAAAATGAATGAGTAAATATTTATGCACGCACGCATGCATGTGTGTATGTAAAATTATAGTTGTAGAAAAATGATAGAAATCTCCATCAACATCATCATCATCATTAACATGATTATAACAACATTAATAATAAAGTTTGGTTCAATGTGGTTTAAGTTTAAAGTAGATACAAAATGAAGCAAGCAAATTGGTCAACAACAATAAAATAAATATAATTGTAGTGCTGCAACAGAGCATATACAAGCGCATACGCTCAATTTAATTATGTTTACTCAAGGCCTAATTATCTAAATAATGACAATTCTAACTACCCACATCTAAAGGATTAAATGAAATCTTTTGCTCAACTAATCACAAGTGCCAACACGTACACACACTCACATAGAAATTTAATTATATTAATAATTGGTTGCACATCCGATTCTTTCATTTATGAGTATAAATTTGAATCCTTAAAGTAAAAGGAGTGTTTGTATTGAATTTCAAAGAAATTTTTAAAAAAAATATAATTTTTAACATTAAAACTTGTTGTTTTGGGTGGAAAAGTGGGCGTGGCCGATTCCAAAGTAGGCATATGGCATTAAAAAATATGAAATTAATTTTTGTTTCTTCTTCTTAAATGATTTTCTTTTCAAATATCAGCAACTTTTTCTTATCTTAATATATAAAATTCGACTGTACGTGTGTTTGACATCGTACTCCTCCTAAACGGCGGGACCGATTTAAATGAATTTCTGTGTATGCCTTTGGGTTACACCTTGGGAAGCTTAGCGTCCAGCAGGTGGCTTATTTATCTCCTACCTGTTTTTATCCGGTCTTGCACGGTCCTTTACTCTATGAGTACGATTTCTTACAGTAAGAAGATCGATTACACAAAAATTTTATATTTTCATTAAAACTCAACTTAAAGTTTTATGAAAATAATAATAGACAATGCCCATTATATGTCCACTTTTAAAAAATTTGCAAGTGTGTGATCGAAATTTCAAAAGAATTTAAATGGAAATTTCGATAGACACATTCAAGACAGCAGACTACCGACTACAACCTGTCAAAAATAGTATAAATGTGTTTTTATGAAAATGATTGTTTTCACGACAGCACATGGCTACACGACCACCATTAAAGCTGTCGTCCACTTAGGCTAATTTCTATTTTTGTTGGCGGCAATGAACAATTAAGTGCTACCAGCGTATAATAAAAATTTATTGGTTCATAAAATAAGCAAACAAATAGAAGTTTACGTTTTTGTACTCAATTTTATACTTTCTAGGGAGTGACAAAAATATAAGGAATGGTTTTTTTCAAACAAAACATTTATACAACGGCAACACTATTCTCTTGCGTAACAAAAAAAAAAGGTTATTTTGTTTCAAGAAGCTTTATAACTTCTTATAAAAATGAAGTTTTTAGCTCGATGGAATTGAAATGAACATTTTGTGTGAGTTCATTAAGTGGAAGCAGTTAAATTTGCAAAAACGTAAAACCTTACGTTTTTTTTTTAAATTTAAAGTTAAATTCGTAATATTATTTAAACATACAGTTGTGCTTCTTGGACGGGAAATTTTGTGCAGGAAGATTTCGGGACGGCTCATACTACAAACTACTTTTTAGAATCCGTTACTAATTTTTATCTGAAATTATTTTTCTTAAAAAAAAAATTTAGAGTTTTAAGGATCACTGTACAAAACGTCACTTCTAAGAATTGTAAGGCGACTTAATAAATTTTTTGTATTTTTTGGGGCGAAGTTTTAAATAAATCTTCTGTTCAAAAAAAGGAAAATAAAAAAAAGGTTGTTTTTCTTAAGCTTTGTTAGCTTAAAAATCAAATTTCTTGAGTTAGGACATTATTGGAGTATATGAACAATAGATGTGTATGTCTGTATGTAATAAATGTTTCTATGAATGCATAAAACCGTCTGTCCATCTCATACATATGGTTAAGACTTTATACAGTTACAGATTCATACAACAGAAGTACACTTTTTGCATGTAAAGTTTGTATAATTCACGTTTATTATTATTGTGCAAACCAACGCCTCGCCTCAGTCCTCTTTTCCGTCTTTGAATGGCTCGTTAACTGCCAACTAAAATTAGTTATTTCTGAGTTATACAAACGCACACGTGTGCAACATGACCAAATTTAAACACTTTAGTGTCTACTTATAGAAGCTAAGTAAAGGTAGGCACAGCCACACATCCACACACACTCTCTCTCTCTCTGTCTCACTCTTCATCTCTTTTCACTCTTCAATAAGTAACATACTTAACAAAACTAAAATATCACACATTGTAACTTTACTTCACATCAAATGTTTACAACAAATACACTCATTATCCTTTTTGTGTTGTTGGCTGTTGTATTTATGCATTAGTATGTGTTGAATGTATACACAGTGCTGGCCATAAAAAAAGGTATAACTTTTTTTTACCTTTTTAGAAAGCACAGTGAAAAAACTTGCTCACAATTTTTAGAAATTTAAAATCGCAGATGTCTAAAATTATGAATTTCTTAATAGAGTTAATTCGTTATTAAGAGTCTGACGAGGCAGAATAATAGATAAGGGCAAGGAGGAGAAGGAGACTGTGGAACACTTTCTCTGCTGATGATTCACTTAGGAGAGCGCCGTCTGTAGCATCTCACTGCGCTGTCAAATATAAGGGTCGGCGTGCTATATGGCTTCGTTAGAAGTAGCAATTGGTTGATTTGACGGACTCAAATTCTTTATTCTTCCCTTTCACTCTTCTATACTTATCCTTCTTCATTTCCTTCTATACAGGTATCACAAAGGGACCACACGTCTGAGGACCCAAGTGAGCCCAGCTTCTGTTTTTTTCTTATTTGGGCTTCCTGTGTAACCTAACCTAAGTTAACCTAAGGAGCCCAAAGAAGGGCGCCATCCCAAAGTAATGAGATGAATAGTCGCGAGTGACGCCCAAAAGCCGTTTTATGCTCAGTCGATGAGTAACGACCGCGGGCAGGTATGTGTAACAGCATTTCCACCTTCCCCACCCAAAAAACTATTTAAGCGTAAATTCTTTTCTTTTTCATATTGCGTTAATTTTATATTAATTAAATTTAACTATTTATTCTTCACTGTACTTAAAATTTGTGCAACACTGTACGTATGAGTTATAAGCAATTTTTGATAGTCAAAATTAAATACCCTACAAATATCCGACAGAAATTAGTGGACAATGTGCTTTGCTTTAATTAAAATGGGCTAATTGCAAGTGTGGTCCTAAATTATGCAGTCATGTATCATTAAATTTGTCCACAAGCATTTGCCAATATGCTATGAAACGATACAGAAAACATTTAGGGTAATAACAGGCAACAAGTTGTTATAACGCAAACATGAATTACTTGTTCCTCGGCCAGGACATTGTTATGTAAAAAGATCTTATTTGCCTTTGACGGCAAAAGCTGAGAGTTCTGCAGGGTAATGGTTAATTTCTCTAATTGGATTTGCCTGTATACATGCATACATGCGTAAGAGGAATGTATGATAATGTCAGTATGTAATAATACAATGAGCAAGATTTTCCTTTTAAAGGCAGGCGTACTTACACGACATGTGTTTCTTTTCATATGAAAACAAAAGTTGAATTAATACTGAGTAAAACGACTTGTCAAAAATGTAAATCAAATGAAAAAGTAGACTAGTATGAAATTAATATTTCAAAAAATGCGAAAAGAAACTTAGCAGTCGTATGGCTCTCATTATTTTTAGAAAATTTTCTAAACTTTTAAGTGGGTGCTAGACACACACATATACGTTGTGTGAGATGGCCATCTTTAAAAAAAAAAACATGCACACACCCTTATGATTGACGTTGAATGATTGATCGTCTACCACCCACTTTAGACTTCTCATTGTATCAGGGCTGCATTTTTGCATACGAACAAAGAAATAATAGAAACAGCTGACAAAATCTATTTGATATGCTTATTTATTTATTTACTGCTGTGCTGTATAAAGGTACTGACTCATTATCCTACACGATCGTACGATTATGTCAAAATAAGGTGTGACAGAATTCTGTCCTACTTGAAGAAATCGCTTTAAAATGGCGAACTTTATGCCACACTATTATACAAAAAAAAGATGCAAAAACATATGTTTACTCACCTTAATACTTTTAAAAGTATTCATTTTCTTCTTTGCCGCAAAATATCTTTTTTACAAATATGTACAATGAAAAATAACCTAAAAGTTTGTATAAACAAGACACAAGCTTGGTATTGTTGCTATTTTTCTGCCTTGAACATAGAAAATGCAACTCTGATCGCACAGATAAAATTTATTTTATGAAAATTTTCATAACATTAAAAAATCGCACAGACCTGTCAAAAATTCTATCATACACATGCTTTTTCAATACACACTATCATACTTTTTTAGCACACATGCGATTTTAGACAGATCGTACGACTAAGTAGGATAGTCAGTCAGTACCTTAACGAAACCGAATATATTTTTATTCGAAAGTGAAAATTTGAACACTTCAAAGCGACTCTGTGCTTCATTGGCGAATTAAAAAAAAGTTTTTTTTTTTTGCTTTATTTTGGGTGGGAGAAAGTTGGCAAAATTAATAAGAAGAAAACAATTTTATTCCAATTTTTTTTTTTTAATTTCCTTTCGACTTTAAAAATTATTTTAGAAATATTTCTAAACTAACAAACTGCAGACACGTCGTGTACCAACAACTGATGCGACAGCACACTCACTAAAACGCATGTTCTCGCATGTTTCACATGACATTTATTTGTGCGTGTACGTATAATAGTTGTTGCACTTGCCCTTGTTTTTATTGTCATCCTAACAAACGACTACAACGTTTGTGTTTTTGTGTTTATTGTTTTGTTGTTTTATTGGTTGTGCGAACAAAGTGGTTTTGAATGGACGCAAGTCAAGTAAGTGTTGATTTTGAATTAGTAGCGATGATTTTCACTATTTTTTTAAAATGATTTCACAAACACATTAACCCATTGCACGCAAATCCTGCTATGAAATCGTTTTGATTAACATGTAGTACCGAGAAATAGTTAAAAAATTTAATTACTAAATGTGAGTCAATGAAAATTAATTAAATAAAAAAGCTTATTTATGGCAACAACGTCATATTGATAAAAATAAATTAAAAATTGTTTCAAAATTAAAATTTTCTTTTAAAATACAAAATTATTTATCTCTAATCGCAACTCTTCCAGTTTTTTGGAAACAAATTTTTTTTCTTTGGACAACCACTATTTCTTTCTGATGCGCCATAATCACTTTTAACTCTAATAAAATCAATATTTATCATGATACATATATATACAATGGATCGTGATGATTTAATTTATTCTTATTATATGTGGTTTCGAGACTAAGGGCCTTTATTCTGCACAATGGTTTTAAAAGGTGACGGTACGATTATAGATCATGATGAGAAAAATTTGTTAATAAGGTCTCAAATAGTTATAGTGAACTATAAAGTGACCTTTAACTTTTTTCCATTATTACAACTTCCCAATAAGATAAACAATGGCTCTTATTACGGTTCTCGAAATTACACTTGAAATTCGACAGAAGCAATGTAAAACATATGAGAAGTGTTGCCACATTTTCTTGCTGCTGTCTCTTTGTTTTCGTTATATAGCCTGTAGAACTCGTTTAGGCTGATCCCTATAGATAAAATGATAACGAAAAATAAAATTTTAATTGAAAAAATTTGTCTTCAAAAGATCAACCTTACGAAGGACGTGCTGGAGGTGTGAAGAGCTCTAGTTTTTGGCACCAACCAAGCATATTACTACGCCCACTTTTTAAATTTATCCCAAAACGGAGAACGGCTAAACCAATTTAAGTTTTAATTATTAGTTTTATTATTTTCTTTTTAATTATTTTTGAATATAAATAAAAATTTGAAGGCAAAACAATTCGACTGTTGTGTTTGACATTGTACTCCTCTTAAGCGGCTAAACCAATTTAATTGAATTGCTTAGCATAGCTTTGGTTTATGCCTTGGAAGGTTTAGCGTCGGTATCTGGCTTATTTATCTACAACCTGTTTTTACCCGGTCTTGCACGGTCCTTTACTCTATAAGTACGATTTATTAGAGTAAGAAGATCGATTACACAAAAAATTTTATATTTTCATCAAAACTCAACTTAAAGTTTTATGAAAATAATAATAGATCACTCCCATTACCACGCCCACTTTTTAAAATTTTCTCAAATTGGCGAACTTCTAGGCCGATTTGGCTAATTTTTTTATTATATAATATGTTAGGCATAAGCCAACTTACATTTTTCTTCTCTTCTTTAATTATTTTTCAATATAAATAAAATTTGAAGGCAAAACAACGTTTGCCGGGTCAGCTAGTAAATAATTTATATATTTTGGAGAAATATGCGCCTAGAATAATTAAATCTTTTATTAAAATGCAACATACTTGCACTACCATATTATATAAATTAATTTTGTACAAAATAAGTCATGTTAGAAATGTCCACTACATTTCACTGCAACAAATATTAGTGTAAAGTGACCGTAGCTGTGATGCAGCACAACAATTTAAAAGTTCCTGCAATATTTTTCACTTTTTAAATTTAAAATAAAGTTTGGAGCTGAAGCTTCAACTGTAAAAAATTTTACCGTTTAGAAAGTTTTCTTCTTTGGCTTCTCCTATAAAATTTTTTGAATGAAACTTAAGGCTTTTTTTGAAAACATAGCACGATATGTACGTACCATTTTGTTCCCTTTCTATTTTTGTTGGTAAATTTTCTTCTGAGGAAAACTTAAATTTTTCAAGAATTTTAAAAATTTTAGAAATTTCTGTATTCAATAATAAACCGATGAATAATAAAGAGCCAACCAACAGCCACCCCTTTTTGTATCTTTAATAATTTATTACTTTAATTCCTTCTCATTATCCTGCTTCTTTACATACACATATGTATGCGTGTGTGAGTATATAACAAAACCCGTATAAGTACGTATGTATATATGTGTGTGTGTGTGTTGGGGGTATGTATTTATTTATGTGGGTATGTGTGCAGGCATAACATAATTTCATATCCATCCCCCTGTTACGTGTTGTGTTATCAGGGAACAGGCACAAAATGTACCTAATACATAGATACAACCATACATACGAGTACCTATTTGACCTAAGCATTAGATACATATGTATGTATGTATGTCTGTATGTATATACGCATGTATCTAAATACATACCCATTGAGGTGTTGTTTTTAACTTTAACATTTTATATTTATAAACATTAATTCCAACAAACCTTAACTTTTTTTGTACACACACACATACATATGTACATACGCACGCTTAGACATTTTATCTTTTATGACTGTTTTAATGCAACAAAATATTTAAGCCACCGCTACATATGTCGAGATTTAAACAACCAAAAATAAAAGGAAAAAAAAAACAACAAACAAAGTTTGTTTAAAACAAAATTCAATCCTTTACTCGTTACTCGTCATCGTTGCTCATAGCTTCTCGCTACCTACTCCTGCTCAAATTACATCATTTTAAATGTTCCTCCACAAAATCCTTCATCTATATCTATTCCCAAAAGCATCAGAGGCAGAAAATCTACATTTCTACTTTTATACACACATACGAGTACATGCATGCACGTATGTAAATGGATGAGGAGTTGTGGAGTTATATAGCTTGCCCATTACTTTTGTATCCAAATAAACACACACATGCACATTCCATTTAAACATTAATTCACATATACACAGGCAAATATATCGCACATATTTATACTGAAAACATTGATGAAACCCTACAGGTAACTCAACAAACTTTAAATAAATTTTTTTGCTTAGTATAACTCAATGGTGGTGGGTTAATGTTTAGATTAGAATTAGAAGCAGGAGCGGGGACTAGATCTAGTGTGACACTACTCTCAAGTTACAATTCCTCCCAGAGTCTAGTATTCATTAAGAATTCAGTGATTTGTCCGCCGGATGTAGGAAATGTTGCCTTAAGTAGCGAAAACGGGTCCAGTAATACAATATGTGCTCTCCTGTCTCTTCATCTTCATATTGACTGATCCTCGTATTCGTCCAGTCAGGAATCCCGTGACAATGCGAATTCATGACCAGGTCTGGCTAAGTAATTCATAGGTTCTCTTCTGAGATCGAAATGGCATTAAATTTTTGTGCTACCCTAATACCTTTTGTTTCCAACCAGTTGCGATACTCTTTCCAGCCACTCCCTAAAACTGAGCTTAATAGAGCTCCAAGACAGCCCGCAGAATGGTTCTGTGCTTTTCTTGCTATTAGCCGCCTCTTTTCTTAAGAGTTGGTCTGCCTTCTCATTGCCTACATATTCACTATGATGATGTTAAGATTGGTTGGTTGGTCTGCGTAGCGACCTGAGGGGTTACTCTCTATTGCGATGCGAAAGAAAACGCATCGCAACTCAATGTAAAAATCATACAGATGCGAATGGTTTTTCTTTCGCATCGGGCGTCTTCAACTAGGATGCTTAGATTCCTCTTAATGGAGACAACTAACTATTTTAACTTTGCGCTTTACTAAGTAGTAATCAGTAGTATTAGACTCTCTAGCTGAATTTTCAACTAACTTAATGGTAAACATTTAGTAATTAGTAAAAGTCAGCTTTAAAATATTTGGTAAAATGGTAAAACTAATATTCGTTCTTATAGAAAACCATTGTTTTGGGGCCTGCTCTAGGTTAGTACGCTCCCTACTGACCTGTGAGAGCACCCATCAAATGAAAAAGTAGAATAGTGTGAAATTAATACATCAAAAAATACGGATAGAAATTTGAGTCGTATGACTCTCACCATTTTTAGAAAATTTTCTGAACGTTTATACTTTTCATTGTATCAGGCCTGCATTGTTACATACCAACAGAGAAATAACAAAAAATAGCTGACAAAATCTAATGAAAATCTTAAAGAAATTTCAAAAATTTTTAAAAATACTCCAAAGTAATTCCTGAAAATTCAATGAACATCTTGTCGCTTGTATTATAGTGTAAAACCAACGTTTGATTTTTCGACAGTCGCATCAAATACAATTTGAATTTGATTTTGATTTTTCAAAATCCAATGAATCTGAACTCTTTTTTATTTTATTATAGTGAAACACCCACTTTTACGGCCATTTTTTTATGATTTTAACGACTAAAACTTTTTCTAACAACAGCATACCAACTATCCATGCGTCGACTTGGGTAGATTCTAGATTACTTTCTTAGTTGACTACAAGATTGCTTGCAGGGCTTTTAATTTACATGTGCCCACATGCCGATGGTACACATACACATACACTAGTACCATCGATATATGCATGTGCATAAATAAATGCGAATAATATGAGATAAATGTATGTGCATGCACATATATTTTTGAATGTTATATTAATGAAACAGTATTTGGCGATAAAATAACAACAGGCTGAAAATCTGTTTAGTTTATATTTTATTGTGAGGCTTTCAGAACACAAATCGTGTAAAAAATTTTTATGAAAAACATTCAATATTTTGAGTACTTTTCGTATAAAATTTCTAGACGATTTGATCGCTTGTTTAATAAAAACAACACATAAATTTTATTTTGGTGTTTCTGGAATTACTTGGAAAATAAGAGAAAGTTTTTTTTTTTTGGTTCTCTCCATCTACTTATTGATCTCTTTACTTTCACGCCTTCTTTGCCTCCTTTCCTGCTCTTTACAGGTCTCATAAAGAGAACACACTAGTTATTAAGAAAAAGAAATACAAGAACCTTTTTTCTAGATCTAAATCAGTTACTTTTTTTGTTCTTGGAAATTTAAGATCGTTATTTAAGTTGAATAAAAGTCGGGAAACATGAGTAAACTCTAGTAAATAAATTCTAGCAAAAAGTGTACTTTTGGCGGCATAACTCTCAGCAAAACGCTCAGTTGACGAGAATGATAACAAAAACCTCTCCATTAGAACCCAACAAACAATTGCTGCTCTGCAGATCACACCATATGTTTCGACAAGAAAGAACAGATCGAATGGGTATTATTTGAAGGCAATTCTGCACAAATATTTAAGCTTATTATCCGACTAGATTTAAATTCCAAGTAAATTAAAGGCCTTGGACTTGTCTGAAATTTTCAAGATACTGTACATTACAGCCACCTCTCCAAATCTAACTGCAGCACACTTTTTCCTGTGAGATTACTGTAAACAACATTAACGTCATCAACTTTACAGACAGTTACTCATTTCTGAGCGAACTTAGTATTAATAACAACCTCAATATGTGTTTAGTGCCTGGATTTCAGAGCCATATTGCTAACGAGCGAGCACACTGCTAGACCAACAGAAGAACTTTCCGTACATTTAAAGAACTAGAGCCCTACTTCGGCATTTTACCGGGATTAGGCTGACTAGACTCAGACAAGTAGAACGCTTTATCACGCTATCGAAGTACATATCCCAGAAGAAACTGGCACTCAACAAGAGTGATCTAAAACTCCTAACGGAAGGGTTGATAGGGCATTGTGATCTTAGATATTAGGATATGACTGTCGGGCCTTAGGGTACGCAATGCGAAATGTCTGAGAGACTTCTTGTTGGCTGACAAAGAAATAGAAAAGCTCTCTTTGAATAAATTTTGAACAGTGAACTTAGAAAAGATCTTATGGGTCGTGGTAGATTTGCCTTATTTACAATAATAATATTAATACAGGCCTACAAAATTTAATTTTTTTGCTCAATTTGAATACCTATCGCTTTAATTTACTTTTTTTTATCGTACAGCTAGTGCTTGAGATTTACCGTTATTTAGGAAAAAAATTACGTTCAAAAACTTGAAAACCAGTTCTCTGATTAAAATTTACAGAAAACAGACACTAAAGAAAACGTGTAAAATAACATAAACAACATGCTGATTAATATAAGCGGTTAAAAAGGCTCAAATAAACAAGGTTCAGGTAAATATATAAACTCGGTTTACTGGACTGTCAAATCATGCACTGTTTTTTGAATTTTCCACCTTTTACTTTCTTTTCGTAATTGTTTACTAAGCAGCTGTCTATATCAACGAAGCTTTTCTTTAATACAAAAGACTACTTGGCAGCTCGAAAAGCATGTGCTAATAATTTGTCCAAATACTGTTTGCAAAACAATTATATACAGTCATATACAGTGGACTTCCAATAGTATGCACTTTCGGCACATTTTTGCATTGGCTGTTTTATAGAAGGAATTAACTTTGCGTTAATAAGAATAACTGTATTTTTGTAAAAAAAAAAAGTGCCTTTACTTTTTTTTTTTTTGAATTAGATTGAACAATCTTTAGCTAATCAGGCCTGTATTTTTTTTTTACGTATATGAATGAAATTTCTGTTTTATTTTGAGGTTTATTTCACAGCAGTCAACTGCCAAATAGTCAGCTGATGTGAAATTTTACACTGATAACCAGGGCAAGGGATTTCTTGCAGATGCATATTTGTTGCCGTTACTCTGAAATCCAACTAAATTTAATATCTTTGCGAATCATAATATTTCTAGTAAAATGGCATCAATTTGTTAGTGCATATTTTGCCTGAAATGCATGTTTTTGTATACTTTGTTATAAATACATATTTTCGTCATATTTCGTAATATCTTAATATATAAAATTCCATTGTATGAGTGTTTGACATTGTACTCCTCCTAAACGGCTGGACCTATTTAATTAAATTGCTCTGTATGCCTTTGGTTTATGCCTAGCGTCACAAATCCGCCCGGCAAGTGGAGCTTCAGTCGGTATCTGGCTTATTTATCTACTACCTGCTTTTACCCGGTCTTGGGCGGTCCTTTACTCTATAAGTACGATTTCTTAGAATAAGACGATCGAATATACAAAACTTTTAAGGCAAAACAACGTTTGCCGGGTCAGCTAGTATTAGATAAAAGATGGAAAAAAAAGATCACCAAAAAGCTTAAGATTCATTATGTAATTCATACTACTGGATGTCCACTGTACATACATACTCCTATATACATACATACATACATACATATGTAAGTGTGTATGTCAGTTTGTTGTTAAATTTTACTCTTTGATTATAATATTAAAATAACAAACAAACATACATACATACAAACATATTTATACATAAATTAATAAATATGTATATACTATTTACATGTGTACATACATTTACACATAAGCACATCCTTATAGCCATATCCATACATATTTACATCCATATGTATTTATTGATGTGATTCTGAAAGTTTCTATAAGTAAATATGTGTGTATGTGGGTAGTCGTATATAGAAATGATTATTTGAATATATAAAAATCTCTATATGAATATGAATGTATTTATGTATGCATGTGTGAACCATAATATATGCAAATTTAAGCATAGGTGTGTATGTATGTTTATGCCTGAATACATGTATGTATGTATGTATGTATGTATGTATGTATGTATGTATGTACTTATTATACGAGTAATATAACATGTAAATTATTTTCCATGTACCACAGAAATATCAAATTTATTTTCGTTTCTATTTTCATTTTCATCTTTTTTATTTAAATTTTTTTTTTCTTTTATTTATTTTTGAGTGTGTTTTTATATGTAAACCCATTTGGGTAAAGAAAAATTTTTTTAGGCTTCTCATGTGGATATTAAAATGTGTTCTGGCAAAAGTGACTGCTACTGTTGGCTCATATTTATATCAACACACACATATGTACCTATCAACATACGTAAGTAAGTATGTTGGTACTTGTCATGATAAAATAATAAAAAAAGCCATGGTGAGAGCACAAGGTGGGCCAACTTGTATTGACATTTTTATATTTAAAATTTTTTACTCTGCTTTCATTTTTTTCTATGCCCTATAAATGCCTTTCCTGAAAAATGTTTGTGTTACTTATTCAAAGTAACTTCCGAACGAACCATAGAAGATTGCGAGATGGGACACATATCATTCTAAAGAGGAGGTCGTCTAGACTTGTAATCTACCGCCGAAATACTCAGAAGTTACTTTTAACTATTTTTAAATTTTTTTTTGAAATTTCCATTTTACCATTCCCTACTTTGCCGAGGTACCATTCCTGATTTTGCCCATGAAAATTTAAAAAATCAAAAATTAATTTAATCTGTAGGCTCTAAACTTTCTGGAAGTGTTTTAACATTTTCTGAAAACTTCGTAGTTTCTATTTTATGATGTAAAACGGAAACTGCCAAAATCCTTGAGAAGAACAGTACTGCGGTATATGGAAATTTCAAAAAAAATTTTAAAAATAATTCAATGTAACTTCTGAGTATTTGGGCGGTAGATTACAAATCTAGACGACCTCCCCTTTAAAATGATATATGTCCCATCCCACAATCTTTATAGTTTCGTTGGGAAGTGAAGTAAAGAGGATGATCTTCACTATTGAAAAACAATTTTGTTTGAAGATTTTTTTTACTGCGTTTCTGCAGTAATTGAGAATTATCCTAACAAAATTATTTAGCTTTCTCTCAACATCAAACTACATATGAAAAAACTGTTTTCGGAAAAAAATTTTGAACGAATTTCGCCGCCACAAACTGATTATTAAGAAGAAACAGTAAGTCATGGATAGTCGACACTTTTTGTCTAAATTCGTTTGAATCCACATGTTTGGAAAAAACATTTTTGTTCGCACAAAATAATTCTTTTTTTATGTAGTTTAAAGTATCTGCCAGAAGAGTAGGCCACGAAACGTGGACGCACTATTTGGGTGAATTCATACACTTGTTCCGAACAAACATTTTTGTTCGCACAAAAATTTAAAGTATTTTTCAAAAGAGTAAGAAGCGGAGACTAGGAGGACTAATTGGGTGAATTCACCCTCTTGTTCCGAACAAACATTTTTGTTTTCACAAAATTTTTTCAAGCAATTTAAAGTATCTCCCAGAGGAGTAAGCCACAGAATGTTGCGGCACTAGTTGACTAAATTCACTCACTTGTTCCGAACAAAAAAAATTTTTTTGCACAAACTTTTTTTTATGTGTGTGTCTCAAAAAGAGAGAGCTAAAAGTATTTGCTTAGTGCTTATTACTGCCAAATATGAATAAATAAATAAGAGGAAAGATTAGAAACAAAAAAATTCCCAGTTGGTTCACTCTGTAGTGCTGCTGATTATGACGGTAGTAATCAACGCGCTTGGTACACATATCGAATTATTCAATGGACGTATTTACTTATGAACGAACATACATACAGACCTACATATGCATGTATTCTTATTTAAGTATTTCTTCATTTTAAATATATTTTTCATTTTTAGCTTTGAAAATTTAATTAAGTCTGTTGGTTTATGTAAAAAAAAAATTAAAACGATTTAAATAAATATGAAATTCTAGTAAAAAATTAACGCAAAATACAAAAATCGATATATGTACTTATACATATTTATGCATGTGTATGTGTGTGTAGTAAACTTTTCTAAACAGGACACCTAAAGCCTTGTAAGTGTAATGTTTTATAAAAAAAAAAGAGTCAAAAAATTATGTAGACGTACTCGTATAGCAACAGCAAGTCAAAAGTTTGATTGAATTTTTAGAGATTAAAAAATCGTTATTATTGTAATACTTTAAATAAATTCCCATTTATAAGTATTCATTCTCTGAAATTAATTACAAATTCTATAGGAAGACATAAAGTTTTTAAATGGCATTTACATAAGAGTATGAAAGACATAAAAAGAGGGAGAGAGAGAGAGAGAGAGAGAGAGTTAACTCATAATAGGTACTTAATAATTTTTCTATGCAAACACTACGACTTTTACTAAAGAAATTAAAAATAGTGGCAACTGAAAGCAACTTTGTAAGGACGAAATAACAAAATAAACCAATTCAAACAGGGAGTTTTCTAAGCTAAGTCATATGCCTCACCTTCAAAGAGAGACGTTAAACAGTAGAAAACATATTCTCCGGTACGAGTATCTGCATTCACATACAATTTACACGACAGTCATGTCAAGTAAAATCTAATGATTTTCTTTTAACAACTAAAATCGTACTTAAAATTTAAAGAATGGAAATTTTTTTTAATTTTTTGCAAAAAAAAAATTAATAAAATGAGACAAAAAATATCAGGGTAACGAAAACATTCATATCATTCCGTACCCGGAATTACTTAATACGCCTGACTTGGTTAGGAGTTCGCATTGTCACGGAACTCATGACTGGACACTGCAGAGTATGGAAACACGTGGCAAATAGGAGGATTAACCTCTGTAGGTTATGTAACAAAGACGAAAAACAGCAGAACACATATTGTGTCACTGTAATGGTCTAATTTTAAGCCGTTTTCGCTACTTAGGACAACATTACCTACAACCGTCGGACATGGCGGACAAATCACCCAAAAACGTTTCTGAATTCTTAATGAATACTAGACTCTGGCAGGATTTGTAATTTGAGAGTAGTATCACACTAGATCTATTTTGGCTGCAGTGATCAGGTGCCTTGTTCCCTCTCTTCATTCTAATTCTAATTGTAATGAAGGCGTAATGGAACCAAAAAAACCTTTCTTTAAAACATAAGAACGAACGAATGGAAGACCGAAAGAGCGACAAAGATTTAATAAAAGGAGCGATTCGGCCAATTTAATTCGTTCGGTCGTGACCGACACATATCCACTACTAAGTTTTATAGCGATTGTTACCAACATAGAAGCTTCTATGTAAAGCCACGTTGACTAACCAGAACAAAAGATATAACATTTGCTTGAAGTGCTGGAAGAGTTGATTGCTTAACGTGCAATTTTTCTATAGCACAAAGATCCGTATACTTCGGTAATGGCCTAAAACACAGCACAACAGAGGTTGTATAAACAGTTGCAAACCGTAAGACACACAAGCTGAATAATGTATTGCGCAGTATCTTCGCTATGGTCGCACAGAGAGTCCCACAGAACCATACTAAAATACCTCAAACTTATCCTACACACGTATGTAGCTGCTGCAATTACAGAGATCACTCACTTGTTTCTTAGCTTATCAGATTCAATGCCTTTTTTGGTTTATCGACAAAAAGTTGCAGCAGCTCTTCTATTTACAATGATAAAAAGTACACGCAAATACTTTCGATTGCCAAAAACAAGTTGCAGTTGCTTTGAAAGCCAACAAATAACACCACCATCACCCTCTCCACCGCGTATTGAAATTAAAACAAAAAATTATAAAAATAACTTTAGGGAATAATAAATAATTTGCATTTGAGTGAACGCATATACAAACAAACTTTGGAATTAAGCATTCATACATGTGGCCAATTGCATGTTTGTATTTGTCGAAACATGCACGACATGTTTGTTTGTATGAATTTATTATAAACATTTACACCAGTCACTGATGGCAGTGGTGGTGGTGGTAGCTTTAAGCTCTTCCAATGATACTCTTTTATTCAGTTATTTTCAGGGTATTTCCACACTACACACAATTGCGTATCCAAACTTATTTTTAACTGACCATACAAATGCATGTCGTAACGAACATACCTACTAGTGATACACATACACATGTATGTCATACACATATTTAAAAAATAAGTTAAAATTAAATAAACATATTGAGCGCTTACTTGACAGAATTTAATAAAGTTTTCCACAATTATCGATTTATCGTTGAGTGTCATTTGACCAGTAAAGCGTACACCCAATTGTTTGAGATTATCTTTCTTTTTGGGCGGTAGTTTGTTCATGTGCTGGAAAATGCCTTCTTCAACCTTGTGCGATGGATGAGCCTCAAAATTATCCTTGATAGTAAATGAAGCCAACGGTTTGGGGGCAGATGGTGATGCAGCCGCTGCAGATGCTGATGCAGCCGCGCCAGTTGATGCAGCATTAGCAGAGGATGAGTTTTGTGAATTGGCAACTCCACTTAACATGGAAAAATCACTGTGAGTTTGAGTGTTACCACCCTCTGATGAGGTGTTGGAATTTGAGGCGTTAAGGTGAGAATTGGGATAAGTCATGGATGATGATAATTCCATGGAGGATTCATTTGAATTGGAGCTATGCACCGAATTCATGTGATGCAAGTCATAAATGTTGTGCTTGGAATCATGATCATAAATATCCATGGGTGTGGGATGAGAATTACTGCTCGTCGTTGGGTTGTGAT
The DNA here is from genome assembly GCA_947397855.1 of Thelaira solivaga. Taxonomy (NCBI): domain Eukaryota; kingdom Metazoa; phylum Arthropoda; class Insecta; order Diptera; family Tachinidae; genus Thelaira; species Thelaira solivaga. The sequence continues at coordinate 65,419,979 of OX377613.1, forward strand.
GATTGCTGTTAGCGGAAGACAAGACCGGAGTTTTACGTGCTGTGGCACGTTTGTGTGCGCTATCTAAATCCATAAGACCATTATTTAGGGAAGCCTCTGATTTTGTGCCCACAGCTATGGCATGTGACGATGAGGTGGCGTTCTGTTGGCCAGTTGCATCGTGCGAATTTTCATTATAATCATTCGAATGACGCAAATATTTCATAAACTCAAAAGAGCCATCAAAGTGTTGAGCGCCTGATGCCGAAGAAACACCACTCACATTAGCCGAAGCTGCTGATGATGAATTGGAATTTTGTGGAAGATTATGTTGCTGATGATTGGTTTGCTGGTGTGGTAATGGCCACCTTGATTGATGTGGATGCTGATGCTGCTGTTGGTTGGGGCCATGGTGATGCAATTGTTGCTGTTGTTGTGCCTGATAGCTGCCATAATGCTGCACAGATGTAACTATAGGTTGAGTATTTTCAATATTAGAATTTCCCTCCTCGCCATTGCTGCTAATTAGTTCACCATTTGTGTTAACTAAAACGCCAACGCCACCATTCAGGTGATGTTGTTGAAAGTGTGGCTGCTGTTGTTGTTGCTGAGTGTTATTTTGTCCGTAAACCGGAAAGTCTTCAAATGTTGAGGAGAATCTTAGTTCGCCATTACTCAAATATTTTGAAAACTCTGAAGGATCATTGAGGGAATTTAAAAAGAATGAACTAAAATTTGAGGATATGCAGGACATTTTGATTAATTTTTAATTGATTTGCTCTTTTTTTTTTTTTTTTCTTTTTTTATTATTTTTATTAGCGTTCTTCGGGTAACTGATTGGTTACAGGTGGTAGGCGGTGTGTTTGTGTGGCCAACAAAGAAAAACAGAAATCAAACTGTATCTAGTTTGTTTTGATTTTGTCCTTCTGTTTTGTTTTGCAATTGTTATCCTTGTTGTTGTATTTTCTTTTTATTTTTTCTTTGTGTGTGTATATTTGATTTTTTCCACTTTCCATGCAACCAATGTTTGAATTTGTTTGGTTGTGTCTGGCGGTTTGTGTGTGTTTTTGTTGTGTGTTTTATTTTTAGCAGGCAGTTGAGTCAGTTTCCTTGTGCACACGAGCACACATACAGGAGTGTTGATGTCTCGTGCTTAAACATGCATCTAAACACAGTATTTTAGCATTAACGTGTTGTTGCTGTTATAACTTGTAATCGAGCATAAGAACAAGCAAACAGTAGTTGAAATAGAAACGTGTATTGTGCCTGCATGTAAGTAAGTTCACAAGAATCAAAAGGGAATTATGGAGTAAGACACACAGTCAACAACAATGAAACCAAATACCCAGCAATAACGGGGCAACTTAATGTGTTGCATACAAATGCAAACACATGCACGCACACAGCCAGTATACAAACAAAACTACACTCACAATAAAACAAAGATGTAGCAGGAAAACACAAAGTGTAAGAAAACAAAAAACTTTCGAGTCAAGTAGGGGATTGCGTACTAATGTTGTGCACAAGAATTAAGAATTAGAGTGGGGGGGTCTTTGGTTGTAACGCCGTAATGTGTTGCTATTTGAGGTTGTAAAGTTATTCTGGTACGTTTTTTTTTTCTGGTATTGATGTAGTTGTTCTTTTTTATTTTCTGTGGTAGCCCTTGTTGTAGCTGTTACTGCTGCTGTTGTTGCTGCTGCTGAGGATGATAGTTGGTGGCAAAAATACTCTCGTTTTTTTTCTTTTTTTGTTTACTGTTCGTTTATAAACACTGAAGAATCAGCCGTGGTTGCTGTTAATTGTGTGTGCGTGTCTGTAGTATGTTGTTGATGTTTTTGTAATTGTTGTTGATGATGACGATGTGACGTAGGTTACGTGTTAATAATACTGTTATGAATACAATGTTTACACTTTGTCAAATTTGTGTTTTTCTTCTTTTCTTTTTTTTTGGCTCTCTTTTCACTTGTTTGTTTTTAGTTTGTAGTTGTTGTTTTTTATCCTTGTTGTTATTATTTTTTCAACACGTTGAGAAATGAAAAGGAAGGTATGCTGTAGATATTTTTGTTTGTTTAACTTTTTTTGCTTTTAATTATTCTTTTTTTATTGTTGTTATTAGTTAAATATTTTAAAGCTTTTATTTATTTTAGTTTTAATTAATAGGATGCATTTAATATACAATATGAGTAATAATAATAATAATAATAATGATAATAATAAATAGGTAGTTGAATATTTCTTTTTTTTCTTTAATTATTTTATAGGTATTTAGGAATTTTTTTTTTATGTATAAACTTTAATTTATTTCAGTTTACTTTCTTTTCTTTTATAATTATGGCACATAATTTTGTTTCTTTTCAGAAATACTTGAGTATTTTTTTGTTGTTTGTTTGTTTTTGTAATACTTTAAACTATTTTGCAATTTAATTTACCAACAATGTCTGGTACAAATTCATTTTCTTTAGTCTCTCACTGTATACGTGTGTGTTTCAATGTATAAATTGCACTTTGTTGAAGCTGTTTTTCTTTGCTTTTTTTTTTTATTTCACCATAACTTTTTTTTTGTGTTCACTTTCTTTTGGATATTAATTTATAAAATGCGTTAATTTATTATTTGTACGGGCATGTACGTAATAGCAGCGACTATATCCATCCATTAAGTTAAAAGAAAGAAAAAAAAATCTGTAAAAATGAAAAGAAAATTTTATTTTAATATAATTTAATTTATTTAATTTAAATCAATGACAAAATAATAAAAAATACTTAAATTTAAATTTATTTAAGGTTATGGAGGTTAAATTAATGAACAAAACAACGACATCAATTCATTTATTTTAAATGACTTTTTAAGAAATTTTAATTTAATTGAAAATTGCTCTAAATTAATCGCAAGTTCCTGTTAAAAGTGACTAATAAAATAAAAAAAGAAAACTCAAATAGAGATTTTTAAAATTTTTGATTAGATTTATAAATCATACCCAAAGTTTAGGTAAGTGAGAGAGAATTTGAGAGAGTAATATTCTTCTTCTTGCTACCCAAAACAGACCTCAATTTTTCTACGGGCTGATTTGGTAAGATTAGCTCCGATCTCGTACTTTTTGGGTAAAGTTCGGACAAATGAGAGTAAAGAAAAATAACTCTCAATTAGAGACTAAAATTTTTAAATGGGAACAGCAAAAACCAAAAGGTTTAGCCAAAAAAAAAAAATAAAATTCAAAGTGTTTTGGCATTTTAATACAAAACAGCATAAAACAAAATTTAAAAATTAAACGTAGACTTTAAAGTCAACGTTAAAGAAATTTTTCATATAATTTTTAAAAAAATTTTACTTTAAAGTCTACGTTAATTTTTTTTTTTTTTTTTTTTTTTTTTTGGATAAGATCATTATTATTTAAAAATGAAAATGTTAGATTTTTTAATAAAAATATTTTTATTTAAACTCTTATTTTAATTTTAATTGTTTTACAATCAGCCTGAAGAAATTTTGGGGGCTGTTTCGGGCAGGAAGAAGAAAAATATTACTCTCTCGAATTCTGTGTATGGGAACAAAATGTCAACAATCAATATATACAAAAAAAATTTCTCAAGACTGGAAACAAAAACATATTTATTAAAAAATGCTGAAAAATTTAAGTATAAGCCAAATTTTTCAACTTTAAATAATTTGAAAGCCTTTCATACTGTCTTGTATTAAAATGTCAAAACACTTAGACGTTTTCCTTTAAGCAAAAAATTTGGTTTTCCCTGTTCAAATACTTTTAAACATTTTAGTATCTAATGGAGAGTTAGGTTAGGTTAGACAGGGCGTCCAAATAAGAAAAACAGAGGCTGGGCTCACTTGGGTCTTCTGACGTAATCCCTTTGTGATACCTGTATAGAAGGAAATGAAGAAGGATAGCAATAGAAGAGTGAAAGGAAAGGAAATGAGATAAATAAGAAGACAGATAGAGAATGTGAGTCCGTCACTTAAACCAACCGCTACTTCTAACGAAGCCATATAGCATGGAGAGTTACTCTCATTTGCCCAAACTTTATACAAAAAGTACGGGAACGGAGCTAATATTATTACTGGGGCCATAATCTCACCGTGACTTTTAGAATATATTGGGTAGCCCAGTGCCCAGCCACAATCAGGGGGGTTACTCTGTATTGCGATGCGAAAAAAAATGGTACAAAATCGAATCTTTAATGTGTCACAACATCAATTTATACACACAAATATCTTGCAGAGACTCCTCACGAATCTCGTGATTGCTGTGGGATTCATTACATCTAGATCCTCTGGGGCCTGCATCTTCTCACCGTTGTTCAATCACACAGGATATGTTAAAATGTATCTGGTTTTGGTGGAAATTGAAGTTATCAAATAACTCTGGTTAAATGATCTGTCAAAAATAGCATGGGTGCACAAAAAGTAGGAGTGTCTGTAATAGCTCTGCACGATTTTTTATTTTATGCAAAATTTCTTAAAATAATAGGTTTTGCAAGATCACAGGATATACCCTCTTAAAAAGCGAAAAAATTATTATTACGTATGTAATTTATACAACGTACACGTAACACCCTAGCGTGGTCGATTTAGCGACGTCCGTCTGTACGTGTGGATGTTGAAATCAAATTTCTAAAGCCCCTAAAAGACCTACAAAAAAGTTTGATATAACAATCTGTTGGAAGTTCCTGTCTTCAGTTATCTATTTAAATTCAGCCCAATGGGTCCATAAATGGCTAAGATATGAGCTTTGAAGCGCAACTACCTCTACTTTTTTTTTAAATTTTTCTTGCGTTTTTTTTAACGTAATTTGTCTAAACTACAAATTAAATAAATAAAAACGTGATACGCAGTTTCATCAGATATAACAGTCAGAATGTTTGTGCAAAAAAATTAAAACAATCGATTTACAGTTGGCCGAGAAAAATCAAATATATAACCGAAACTTTAGATTTTTCATTTGCTTTTTAAGAAAATTTTTAACATCATATTTTCTTGCCATAAAATCGAGATTTATATTAATTTACGTTTGTGCCACTCATGTTTGTAATCCATTTGAGCTTTTAATTGCCTCATTTTAAATGAGCTTTCATCATAATTTCCTAATTTTGCGACTTTATAATTGTTTTGCTGAAAATTAATTTACAACTTTAATTGTTGGCTTTTATTTTATCGACTATGAAGGCTGAATTTAACCACTCAAACCTTTAATAATTTTTTTAAGAGTTTCTCACACAAAGAGAAAACTAAAAAATTTCATGTCAAAATTTGCTTCATAACGATAAGTAAAGAGTCAGCTCTTCAATTTTTACATGCAAGCCTGACTTTTCGCCAACCCTGTATATTTAAAAAAAGAATGAATTACCTTTCTTTTTTGTGAAAGAAATCTTCTGAAGCCTTTAGCAATCTTTCGTTCGTATTAATTTAGTTTGTTCGTTCAATTAAAATTAAGAGCCAGCAAATGAAATGTGTGAATTGAAAATTCCGGACAAGTGAGAGAATGTACTACCCAAGGCTACCTATAACCATTTGAGACAAGTTGTAATGAGTTGTGTGATACAACTAGTTGAGAACTATTAGAATAAAATGTACCTTTTGAAAGTGTGTTGAATTGCCTGTGTAGTACCGTTTACGGAAGAAAACATGAATATTTACAAGGATTCTGTCTCTTAATGAACTATGACTTCCTTCATTTTGTAAAACAATAAAGAGTTTTTTTAATTGTATTAACAAATGCCTAATTAAGCCTATACATGTGTAGGTAGTTGGGTATATGGAAAATTTATATATTAAGCTTTAAATAGCTACAAGTACATATGTGCATATGTTTCTACATACATATGTAGATGTCATACAATACATATGTATAGGTACATGTGTCCGTACACAAGTCAATGCATATGTTCTTTATAATTCTAAACGAATTATTAAATTCGTAAAAGTCACTCTTCCTAAATATTGGGTGTGGTTAAAATATTTAATTATTTCCTCTTATTTTTGTTTTTTTTTTAATTGATAAAAAAAAAACGAAAGAAATAAAACCATTATTTAAAAATTCCTTTTATCTTACGTTGCCAATGCTTTTTAAATCATAAATTACAATATTAAAATAAAATAAAAAATTATACAAACACATGTACGTACATACACACACATATGTATATACATAAATCCTCATTATTGTATATCAAAAGTATGCACACACTCTCATATACTCGTACGTACATGTGTTCACTAAGTAAATCTATGTATGTATATCCACGTATGAATGTGTTTGTGTGTTCCCAATGCTCAGATATTTTATCAGCATTTCTCTTTTATTTAACGTTTGTGTTAAAGTTTAAATTTCCACTATTTTATCTTGATTTATTAATATAAAAATATATGCATGTACATACATACATACATACATACATACGTATTTACTACATATAAAATTAAATAAAATATAAAAAAACATAAAACCAACGAAAAACTGAATTTTCTCTAAAAATAAAATTTAACCGAAAAATGCTCACGGCTGCTCCCTTTTTTTTTCTTTTTGTTAATTGATCTGTTTTTTTTTTTTGCCACCACTACAATAAAAAAAATAAATAAATAAATAAAATAATGAAAAATTTTCACTACGAAAAATTAAATTTCTTATTTCTTTTACGAGGGTATTTTTTTATTACTTTATATAGATGAATTAAAAAAAGAAGAGGAAAAAAACAACTGCTTTATTTTAGCAAAAATCTTTAGTGGAGATAGATGTGAAGAGAAGATGAAGGAAGAAAAAAGTAATTTATTATTCCTTTATTTTGTACTTATTGCCTGAATATGCCAAACGTTGCCAGATAAATCTTTGCCCACCGAAAACTGAGAGAATACCCAAAAATATTTTAGTCTATGTGTGGAAAAAGAAAGAAAGTCTTTGAATTCTTAATGAATACTACACTTAGGGAAGTTCAAAACGGAGTCTTGCGACTCTAATTAAGGGCCGTTAGGCCGCCACGTAAACCAACACTTAGCGAGAATTTGTAACTTGTGAATTTGTTTACAAAAATTTATTCCAGTATTTATTTTGACAAATCTATTAACTTTGACAAAAATTTTTCTAGCGGTGAACTCTATCATGAAGAGTTAGGATTTTTTTTTAAGGAATCATGATAAAATTTATATAGTTATATACAGACTGATTACGATCGGCATCTTCTGTCTTAAAAAAAGTTTTGCTAGAATTAAAGTCTTCACTGAAACTTGCAAAATCATGGTCATTTTGACATTATCCCCTTGTCAATTTAATTGGCGAGTTTTTTTCAATTTTTTAACACATCGACAACGTTTGCTTGTTAGCTTTGAAAAAAAGCTACGATTTTACTTTTTTGACAAAGTGCGTATTCAACTAAAGGGTCCGCCATCGAAGGTTTTTTTTTTAACTAGTGCTTATTTTGTGAATGGTAACACTTAGCTCATGTCTGATTTGACAGATAATTAGTTTTATCCTTCCGCTGAAAGAATATGGTTCTGTTTTCGCTTCGCTAAGTGGGCCTGCGATCGAATTACAGAAGATGCCGATTTTGCCAAAAAAAAAATCATCTTTTCAGATGAAGCTCATTTTGATCTTGGCGGGTATGTAAACAAGCAAAATTGTCGCATTTGGGGCACAAAAACCCGTACGCATACATTGAAAAGTCGACGCACCCAAAACGAGTTACTGTTTGGTGCGGATTTCGGTCCAAAGGCATAATTGGGCCATTTTTCTTCGAAAATGAGCAAGGAGTGGCCGTTAGTCAATGGCGATCATTATCGGGCCATGTTGAACGAATTTTTGTTCACAAAAATTGCAGAGGAGGATATTGGCAACATTTGGTTTCAACAGGACGGCGCTACGTGCCAGACAGCCAAAGCTACACTCGATGTTTTGCGCCTTGTTTAAAAAAAAAAGTTATTTAACGGACGTTGTGTTATTGATGACATGTTGTTAAATTTCCAACTTATTAACAAACTGTCATTTCCACACCAAATGGTGTCATTTTGACAACATATGGTATCAGTTTGACACCAGATGGTATCGATTTATCAACGGTATGGTGTCATTTCGACACCAGTATTGTGTCAATTTGACATTATTCGTTGTAATTAGCAATGCTTTGTTGTCAAACTAAGCACAAAAGTTGCTGTTACGTTCTTGACACCAGTTGTGGTCATTTTGACAACTGATGATGTCATTTTTTCTCTGGGTGCTTATTTCGATATCTCCATTTGCTAACAATTGTAGAAACTCTATGAAGTTTTATAATTTAGGTCTTTTAATCGAATATTACATTCACATAGTTCTCATATCTAAATATGATGGGCCTCTTCTTTGTAATAAAAAAGAGTTTCGTTAGAATTGACTTCCTACCATAAACTTTAATTAAATTTTGTAAATTAACTAAGAAATATTTATGTATATTAAATTATTTATTTTATTTAGTAAATAGATATATTATACTTGTTGTTTGTAATATACATATATAAGTTTAATTACAAAATATTACAGACTATTTAAACATTAGCAGAGAAATTACAATTTATTAAATTTCTCTATTTAAAATTAAAATTTAATCATATTTAATGGTGGATAAAAATCTATTGAAATCAATAATGTGCTTTATTTCATTAAATTCATCTCCAATACGGCGAAATGGCTCAGTATTAACATAATTAGTACGAAAGCAGTGAATACTTAAAAATTTATAATATCTTGAGGGACGAATTGGAATATTGATATTAATTATATTTAATTAAAAGAAATGAATAGAACCATTTGGCAGTTTTAAAAAAAATGTTAGGTTGGACTTCTTAAAGTTGGCAATTTAATTAGGGCAAGGTGAGAATGATAAGATGGAAGAGCGAGCTACCAACACGGCGTAGCCCAAACAACAAAAACTATTTTTGTATGGACTTATTGAATTTATGTGTGCTGCATATTGGGGGTCCCATACTAAAATTGGTCTCTCAAGATATGTACTGATCAAGCAATATTTTGGATAATTTTTTTTTTTTTTAATTTACAACTAGTCAAGCTTTATTTACAGTTAAAGATATGAGATGTGAAGTCTTAGGCTGGTATTCGAAGAGACTAATAACGACTTCAAGTATAAATTATGACAAATTTTTCATACAAATTTGTCACAATGTTAATTTCAAGTCTGCTTTAGTTTTCTTTGAGTACAAGCATTACTTTCTGTCTAGAAGTACACCAATATTATTAGGCCTTATAATGAGTGTCGATGTCGTAGTCGAATTTACGACAGCCAATGTAAATTATATGGTCGGCGCTGCCACATATCACTGTTTTAGTTACGACAACGACACTCATAATCAGGCCTATTATGTAATTGGGTTAATACTTTGTAAAAGTATCCCATTCATTATACAATTTTTTGTCGAAAAAATTATATAAGTGTTTGCATTAAGAGCCATTAAGTTATAATTTCACCAGGAGATAAAGAAGTCTAAATAATTCTGTAAATATATTATATTTATATACTGGTAGATCATTAATAATTAAAATAAATAACATTATCATTAGCTTAAACAAAAAACTGCCTAAAAAAATTATATTATATATATATATATATATAATATTCATTAGTAAAGCTATTTGTTTACATTTTTGATTAGGTTTTAGCATAAATTGAAGTGCCTATAGGTTTTCGATTTCTCTTTAAGAAAGTAGTTTAAGCAAGTTGACATATATTATGGATTTATATTCGCCTTATGCTAAAGTATTTCGAATTTTAGCACCATGTGTATGTAAATATGTAGTGTGTATGAGTATGTATACATATGAATATTTTGATTCATGAGTGTGTCGCTCTTATTCAAATTGGATATTAAAGAAATAATAAAGTTTCATTTCTGCTCAACTAACCAAACACACATATTTATGTATTATTTTTTTTTCGTTCCTATGTACCTATGTAGGTATATAATTTGATTTTCGTTTATTTATGTATTTTTCAGCGTGTATGAACGCGTTTGAATTTGTTATTCAAAGTCAATTGAATTTTTTTTTTAATTTTTTACTCGCTCGCAATTGCTATTCAAAGCCGATTGAATTTTTTTTATTTTTATTTTATTTCATAATAAATAGTAAAGAGTTCTTATTTAGTGCATATTTTTTGTAATTTAACTGAGAATAGCTTCTTTGCTCTTTAATTGAATCGTTAGGTATCTAAAAATCCTATTTATTTTTCTATTCCTAATTTATACTATTGCGGAATTGTATACTTTAATCTGGCAGCACTTTTCTTACCAACTACTAAAATTAGTAGTAGTAGTTGTTGTTTTGTGTGTATGTCTTCCTTTTGGCTTTTTCCTTAAGTTGGATGTTGTTTTGTGTAAATGTATTCGTGTATGTACTGCAATACGTTCGTTAAAGGTCTTGAAAAAGTATTGTATGAATGTATGTATGCATCTATGTATGTAGATACAGAAATACAAATGTATATGTAGTGTTTTGCGTGCTTGACTGCCTGCCTGGTTGCTTTGCTTAATTTCTTGGCTGACTTTAGTTTTGCTTATTGGCTGCTAAAATTTTTATTGTCGATTTTGTTGTAGTTATTATTTTGTATTTGTATTCAGTCGCCTTTGTGAGGCCTAATGTCTGCTTTTCATATTTCTTTTGGTATTATTTTATTAGTTTGTTGCAATAGAAACAACTATGTATGTATATACCTACGTACATAAACATACTAAGTATTTATGTAGTATTTACTGTCTTTTAATTATATTTTTTTTATAAAATTACGCACATATACACATACGTATGTATGCAAGAGTGTATCTTTTTTATTTTCATTTTTCTTTTAAAAATTTTCTTTAGTTTTTCTCGAAACTGATAGGTACGTAGATATGTATGTATGTATGTATATACATAGGTAGGTATGTATATCAGAAAATTATACATTTTAATATTTCTTACATTTTATGTTTTTCTTCTTCATGTACTAATTGTCATTCTCTGCTTTGGTCTCATTTAAGTATTTTTCTTATTGTACATACACGCACAAACATTGACAATACGTATGAACGTATCTTTTTCTTTATTTTTAGAGGTTTTCCTAAAAAAAATAAATACTATAAAACTTCAAGTAGTTTCATTTTATGTATGATATGTATTTATGTACACACACATAATTTTTATTAATTTATATACATATGTATGTATGTAGATATTCTTATTTTCTTTTTCATTTGAAATCATTTTTTAATATGTTTTTCAGTTGTTATTCTGTTATTTTATTGTAATAAATGAAAGCTTTCAGTAAATTTGTTAAGAATAGAACATACGGCATTTTAATTAATAGAAATTAAATAAATTAACAAAGAATAAAAAAATAAATACAGCACATTCAACACACAGATACATCACACACACACACACATATGTAATCGATATGAAAAAGTAACATACAATGTTGTTTGCTTCATGTATTGAAAGAAAAACACGGTACCGAAAAACACACAATACGCTTAAATACACTCTACACTAAGCCGCAACTAACCGCACACTAACTTGGCAGTTGTATTTAATTTAAAACTGAAGTGCAGAAAAACAAGGAAACTCAGTAGCAGCAGCCTCTGCAGCAGAGACAGTTCAGCAATCTTTTCATTGGCAGCACGGTCGACTTTCATAGGATTCATAATGTATGCGATTGTTCTCTTTTCTTTATTGCCGTGATATATCTTTATGTATGTTTAGCTATGTGTGTGTGCACTTGTGTATGAATAAGTAGTAAGCTCATGTGTGCGAGAGTGATTTTTGTTATTTTCTTTTGTGAAATTTCTTTATTGGAGATTCAATTTACTTTCACAATCAGGGGTGTGATATGTGACGGATGTGTAATTTTTACGATTTAAGTGCGAATTTGTTAACAAAAATTAACTGGCGATTATTTACCACACATTATGCTGGTCCATTACACACACACATACCTACTTTCTTGAATGCCAATGTAAACGAAATTTTTATTTTATTTATTTTATTAAAAAAAAATTAAATTAATTGCGAATATTGTAAAGTTTAATATGTTTGAAAACATGAATAGCATGTATTAGAACACTGCACAAGCATACTTGAAATGGCTTACAAGCACTTTTTATTAGAAAATATTACAAATATTTGTAGTGATGTGTATGTTTGTGCATTATTGCTCTAGTATGTAGATTCCACTTCCACACGGCAGAATTTAACTTGCTTTTGTACATGTTGACGACTTTTCTCGGAAAAAATTAACACCTCTGTTCACATGTACACGTTTTACAAATTCGAAAGCAAAACAAAAACAGAAAAATTTGGGCAAAGAGAACGACATGATGAAATGAGAGTGTTACTGTGCTGCCACTTTTTGCCATTTAGAAAAATTCGCAAATTTCATTAATAAATAAAAATTATTTTAGCTTTCTTCGATTTTTTTCTTTAAATACAATAAAAAAATTGTGTAAATAAGAATCTTAAACAGTAATATAAATTAATTTCCATATTAATAAAATATCAAATTTTTTTTAACTTGAGGTCATTTTAGTTATTTTTATATCAATACTTTAATTATCACTTTAAAAGTTACTTAAAAATTACTATTAATTTTCAAACGGAAAGTGTTAATAAAATTAGCTTAAAGTTACTTTAGCCTGTAGAAATTAAACAAAACAAAAAATTATTAAAAAAAAATTTTTATTGAATGTTTTTGCTACTTTCAAGCATAAATTATACATAAAACAATTAGGTAGGAAAAATTTTTCAACTCTTATTTAATTACACTGTGCTACACCAAAATTATTCAATGGTAACAATTCCATAGATAACTAAAATAACTTTAGTTTTCTAGGTCTTATTACCCATTTTGTGGAAAGCTAGTTTAGTGTTTTTTTAATATACCTATATATGTATCTCATAAGCAACTTAGAGCTTAAATAAAAAAAAATTTAATTGCTTTTTTTACACTTCAACCAATTTAACTTAGCCATTTATTAACCGATTTTTATGGCTTGTTTGTTAGTTAAAATTGTAACGTGACGTTACAAACTTAAATTAACTTAACAGACCAACCCGAAATATGTAGCGTACACCTTGTATGATGTAATTTTTACGATACCAGTAACATTTATAATTCTCATTAAGTATAAAGTAGAGAATTCATACAGCATCAAGTTTAATAACAAAGCGGGGAGCAGAGTTTTTATTTCCATGCGAACTTTGCTCCGGTAGATGTTAGTATTAATTTATAATGTAGTTAGTTAGTCGAGGCAGAAGTATTTAACTCGTATTATTTTATTTTATTTTAATTAGCAAACCATTACCCACCTTAGACTCTAATGCTCTTATCCAAAAAAAGTTGACGTAGACTGTAAAGTAAAATTTATGAAAAAATTATATGAAAAATTTCGATAACGTTGACTTTAAAGTCTACGTTAATTTTTTTTTTTTGGATAAGGGGGTAATTGTTTAACTTAATTTAAAAAAAATGGTAGTTCGTCAGTCGAGGCTGGAGCATTTAACTCGACGTAGTATTCTATTCGTATATCTTCATAAAAGAGACGAGGAAGTACTAGATGACTGTAGTGGCGCAAATACAAAGAAAACACAGACCGAGCGCACCTCAGCTGGAAAATAAACTGCGTTACAAAATCAGAAAAAATTATAGAAATTCGTCGGCAAACAAGAAAGCTATGACTCTTTCAATTCTAAATTGTAAAAAATCCGTTTTTCACTAAAATTACTGTTATAAAATCCGATTGCGAAGTGACATATAAAAAACTAAAGGTATTTTTGTTATCTATGGATAACATGAGAACCGCTGAATAATTTTTTTCTACACTTTTGTAGCATAGTGTCATTATAATTTTTTTTATGTAATAATTTCTATTTGGAATTTAAAAGTTTAACAAAATATTAATCTTTATTTGTGCTTAATTCCAGAAAATGTGTTGGTTTCAAAATTTATTCTTTTACTCATGATATTCTCATGAGTTATTTATTCAGTACAATAAGTACTGAAGGGGAGAGCATACCTATATGGACCATTTCATCAGACGCTACTCCGAATCCTCAGTAGGTTACTCCCAACGTTTCTTGCAAACATTAGAACCTTTATATTGTAAAAGCAATTGACTAAATAAGAATTATTAATCAAAAGTCACAAAAAGATTCAAATATTCAAACAAAAAACTCAGTAAGCATTGAACTGAATAAACAAATAAATTTCCCAACCAACATTTTTAATATTGAAAACTATATATTCTATTTTTATTCTTCTCTTCTCTTTTTCTGGAATTAAGCACAAATAAAGATTAATATTTTGTTAAACTTTTAAATTCCAAATAGAAATTATTACATATACAAATACAAGTGCTCATTGTAGGAAAACCCTATGTTTTTCTTATTATTTTTTATAATTTTTTTGTTTTTGTTTTTCATATACTCTTTAATACCCAACGGGCATTCAAATGTAAAAGAGAAGAGAAGAATAAAAATAGAATATATAGTTTTCAATATTAAAAATGTTGGTTGGGAAATTTATTTGTTTATTCAGTTCAATGCTTACTGAGTTTTTTGTTTGAATATTTGAATCTTTTTGTGACTTTTGATTAATAGTTCTTATTTAGTCAATTGCTTTTACAATATAAAGGTTCTAATGTTTGCAAGAAACGTTGGGAGTAACCTACTGAGGATTCGGAGTAGCGTCTGATGAAATGGTCCATATAGGTATGCTCTCCCCTTCAGTACTTATTGTACTGAATAAATAACTCATGAGAATATCATGAGTAAAAGAATAAATTTTGAAACCAACACATTTTCTGGAATTAAGCACAAATAAAGATTAATATTTTGTTATAATTTTTTTTATTAAAAAAAATAAACTTTTCAAGTTATTTGTTTTTATTTTTATAGGTAGAATATGTATTTTCTTTAAACAAAGGCCAAATCATTCCCAAATGTTTATATTACATTTGCAACGATTTTAAAATTGTGGCAGCTTTGCGTTAATGTGCTAAAATTCAACCAAGTACAAATAATTTAACCAGAATAGTTGTTGCTGTTGTTGTTGTTGGTTGGTTTCATTTTGACTGGTGGTCTGGTGTATTTACCTCGTTTCGTATTTTATACGGACTTCGTACTAGGCCAGACCAGACAAACGCAACGAAACAGACATGATATACAAACATAACTACATGCATATCCATATGTGTATGTTGTAGCACATAAAAACAAAATACACATAAGCAAACAAAAAGTTTAGAAACAGACATCAATGCGTTTGCAAAAAAAAATTAATGAAAGAAAAAAAATATTAAACTGACACACACTAAAACCTGAAGCAGTAAATACAAAATAAAAAGTAAGAAAAACAAGTCAGGAAAAACGTGCTGTTGCGGTTTAATGTGCAAGTCGAAGATTTGTTTCTGTTGTTACACACAACAACACACGTACAATTTATATTTTCCACAATATACCTATGCAGACATACGAACATTTTTCTTTTTCAATTTTCTTTTTTATATATTTTCTAAACCCGTTCACCGCTATTTCCTTTTGTATAATCAAGCAAAAACAAAAAAGCACAATTTATTTATGTATTTGATGAGTAAGAGTGAGAGAGAGAGAGAGAGCCAAAGTGTTAGAGTAACAGTTGTTCTCTTTTAATTTCCGTTCAATGTAAAAATAAATGTTCTCTAACATAAATTTAATTTTTTAATATAATTTTTTTGGGGCTTTTTATATGAAAATATAACTATGGATGTAGTATGTACATACGTATGCATGGATGTATGTACCTAACTAAAAAGTGAAATAATATTAAATGAAAAAGCACGATTTCAACATTCATTTGACTTTTGTACAATAATTTCAATTGAGGATTTGCATATCATGTGTGTGTTTGTTTACACATACACCCATATATACATATGTATATATATATAAGTATGTATAATTGTATCTATGTACCCAGTTAGATGTATATGTATAGTTTAATGTACGCATTTTTGGTTTTATAACTAAGAAATTAATATCAAATTTAAACGTCCTTAAGTTCGTTATCTACCAGTACCCGGCATTTTTTATTTTATAATTCAAATAAATAGGAAAAACTGTAGGCTTGACTAATATTTATAAAAAGCAATGCTGTGCCTCG
Source organism: Thelaira solivaga (assembly GCA_947397855.1). NCBI lineage: Eukaryota > Metazoa > Arthropoda > Insecta > Diptera > Tachinidae > Thelaira > Thelaira solivaga. The sequence goes on from OX377613.1 coordinate 65,436,110, forward strand.
TCTCTATAACTCTCGCATAGACAAAATAGAATTGCACAAAACACTAGGAAAATGGTTGCGTTTATAAGAAATCACTGTTGAGCTCAATTGCTACACAACTGTTGAGAACAACAGTTATGTCTTAGAAAGGGTTTGATGGGTATGCTACTAAATGAACAGCTGATGCATGTAAACAATTGAGAAAAAGGAAAAACAAGTTAAATTCAGCTGTGCCCAGTCTCACTCAATTTTTAAATTAATAAAAAAAACGAATGCAAAATAAATTTAATTTAATTTTGCAAACATTTCCAAACAATTTTTAAACCAAACATATTTAAATAAATATTTTATAGGTATCAAATAAAGAATTTCTAATTAACGAAAAAATTCCCCTTTCAATAAGATTTCTGTATTTGTAGTTTTGTTACACTGTAGTGCCATCTGTTACTGTGTAGTGTCATCACTACAAGCAGCATACACAAAATACACACATTTGTATAAGACTGACTACCTGTTTTTGTGTTTGTATGCACAACATTACGCATATGCACAGCTTAAAAATTTCCATAAAAAAAAAAAAAAAAAAAAAAAACAAAAAGTAATAACAATTTGAAATATTGTGCTTTTTTGTCCGTTTTGTATTTTAGACAAATTATGCAAAAATAAAAAACACCAAAAATGATCAAAAAAATAGCTGTAGTTGCGATTTTTCACTCATAGCTCCGCCATTTATGGACAGACTTAGCGTAATTTTTTAATCCAGATACAATGAATGCGATGTTTGAAAAAACTGTGTACTATTTTTTTTAGTTTAGCAGAAATTAATGAAAATCTAAAATTTCGGTTGTATTTTTGATATTCCTAGGCCATTTTTGAAACGATTTTTTGCACAGATGTTATGACTGGCATTTCTGATAAAACTGTAGACTACATTTTATTATACGTTTCGTAGTTTACGCAAGAAACCCATTCAAAATATGGTAAAAATAGAGGTAGTCGTGGTTTTGGACTCATAGCTCCACCATTTCTTAGCCGATCTTGCTGAATTTTAATAGCAATTGAAAGACAGAAACAACTAACAGATAGGTATGCTAAACTTTTCTGTATGTCTTATAAATACTTCAGAAAGTTGATTACAACGACTAGACAGACAGACAAACGGGTAACGACAGCTAGTTAAAGTAAATGTATTTCAATGATTTTCTGTAGCTGGCGCCGCACCATTTTTAAATATTTTTCTCACATTCAACAGAAACACGTTCTACTCACAAATCGAGAAACAGTGGAATTTTTTGTTTCCCACTTTTCGAAGAAAGAAATTGTCGCATATATGTAGTTGCAGATATTCAATATCGAACAAAAAGTTGTGCATCAACCAAAGTCAATGAGAAGAGAGCGTGTCATAAAACTCTTGAAGGTCAACAGAAAAGTATAACTCTGATTTGTATTAAGAAACAACAACGACAACATTGCATTGTTTCACATTTAAGGGTTAAAAGGAAAGGACTTTTGTATTCAATAAATTATTAATTCAGTAAACAAGAAGTAAATAGGTGTATGTACATACATACATACAGGATATTTTAAAAATATAGAAAAATTATAATGAAGTACAGCCAGTGTTAGACATTATGTTTAGATTACAAACAACGCTGACGTGTAATACGGCCCATACGCGACGACATGCTGGTGCAATCAAATGATTGTGCCAACCGACTGACCGTGTATGGGCTTGTGGTGGGATTGTACCAGCAGCTGCTGTAAAATCAAATGAGCTTCATATTTTTGTGATTGCACCAGCATGCTGGTGTGTTGTATTGTAAATTAACTCATTTAAACCAAATTTTTTTAAGTGGAAACAAATTGTTTCGGAGGAATTCCTCGATTTATTTGAATTGATGGAAAATAAAAACCGAATATTATTGCAATCGTGACCTAAAAAATAAATGCTACAAGAAAATGGTAGAAAAATTAAGAAATAGATCTAGAGCCAAATAGAGAAAAAGTTGCTAAAAAAAATTAATGTTTCGCACAAAGTTTATCGTCATTCATTTCGACCTGCTTTAAAACGATTTACAAAAAAATGAAGATTGAACCAGCATCTGGTGTAATAAATGTTAGCGTTTGATGGTGCATTCACTTGATTTGTCCTTTAAGTCTTGCGTTATTGGTTAAAAAAAAAACGCCAGTATTTCTCAATGAATCTTAAGATAGAAGATAATATTTCCTCATTTATGATGTACTCGTATACATATACATACATAAATAATTACTGTGTAAATTATTATTGCATAGCAAACTTCTAAATTTATTAAAATATAAGTTTGTTTGTACTTGAGGTCACATGTATGTACATGTGCGTACATACATGTGTACCAAATGTGCAAAACAATTTCCATGTAAATCTAAATGTCCTTGAATATTTTTTTATTTGCAATTTTCTTGAAGGATTTTCTACATGTTACAAGTAAATAATTTATATTACGTAATTAACGTTTCATTGCAAATGTGTTATAGGTAGTAGCTGTTTGTTCATTTAAGGTGTTTTCGGACAAAAACTGTTTTTTTAGTGTACAAATTATTTTTAAAAGAAACAATTTAATACCTGCAGTACATGAAACTAAGTACACATAAATATTTTTCAAAACAAACACAAAATTTGACCGGTTTTTGGCAGCTTTAAACAGGTAACGAAAAAATTAATTATTTTTTCATTTCAAACAAAACAAAAAAGTGCACCAATTCAAAGTCAATGACACCAATTTACTCTTCATAAACATGATATCAAAAAAGAAATGGTTTGAAAATAAATATTTCAATTTAAAATTAATTAAACAGAAATAACTGAAATTGTTTTTTTTTTTAATTATAATTAAAAAGGCTAGTTTATTAAGCTTTAGCTCGTATCCTATAAATTTATATTTTATACCGATATTACGCTCTAACTTGCATAGCTTCGTCAGGATATACATATATAATTACATTTATGTACATATTATAATACGACCTCAAGCTTAATAAACTAGCCATGTTAATTAAAAAGAAAAAGGTTAAATAAACAAATAAATTTTTTAATTTATGTATATTAAAATATTAGATCCCTTAATAGTTATTGCTAAAAAGGAGAGAAATGTTATAATAAACAAAAGAAAACAAATATAGGTACATACATATTTATCTTAGAGCCGCGGATACAGAAAGGAAATTCTTTTTCCAAATATATAAACATTTTGTTCGTATTTTTTGTCTACTTGTCAAAAGATAGATATACGAGTTTAACATTTTGATAAAAATTCAAGTTAAATATGTACATATGTATGTACATGTATATGCACCCACAAAATATTTACATACATGTATATGTACATATACATTTCATTTCCTTTATGCTCCTCTACTTAAGGTAGTCACCTTATTGTGGTGTATGCTAACACAATGGGAAAGTTAATGCAATAACAACTAAATACTAACGGTATGCAAATAAATACACATGCATACATATATATGAACACACACTTCCACTCAAATTTGCATACATATTTATATACGAATAGGTATTTACATTATTTTGCATTAATTAATGACAATAAGAATGCAATAAGAGAGTATTAAAAAAGAGCAAGAGACATACCAAATGATTGTAAATTCTAATACATGTATGTATGTATATTCCCCATCAATGAAAATATTATACACACATACCTGCAAGTGCACATAAACGTGTAATAATATAAAAAAAATTACGTGGGTATAGGTACATACAGCCCTATAAAAATATTTCAATTTAATATGTAGTGATTTTTATAAAACTTTTTTTTATATGGAGCTCTTTTAAAAACTTTTCTTTTTTTGTCTAATTACTTTAAGCACAACGACAAAAACACTAAATTTCTTAGATCATGTTATATTAACGATTTTAATATAAGAAATATTTTACAACTTAAAATTTCTCATTTGACTTTACGCGCACAAAAATTTCACTAAAGCTTAAAAAACCGGGAACTTGTTAAACGTCAAATTAAAAACAAACATCAACAAAAGTTCATGCAGTATTGTATTAAATAGTATTTTGGTAACCTTTATGTAAGTGGTACAAAGTGATGCTATTTACGCAGCTGACCACTTCTTGTCGAGAATTTACATAGTATAAGAAAAGGTATGAAAAGTATGTGTCATTTCAGCTGTAGTCTGTTGCATTATAAATTGCTTTATCCTATCAGCAACATAACATAGAAAGTAATAACAGTGTTGCATTAAATAGACTAGGAGCTCAACTCAGACGAACGACGAATTTTTGGTTGGCGAATATTCTGTGTCAAAAATAACACATATTTTTGTAAATGCATATGTCCACAATCATAACGTCAGTCGAAAATCGCCACATACATACATCAAATTTTCAAAAGATTTATTTTTATGTATATCTTACACCAGCAACCATGTTTGGTTTTAGTTCTTAACTAAGTATTTCAGCAAATAAAGTTATTTTTGTTTTAATAGCCATTTCTTTTTTAAATAATACAAATAGTAGCATTTATAAAAAATTATTTTAATTGGGTTTTTGTTATGGTTTAAATTTTTTTTGTATATAGGTGCACTGCCAATACAAAATTTTCGCCGTTATTCTGATTTATACAACGAATATACGGAATTTTTTGTTTCTAGAATATTTTGCTATTTGATATGTAACTAAAATTGTTGTTACATTTTCATTACCGTATTTTGTTAGGATATTGACGAAGTTGTGTTGTATATGAAAGCTATGGTTTACTGCCAATAAACTATTACTTGCAACGCTGCATTTATGTAACTACTTTGTTGCTGGTTTTCATTTGGACTAAGGCGAATTCGTCTTAATTTTGACATTCTAATAAGTAAGTTGGCGGTTTTTTAGGCTTCAGTAAAATTTTAGTGCGCGTAAAGTCTAGTCGAAAATTTCAAGTTGTAAAGTGTAAAATATTAAAAACAATTCTTTAAACTTAGTGCAAATAGTAAATTGTATTAAGAAAAAGTTTTTGTAAGTACCAGCTTTTTTGGTGTTCCATTTCTATTTGTTCAATTCTATTGTTAAATTTATTAAGTGTCAATGACCATTACTAACTTCACTAACTTTAACACCATTAAATAGCCAAGCAAAACCCTTAACAATCTCATTTAACAATTTTCTTTTCAAGCTGAAAATGAATCGTTTATTTTTCTAGAAAGCAACAGCCTAAGCAAAATTAAATAAATCCAGAGCAGTTAAGTTTTTCTAATTGGCACAAATACCTATGTATGCCGTCGGCAAAAATGAAATCGTCCTAAGTCACTATTATGTACATGTAAAGAAAATGTAATTCTTTCTTTTACCAAAATTTCATATAGGTAGGACCTGGGTTATTTTGTTCTTCATAACTCGAAATGTATAAACACATGCTTAAATGATTTTTTTTATATTTTATACCAGGTACATACCACAGTGTAATTATACTATGGTACATACGTTTTTTGAATATACATATATGCACATACATATAGACATGTATATTATCTTAAATGAATATAAATTTTCAGTAGGTTTGAGATTTAAGCTTCGCAGGGGCCACCATAGCATTCTTTCATAATCATGGCTATATAATGGTTTCATAAAGGTTTTCTTTGGTCACTAACCTGTTGAAATATAATTTCATTTTTATAACTTGCAAATAGTTAGGACGAATAGGGAAAATAGGTAATTTAATTAATGTGTCACAATTTAAAGTAAAAAATTATTTGAGAATCAGGTACCTATGAAGATAAATTTTATTGCGGCAACATAAGAAATTTGAAGGATACTTTTTTTTAGAAAAAGTTTTATCTACCTAGTACCTATTGTTTTATTTACACATTCATACATATTTACATATCTACATTTATTTTTTACCTTGTTGACTAAAATGTCGTTTGGAGATGTTGGTAATTTTTTTTTTTCATAACATCAATTTTTGTTCATTACTGTCTGAATGAATGAGTAAACGATTTCTCTTTTTTCTCGAATAATTTAAATTATAATAATGAAACAATACATAAATTGTAATTTTTCAATTAATTTTAATTATAAACTTAATTAGGAAGCAAAAGAAAATATTTAAAAGTACACACAACTACATAAATGTAAAACTGAACCGTCGCTATAATTAAAATTCATAAGAGTAAATGAGAAAGAGAGTTCGTTCGGTCATTAGCTCACTTTATACATATTTATTCAGTTCAAGCTGAAAGCGAGCAATAATGAAGAAAAACGAAACAAGTAAAATATTAAAGGAAAAAACTAAAATCACATACATACATACAAACATACATTTTTAATTTTACACTTCGCTCCTCCAGTACTTTTTAGCTTTTTTATAAAATGAATATTCTCATTAGCCGTTAATACTTTTTTTTAAAAGAATTTCGCTTGTGAAAACATGTTTTTTTTTACAAAACATCAATTAAAATTAGGGAACGCACCCGTAAAAATACACATTATTTTTTAATTTCACATTTCTTTATAGAACGATTATTAGTAAACTCATTCTTTGCTCTTAAATGACAACCGACCTACACCGACACCACACAACGTTCCGTTTCGCACTGGGTATCTTTTCTTTTGTGCAAGAGCATGGCAAACTTATAAAATTTCGGCACATTTTTAATTTTCCTTTGTGTATCTTTATTTTCTTTTTTGTTTTGGTTTTATTTTGCTACACCTATTATGTGCTTGTGTGATTATTATCTTATATATTTATCTATTAAAATAATACCATATAAAACCAAAAAAAGTTTAAATGTTTAACTAAAATTTATAAGAAATCAGTTATTTTATTAACTTAGGATTTTCCAGGAAAAATTTATACATACAAGTAATAAATATCGATTACAAAATGTGTCACACATTTATTGCCAGATAAAATTGGTATAAAATCGTCAAACTTAAAACGCTCTAAAGTACAAAACTTTTTTTTTGTTAAACTGAAGGAAAAATTGGTATTAAGATAATTATTAGGTTGAGAAATTTCTGAAATTCTATGTACTTTGAAATAATTATTTTTTACATTTTATAGAGTTTTAATATTGTAACAAAATTGTCCACCATACAAAGTTTCCAACTCCCTCGGAACACTGGCAACTCTGTCATTAATATTTAATAACATTTCGGTTTTTGCAATAATTTATTTAACAGTTATCTTGCGCTAAACATGTTGTGGAAAAACACATGTTTTTAATTAAAAGTTAATATATTAAAAATTACACTTAATTTACAATGAAGTTTGTAATAGAACATTTAAGTAAAAGTTCAGGTCGTTTGGGAAAACTGTTGCAAGAAGACAGTGGGAACCAATTCAAAACTCCGCTTCTTATACAAGTTACAAAAGTACATATACAAACTAGTTTTTGTAAATTTGGACGGCAATTTCATCAAAATTAATTGTTTTTCGATTATTTTAAGGGTGGTAGTATACCGTTTTTGAGCCGAGAAGTATTCAATTATGTTTCACAAGAACCACAATTACTGGAAATGTCTTTGGCCACAATGCATCGAATGGCAGAAGCACTGAGTCTTTACAAAGATGGTGGTGTGGCAGGTTTTGTTGGTTTCAAGAATTATCCTACTGTATTAACAATAAGAGATCCTTGTGAATTAATGCCAAGTGGTTCAAACGATAAAGACATGGTGCCTTTGTTTACACGACATGGCAAGATCATTTTAACGGTTGAGAAGTATTACAAGTTCGTAGAAGCATTTCAGCCCGACATATATCAAGGCCTCTGTGATGTCGACACAAACTACGAAAGTTCTAAGAAAAGAATTCAGAAATCTGTAGATCGCACAGAGAGTTTCATGGACCAGTGTTATGAGCTGCAATCTAAATCGGAAGTGTTAAAAAAGGCTTGCTTATTCGCCCCAATTGTTGGCGGCTATAACACTATTAACCGCTCACAATCTATTAAACATGCAAAATCAAAAGGTGCTTCCCTAAATGCGGGTTACATATTTGAAGGTTTTCATAGCTATGGTTTGACTGCAACAAAGGTTGAAAATGAGCAGTTAATACCAATAATGACTCACTGTATTAAGGAATTGGATAACGACAAGCCTAAAATGATGCCTGGTGCTTTTACACCTTTAACAGTATTAAAACTAATACAGATTGGAGTTGATTTGTTTGATTCATCTTATGCTTACTGTGCGGCAATTAAATTTAAGGCTTTGTCATTTCATTTTGATGTCAACTCTAAACCTACGGTTGCTAATAATGAGACACCTTTTATTGATACAACGGACAAATGGTAAGTTTGTTTTTTTTTCGTTATTCATCTTTTTTGTTAACAAAATTGCAAGGAAATTGGTTCAGTTAAATTAAAAATTACACAAATCAATTTTACATTATCTTATTTCATATTTTTAAATATTATTATTGATTCTGATTTTCTGAAAGTCTAGAGATTGATGGGAGTGTGTGAATTATATAAATATATTTTTTTGGGATATTTCCTTTTTAATTTTTATGGTGAATGGGATTTTTTTTATTTATTTGATAATTTAATTTAAAAAAAATTTTAATTTGCTCTTTTGTGGCATTATTCTAAAATTGTTGGTGTTCACGATTTCATTTAAGTTGATGATATTATCTAATCAATTTGTGATTGTGCTTAATTTTGAATTTTGTGATCGTTCATATTAAAGGATCACCTAAAAACAAGAACAATGTAAATAAAATCTTAAAGAAAAAAAAAAAAATACCAAACACTTTTTAGCTTAAAAGAAGACTTCACTCCACTAGTTAAGGGCTGCACTTGTCTGGCTTGCCAAAAACACACAAGAGCTTATATACATCATCTCTACAATACATCGGAGCTCCTGGGACCCATATTATTAATGATGTAAGTACATAGTTTGTTTTGTTTTTAATATAATTAAATTAAATGCGTGCAATTTATTTCTTATTTCCTATTTTTACAGCCATAATTTACACCACTTAATGCAATTCTTTTCAACAATACGCAATTGCATATTAAATGACAATTTGATCGAATTGATTGAACTAATTGAAAAGCAAGGTGGTGATGAAATTATACAGTATCACATTGAAGCCTGCAGTAAAAAAATTAAAGACAAGCATAACGTTTCTGAAGGAGAATAACAATAGGATTTTGTATTGTACTATTTTACTAATTCTACAATAAATACTATGATATGGCTAAATTAAGTAATTTCTTTTAAATATTTATAAATTTTATTATAAACTTGACCGCTTTCTGAATTTATTTTATTTAAAATAGCCTGCTCCGTTATGTTATTGTATAATTCTTTGGCTAAAATGTAAAAAAAAAAAGTTTATGAAATAATTAATTGGACAAAAGACACATTTTTTACTTACATCCTAAAGGCACAAAACCTGAAAATTCCAGAAATCCTAAATTGCATGTGTATAAATCTTTCAATATACAAAATTGTGCCCTTACGTATACAAAAAATTTTATCGCTTGTTGAGCGTACTCTGCTTGGAATGCAGGTGTCATAAACACATTGTGTGGCATGTTGTTTTCACACAACCACATTAAAAATTTATAAATTTTGTCTAGTTGATGTTCAATTTTCGTTTTTGAATTGTTGGAATCGATGAAAAAGCATATAGCTTCTGTGGGCATACTTTTGTCCAAACGATAAACATCACAAGCATCAGAAAGTTGCTCCAATTTCTGCAAAGGAAAAATAATGGTTGAAAAATAAGATTTTTAATAAATTTATTTATCGTTTAAAACTGCAACATACTAGCAAATTTTAAATTAAGTTAATTATTAATTAAATACAATTCTACGGTTTATAACTTACCGCACGGTCTATATACAATTCCTTTTCAATAAATATTAAATGCAAATGTAAATGATTTACAGATACCAAAGCTCCCGGGCTATTATAGCCTATCCGTATACAACGATTGTTTTCTAAAGACAATAAAAAGTCTACGCAAAATCTTATGGCATCTAAAGTAATACGTTGTGGCAGAGAATTTTCCACATTGGGACATATTAATGTGTTGTATTTTGTTACAGGACTATTATTAATTATAAACGATATTTCTGAATCTTCTTCAAATTTAAGTTTCATTAAAACTTCCAAAGCAGCAACTTTTTTGAAATTAAATTTTTCTTCATCGAATTTAGGATCTAAAGATGTAACCGTTTGTGGCGGTCTTCTTAAAGCGGTACGTTTTGGATTATACTAAATAAATTTTAATAGAAATTATAATTATGTACAAGATTTATAGTTTGGACTTTGCGTTTTACCTCTGAATAAAATTTATATTTGCCAGGCAAAAATTTGGTCTCGGTAATTTCTAATTGGTATGAAAATACGTTAGGAACTTGCTGCAGCTTATCCCATTTCTGCATTAATTCATTTAGAAAAATATTTGCTGTTTTCTTTAGGGACATTTTAGCTGTTTTTGAAGTTATTTTTTTTTATTTAGCAAAATTCTTAAAAAATGTCAGCTGTTTTCTTGTTTGCAAATAAATGATTCGCCTTGTGTTTATTTAGCTGAGTTGTTTACAGTGCTGCCGGAGTCACAATTTAACTTCACAGCCAAACGTTAAAATTTAATTCAACTTTTCAAAATTAAATGAATGGAATTTTCTGAAATTTGATATACTCGTATAATAAACGCACTCTTTACTCTATAAATCCCAACTCATAGAGTGAAGGACTGAGTGAGATAGTTCAAAAATAAAACAATTTAATTCAATAACTTTTCTAAATATAATATTTCACCAAATATTTTTTTTTTACATATTTACAAAAAAAAAAAAGGAAACAAGTAGAATAATAAAATGATTCTAATATATACAAATATTGTGTGTATGTGTGTGTGTGCTCTATGAAATATTACAAAACAATAAAATTATTTTAATCTTTAATACTTAAATTTTTGTCTGGTCAAGTAACAACGTTTAAGCATGAATCAAAAATCCATGATCGTCAATGGAGTGATCTAAATGTTGTTCATCCTCAATCTTCTTTTTGGGAGTATAAGGATTGTGTTCAGGATCAGCATTTAAACTAAAAATGAAAATAAAATTATATTTTAAATAAGAAATATACATGTTTTCTATAAAATTTTAATAATTAGTGATGCTTTTCTGCATTCCGAACGCAATATAACAAAGTGTGGAATTAAATTAATTAATTTTTTTTTTACTTATGAATTAAAGAGCTGCACAAGCATACTTGAAATGACTTTTTATTATAAAATACTAGCTTTTAACTCGCTACTTTGTCAATTTAACTTAAGTGAGTTAAGATAAATCTGTCAAGTTAAATATGTTTTAACGTAACCCGTTACGTTTTTTAGTATTTGTAAATATCTTTTTAGTATTTATGGCATATTTATCAAGTACGTCTTACGTCATTAAAACTTTCTAAATATCTTTTTAACATTTATGACATATTTATAAATATGCTTAGCAGAAATAAATATAAGCATGGGTACAAATATGCATAAATACGTTGACTTCTTGCAAAGATTACGGAATGGGAAACATATCATTTTAAAGGGGAGACTGTCTGTAATCTACTGCCCAAATATACAGAAGTTACTTTGGACGTTTTTTTTTAATTTTTTTGAAATTTCCATATACCCCAAGGCTGGTGCTTTCAGGGATTTTAGTGACTTCCGGACGAACCATAGAAGATTGTGAGATGGGACGTATATCAGTTTAAAGGGTATACTGTCTACATTTGTAATTTACCGCCCAAATACGAAGAAGTTACTTTTGACTATTTAAATTTTTTTTTTTAAATTCCCATATACACGAGGGCTGTTGCTTTCAGGGATTTTAGTGACTTCCGGACGAACCAAAGAAGATTACGGGATGGAACACATATCATTTTAAAGGGGATACTGTCTACATTTGTAATCTACTGCCCAAACACTCAGAAGTTATTTTGGACTATCTAAAAAAATATTTTTTTTTAAATTTTAAGCGATGATGATAAGTCAGTCAGTTAGTCAGTACAGTTATTCTCTTATATATTTATATAGATTACACATGTTTGCAGTGATGTGTCACTTTCAAGTATGCTTGTGCAGCCCTTTATTATGAATTTAAACCTTTTCTTCTTTTTTGCTAAAAATAATTTTGAAAAATTCACAAATAGAGCAGAGAGGAGCTGCGAGGTGCTGAAGTTTTCTTTTTAGATACAGAACGGTACTGAGTATACACACTTGGATGTTTTAATAAATTTGTCCTAAAAATTTAAATAGATTTTCATTGAGCATACTCACTGATAATAATTGGCAGCTTCTTCACATTTGACATTATACCACCAGTCGCAAGCAAATTCCTTTTGATTGAAAATTGTACCATTGGTACATAGGAAGGAGGCACCTTGATCTCCTTCACGTCCATCATGACATACATGATAGGCTTGGCATCCTGTTTCAACATTTGCATACATTCCGGGTGTGGCTGGGACATGAGCACATGAGAATGAAGTGTGTGGCACTTCATGATAAGTTGGATAGTCAACACCAGGAACACCGGGTATTTTATTCAAATCTTGCTTTTCCTCTTTATGATGATGATGCTCCTCTGTGGGGGGATGAAATAAATGACCAAATGTCTGTAACAAAATTACATTCAATAAAATTTTTGTTTATCCATTAAAGGCTTAAAAAAAAATAATTTTTTTTAAATTGATTTAAGTATTTTTTGAAAGCGATTTTAAAAGTGAACTCTAAAAAAAAGCATTTTTTTTGTTGCTTAAAATTATATTTTGCACACCTGACCGGTCTGTTACAACTAAATTATATAAATTTAAATTTATGATTCCATACCTTTTTTGTTCTGTACGTTTTTCTATTAAGTTTTTGGTTGCCCTGGCTATAACAAACAACCCTATCCAATAAAACTAAGCGTGTTTAGCGAATGTGGTTTACTGAGACGGTTTTAATTTGGTAAAACCATTATTAAATGTATAACAAGTTTTTAGCTTAATTATACAAAAAAAAAAAATTAACTTTTTTAAAATTCATTATGATTATTATTTCAATTTTTTTTTTGTATAAAAGCACGAACTGGTTCAGAGCGAATCCACACACTTAAAAGTTGACTTTATGGTTTCAATTTAAAAGCTTTTCAAAGTGGAGTTTTCCAAATAAAAGTTAAAAAATTACAACTTTAAAACAGTTATTGTAGTAAAAAAATATCATAGAAACAACAATTAAGACTGAAAACCATACAAGTTACAAAAAAACAAAAATCAGTTATTTATAGGTCAAAAGTGAATGTTAAATCAAAGAGGCAAAATATCAAAAAAATGTCATTGAAGTACAAGCTAACTTAATAATAATAAAAAAAACAAATATAGAGTGGATACAGATTTAATTAATTTTAAACTGCCAGCTAAATGTAGAGTAAATTTGAAAATCTAAATTTTTTTTTGGCCAAAATTTATGATTAAGATTATTTAGTATTTCAAGCAAAAGGTCTCATAAAGTAGCCAAAACTAAATTAAGTATTTATTTCAGAACAAAATTTAAACATAAATTCGCTACTTTGCATCATAAAAAAAAATTAAGAAAACAAATTATTTGGCCCTGTTCTGTCCAGTAAAATCGTTAAAAAAATTTTACTTTTATTGTTTTCTAAACCAAGTAAACCAACTTAGTCGAACGTAAATAAATCGAATTTCTTTCAATTTAATAAATAAAAAAAAAACTTCAAATTTTATTTTCATATTTTTTAGTCATTTACACCTAATTCTCTTTTTACACGAATTTAATTTAACATGAGTTAAAAAAATCTCTTTTTTCTCAAATTTTTTTTATTTAAACACGACTTTTAGGCAATTTCACAAGATGATGAACAAAATTATTCCGGTGATGGCACTGATATTCCTTTTTTCCAAATTTAATTAATTTTTTTTTTAAATAATCAATAAATTAAAATAAATCAAGGGAACTCTAACCAGAACTTTTTAAAAATTCTCTTTTTACAGGAATAATTTTTTTTGGTACATATCTATCGTGTAAAAAAAGAATATGAAAATAAAATTTGAGTTTTTTTTTATTTATTAAATTGAAAGAAATTGATTTATAAAACACTTTAAAAATTCTTCAAACTTTTAGCTCCAAGATGAATGAAAGTAACTTTTTGGCCAAATTTTTATGGAAATCCAACACAACAAGAAACACTTGCCGACCATAGCAGCACACAAACATTTGTTAAGACACCATTTACACAGGGAAAGTTTACTTTGACAAATTTTGTTGAATTCTCTTTTAAACTTTCTTTGGTGTTTACACAGGGAAAGTTTTGTTTCTCAAATTTTGTTTTTTTTTCAAATAAAAAGTTGCAGCTAACTTCAGTTATATAAACTACGAACAAAGAACAAAACGAATTTGCGAGTACAAGAAAGTCTGTACTGCCTCCCGTTCTCTTCACCCCTATCTCCTATAAACTCAAGACTTTGCAAAGTAAACTTTCCCTGTGTAAATGGTGTCTAAGTTTATAAAGTTGCGGTCACATTACACAAATATTTGTCGTAACCACTACTTTTTGCTAAATATTTTTATAGTCTATCATGACTTTTATTACATAAAATTAATTAAAATAACATAATAATAAATTTAATAAAAAATTAAGCTAAAGTCAGCAAATATTTCTGTAAAATATATAAACGTAGTGGTTATGCTTATTTCGACAAATATTTGTTTAATGTGACGTAAGCTTAACACAAAAACTTGACTTTAACGCTGAAAAGGAAGTCTTAGGCAGAACAGCAAATAGCCATTTTTTAAGATTTTTTTCTCTTTTTTCAAAACCGTAAGATTTACAGAACAGGGCAGATTATTTTTTAGGAAATTAAGAAGCATTAACAGCCGTGCCCACGTTATCGCTAAAAAATATAATCAAGATCTATTCTTTACAACAAATATTTGGGCTGTTATTTTTGAAAGTGGTATAAGTCCACTTTAAAAAAAATAAGTCAGCTTTAATTTTAGTTTTTTAATTACCGCTGACTTATAAATTTTCAATAGACTTATTATAACACTTTGAACAATTTAGACCCCATCTTTTAAAATTAGCGCTAACTCCCTTTTTTTTTAAGTGGACTTGCACCACTTTCAAAAATAACGGCTCATTTTTCTTGTTTTTAATGGAAAACAAAGAATATCCGCTATAGATGCGGTTTAAAATTGAAGTCAAGATGAACGGTTGATAGTGTGGGCCGGGCTGTAAGTAGAAAATGACATAAAGTTTCAACTCACCTGCACTTGTATGGCAAACACGGCATAAGACATTAAGAAAATGTAAAAGAAAATTGTAAACAGGAAGCATTGTTGCGATAAATGTTTCAACATTTTCTCAATTAATTGATGATGATGATGAAGATGATTTTAATGCGCTTTAAAAGAGAAACCATAAAATATTTAAAATTTCATTTTGAATTCATATTGAATAAAATAAAATTATTAAAAAATAATAAAAATATTAAACTAACATTTAAAGCTGTTTGTTGGTTAATGCGGTCGCTTATTGTTAGTTGATTATTTTGGCTTCTTTCCTGTTAGACTTGAAAATATCAACTGATATGAGCGCTTAGTTTTAACCACACACTTCATTACATGGCCAATTTCAATAGTAGTGCAAGTTGTTTCCACAGAAATCTTGATAAAAATAAAGCTTTTTTTCTTAGCTTAGTGCTGCTCTTGGTGGTACACTTGGTATGCTGCTGCAATTGTGCCATAAAAAAAAGTAATAAAAATATGCTTCATGGTTGTATGACGGCCTGACTTGACTATTGGGTTGGTTGGTTAATGGCCAACGTCATTACTTACATTCATTGTAAGTAAATACTTTTTGTTATATTTTGGGTGGCTAAAAAAAAAGACAAAAAAATATTTTAAAAAATCATTCTGTCTTTCTTGTTTCTGCACTTGTCTAATGCTTTTGTTTTTATTGTTTGCACAATTATTTTTACCTTCTCATATGCATCCATTTTTAGAGTTTTAATAGAATTAAATCGCAAATAATTTTCAGAAATTTGATTACTATTTGAATAGTGCTAATTCCAGATTGGTGAAAGCTATCTGCGCAGGCTCTTTAAAATCTTGAGAGTAAAAGTTCGTTGGTTGCAGCAGCAATTGTGGCAGACTCTTCTTTTTCTCTTCCCTGCACTTCTTAATTTTTTTCTTTGGCTTCTTTTAGAAGTGAGCACTCACTTGAGTCTTCTTGCATCTTTTTTCAGGCGGTTGGTTCAATCTAACCTCACTTAGTGTCTTAATAATTTTTTTACCCTTATTTTGTGATTTACATTTTCTACTTAAAATTTTAATTTATATTTTTTTATGAAAAAGTCATGGTAAAAAAAATTTTGATGAAAATTTAAAAAAAAAATTAAAAAAAAAAAAATTAAAAACAAAAAAATTTTTTTTTTGCGTTAAATTTTAATTTTATTTATATTTTTTTAATGAAAAAGTTCGCGGGCTGCAGCAGCATAAAATCTAATTTTCGTGTATTGTTTTTGTTTTTAATACAATTATACAAAACAAACATCCGTTCGCATTTAGCTGAACAGGCCCTTAATGTTTTCCTCATAATAAATATCATTATGATGTTCTGTGTTTTAAAATATCACCCGAATGAATGCATTCATTTGCAACTCTGTTGATATAATTCCAATTTGCCCAGCTTTATTATATTGCAATTTTCAAAAACTACACAAGTACCACTAGTTAGTTGCACTACACATGAATAAATATTGCATCTACACAGAAATACATGCATACCAACACATACATATAAACAAACGATGCATATAAAGTTATTTTTTTGGTTTACTATTTCTAGTACTTTTACTTTTATTGAATTTTTATAATTTTTTTCGAGATCCTAATTTAAAACAGTTTTATTAGCAACATTATTAGCCTACATACCTACAAACATACATAAATACATACATACATACATGTATAAATTGTTTTATTTGTTTTTTGTGTTATTAATTTAACAATAAACCAAATTAAATTGACTCAAAATGCAATGTAACAAACAAATGGAAACAATTACGTGATACTCGTTGTAGTTGATTAAGAAAATTAAATTTTTTTTAGCTGTTTGTTGAAATTTCTATTCTGAATGATGTTTAATATTTTTTTTATCAATTGCAATTTCAGATTTGGCTTAAATTTTTATATAATTTTTTTAATACTTTATTAATTTGTATGTTTTCTTCTCGTATTAATTTTTCACCTTGCCCTGAATCGTTTAAGCCCAGTCTAATGGTTTAAGGTTCATTAATATTAAAAAATCAAAAAGTACCATTCGAATCAAAAAAAAAGTACTGTTATGCCTCTTAATGAGTTTTTATCCCAATCTCATAGTTCTATGGTTGTTAGTATGAAAAATTCAAAAAGTACCAATAAAATCAGTAAAAAGTACCACTTTGTCCCATTTATAGTTTTCCACCTTGCATCAGGCCTTAATAATAAAATTTAAAAAAGTACCAAAAAAAGTAATATGTCCCCTATATGATTTTTCGTTTTCATTAAAAACTAAAAAAGTACCATTAAAATTAATAAAAAGTACTACTTAGTGATTTCTTATTTCGTTCAGTACCATTTAATTCTACTATCACAATTCTAAGTTTGCATGTAACATAAAAAGTAGCACTAAAATTAATTAAATATAAGATCCAATTTTATTTCCATTTTTTGGTACTTTTTTTTTCTTGAAATTAATTTTTTAAATAGAGTTTTATTGGGTTTTACAAATTAATAATAGAATGTTCATATGCTGCATCAATTTACATAAAAGTACATATTTAGAAATAGTAGCAAAAAGAGGTACATATTTTAACCCTTATTTGCTCGAATTTTAAAAAAGTGCCAATATACATTTGAGACCTTTTTAAGAAGAAAATAATAGTTTTTGTTGCTGTGATTGTTACTTTGAAGCATTGTGTTTACCCTTTTTATCCCGCAAAAATCGGAAAAGTACCAAATACCCATCCGTTTATTTTTTTAGTAGAATATTCAGACGCTACTCTGAATCATCAGTGGTTTACTTTTAAGTCTTGCTAAATTCCTGCCCAAACATTTGAGTAATCCACTGATGATTCAGAGTAGCATCTAATAAAACAGCTGTATGGATATGCTTATTGTACTAAGTAACAAATTTTTAAAAAATATTACCATTTTGCGCACCAACATAATTTGAAATTAAACACGAATAAAAATTAAATTTTGTTAATAATATATTATGTTGTTTAAAATAATTTTCTTTTATCAACAATTTTTTGTTAATCCTAAAATAAATAATTAATACAGAAATTCAAATTAACGACATTCGTGGAAAAATCCGTTCTGGGATTAAAATTTTTAAAAGCAATAAAATTTTCGCAGGCACTCAATTTTTAAAATAAATATAATTTAATTTGGTAAACATTTGCAAACATTTTTTTACACCAAACATATTTAATTTGATATTAAATATCAATAAAGAATTTCTCTTTCTCTCTCTCAAATTAATGGCAAAAATCCTCTTTCATTAAGGAGTTGTTATACTCAAGCCATTTAAAAGACACAACCCCATACACACGTTCGTAGGTTTCGTGTTTGGGTGTACAAATATACGCACATGGACAGCTTAAAAATTTCCATTAAAAACAAAGCAAAACCAAAGCAAAAATAGAGCAAAAAAAGTGAGAGCCATTTGTTTACCGATTGTTCTCATTTTTTTGCAGAGATATTATGAGTGTCATTTCTGACACTTGCTTACCACTGAAATTTCAGTGTTATTTTTGATTTTGCTCTTATTTTTTTGCACAGATATTAGCTCTGTTCCCGTACTTTTTGGGTAAAATTCGGCCAAACGAGAAATAACTTTCAATTAGAAACTAAAATATTTAAAAGTAAGGGAACAGAAAAATCTAAATTTTTAGCTCAAAAGAAAACATCAAAAGGTTTTTTAAATTTTAATACAAAACAGCATAAAAGCGACAACAAAATTAAAATTATTTAAAATTGAAAAATTTTCTTACATTTTTTAACATTTTTTAATATTTAATAAAATAAAATTTAAGCTTTCTTAATAAAAATTTTAAATTTCTGTTGTATTTTTGGTATTCCTCGGCCATTTGTTTACCGATTGCTGTCGTTTTTTGCACCAGTATTATGATTGTCATTTCTGACAAAACTGCGTACTAAGTTCTTGGATCATTTTGTGGTTTTCACAAAATATGCAAAAAAATCACTCAGGAAATATTCAAAAATAGAAGTAGTCACAGTTTTTGATTCATAGTTCAGCCATTTTTGAAGTGATCTGACTGAATTTCAATAGCAACTGAAAGATAGAAACAACTGACAGATTGGTATGCTAAGCTTTTCTGTAGGTCTTCTAGGGACTTCAGAAAGTTGATTTCAACGACTACATAGACAGACAGACAGACAGACAGACAGATATCGCTTATTTGACTCAGCTATTTATATATATATATACTTTATAGGGTGCCCCATTTCAGGTGTAGAAATTACACAAATGGAATCACAAATAAGTCTTACTTACAGTGACGGCTATAAAAATAAGTAAGATAGCAAATATTATAAAAAAAGTGAGAAGAAAGTGAAAATAAATAGAAATTTATTAGTGTAAAAAAATTGTGTGTATTTATGGGTACAATGTTTTGACATTTCGGAACGAAAAATATCTTTTTTTTCGCTTTGTTATGAATTTGCCTTGAATTAGATGATTTGAAAATTTCCCCAGTATACGAGTATGCCCAGCATATTTAATTTTGGGGGGTTGTAAAATGTGAATGTCAGGAAGTTTGCTTGAATTCATGATTCTATTTCCCTGCTGTAACAGTTAAAAGCTTAAAAATTCCTAAATTATTTTTATTAAATTATTTTATTTATTTAAATATGGAATTATGAATGATTAAAAAAATCTTTTTTAATGTAGAAAAGTATTTAGTATTACGAGAATTTCATTAATTAATACAGTCGTCTTAAGCTAAATGTTGTGTGTCATCAAGCTTTAATAAAGAGCAGTCACATGATCAGTTGGAAAATCATGGGGTGTCTTAATATCGCCATCGTAGATCTCATAGTGATTGAGTAATTGATCGAATTCGTTATAAAGCTGTAAAGCAAACGAAACATAATTTAGTTTAAATATTAGTAAAACTCACTTGAAGTAAAAAAAAATGCAGGTTTTGCTGGATCTTT
Source organism: Thelaira solivaga (assembly GCA_947397855.1). Lineage (NCBI taxonomy): Eukaryota > Metazoa > Arthropoda > Insecta > Diptera > Tachinidae > Thelaira > Thelaira solivaga. Next base: position 65,456,323 of record OX377613.1, read on the forward strand.
TACTACAAAGAGTGATTAATTTTTACAAGTACAAAAAGGCTATATGAGTACTTACATGAGTTGAACTTGGTGCACCATAAGTGGAAGCTTTTGAAGTGTATGTGGACAGGGGGCCATTTAATAAGTGAACATTTTGATAAGATTTGGGCTTATCAATTGTTTTCACTCCACTCAAAACAGGGTTTACATTTTGAAATTGTTCTGTTTTTTTTTCAATTAAATTAAAATTGTATTTTGCTTTAGTATTTAGTTTTAATTAAATTTGATATTAAAAAATTTAATTACCTTTATTTTTTGGTTGAAATTTAACCTGATTTAATAGGGGATTATGTATCCTAAATGTCTTATAGACTGGCAATTCTATTGATTGTGGCTCTAGAGTACCTTTGTGGCCATGAATTTGCGGATACAAATAAGTTGTATCCACTGCGGGTAATTTTTGATACTGATAACGTCCCTCTTGGGGTATGTAACGTCCATCTGAACTTAATGCAATGCGATATACTTTTCGTGATGGCCGATTAAAGTAGGGATATACCTAAATTTTTGAAGAATTTTTTCTTAAATAGAAAAAGTAAATAAATTCATATTTTATGTTTAACACAACCTGAGGATTACGCTGTTCGGGTACAATGCCATCTGGCACAGCAATACCATCTTTTTGCAGTTGATTTAGAAATAAACGTTCGGTTTCAAATGCCGTGTCAGGTATTCGTCCTCCAGCATGTGGCAGCACTTGTTCTCGATAAATTTGTCTTTTCTAAAAAAAAAAATTAATTATTTGTTAGTTTTATTTGACCTTTTTCTTTTAAATTATCTAATTTATATAATTATATACTGAAGAAGCTACACAAATTAGAGCGAAATATCGATATAAAAATAAATTTTTTAAAAATAAGACCTCAAGCTTAATAAAATAGTCATATTATTTAAAAAAAAAATTAATTTTAAATTGATAATTATTCATTAAAATTAAAAAAAAAGTAAAATACTTTAGAGTTCTTTTGTTGTTAAAAAATATTTGGACAAACAAATTGGGTGCCCTGTAGATTGCCTTGACCCTGACAGCCAAAGTCACCAGCGCTCGTTAAAAATTTTAATTTCTAATATTAAATAAATCCCATTGAAAATTTAATTAAATTAAGCAGTGCCGAATTTTATATACCCTTTACTGTGTCCAGCTGCAAAACTCTTCTTTTAATTTACCGAAACAAAATTTCTGTATGTGGACACAACAACAATTACAAAAAAAAATGCGCAACTAAAATTGCCCTCTGTGTGTTTGTAGGCTATAGTTGCCAAACTATTATATTTTTATATTAAAAAAAAATATTTTCAATAAAACTAAAAGAAAAATTTGATTAAAATAATTTTATAAAGAAATTTATAAATGAGTGAAGATAAATATGACGAGTTAAATATGTTTTTTAGTATTTGTAAATATCTTTTCAGTATTTATGACATATTGATAAATATGTTTAGGAGAAATATAAGAATGGGTACAAATGTTCATAAATACGTTGATTTCTCACAAAGATTACAGGATGGGAAACATATCATTTTAAAGGGGAGACTGTCTAGATGTGTAATCTACCACTCAAATACTCGGAAGTTACTTTAGACTATTTTTTTTTTTTGAAATTTCCATATACCCCAGTGCTGTTGTTTTAACGGATTTTAGTGATTTCCGGACAAACAGTAAAAGACTACGGGATGGAACATATATCATTTTAAAGAGTAGGTCGTCTAGATTTTTAATCTACCGCCCAAGTACTCAGAAGTTACTTTGGACTATTTTTAAATTTCCATATACCCCAGTGCTGTTGTTCTAAAGGATTTTGCAAGTTTCCGTTTTGCATCATAAAATAAAAACTACAAACTTTTCCGTAAATAATAAAACACATTCAAAAATTTTAGAGCCTACAGATTAAATTCCTTTTTTAATTTTGGTAATTTTCATGGGCAAAACCGGGAATGCTACCTCGGCAAAGTGATGAATGGTAAAAACCCTTCAAAGCAAAAGCACAGGCTAAATTTCAAAATTTTTTTTAAAAATAATCCAAAGTAATTTCTGAGTACTTGGGTGGTAGATTGCAAATCTAGACGACTTCCCCTTTAAAATGATATGTTTCCCATCGCTTAATCTTCTTTGGTTCGTCCGGAAGTCACTAAAATTCCTGAAAGCAACAGCTCTGGGGTAGATGGAAATTTAAAAAAATTTTTTTTAAAAATAGTCCAAAGTAACTTCAGAGTATTTGGGCGGTAGATTACCAATCTAGAAGACCTCTGTTAAACCACTACTAAAACATATTTAGAAATATTTAATGACGTAAGGCGTATTTGTGATAAATATGCCATAAATACTGAAAAGATACTTAGAAATACTAAAAAACGTAAGGGGTTACGTTAAAACATATTTAACTCGGAGTATTTATTTATGTTTTTGATAGTTAAGAGGAAAATGAAAAATATTTATACGAGTATTTTGATAACACAGTGAAGGGCACAGCCGAATTTATATATTTTTGTTTAGTTTTATAGCTTAATTTTTTTTCATCAATATTTTATTTATAAAGAGTCACCCACATACATGCACCTTAAATGCAACTTACTTTTGGATTGCGATCACTTGATGAACTGTAAACACCAGCAGTCAAAGAAGCCATTAAAATAATTTTTATAACTGAAGTAGACATTTTTATTTGATAAAATTTTTTTAACACTTGATGGAATTTAATGATGGCACTTAAATAAAATTTTTTATTAATTTTTTTTTATTTTAACAAAAATGAAAGAAGCGCAAATTATTTAATTAATATTCGCACTACAGCAGCTAGTTAATTTTTGAACAAGCTCATACAGTTTAAAATTTAAAAAAAACATATTTAATTTGAAATAAATACATACGAGTATTTGATCAGTACGGTGCGTAACTGATTTATAAAAATTGGTAATGACGTGATGATGGTAAAACGTTTAAATTTAAATAAGCAGCTAAAAAAGAAAACATAAAAAACGTTTATGTTTGTAACTGATGAGCCTTAAAAAAAATAAAAATCAATAGAATTAATTACAGCAAAAAGAAACCAAAGTTAATTAAAGATTAATAATTTACATATTATAATAAATCAAAGCACTCACTTCACTTTAATCACTCACTATTGCAAAATAAAAAAAAATTTTTTATAAAATTGATTTTATTTATTTATCTTTTCGTTTATATTTATTAATTTTTAATATTTTTTTTTATAAAATTAATTTTATTTTTTTGTCTTCGTTTATTTTAATTAATTTTTATTTTTTTTATACAATTAATTTTATTTATTAACTTTTCCTTTTTTTATTAATTTTTAATATTTTTTTTATAAAATTAATTTTATTTATTAACTTTTCCTTTATTTTTATTAACTTTTTATTTTTTTTTATAAAATTAATTTTATTTATATATCTTTTCGTTTATTTTTATTAATTTTTAATATTTTTTTTATAAAATTAATTTTATTTTTTTGTCTTCGTTTATTTTAATTAATTTTTATTATTTTTATAAAATTAATTTTATTAACTTTTTCTTTATTTTTATTAATTTTTAATATTTTTTTTTTATAAAATTAATTTTATTAACTTTTTCTTTATTTTTATTAATTTTTTATTTTTTAAATTAATTTTATTTATTAACTTTTCCTTTATTTTTATTAACTTTTTATTTTTTTTTATAAAATTAATTTTATTTATTTATCTTTTCGTTTATTTTTATTAATTTTTAATTAATAAAATTAATTTTATTTTTTTGTCTTCGTTTATTTTTTTTTATAAAATTAATTTTATTTATTAACTTTTCCTTTATTTTTATTAATTTTTAATTTTTTAAAATTAATTTTATTTATTTATTTTTTTGTTTATTTTTATTAACTTTTTATTTTTTTTTATAAAATTGATTTTATTTATTTATCTTTTCATTTATATTTATTAATTTTTAATATTTTTTTTTTATAAAATTAATTTTATTTTTTTGTCTTCGTTTATTTTTATTTTTTTTATACTATTAATTTTATTTATTAACTTTTCCTTTATTTTTATTAATTTTTTATTTTTTAAAATTAATTTTATTTATTTATTTTTTTGTTTATTTTTATTAAATTTTTTTTATATTTTCGTTTATTTTTATTAATTTTTTATTTTTATTTTATTAAATTAATTTTATTTATTTACCTTTTCGTTTATTTTTATTAATTTTTTTTTAAATTAATTTTTTATAAAATTAATTTTATTTATTTATCTTTTCGTTTATTTTTATTAATTTTTTTTTAAATTAATTTTTTTTTAAATTAATTTTTTATAAAATTAATTTTATTTCTTTGCCTTTTCGTTTATTTTTATTAATTTTTAATTTTTCTTTATAAAATTAATATCATTATAAATCTTGTTTATTTGACCTTTTTTATCTGAAATAAATATTTTTTAAGCTTTTAGGTCTTTTTATATATTTTAATTATTATTAAATTAATTTCCAATATTTCGACACGCCTTCGCATGCCTTCCTCAAGGAAAATAATTTTATAATCCTTGATAATTCCTTGAGAATTTATTTATTTTAAAATTAATTTCAAATATTTATTTTGTTTTTGTTTGCTTTGCTAGCTCGCTTAAGCGCTTTTATTGTAAATTTTTTTATTTTAATAAAATTTGATCTTTAACAGATGTAACGATCAGTTTGAAACTCCAGTGATTGATCGTTATCCATGAGTTGAAAGCAATAAAGCTGAGATGAGCTATGGTCGCAACCAATAATTTGTTTGTTAGAAACAACAATCTGTCTGCTTGTCTGTCTGTCTTTTTGTCTGTTTTGCCAATTTATTCAAATTTCAAATATTAATTTTTTTTCTTTGTAATTTTTGTGTGCTTTTGCTAAGTCTGATGCAAACAAAAATTGATTACAATTGCGAAAAATATTTATTTTGAAAACAAAAGTTGGATACGAGTACACAGATATGCACCAGTAGTTCATTTGCAATAACAGTTTTGCAGTTAATGATTTTGTGACAAAGAAAAAAACAAAAGTATTTTTTTTATTAGTTTTACCTTAAAAACTGTATTGAAATAAAAAAGCAAAATAAAACTTAAAGACTTTGGAAAAGAATTGCAAAATAATGTTATGCTGCAGCACGTTTTTTCTAATATTACGCAAAACTAAACGTTTGTCTGTTTAGGGTTTTTACTTTTTTTTCCTTTAAATAAAAAAAGGTTTTTGACAAAATATTTTTTTTCAAAATTTCAGTTCAGTTTTTTTTTCCAAAATTTTTATTTTCTATTAATTCTTGACTTGCATAGTTTGTTTGGAATTTTTCTTTAAAGCACGCGACGTTATTTTTTGTGGATGCGATCGCGTTGTGATCTGAGCAACGGAAGCCAACACAGTAAAACAATACCAACGTTGCTGATGAGCCATTGGGTCTGTCCGTTCACTTTTTTTGCATTAACTTACAACCCCCAGTCACAAATTTTTTCTTTTTTTTTTTTTGGCTGCTGTTGGCTTAAACGTACAAACTGTTAAAATCATGATCATCAGAACATGATCGTTGTTGTGTGTGGTTGTGGCATTAGATTGTTATATTGATGTTTTTTTACAACAAAATTCATTGTTTATTCACACTTTGTTTCGAGTGCCACCATAAGATACTCTCAGATCTTTATTTATTTAACCATTTACTTTTAACAGGGGAATATAAAATTATTCATACCGAAAATTTTTAAATGAAGCTAAAATATTGTGGTAGTAGTTAGTAGTAGCATGTTAAACAAATAATTTCCTCAAGGTTAAAAACATTTAGTGGGCAAAGGTAGCACCACTTTATCGAGTGTAAAAGTTTTCTTAAATAAGCGGCCCAAGGAAAAAGATGAAAAAGACTCACTTGGGTGCTCTGACCCGGTTTTTCTGTGAGGACAACTGAAAGAAAAACCTCAACAGAGAGTTAAAAAAGTTAAAAAGGACTCACTTGAGTGCTCTGACCCGGTTCTTTTGTGAAGAAAACGGAAAAACAAAGAGTGACAGAAAAACGGAAAGAGAGAGAGAGAGTTAAAAGCGCAAAAAAGAGAAATGAATAAGAAGAAGACGAAAATTTGTCATGACTTAAACCAAGAATTACGCCTGCAGTAAGTTATTTCTCTGGTGCCATTTAGGCCAAGACTAACGGAAAGAGTTTTTGTTTTTAATTTAATCGCATAACCGCTTATACATAAGCAAGTGTAGCTGTGACGTTTAGCTAGACAGCTGAATTTTGTAAACAGAGAAACAATAGGCGTTATTCTTAAGACTAGACTAAACAGCTGCCAGTTAGCAGTCGATAGTGTTCAGAATCTTTACATTATTGAAGATTAAGCCTCCAACAGGCATACGTAGAGTGAGGACAGAGGAAAATATCGCAGCTGTAACCGTCAGTGTTGTTGGTCTCCCTGAATTCAAAGCCGTTCGCAGCAATTCGGCTTTTGATTAAAAATTTTTATTTTGCCTAAATGGAAGAGCTGGACATGTGGTTTCAGCAAGACGTGGCCGCACAGCACGCTAAACAATGTCCCAATTGAGAAGCGATTTCGGTGAACAGTTTATTTCATGCTTGGGCCGGTCAATTGGCCGCTTAGATCATGTGAATTAACACCTTTAGATTATTTTTTGTGGGGCTACGTTAAGACTCATGTTAATAGGGACACGCTCGCAACGGTTGACGCATTGGAAGCCAAATTAAAGAACTTACTGGTGAGATAGCTTCCCGATATGTTAAAGAATGTGAGAACCATTTGAGGCGTAGCTGCGGTCAACAGTTATATAAATTTTATGTGCCTTTTTTAAAATCAAATCACTCTCAAAAAATTTCGGTCTAGCCAATATTTACTTCTGTCATCTTATGATTTTCTAAAAGTTTTATTTAATTTTTTTAAACTTAAATTTTAAAAATCCTAATTTTCACATTCCTTAAGGCTCTACAATAAAAGAAAATTGTACATGAATCCTTTAAAAAAATTTTTTTAATACTTTGATTTTTGTCACTCTGTTGGTTCAATTCATTTGTCATACCTAGACTTAAAAATCAATGCCATACGAAATAAAAATTGTGGGCTATAAATGCATTTACGGCAGAAGCATAAATTGATTTAATTAAAATTTACTATACACAGCACTAAACATTAAAATATCGATCTATAATAATAATAATAATGACTGTAATCTGTGTAATAAATAGTGTTTGAAAGCTCTAAAAAAAACAAGCAAAATAAGTAACAGTCCAACCTAAATTGGAGCGGTAAGCGTAGCATTTATGATAAAGAGCTCTGACGAAGCATATTCTCTACAGCAGTGTTAGTCATCTTGTTTAATAAAGCCCACTAAAGACTAACAAAAATAGAGTGAAACACGCTAAATTAAAAAACAAATTAGCCAATAAAAAACAAAAGTAAAAAAAATGTTTTGCAGCCAACTTCACTCCAAAACGCATTTGTCAAAATTAAATATTCCAACTGCTTAGCGCTGCCGTTGTGTTATTTCGGTATGAGAATTTTTGACGCTTGACGGACCTATTTAGGTATGACTGTAAAGGGTGGTTTTTTTAGTCCGAAAAATTTTATATAACAAAAATGGATTTGTTATTGTTTGAGGAATGTGTATCAATAGTTCGTTTGAAAACAAATATTTAATTGATTTATTAGGGAATTTTCTAGAATTAGAATTAGAACTAAGGGCGCTAATAGGGCACTACTCTCATTTAACAAAAAATAATAAATTCTAAGACTTCCTTGGGCGATTTGTAAAGCATTTAAGACAGTTGTACATTTTTTAGCTTCAAAGCTGTCAAAATTTGTGTACATTCTGTGTGTGCCATTGTTTTTATGCTCAATTTTAGAGAGAGGAATGCAAAGGGTTAGAATCTTGCTCATACTCCGCAATTCCCTTTTGTTCTCTCTGCGTATCTTTCATAAAGATGTAAAAAACGAAGACAGGTAGCTTGAAGCCTGAATGAATGACTGAATAAGAATGCTAAAATTACGAAACAAAGTTGCTATGTGTAGACACAGCGGCAATTTTTAAAGAGAATTGCCCAACTAAACTTGCTGTGTGTGGCCCTGATCATAGAGAAGTGTAAGTGTATGACCGGATCTGCATGGAATTTCCTCCTTGTTATTTGACACATACACATAGGGTTGTGTTTGTAGTTTAGTGCTTGTTGTAGCGAATGCCTTACCCTGTATAATTCTGCTATGATTCCGACTATTTAAAAAAAATTAAGCGCTTTACGAAGGAATAACGTTTTATAAGTGTGATAAAGCAAAGTAGAATCAATGATAATTTTTGAAAAAAAAAATTTTTCTCCTTTACACCTGAATGGCTTCCTGAATACACAAAATTGTCGAATTTGGGACTCACAAAATCAATATGCAATCCATGAGAAACAAATAAACCAACAACGAGCAACTGTCTGGTGTGGGCTTAAGTTAGGCTTTGCTCTTTTTTGAGGATGAGCCAATCGTTACAGCAACCTGATAACGGAGTTCTTGTGTCCTGGACGACAGGTGATTTCAGCAAGACGACACTAACTGCTAGACAGCGCCTGAAACAATCGATTTATTGTAGCATGTAATGGAAAAAGTTTGCTTGTACTGGGACACTCTTTAGAAGAGATTTACGCTTTGATTTTGTAAGTCTTCAGGAAAGAATATTGCGGAAAATACAAACTCTTCGAAAACATAAACAAGTTCCTTTCATTTTTGGTAAAGGAAGAAGAAAATTACAAGAATCTCTTCATTAAACAAACGAATGCCATTGCAAGGTTCTGGCAAACATTTTGCTTTAAATTGGTAATTGCCTTTTAATAGGATATGCCTTTTTATACAGACTTATTTCAGTGGTAGCTCCAAAGAGATTCTACTGTATGCTTGCCTGTACATGTACAGAAAAAAAGCACTTAAATATTTACTTAGTCCGCAAACCAGCCAGCCGTCAATTATCTAAACCATCGTTCAAATCAAGGAGAAAAATGTCTTAAATATTAAAAAAAAAAAAAAAGACGATCATGTGCTTAACTTTTATGTGGAAGAAATAAAATTATATAATAAACAAAATATATTCCTCATAAAATATTTTTTTTCTTGTTTCTAAAGAGTGATTTTTTTGCTATTATCTTTTTGGCAACACTAGTTTTGACAGCTCACGCACGTTTTGTATCTTGTGTCACTGTCAAACATCTTCAGTTTGGTCTATAATTTAATCATGAATCGTCTTACAAACGAACAACGCTTGCAAATTATTGAATTTTATTACCAAAATGCGTGCTCTGTTAAGAAAGTTCATCGCGCGCTACTTCCATTTTATGGTCAGTTTAATCGACCTACTGAGGCTTCTATTCGGGCTATTGTAACAAAATTTCGCACCAAATTTACATAGTTGGACATTAAACCACCAACACGCTTACGTAGAGTGCGAGCTGAAGAAAATATCGCAGCCGTATCGGCCAGTGTTGGTGATGACCGTGAATTATCGATTCGGCGCCGTTCGCAGCAATTGGGCCTATGTTACTCCACTACGTAGAAAATTTTGCGGAAGGATTTGGGTGTGAAGCCTTATAAGATACAACTGGTGCAAGAATTGAAGCCAAACGACCTACCACAACGCCAAATTTTTGGTGAATGGGCTCTTGAAAAGTTAGATGAAGATCCACTTTTTTATCGAAGAATTGTGTTCAGCGACGAGGCTCATTTCTGGTTGAATGGATACGTGAACAAGCAAAACTGCCGTATTTGGAGTGAAGAGCAGCCAGAAGCATTGCAAGAGCTACCAATGCATCCACAAAAAACAACCGTTTGGTGCGGATTATGGGCTGGCGGCATCATTGGGCAGTATTTCTTCAAAGATGATGCGAATCACAACGTTACTGTGAATGGTGAGCGCTACCGTGCGATGATAACAAACTTTTTTTTGCCCAAAATGGAAGAGCTTGACTTGCATGACATGTGGTTTTAACAAGACGGTGCCACATGCCACACAGCACGCGAAACAATGGACCAATTGAGAGACGAGTTCGGTGAACAGTTTATTTCACGCTTGGGACCAGTCAATTGGCCGCCCAGATCGTGCGATTTAACGCCTCTAGACTATTTTTTGTGGGGCTATGTTAAGGCTAATGTCTATAGGGACAAGCCCGCTTCGATTGACGCACTGGAAGCCAACTTTGCCAACATTATTCGTGAGATACCGGCCGAAATGTTGGAAAGAGTATGCCAAAATTGGACTAAGCGGATGGACCATTTGAGGCGCAGCCGCGGCCAACATTTGCATGAAATAATCTTCAAACATTAAATTATATCGACCCAAATATCGATCCAAATAAATATTTCATGCATTTTTTTGAATTTTATGTGTTTTTTTTTTTTTAAATTTCCGATAGTTCTTATAAAATCACCTTTTATTAATATAATACAATACTAAGCATCAGAAATAAATAATAACGATCACTTTAGATTGCGATCACTTTGGAAAATCTTTGTTGAAGACTGTTTGGCTGTTTGTCTCTCTCTTTGCACGATGTGTTTTCAAAAATTAAAGAGAAGATGCCAGTCATGGTGTATTAAGACCAGGAATAATAGAAAAGAAGGTTAAGCCTTCAGAAAGTTATTTCTCTGTTTTAAAAAAGTCAGCTGTCGTGATACGCATTACATCTAGACTGGGTGTATAAGCGTACTTACATGCAATTATATTAGTCACCACCACCACTATCACCAAGCACCATCATTAAGAATAGATTTATGGCTGTGATTACTGGACACTTAATCAACTAATTAGAAATACTCTTCAACATATATTGATGCTTTTGGCAGGCACGTTCTAACGTGAGGAGGCAGACTTTCCGGCTATTCTGGGTCCTAAACAAAACTTTCTTAAGTTACATTTTATGTATTTTATATGAGCTAACAAGGATTTAAGAGATTTTTTTAGATGTCTCAATACTAAGATGTGGGCATTCCACGAGGTTGTATTGTCAAGTACAGGCATACCTCGTTTAACGCTACTTTTTTAGCGCTGTTTCGCTCTTTTGAAGTTGTGAAAAAAAAAATATTTTAAATTATTTTAATTTTAAAAAGTTCTCTTGGAGTCCTTAGTAATTTTAATTAAATAAATAAAAAATCAATTGAATCCCAGCCACATGTTGCTAAGCAATCTAGAAAAGCTTGACGTTGAAGATGAAAATTAGTGTTATTAGGCGAATCGAGAGAGGTGAATGATAGTCGGAAGTGTTTTAGTTAGGAATGTAACCCCTTATTTTCAGGAACGCAACATGAGGGCTAAACGAGGTTTGCCAGTAGCCGGCTTACATCTGGAAATCTCACAATTCTAATTCTTTCATATTAGAAGACAGTTTTCGGCTTTTTCGTAAGATTTACTAGAATCGTTTTTAATTTTTAGGAATATGAAAAATAGGCTTCATGCAGGTTAGGTTGCACAAGCCGCCTCAATAAGAAACACAGATTTTGTGATACCTGTATAAGAAAGATGTGAGAGAAATAGTAAGAGAAGAGTAAAGACCGTGACTACCTAAACCAATTGCTGTTTCTAACGAAGCCAGTGAGCAGGCCAGTCCTTGTCGTGTACAGCGCAGTTCGGCCCACAATCATAGACAGACTAAAGTCGTTAAAACCGATTTTAAATTCATTAAATTCTTATGAACAAAAGTCAGCTCTTAATTAAAGCCTACCTTTTTGTGATATGATTATGGCCCAATAACTTTTAAAATGCTCAAAAACTTTTAAAACACATCTCGTTATTTTAGACTCAACTTTAAGCGAAGCCAAGTTTGAAAGTCTTTGTTGTGGTTCATTATTTTTTTTTTTTTTTTTTTTTTTTTTTTTTATGAATGATTTGTGTGCAAATTATGTTGGCGGAGTTTGCTTGCGAGCTAACGATTGAAAGTTGGGCAAATATTTTGACCTAATTTTCAAATTCGTACATAAAATATTGATGGCATTCATACCGCTTACCTGTTGACTGTAAAATTCTAGCTAAAAACGTTTTCGAAAGCATGTGGAGCCTAGACTTCTGGTTTACAGTCTTGAGTTTGATTTAATTCTGTTTTGGTGGTTTTTTTCGGTGTATTTCCACTTAACTGACAGATTTGCCACACTGCTTTAAAAGTGCTTAATAATGATCTAGAAATAACAAACATGTGCTTGAAAATATTCAGGTCTAGGTTTTCTTCAAAAAGACTTTGTTTTTTTCTCACCTTCGCAGCAGCCTCCATGATACGATTTGCGTTAGATGACGATACATTCGATGATTTTTTTTAAATAAAAAATCATTCAGTTTTATTTCATTTTCTACTTCCATATTTCACGTATTCAAACATATAGAGTGTTTTCTTTAGCCCAATAGAATTTTAAAATGTAGAAAAAAATTAACACAAAATTTTATAGGAGAGATCAGTAAATGTCAAGATCCGTGTACCAACTGGATCTGAAACAGATGGCCAGATTGCACGATTATGTAGGCCATAACAATCACCAAGTCGTCTTTAAGTTAAGCAAATTGATAACTAATTTTCAAAATTATAGTTTGCTAGCGTTGTTTTATCAAACTATCTATTCATGAGGATTTGCCAGAGTTTAAATGAATAAAAATGACAAAAAGGTAAGCGCTATATGACAGCTGGTACGATTTTTTTATTGTTGCTTTGCCATATGTCCCGCTACCCAAAGGATCTCTTGACTTAAAGTTTGACTTAAATTTTGTCTGAATAAAATTTTTGTTTCAACAAAATGTTGTCTAGACAATTTTGATCAAACAAAAAATTTGTTCGAACAAAAATTTTTCCGAATAAAAATCTTGCACAAACAATTTTTTCCTAGCAAAAATGTTGTCTAAACAAATTTTATCCAAACAAAAATTTTGTTCGAACAAAAATTTTGTCCAAACAATATTTTGTCCAAACAATTTTTTCAAAAAAGGAAATTTTTGTCCAAGCAATAATTTTATTTAAATAAAACTTTTGTTCCAATAAAAATCTTGCCCAAACAATTTTATTCGAAGAAAAATGTTGTCCAAACAAAATTTTTATCTTAGCAAACATTTTGTCCAAGTATTATTTTGTCTAAACCATTTTTTCAAAAAAAAAAAAAATTTTTTTTCTCCAAACAAATATTTTATCTGAACAAAAATTTTGTTCAAACAAAAGTTTTGTCCCAATAAAAGTCTTGTACAAACAATTTTTTTCAAAAGAAATTAAATGTCAAAAAAAAAAAAAATTCGTCCAAACAAAATTTTTATCCAAACAAAAATTTTATTTTAACAAAAAATTTGTTTCAATAAAAATTTTGTACAAACAATTTTTTTGAAAAAAAAAAGAAATTTCCAAACAGAAATTTTATCTTAACAAAAATTTAGTCCAAACATTGTTTTGTTTAAAATATTTTTTCAGAACAAGAATTTTTTTCGAACAAAAATTTTGTTCAAAAAGAAAAATTTTGTACAAACAATTTTGTCCTAAGAAATTTTTTTTTTTATTTAGTCGTTCATTTCTTTGAAAGAGATAAATGATTTGCCTCAGAAGACTCAGTTTGCATTTGTTTAATTTTATATTTTGTACGAACAAATTTAAAAAAAGAAGGAGACTTTGAAAAATATTAAACAAAAGAATGTTGTAGATACAAATTTGAAATGGACATTTCCGAAATTAAAACCGAGTACTTTTTTCGGCTGCTACATTGTAAAAAACAATTCCTGAGTTTTAAAGATAAATTTTTCGAAATGAGTAAATTGTACCACAGAAAACTCTCATTAAAAAATTTAAGTTTGTAAGCTTTAACGGGCTTAAAAAACACCCTGTCTGTGCCTATTGACAAGTTCAAATCAATTGTTGATTGTCCAATACTGTTCATAGCCATGATTTTTATATCTGCTGGCTGTAATAATTATTTTTCCTTTTTTATTCAAAAAGAAAAAGAAAAAACTTCAATAGCTGAGTGTTTTTGTAGCATAAATGGTAAATAAAATTGAAAAAAAAACATTGAAACCAACTTACTTGACACTGCAACGTGAGATTTAAAAAAAATTACCAGTTTAAATGATGTTGTTGTTGTTTGAATGGACATTTTTGACAAAACAATAACATTTTTAAAATAATTTAATGCTGCAGCATTTTTTTTTAAGAAAAACTAGCAAGAATCATTGCTGGTGTTAAAAACTTTAAAACGATTAGTTTTTGCCAAGATCACTTGATCTTTATTTTATTGATTTATTTTTATTTGAATTTCTTAGTTATTTTTTACAATTTATTTGTAGGGTGCATCTCTAGAAATTCTAGTATTTTTGTATAAATTAATTTTAACTTTTCGTGAGAACTTGTTCGGTATGGAATGAGCCAAATTTTCCTTACAAACAATCTCTCTGTAGCTACTAAATCTTTAATTTATCATCTTTAGTTAACTGCTGCTTATTTAGGTATGACGCTTTAACAAAAATGTTAGGCGCTAAAAAACGCTACGCTTGCTGCGGCAATTTATTCCTAGATTGGACTGTAATATGTGTGGGGACACACACGAAAGCAGCAGTTGGCAAATGTATACATTTTGAATGTTCCCTTACGTTAGTAGTTCTCGGAAGCAATACATTGCTTCCAAATCAAAATTTTTTTTTTTTTTTTGCTGGGAAATAAACAAATTTCCCAACCAACATTTTACAAATGAAAAAAAAAAGTATTTTAATTTTATTATTCTCATCTCTAGTCATACATATTTTATTTAAATCGATTTTCAACTTTTGATGATATTTTCCACAGTTACAGTTACTCTGCTTTAAAAGTTATCTTAATATTTTTTTATCTTCAAGAAAATAAAACTGAAAAAAAATACTTTCATAAGCAGATTCAGTTTGCAATTAATCTTATTGTGTGTGACCTAAGTAACCTTGAACATTTTTATTTTAAATACAAACCGTTTCATTTTTATAAGGGCTTTAAATATTGATTTCATCGTGAGAAAATACTTCTTTAACTTTGAAATAATTTCAAGTGTACATTTTGAATTCGACTCACCTAAAGTTTAAATAAAACAAAATTAATAGTGTGTTTCTGTAAACAGTATTTTTAAAATAATTTGAAGCGGCATGTGCAAATAGAAGAAACCCCAAAAGTACAAATTCAATGTTATTTGAAAAAAAACAAGCGTTTTTGTTTATAAAACTTCAAGTCATCTTTATTTTAATTTTAATTTTTGCAGAAAAATTTCTATTGATCAAGTGCTTCAGCTGCTTAAAAAATATTTATGATTTACTTGCCATTCCAGAGTATAAACTGAATATGTCACTAGGCTTAGTAAGGCGTAGATTCGTCGAATGGGCCCAAAACGAGATTGCCGTTGTTTCCGATTTTCATAAGCGAATTTTGTTTAGCGATGAAGCGCACTTCTGGTTGAATGGCTACGTCAACAAACAAAACTGCCGCATTTGGAGTGAAGCTAATCCTCAAGTGTATGTCGAAACACCGTTACATCCAGAAAAACTGACTGTTTGGTGCGCTTTATGGGCTGGTGGAATCATTGGTCCGTACTTCTTCAAAAACGATGATGGCCAGAACGTTACAGTCAATGTCCATGATTACTAACTTTTTCATTCCTGAATTGAACAACCATGATGTCCAGGAGCTGTGGTTCCAACAAGACGGCGCAACATGTCACACAGCTCGTGCCACAATCGATTTATTCAAAGCCACATTTGGTGACTGCCTAATTTCACGTTTTGGACCTGTGAATTGGCCTCCAAGATCTTGTGATTTAATACCGCTAGACTACTTTCTGTGGGGCTATGTAAAGTCATTGGTCTATGCGTATAAGCCCCAAACGCTTGACCATTTGGAAGACAACATTCGGCGTGTTATTGCCGATATACGGCCACAAATGTTGGAAAAAGTCATCGAAAATTGGACGTCCAATTGGCGGTCATATGCCAGAAATCATATTTAAAATGTAATGCCACAAGCTTATCTTTCGGATAAATAAAATTCATGTCAATCGAATAATCCATCGTTGTTTTATTGCAATTTAAAGTTCTATACGTCTATAAAAAACACCCTTTATTTATTATAAACCCGTTTTCGTTCGCTCCTTAACATAATTTCAAAAACTTCCGTTGAAAAAGAGAATTTTTTTATTAACAAAAAAAAAAAAAAAACTATTCTATTGGAAAGTGGGCATGGCCGTTTCAAAAGTTTATGGTGATCTTTCTAGCAGTATAGAGATAACACAGACAATGTTTTTGGTGCCTGTTCAGCGATGTCACAAGAAAACCTAAGCGAACGAAAACAAAGCACATGTGTTCGTACATTGTTTTTGTTTTTAATAAAAATACTCGCTTTAAAATAGACTGGTGGTCTATTTTATGTGATGCTTGCAGGTTCGATTCCTGCCCTGACCCTTGAGTGTTTTCTGCAGACAAGCAAAAAAATAATTAATCTAGATTGAGCTTTTGGCTAGAGAAAATTTTATAGAACACTTCTACCCATTTGAAAGGAGAAATTTCCTTCTCGTCTTCCGTCTGCCACAACTACAATTTATTTAATTTAATTTTTAATTCAAAAATTTAGTTTTAAAGTTTATTTTTATGAAATCATTTTATTTTCTGAATTTTTTCACAATAACTTCCCCTAAAAATATTAAGAGCGAAAGAATGTAAAATAATATCAGGCCCACAAATATGATTTTGCATTTTTCAAAAGTTAAGGGCTGGGGTGTATGGGATAATTTAAGTTTAGCCGCTAAACCAATTTCATTGCTTTTACCGATGTCAGTTAAGTCAACCTTCCATTTGTTGTAAATGCCACCGATATTCAATGAATCAATAACACGATCAATTGGTTCAATCAAATAGGAGAATCTCTTCAGATAAGCACACATTTGATTCAAAAGCACAATCATGGGTATGACATGAAATCTGTTGTGGCATTTCTTGGACTCAATAAACATATGAAAATCCCAATAGTTGGTCAGTGTGGCGATTTTAGTCGTATGCCTACACATTTTGTCATAAATAACATGATCATCAGCCGAATCTATAAAACGTATTTGTCCAGCGGGTATATGCAATGAACTAATCAAGTCCCGATCAAATATTTTGGCTAATAGAAATGTATAATTGGCCTGTATCAGTTGTTGTATATTTTCCGGTTTGTAAGAGCCATCTTTGTTGAAGACGTTATAAAGACGTCCCTGAAAAATGGCACAAATTATTAGACAACCAAAAGTGCACAATAAAAGTGATGTTTTTGCTGTCAGTGTATTTACATGAAAAGTTCTTGGATTGAGTAACACTAAACCAACAACATCTAACCAGTTTATTTGAATATTTAAATAGAAATGCAATAATTGCACAAATATAATGACTGTCGAGAGCAGCAGGCCAAACAACAACCATGTCCAAGTACTAAATGGCTTGAAAGGCCAAGTTTCCATAAAATCTTTTACATCATATTCCCTTATAACAACCACTAGAGGCACAAATGTATAAGCTTTGCTAGAGCCAAAATAACGACGCCTAACGGCACAAGTGCGATAACCCAGCAAAATATCTAGAGTGTTTTCTTGTAGGGAACGAAACGGCCCTACTAGAGTGCCATTCGTAAACACTGTGCAAGTGTTGTCGGTGTGCTTTAAATAAGCCAATTGCAATTTGAAATTAAATTTTTTAGCCATGGTTTCCATCATATAGGTCTCTAGTCTTGCCATGGAAACTACTTTGTGATTGTGTGGCGACATACTTAAAGAATTTCTTACAGAAATTGTTAAGGGGCAGTTGTAAAAGTTATCAAACTTGTAGGGAAATAATTCCTCATTTCGAAAATGTCCCTTTTCGAAGGTATTCACTTGTTTTATGATCACTTTACGGCAACTATAAGGAGTAAATATATCATACGAGTACACATTAAACCTGCCACGTACACCAGAATAAACGGCCACAATAACATTCACAATATACAGCTGAAATGATTTTTTCAATATTAATTTTAGTTCATGCATTTGATTTAAGGAATCGGCGGTATTCATAATGATCACATATTTCCCCATTATGCGTCGGTAGTTGGTTTTAAAGGCATCCACTAAAGAGCTGAAATTGAGTATTAAAAACAAAAACAAGAAACTTGCTTTTCTTCCACTAAAATTGATAAATTTTACTTACAGAAAAGCTTTATAAGAGTCCACATACCATAAATTGAATTTGGAAACTTTTGTTATCAGCTGCAAATTATTATTATTCATAGAAATTTCATATTTCATTAGAGAAGAAGAATCTCTTAAAGTATCCGATAGATAGTCCAAAACATAAATTTGCCAAAGCTTAAAATATTCCAAGTGGACATTAATGCTCATTATAAATGTTTTACTTTCATAATATTTCACCACTGCTGCTTCAATAGGCGTTTTATCTCTTTTTTTTACATTCCAATGGCTGACATTAAGGGCTTGCACAAACATATTCAAATTAATGCTCAGCAATATTAGCAAAATGACACAAATTCTTGGTGTTGACTTCATAATCTTCAAGCCTACTATTACACAATTTTCAAATGCTACATCCTTAAATAGTAGCCTCGTACATATTCTGCTGAATAACATTTTTAATGAGGTTTCCTTGATAACCTATTCAGCCTGGCTGCAATTATTTCACTTACATAGTTTTTCTTTTGTTTTAGATAAACATTATTTTATGTAAGAAGTAGAGAATAAAAACATGTCATTTCATTTAATATAATCAATCTCCCTCAGCTACATATAGACGTGAATACGCCAGCAGAATAATTAAGACCATTAATGCCAACAAACAAGCTGCACAATAGATCTTACAGGCCGGGGTGCAATTGTATTCCAAAATAATAATAATAAAATAACAAATTTGCTTAAAGGGTGGTTCAATTTTAAGGGCCGATGTTGAATGTGAACCACACCTTACATTTAACATTTCTCAATTTCAGACTAATTCAATTTGAACCATGGAAAGATACACAATCGAGCAACGCGTTAAAGTTATATAGGCTTATAATGAAAATGGGCGTTCAAGTCATCTTCAGTGATGAGGCACATTTTCACCTCAGTGGATTCGTTAATAAGCAGAATTGCCGCATTTGGGCGAATGATTATCCAAAAGTAATTGTCGGAAAACCAATGCACCCACAGAGAGTGACTATTTGGTGCGGTTTATGGGCTGGCGGCATCATCGGGCCGTATTTTTTCCAAAATGAGGCCGGTCATTATCGTGAGATGATAACGAACTTTTAATGGCCCGAATTGGAAGATATGGATGTGGACGATATGTGGTTTCAACAGCACGGTGCCACTTGCCATACAGCTAACGAAACAATGGCTCTCTTGGGCGACAAATTCAATGGCCGTGTTATCTCACGTGGTGGCGATGTCAATTGGACACCGTTGGACTTCTTTCTTTGGGATTATTTGAAAGAAAAGGTGTACGTCGATAAGCCAGCAACAATTCGGCACATTAATGGCATAGAACCTCAATTATGCCACAGCGTCATCGAAAATTTGGACCATTGAACAATAAAAAGAAATGACAATAATTTCCTAAATAATTTGTGTTTTATTCAAAATCGGCATCGGCCCTTAAAATTTAACCATCCTTTTAAAACAAGCCCATTTGAAATACACCTTACACTACTGGACACTAGAACAAAGTACAGTTTCTAGTGTCCTTTTTGCAGTGGACCAAAAAATTCTGCGCAAAAATGACGCAACAGAACAAGCACTGACATTTTTTGAATTTTTTTTTGCAATTCTAACAGTACGTATGAATACAGCAAAGTTCTATAAAGTTCTGCTGTCCTGTTGCTTGTTCTACTGCGTTATTATCATGTTTAGTTTTGTGCTAGTGTATTTGTGTTCTGGTTGTTCTATGTTCTGAGGCTTCTAATTTTTACTGCAGTGCAAAAGTATTTGTTTTGATATGCGATAAAACACTGCTTGACAGTATTTGAAATCAGGGATGATACTTGAAAGCTGTGTGCAGCCCTTTATTATATACCCTTCACTGTTCAGTTTTTCCAATTATTTTTAAATACTCCAAAAAAAAAAAGTTTTTAATGAAATGACAAAATACTGATTTTTCTTAATCCTAAAATAAATAATTAATTTCAGTCATGGTGTAAGAAAACCAGGTGTGACTTTCGGAGTACAAAAATACCAACATTACAAACAGCTCGTACATTTTGTTATTGCTTCTGAGGCCCCTCCTGTCAAAAGTTATTGCCGGTAGTTGAAATCAAGAAGTATGCTAGAGCGAAAGATCTCTTTTTAACACATTGATGTCTCTTAAGGTTCAAATCACCATATACAGCATCGTATGATAACTATCGTAATCTCTTGTGTTTTTGTATAAAAAAATTTTTAAATTTCCATACGAGTTGCTCACTATCGAATGCGGTAATTTGGGCCCAGCATTCAGTTAGCGTCTCAGTGTCACCTGTAAATCAAATTAGTAACTTTTATTACGAACATTCGTATCGAAAAAACAAGTATACCGATATTTTATCGAATTCACTATTAAGTAATGTTCCGACAAAAGTATTCGCTACGATAGAAATCATTATTTGCGATGATTATTTACTGAATGCTGAACTCGATACAATATCGTTATACTTGTTTTTTTAATACGAATGTTTGTAATAAAAGTTATTGAATCGCACTACTGCTTTGCATACACCACGATTTCATTCAAAGAAATTCAAATCAAGGAGATCTAAGAAAAAAATTCATTTTGTTTTGTATTTGTAGTGTTTTTTTTACAAACAAACCTACATACATACGTTTGTAAAAGACCGACTGCCTGGTTTTGTACTTGTGAGCACAAACATTACTCACATGAACATCTTAAAAATTTTCATAAAAATATATAACAGAAATTTCTGTTTTATTTTTTAATGTTAACCGATTGTTTTGACAGATTGTTTTTTTATGCGCTTTATAGTTTAGACAAAATACTCTGAAAAAAAGTAGAAATTATTTTTGTTTTGTTTTTTTTTTTAGGACATTTGTGTACCTATTGCTCTCATTTTTTGCATAGATAGTAGAACTGCCATTTCTGATAAAACTGCGTACTACGTTTTTTTTGTTCGCTTTATCGTTTAGATAAAATACTCTGAAAAAAGCAGAAATTAATGAAAAACTACAATGTTGGTTGTATTTTTTATTTTTCTCGACCATTTGTTGATCTATTGCTCTCATTTTTTGCGCAGACAGAACGATTGTCATTTCTAACAAAACTGCTCACAAAGTACACCAAAAAACCCATTCAGAAAAATAGTCAAAAATAGAGGTTGTTATGGTTTTTGACTTATAGCTGCGCCATTTATAGACCGACCCGGCTGACTTTCAATAACAACTGAAAGACAGAAACAACTGACAGATTGGTATGCTAAATTTTTCTGTACGTTGTCTAAAGACTTTAGAAAGTTGATTTCAACAACTACACAGACACACAGAAATCGTATAGGCGACTCCGCTATTTATAAAGATTCCTGTACGTTGTAGAAATTACAAACGAAATCACTAACTTATATATCTTACTTGCAGTGGAGGCTATAAAAAGTAGGCGTGGCAGTCTTTTTATGTTATTTTTGTATCATTGCGGCTATTTGATCAGACCTTTTATTATAAAAATAAAACTCAATTTAGTTTTTGTAAAAATAAAAATTTAAGTATTTTTATATTTCACACTATTCCTTACATGGAATTAATTAAATATTTTTAATTTTACAAAAAAATTTCATAACATAAACTAATTTAATACTAATTAAAATGACTATTTTATTAAGCTTAAGATCTTATTTTATAAATTTATTTTTATATAGCGATATTTCACTTCAATTTGCGATTATAAATTAATCAAATTATTAAAAATAAATATAGCAAAGAGACCTCAAGCTTAATAAAATAGCCATTTTAATTAAAAAGGAAAAGGTCAAATAAACTAACAAATAACTAATTTAATACTCTTAAAATAAAAACACAATTTTCCCCAGCAAATGTAGTAAATACAAGAATGATATAGAAATAGAAGATTAAGCCATACAGCACTTGTAGCACTCATGACGTCACGCAATGTGCTCCTATTGGCTAATAAGAGAGAGAGAGAGAGAGAGAGAGAAATGTATTGCGTTTTTCTTCAAACAGTGGCCAATCTACATCATCTAAAGGGGAATCTTGCGCATGGCGTAATCTTGTATTTCTAGCATTTTTGAGTAAATGTGCGGAAAATATCTATAAATAAAATAATAAAACACATCATTTTTACATTTAATAAAGAAAATTGCATTTTCTTATATTAAGATTATTTTTATTACAGAGAGAGCAAAAATCATGATAAAAAATATTTGTTAATTGAAAAAAAAAAAAATATTTATTTCATATAAATTAATTTAAAAAGAAAAATATTTATTATGTGAACTGTTATATTTGAAAGTGGTTTAAGTTCACTTAAAAAAATAAAGAGACACCATCTAACTTGAATTAATGCTGACACATTTAAAAAAAATATGGACTTATAAAGGGTGTCCCAACAAGAACGCAAGATTTAAATTTTAAATAAATGACTGATGCAGCAATTGAATTGTTTCTCTGGCTGTATGACATGTGGCGCCGTCTTGTTGAAACCACAAGCCCTCCACATTCATTTCTTCAATTCTAGGCAAGAAAAAACTGGTTATCATTTCACGATACCGAACACCATTGACTGTTTGCGCTTGACCTGCCTCATTTTCATAAAAAAAAGGTCCAATTAATCCTCCAGCCCAAAAACCACACCACACAGTGACACAATGAGGATGCATTTGCTTTTCGTGAATCACTCGAGGATTTTCCTCACCCCAAATGCGACAATTCTGCCTATTGACGAAGCCATCAAGATGAAAATGGGCCTCGTCACTGAAGATGATTTTATCGGCAAAATCAGCATTTTCATGTTGTCTCTCCAATACCCAATTAACGAACTCCCTTCGCTGTCCATGGTCATTTTTTACTAACCTCGTACCTTCTACTAGCAAACAATAACAATTGTTCAAATGTCAAACAATGACACTTCGAATGGCGCCAAATTTAAATCTTGCGTTCTTGTTCGGACACCCTTTATATACCACTTTCATATATGTATGTATGTATAACAGCTCATGTAGTAAAGGTAATCCTCCCATAAAGTGACAAATATGTTCTAAAACGGCAGTCGTATTATGAACCCAATTATAAATAAAAATTCCCCAAAAGTTTTGTGAAGATGATTTTCTTCGAAAATTGATCATCCACTGTTGCCATTTCTTGCCGCCATTCTGACCCTTGACGATTGTGTATCTTTCCATGGTTCAAATTGAGTTAGTCTGAAATTGAGAAATGTCAAATGAAATGCAGAAAAAAACTTGACGCTTAGGTGTGGTTCACATTCAACATCGGCCCTTAAAATTTAACCACCCTTTAGTTTTAGAAGCCCAGACTTTCGTTTTGATCTCTTGTGAGCCGGTTGTAGTTTTTTTTTTTTAATTGGTTCATTCTATATGAACTTAGATTTTTTTTTATTAGTTTTCCATGCTGATAAAATAAACTTTTTATTTTAATTATATATTTTTTTTTAAAACCTAAACTAATTTTCTTGTAAAAGGCTGAAACTGAAATATATAAAAAAATATATTTAGGAAATCTCTCTTTTTTAATACAATTTATTATTTTCTTCTATTAAACAATTTTATGGAAACAGATTTTTATATTTCAAATAAAGGCACTGTTTCATATTCAGTTTTCTTAATATTGTAAAACTATACTCGTAAGTTTTTTTGTTTAATTTAATTTAATATTTAAAGCGTGCAAATTCTCTCAATTTAAATATAAAATTGTTTGTATATTTAAGAGTTGTGGTAAAATGTTTAAATTTTTCTCCTGTATATTTCCAACAATAGTTAGAATTTAATACTCTGTTTTGTGTGTTTAAAAAAAATAATTATTTATAATCAATAACTAATTCCATTTGCACAAAAAAATACTACAATTTTTGTTTGTTTGTCTGTGGTTGCCTAATATTAAATTAAAATAATATTTTGCTTAAGCTCTATTTTAATAATTTTGTTTTTTTTTTTTGTATTTTCTATGTTTCTTTGGTGTATAAACCAATGATATCCTCTAAGGCGCTCATTGAACCAAATACCAAAGCGAATACTCCGCACAATGCAATGACAATATTTTTCCATACAATCCAGTTGTATGCACCAAATCCAGTATCCCAATGGGTAACCAATTCAATAAATACCTGTTAATTGAAATTGAATGCCCGTTTTAATCAGTTAGAGAGAGAGAGAGAGAGCTTGAGTTTACAATTAGTTGTATTTAACTTACGGGAAATATTAAACCGAGTATGGAAAAGCAAAAGGCACCAATCAAACCCATAAATGGTGCTATTGTAGGCACTGAAACGGCTAAAACGACAGCAGCGGTAACCAAAACAGTTCTAAAAAAAATAAATGAAAGGAATTGGTTTTGTAAGTATTAAATGATTAAAAAGTATTTTAATTTTAGCCTAAAGGGCTTTACAAGCACTTTTTATTATAAAATATCACACATGTTGGCAGTGATATCTTTCAGGCCACAAAGCTTTATTTTAGCCTTCAACACATCTGTAGTGCGATTCATTAAATTTTATTACGAACTTTTGTATCGAAAAAACAAGTACAAGGTGGCCTAAAAAGAATCACCCTATTGGAGGGTGGTCTTATTTTTGCAAATGGCGGCCAATGTCAAATCTGTTTTGACATTTGTAAACTAGACAGATGTAGAATACAGGTGAACAAGCCCCAAAAACGGGGAATAATCGAAGTGAACGATCATAATGAACGACGAGGCTCATTTCCACCTTAGCGGGTACGTGAACAAGCAAAACTATCGCTTCTGGGGCACCGAAAATCCACGAGTGAGCCATTACACCCGCTCAAAGTGACTGCATGGTGCGCTGTTCACACTGGAGAAGTCATCGGGCTGGTCAAATGACAACAGTGGACGGTGCGCGCTATAGGGCCATGTTAACCGAGTTTTTTCTGCCGAGTTTTGAACGAATTAGGGCTGGAGGACATGCGGTTCCAACAGGACGGAGCAACGGCACACATTTCATTTTAATAAAAAAAAAATTAGAGCCAAACCACATCGGATGACTTCTTTTGGCCCACTTTGTATAACGATATTTTATTGAATTCGGTACTTTACCGACAAAAATATTCGGTACGATTCAAATCGTACACACGCTGTGTGTGAATTTGACGAAGATAACAACTAGTCCCATTTGGCAGAGAAACACTTCGTTTGTAGGCAAATTACGAGTGGAGAAGAAAGCCTAACTTTTGGTTTGCGGTACTCGGCGACACGTTGTTTTCACATATTCTTTAGACCAGAACCACACGCATCAATTTTAGTTTGGCAATTCTGGGTTTTGTAGCAGAAAGAAACAAGAGGAATGGAAAGGGGGAACAAACTTGATCACACTCGGTAATTCCCTTTTGTTCTCTCTTCGTATCTTTTATAAAGATGTAAAAAAAAAAGAACACAGGTAGCTTGAAGGCTGAATGAATGACTGAAAAAGAATGTTAAAATTTGCGAAACAAAATTGCTGTATGTAGACACAGCGGCAATTTTAAAAGAAAATTGAGAAAGAATTGCCCAACTAAACTTGCTGTGTGTGATCCTGGTATTATTGTTATTGCTTTATTTCTCTTTTCTTTCGTTGTTTTGTGTGTCGTCTGTTTGACCGTGAAAGAAAAAACAAAATTCCACTTGTTTTTCTTTCAAATTTTGCCTCATCTAAATAAGGATTTATTTTAATTTTTGTGATACACACTCAAATGCCTCTTTAATTAATCATTCCAGCTCACCTTAATACGTAGTTAACAATGTTTGGACGTTTTTTACATTTTTCTTTGATCGCATCCCAAACAATTTCCAAACAAACATAGAATTGAAGACCAAATGTACAGAATACAGCTAAAGCAATTAACACTTTAACAGCTTGAGCAGGCCTAGAAAATAAACAGAGAAAACCAAAATTAATTATTTTCCAAAAGAAATCAATGTAAACCTACTCCTCCCTCGTCTCTTACTACTGACTTACCATTCGTGCACTGGCAAATTCAAAGTGATACTTTCGGCCGTATCATAACCGTAACGTAAATAACCCAAGAAACCCAAAAACATATAGATCAATGTTACACCGGACATACCCTGGGAGAGTACACCACAAATGCCCAAAAAGTGACGCGGATTTTCCATGTTATTTTCTAATGGCATAACAACACCAATAGCTTCCATGGCAAAAATGGTAATGGAAAAGAAGGCTGGCAGTGTGGAAATATGTACATAATCTCTGGTCTCAATTGGTGGCAAATCCATAACCAGATAATAAAAGGTTATGCCCAAGCCCAGACCCATGAAAACATTTGCAATCATGGAAACTGGTGCCAAATATTTCAAATTTGGTATCCAAGATAACAAGATTAAAGGGATGAGCAAACAAGAGATAAGTAGACGTAAAGAGACTTCATAGCCCAACCAATGTTCCATAACCTACAAAATTAAACAAAACAAAAAAAAATCAGGTAAATTTAAATTTCTATTATATTTTCCTTCAATTTACATTCTATTTACCTGTTCAAAATTCTTTGCCACAATAACAGTGTATACGGAACACGTGCCAAAATATGTCAGAAATAAACCAAACAATATGGAGAACTTTGCAACAGGTGCAAAGCCGCGACACCATTTTGGACCATTTTGAAATGCAACTTCGGCTATTTCAGCAAAACTCATTTTTGTACGCCTTGTTTTGTAATACAATTTGTGACCACATTTCACCTGTAAGTACAATTTTTCAAATTATTTTATTTATTCAAAGCATTTTAATAATGAATGGCTTATGGGTAAATGAAAATATTAATTAAAAGATAAGCCTTGCTCGAGCGGTATTAAAATTGTTTTAAATATTTTTAAAATTAAGGCTGTACTCATATACTCGTACCAAAGAAAATTTTTGTGCTCACAAATTTTTTTGCTGTCTCTTTGCACAAACAAATTCTTCATACAAAAAAAATTAGTACGGATAAAAATTTTGTACGGACAAAAATATTGTTCGGAACAATTTTTTTAAGTTTTTGGAGCTGTCTATTTGCAGGAATAAATTCTTGTTACCAAAAAATTTTTGTAATTCAAAAATTTTGTTCGAAAAAATATTTTTTTTTTGTTGTTTGAGCTGTCTCTTTGTTCGGAAAAAAATTTATTCCGACAAAAATTTTGTTCGAACAAAATTTTTTGTATTATTGGAGCTGTCTCTTTGCAGAAATAAATTCTTATTATTATTTGTAAGGATAAAAATTTTGTTCGAAAAAATATTTATTTTTATATGTTGTTTGAACTTTCTTTTTGTACAAAAAAACTGTTCATACAAAAAAAAATTTGTGCGGACAAATTTTTGTTCGAAACAAATTTTATTTTATGTTGTTGGAGCTGTCTCTTTGTAGAAATAAATTCTTGTTACCAAAAAATTTTTGTACGAATAAAAATTTTGATTGGAAAAATATTTTTTTTATATGTAGTTTGAACTTTCTTTTTGTACAAAAAAACTGTTCATACAAAAAAAATTTGTGCGGACCAAATTTTTGTTCGGAACAAAATTTTTTTGTAAAGATAAAAATTTTGTTCGGAAAAATAGTTTTTTATATGTGTTTGAGATCTCTCTTTCTACATACAAATTTTTCATACAAAAAAATTTTTGTGCGGAAATAATTAGTAAATTCTGCTTAAGAGAGAATTGTTATTAAGAGAACATTTTTGTTCGAACACGTTCCTTTTTTATTGGAGACTAATGTCTCTGCGTTTCCAGTGCTTAAATCTCAAAAAGCACCAAAACTAAGGTAAAACTCATATTTAAAAAAAAAATACATACAAATTTACTATCAGCGACGAAAACAAAAAACACAAACTCTAGAAAATTCGTGGCTTTAACCAAAAAAAAAAAAAAAAAATTACAGCGCTAAAAACACAGTTATATGAAAGACTTTGATTTTTTGGACACAGTTTTCAAAATGGCTGAATCGTGCTGCAGAAAAATTTTCCTTGGAATTCAGCCCATATAAAATTTATAAAGCCGAAATAATCCAATTGAAGATGAAATGAAGTTTAACGATATTTTATTCAACAATTTGATTACTTGGAGTTTAGGTTTTCAAAAGGAAAAATTCGCTTGTATGTAGCTTGTCTTTATTACAAAAAAAGCGTTAGTATGTGCTGGAGAAATTAATTAAAACTGTGAAAGAAATCCACTATTTTTTATAAGGCCGACAGTATTAATAATTAAACAACAAACAAAAAGAGTTGACAATTTTTGTTATTTTTTCCACACACAAAAAGTGTTAATTTCCTTACCAGACATACTTTTCATCACATTCGATCTTAAATTAATTAATTTGGAAAATATTCTCTATTTCATAAATTGCGTGTATGTGTTTTAATTAAAATCAATTAATGATGCTAGAGTTTATTAACTGAACTTTTGAATGGAAACAAAGAGCGCATGCCAAAATTTCAAAAGAAATTTTAATTAAAATTTCTAAATAATAAAACTAGCAAAACATGTATGAATTGAATAGGAAATTAATTTTAGTAGAGCTGAATTGGTGACACTTCTTGAATCAAGACACAGCAATCAAGGCCACCATGTGTTACTTACAATCGTCGTAAATTCTAAAAATATTTAATAAAGCTTCCAAATTGTTCTCTTCCATGAAAAAGAATAAAAAAAAACCTGTTCTGTTTTGAAACTGAATTAATTTTGTTTGCTCTTGTTATTTTACAACTGGGCCCACAATATCCAATTAAAGGCTACACTTACAGCAGATTTTTGTTGTTTAAAGTGCAAAGGAGCGGAAAATCTATATTTAAATTTTCAAATTGCTGTTGTTACAGTGGACTTTGATTATACTTTGTAGTTTAAAATTTAAGCAAACTATAAGGTTAGATAACCTGGACTCGACTCTTAACTTCATTCTGCCCGAGATAAAACGAGCACAAAAATAATGTGAAGTATTTTTCCCTTGAAGTGGAAAACGTGAATCGTGATCGTGAATCTCCCATGAAATTCTTATATTGTCAGCTCATATTGATTGTTATAAACAAGAAGAACAAGCTGAGTTTGCAAAAATGTTTAAATTCAAAACAAATTCAGTAAAATATTGTTTGGAATTTCAGCCAGATTCATCTTACTTTATCACCAGTGGATAACTTATCCGTTCGTAGAAGAGCGTGGACTTACAGCTTAAGACTTATTAAACCCAATTGGGAATAAAAATTTCCTTTCCTCTCATTATTAATAAAATTTGTGCCTTTTTTAAAATAGAAAGTTCTCTGATTTGGAGTATTTTTTTTTTCCAAAAATCAAAATTTTCGTTGAAAAAAAAAAATAATTTCGGAATATCCTTGATTCGGCTGATCGTAAATTTGGAATACCTGCTGTTGTGGGAGGTATTGATGGTACCCACATTAATATTATAGTAGTGAAGGAAAACAATTCCTCAGCAAATATGAAATATTAGGGAAAAGTGAAAAAATTTCTTGGGAAAAAATTATTTACGATAACTGTACACTTTTTGCAGTAAACATTTTTTTATGTTATCAATCTCCATTGAATTACTTAAACGTTTATTTTTCATGGGAGTTATTTATGATTGGAAATATTTGAAATGGGAAAAAATCACGAGGGAAAAATTATTCATGACGGGTGAATATTTTAAAAATGAAACAACACAGCCATAAGAAGATTAAATTTTTTACTTTCTAACAAAATATTCTGATTTTGATAAATAACTTTTTAAATAAATTTTGTTTCTCTATTCTAATTGAAATTCATAAATTTATTAGTTTAAAAAAAATTTTTTTTAATCGCAGTATTCAATTCCAAAGCCCGTAATTTACTAAAATAAGTTTGCTTTGGCAAGCCTACTCTCAAAATGCAGTGTTTCTTTTACTTTTTAGTCAACATAATCTCTTTCACTGTTTATACCCTCAAAACATTTAAGTTTTGAAAACGTTATTTTGTTAGTTTTGGTATTTTTTTTCACCAAAAAACAAATGTTGTTTGTGTATTTGGTTGGTTTGAAAACAAATGAGTGATATGAGTTTCATATTGTGTTATGCCCTATAAATTTTTTTTTTTAAATTAAAAATTAACTTCCACTTACCAATACATAGCTGCAGTGTGTACAAACGAAGGCGGTTACAATTGTGGCAAATATACCCATAACAATACCAGAGTACATAAAAGCAATGGGCATTGAAAGAATACCAGTGCCTAATGAGGCTTTTAACAAATGCGTTAAAGTTTCATTATCTCTAAAATTATGGGCAAAATAAATGTTTTTTTTTTTAAAGAAAAAATTCAATTAAATTTAAATTATTACGTTGTGGGATGTTCATTTTGACGTGCCAGAAAAGGATCAAAATCGGATTGAGTTAAAGCATTTTCAGCATCCTTGCGAGGTTGAATTTTATATCTGAAATTAGTAAGTGAAAAAAAGAAAATATTTATGAAATTTGAAAGAAAAAAAAAATTGAAGAAAAAAGTTTGTCAAATTTTGTTGCTTTTGCTAACAAACAAAGTAGAATAAAATTTATTTTATAATTATTTTCTTATAAATTTAATATTAATAAATATTATTCAAGCTTATGATTTTAATAAATTTTTTTTTTTTATTTTCGACTTTCTTTTGAAAGTCTTCTTCAGAGAAGTATTGAAAAATTAAAATAATAACAAATTTTATTGAGTTTAAAGCTTGAATAATATTTATTAATATAAAAAATTTATTTCAGTTTTCTTTTTTTTATATAGAAAACACTGTTTTCTTTTTAAATTTTATTTCAAAATAATCGTATTAGCAGACATGCCTCATTTCCATGGGTTCACTTAAAGCTTCACTCATTTTTAATTTTCTCTCTCTTTAAATTTAAGTCAACCGTTCTTTAGGCAATTTCACAGACAACTGTTTTAATGATCGGTCACTGCTTAATGCTGAAGTCTATCTTCTCCAATGCCTTAGATTTTTAGTGAAATTCTGTATTTTTTTTTCTTCTTTTTTTGATTTCGCTTAAGACACAAGCAAGCAGCAGCACACACCAATCAACATTAATTGTTTCTTGTACATAAAAATATTTTTCGCGTTTCTTTTTTCTTTTATTTTTTTTTTTAATTTATTTTATTTCTGCAATATTAGCAGTTTAATTCTGTGGCTTCAATTTGCGCAAAAAAACATTTTGCCCCCTATTAAAACATGCTTGTTTCAAGCACAAGTAAAAGCTCAAATGTTGCTAAAATATGGTAAAATATTTAATCGAGTATTATTATATTTCGTATTGTAGTTTGAAAGATTGGTGGTGATATTGTTGGTTGTGTCTACTAAAAAAAAGGAAAGAAACACTACCACCAGACAGCAGCAACATTTTACAACGTACAATCAACTTCTAAATAGAGCAGCAGACTTTGCTGGTTCAGCAGAATTTGCCGCTACAGACAATTTCATGTGTGTGCTTGTGTGTATGCTTAAAACATTAAAAATTTTCATTTCATTTAAACGTGTGTTGGGGAATGAGTGACTAAATGGCCAAAATGAAATGACTGATTGTTATGACCATTTTTATTGCATCAGTTTTTTGTTATAAGCAAAAAATGCAATTTTATTTTTCTTAGCAAACGACCGATAGAGTAATTTGATTTTCTGGGCATACTTTAAGGCTGACTAATGAAATGCATTTTTTTTTCTTCTTATTAAATAAAAACTTTTATGTTTTTTTTTTTAACTCTGTCAATAATTTCGCACCAAAATAAAATTTTAAAATCTTAAAATGGACCACAGAGTAGTTATGAGATAATGAATTTTTCAATTCCGAACAAAATATTCGGATTCGGGATACAGAACAGCACTGATTTTGAAGCACCATATTAATTCACATGTTACTAGCGAAATGTACGTTCGAGGGTAAAATATCGCCTGTAAAATTGTAAAACTATCAAAATTTTTACACAACAATAAATTGCTTTTCGCTGTAAAAATACAAAACGAAAACGTTTTTTGTATAAATGTTGATAAAGGGAGGGGTTTCACCAAGAATAATAGAAATACAATATTTTCTGCGCATGTACACACAAAAAAATATGGTTGAGGCAACCATATTCTGATGGAAACATAGTATGGTTAGATTTATAACCTTATATATTTTTAAATGAAAGATATTAAAAATACCTTTCAACTGCAGATGTTGCGGTTCAACCCCCGGTCAGGGCTAAACATTTATTTTTATTTTTTTTTTAATTTTTTTTAAATACATTAAATTTTTATATAAATATTAAAAAAAAAAAAATTTAATATGAATTTAAAAAAAAAAAAAAAAATTTTAATATAAATTTTTTTTATAAATTAAATTTTTTTATTCCATTGACTTTTTTTCGTTTCTATTAATTTAATTTATTTATTACTTAATACAGCGGGTTTGAATTTATTTATTTTTTCAATTTTATTTGACTACCAGGATTCGAACTTTGGAATATTTAGTTAAGAAGCATTAATTAACTCGATACTCAACCACTTCAGCCACAAAGCTTAGTTGAGTTTGTTTTATACTCACTTTTACTTTCAACCATATTTTCTCATTATTATGTTTACTATAAACATATTTATGGTTTCACTTAAAATTTTATTAAAAATATTATGATAATGACATGGTTGATTTAAGACGGTAAACATAGTCTGGTTAAAAATAACTAGAAACATGTTTATCGTGATCATAATAATGTTTACATGCTTCAAATGAATAATAATAAATTTATTAGTTAGTTTTATTTGAACTTTTTCTTTTTAATTAAAATGGCTATTTTGTTAAGCTTGAGGTCTTATTTTTCAAAAATTTATTTTTATATCGATATTTCGCTCCAATTTTTGTAGCTTCTTCAGGATATAATTATAAATTAATCAAATTATTAAAAATACAATATATCGATATAAAAATATATTTTTGAAAAATAAGACCTCAAGCTTAACAAAATAGCCATTTTAATTAAAAATAATATTTTTGTGAAGAACAAAGTATGTTTGCGCTGACCTTATTCAACCATCTTTTTTTCTTTGCGTGTAAAAATAATGTAGGTACAACTTGAGGGAAATTTTGTTGCTTAATTTTGGATTTTCTTTTTTAATACATAAAACCTACCATTTCCAAGTGATGCTTATATATGTCGCGTTACCTTCTTAATTAAGGAAATAATGCTACCAGAGTCAATTTGAAAGAACTAATTGCAGATTTGTATTCAGAGACCAAATTACGGCATCCGCTATTGAACAAAATTTCTTTTTAAATTATATTGAAATTTCGATTGATATCGAATAACCTAATTTGGCCTCAGCTTTTCAAAGTACTTTAGAAATAGTTTTCAGTTGAACTGCATCGGCCCAATAATGAATTTTCTCTAAAATTTTGTACCCAAATAATTTTTTTAATTCCCCTAGCCTGAAAATTTTCTGTAGAAAAATAGAAAGAAAAAACTTCCTGTGAACTTTTACTCAAAACAAGACTAAATACTTTAAACGGCTAACTGTGTTGTTAACAGTCATACCTAAATTGGGGCGGCAAGCGTTTTTTATCTGTCAAAAATTTTCATGCCCCTACAAAATGTATGGAGCATACCGAAATAGCGATGAGCTGATTTTGACAGAGCGTTTTGTAGTGAAGTTGGCTGCAAAACAATTGTTTTTAACCAATAATGACATGTTAACTAGTTTTTTTTTAATTTAGCGTTATTTAACTCTATTTTTGTTTGTCTTTAGTGAGTTTTATTAAACAAGATGATTAACACTACTGTAGGGGAAACGCACCGCCTGCGCTGTTATTTAGGGATGACGCTTAAAAAACGCTCCGCTTGTCGCTCCAATTTAGCTTGGACTGTTACATGGCCACCCCTAGAGCTTCTGTTAATCACCATGTGTGTGTTGTAAGTAAAGAAAACAAAAAACCTTGAACTTCACAATGTTACACAATAAGGAAATTTTTCCACATTTATGAAATAAATAAATAAAAAAAATTCATGAATTATCAGTAAACACTATAGATCGCCGTTGACTTTTTGTTATTCTCTCTCTTATCATTAAAGTTCGTACTTTGAAATCTAGCAAATTTGAAAATAGTTTTCAAGTGCAGATTATATTAAAGAGTGAGCCGATAGCCTCTGAAACCTAGTGCTTCTTTTTCCTATTTTTAGTTTTAAAATGATTTTAAAGGATTGTAAAAATTTTTGACGTACATAATGATCAGTAAATATAATTTGTATGTGTGTACGTAGGCATGTAATTAAAATAAATTACTTACATGCTTATTTACACACAAGAGAATCTATGGAAATTTTTCTTTTTAATTTTTTTTTTGTTTGTTTTTGCTTCTAATTTAATATTTAAATAAAAATACTTTCCACTTACAATGTTTTCTAATCTATTTATTTTTGTAAAACGAAAACAAGCTGGAAATTTCACTAGAGACACCAAAGGTTCACTTTAACATACACATGCAAGTACATATTCCATGTCTGGATGTTTCAAATTACCTGGTTGATGTAAGTTTTTTATAAAAACAAAATTGATGAAAAAATATTTTGGTATAACAAAATGAAATTTCAAAATGATTAAATTCGAGTTTTTTTTTATTTATTATGGTCCTCCCTCCTGCTACAATTACCAATAACTTTTTTAACTAAATATAAACTGAAAAATTTTTTTTAAAAATTTTGGTTAATCTTTTTTAACAAGAGACCTTTTAGCTTCTGCTGGCAAGTTTTTCAAATATAACCTTTTGAATTTATATGCATGTCATAGAAATTACAAACCCAACGACAAACTTCATAAATGAGCTATTATTTTTAGAAAAAAAAAAAAATTAGCGGTAATTTTAGTAATCGCTAACAAGTGGACTTATACCATTTTCAAAAATAACAGCTTATATGTTACAAGTTTAACTAAATTGAAAATTAAATTAACTATAAAGCGTTTTTGCCTAAATATCCATCATTTCTCTATCTATCTTTCTTTCGCTCTCTCTGTCTCGAACTCTAGTGTAGTAGTGTGACTGTATGATTTAATTGATTATCGCAACACAGCATTAATTGCTCCATTTTATTAAGAACAACTGTTGTCACGCCAACCAACCTTTCGCGTTGATTCAATTTTATTCAACAAACGACAATTAAATAATTTAATATAGAGAATGTAAACCGTCTAATAAAAAATAAAGATTTCCGTTTTATTATTGGCATGAGCAACTAAAAAACAAAAATGAAAAAGAAAAAAAATTCCACTTAAATTTAAACTTACTTTGTGTTGCCGCTTAAGCCATCGCCGGGTAAAAACTGTTCCATTTCTTGGGGGCCATGTTTGCCGCCACTATCCTGTTTATACAAAAAAATAAAAAAAACAATAAAAACCAAAAACAAACAAAAAATAAAGAATTGGAGAAGCTATTATTTTTGAAAGTGTTGTAAGTCCATTTAAAAAAAAAAATAATTTTATCCATATCTTGCTAAAATTATTTTTTTTTTTTTGCTAAAAAGTGGACTTATACCACTTTCAAAAATAACAACTCATATTTTCCCAACTTACCGTTATATTCACCATTTTGTTTTTTTATTGTAAATTTATTTATTTAAATGTTTTTTGTTGTTGTTGGTTTATTAAAATTAATAAACAATAAAAAGAGAAACCGCTGGGTTGGTTTGTTGATTAAATGCCTGGCTGGTTAGGGTTTAAATTTTCAAAATTCCCTCAATATGTTTGAGTATTTAGAGTGCCGTCGTCTTATGTTTTTGTAAAGAAATCCCGCTAAAAATCTTTAATTTATTTAAAAAAAATCCAGATTATTCTGGTTGTCTGCTTAAAGCTGAAAAGAAATATTAAAAAAAAAAATATTAATTAAATCTCAATTATAAACAATTAAACAAACTAGAAATTGGAGCGGCAAGTGGAACGTTTTTAAGGGCCCAGTATTTATATATTAATTTAAAACTTCATCTCTAAATAAGAGCGTATTCTCTACAGTATTAAGCCCTATAAAGGCAAACAAAAATAGAGTTAAAAGCGCTAAGTAAACTTCATCGCGAAGATATTTTTGTTTGCTTTGCTTCAGTACACATTAAACTTATTTTTTTTATTACATACTTAATCGGAACATGTCTTCTTTACAATCCAATAAAAAGAATTACAACTTTCTTAAAAAATAAGAGTTTTTATCTTTAAATGAAAAAGTGCACTTTTACTGGCACACCCTTTAATATGGTAGCCAAGCCAACTAATACTGCATTTTAATTAAATAAAAAATTATTAGTTGTTGTTACTATTTTTTTTTTTAAATTAATTTGTAAACAATTTATTTGTTTTGTATAACACACACACGCACTCACACAATTAAAATTAAAATAAAAACTTATAATTTTAAGAAAATAAAAATCATCATTATCGTGATTTTCAAATAATTGATGACTAAAGGCATTAGATAAAATAGAGTGCGAAAGAGAAATTGAATTTTTTTAATAAATTACTTTAGCAGTCAACTAGATAAAGCAGTAAAGCTGCCTTTTCTACATTCATTATGTAAATAATAACATTTAATTATTATTTGTTTTCATTTGAAATTAATTATCAGTTACATGTGATACCAAGTCACGTGATTTCTGATAAAATTATTAAAAAATAAAAATAAAAAAGAAAGGGGCTTAGTATTTGGGCCCAACATCACAGCCTTTAGTTAACTAATTAATTCAAGAATAATAATAATGATATTTTCTTACCCATTAGCTAACTAAGGAATGAGAATTTAACTAATACTAAATGGCCTAAAATATTTGCATTGTACGTATTTATATGCTTTTGCATTGTTTTTTTTTTCACATGCTATTAAATCAAGTTAAACTTTAAATTTTTTATTTAATTTGTTTTTCGTAAGTTCTTCGCTTTCTTTTTCATGGTTGGCTTGACAACCAAAATTGCTTTATTGCTTTTTTTTTAATTTGCTTTAATCTGCATTAAAATTGAGTAGAAAAGCTGCCTACAAACAATTAACTTGGCTTTTAAAATAAAATAAAAAAAAAGAAGAAAAACGTTTGTTGTTATTGTTAAAAAATGGCAAAAGCAAATTTCTCAATTGTGTGGAAGAATTGGAGAAAAAAAAGAGGAAGCTATTTGCAATAAATACGTAGTAATTTTTTTTGTGTTTATAATTTAAAAGTTAAAGAGCCAACAATTAAAACAAACAATTCAATTCGTCAACAAAACGTGTCACTTTTATGAAAACGATTTCTGTTCTTTTTTTTATTTTAATTTTTTTTAATACAAGCAGTAGGAGAAATCACTAGTGGCAGCTAATACATACTAACTGCAATATTCCAGAAAAAATTAAAATAAGTTGAATTGAAAATATAATGGAAAATTTAATTTGAACTTCAAATAAAAATTCGCGGGTGTTTTTTCCTCTTTTTTCTTGTTATAATCGTAAATAAAATCCCTTATATGCTGCTGAAGAATTTTTTTTTCTAAAAAAAAAAAAAAATATATATCCAAAAAAAATTTGCTTTCCTTAAAAATTAATTTTTCCAAAAATTTTTTTTTTTTTGGGAAATTTTAGAAAACAATTTTTTTTTTAAAAAAAAAAGAGTTTTTAAGAAAAACAGTTTTTTGTTATAAAAGAATAAAAAAAAATTTTTTTTAGAAAAAAGAATTTTTAAAGAAAAATTTTTTTTGGAAACAATTCTCATAAAAAAAATTTTTTTCCGAAAAAATTTATTTTTAATTCTTTTATTCCAAAAAAATTTAATTTTTCCTTAAAAAAATTTTTTTTGGGAAATTTTAGAAAACATTTTATTTTTCAAGAAAAAATAATTTTTTAGAAATAGAAATTTGTTTTATGAACAATTCGTAAAAAAAAATATTTTTTTCCAAAAAATATTTAAAAAAAAATCATTCCAAAAACAAAAGTTTTTTTCTTTAAAATTAATTTTTTCTAAAATTTTTTTTATGGAAATTTTAGAAAACAATTTTTTTTTCAAGGAAAAAGAATTTTTAAAGAAAAGAAATGTTTTTTATGAACAATTACTAAAAAAAAAAAATTTTTTTCGAAAAAGGTTTTTTTCCCCAAAAATATTTAAAAAAAAAAATTAGGACAATTTTTTTTTTAAGAAAAAAATTTTTAAGGAAAAAAATTTTCTTAAAAAAGTTTGAAAATTTTTTTTCTAAATATCTTTTTAAAAATGACTTTAAATTCATAAAATTCTTATGAACAAAAGTAATACCTACTTTTTTGTGACAATGGGCAATTTTTTTTGGGGCATTTTTTTTTAAATAAAATTTTTTTCTACTTAGTTTCAAAACCACATATAATTGATAAATTAAACCATAAATCATTACAATCCTTGAATAATTAGTGATTTTTTTCCGCTAAAGTGTGAGTAATCAGTTTTGAAAAAAAAAATTTTTTTTTGTATAGTTTGTATTATATTTTATTTTTATTAAATTTTTGACAATTAATATTATTTTTCTTAAATGATTTTATTTTGAAAATATCTTACGGCTTATCGAGAAAACTAAGCAAATAAAAAAAATTTAATAATTTAATTTAAATATGTTTTTAAAATGTTATACAACAAGAAGTCTGCTTTAATTATTAAACATAAAAAATAAAAAAATTTTACGATCAAATAGTCCCGAAAATTTTTATTTCCCTAACAGAAGCCAACAAATTGTTTGGTAAACTTTTTAGGAAAAATATAAAAAAAATTGGCTGCTTTTAATACAAATTTGCTTTCGTCTAAGTTGAGGTGACGCCTGGGTTAGCGAAACAACAGATTAAGTAAACTGTAAATTACAAAATATTTATCGGTATTATTTATTATTATATTAATATTGTAATATTTCTTTTAAAAACTGTTCAAAAGGCTATTGAACTTTTAAACAATTAAAATAAATAAATTTCCAAACAAAATAAAGAGAGAAAAAAGGGTGGAGAATTTAAAGAAAAATATTTTTTTTTTATTCAATTGTATTACAATTTTCCGTAATTGTCACAATAAATCACCAGCAGCAAAATTTGCCAACTAATTTACGCAACTTCAAGTACGCTTGTCTGTCTGTCTACAAAAAGTTGAATGACCGAGAAAAGAAACAGCACAGCTACAGCACCTTTTATTGAACACCGAATGAAACGATACGAGTATTTATGGGTTTTTGCTACTTTTAATTTGAAGATCACAAACTCAAAAAAAAAAAAAAAAAAAATAATACAAAAACATTTTAATTAACAAATTTGGTGAAATCAATCAATATAAAATAAATTACTAAAGGAATTTGAAGATGATGATGATGGCAACAAAAAAAAAAAAAATAAAAAAAAGAGCACAAAGTCCAAAAATATTTTATTAAACAAAACTTGTTTTATCTAAAAAAAAAATTACATGCAGCATGTGGGTAATGAAATTTCAAAGCAAAAAAAAACTTAACGTTGGCACGAATTCAAATACAATATTTAACAAAAGAATAAAATAATTAAAAAAATTAAGCTACACGATTTATTAGTCACTTTCAAATATAGAATAAAGTACTGTTTCCATTAAGGTACTGACTTACTATCCTACACGATTGTACGATTATGTCAAAATAATGTGTGACAAAATTCTGTCCTACTTGAAGAAATCGCTTTAAAATGGCGAACTTTATGCCACACCTATTATACAAAAAAAGATGCAAAAACATATGTTTACTCAGCTTAATACTTTTAAAAGTATTTATTTTCTTCTTTGCCGCAAAATATTTTTTTTACCAATATGTACAATGAAAAATAACCTAAAAGTTTGTATAAACAAAACACAAGCTTGGTATTGTTGCTATTTTTTTGCCTTAAATATAGAAAATGCAACTCTGATCGCACAGATAAAATTTATTTTATGAAAATTTTCATAACATTAAAAAATCGGACAGACCTGTCAAAAAGTCTGCTTGTTCAATACACACTAACATACTTTTTTAGCACACATGGGTTTTTACACAGATCGTACGACTAAGTAGGATAGTGAGTCAGTACCTTTAGAGAATACGAGTAAAGTGTGCTGTTCCCATACCACAAGCAATCAAGTCGTAGAAAACATACAAGTTTTTCAAAATTTCTCAACGCTTCGATTTATAGGCTGCACATTTCATTTGTTAAAGGTAATAAAATTAAGCACGTGTTATTCCAAAAAAAAAAAAAAAAATAATTATAATTCGGTTGTGCACAACCCAACTATTGATGACTTGCCATTTTTTTTTTTTTTTTTTTTTTTTTTTTTTTTTTTTTTTTTTTGTCAACCACCCTGACACAAATTTCAACCGTTGTAGAGGCATTAATTTTAAGTTTATTTGACTATTTTTCAATAATGAAAAAGCGTTTAGTTTTTTTACGTTTTAAGCCTACTTTGATATCCATATTTTGCTACAACTGTGTGTAGCTTCTGTTTCTTAAAAAAAAATTAAAACTTAAAAACAAAAAACTCTTCATTAAAGACAAGAAAACAAAATGTTAAAAAAATACTTTCGACAGCACTCGCTAAGAAAAGCTGATGCAATATACTGAAACAATTTCTTAAGAAATACTAATTATAAACAAAATAAAAATGTTGTAGGTACATACTTGTGTAGTGTATTTACTATTTAGAAATAGATATACAGATAAAAATAAATAAACAAAATGCTCAT
Organism: Thelaira solivaga; assembly: GCA_947397855.1. Lineage (NCBI taxonomy): Eukaryota > Metazoa > Arthropoda > Insecta > Diptera > Tachinidae > Thelaira > Thelaira solivaga. Next base: position 65,497,170 of record OX377613.1, read on the forward strand.
ACAAATATTCGAACGCATTTTGCACAAAAAAAAATTTTTTTCTTGCCGAAAATGTACGAGTACAAGACAATCGTTTAAATTGAACATCAAACAAAAAAGGCACCTGAAAAAAGTGAAGTCATTCATGTACGTATGCAAAAAAAAAAAAAAACAACAAAATTGTAACATTTAATGAGTTTTAGTTGTTTTTTTTTTAAATTAAAAAAAAATTAAAAAGAAGGCAACAGAATCTAAAATAGACAAAAAACACTTTTTTATGATTTGCCGCCAATACAGCAGAAAGTTTAACTGAAAAATAAAAATTTAAGTCAACTTTTATACAATGTTTCCACCGCCGATTTCAAATCTGTCTCTTCAAATTGGCTTTGGTGTCCGTGATATGACACCATCTCCTAAATGAAGAAGGTGCTGCAATATACTCGTATATAAGCATTACCTGCAAAGAGTTGGCTAAAATTTCTAAAAAAAAACAAATCCGGAATTCCATCTAAAGTTATGTGTCACAGTGTTTTTAAATTGGCTCAGCAGTTTTCAAAATAACCAACGTAAAAGTTATAACGAAAATTAAATATTTTATGAAATATTAAATAAAAAAAAATTTTAATTAGAAGTAGACAAAAAAATTTTTTTTTTAAATGAATAAAAAAAATTTTAATTAAAAAAAATTTTAATGAAAAAAAATTTTATTAAAAAAATTTTTTTTTTCAAATTAAATGTATGACAAAAAAATTTTAATTAAATAAAACTTTATACAGAAATTTTTTATTAAAAATTTTGAATAAATAAAAAATTATTAATTTAAGAAAAAATTAAAAAAAAAACTTATTAAAGAAAATTATAAAATTTTTATTTTTAATTATATCCTGAAGAAGCTACACAAATTGGAGCGAAATATCGATATAAAAATAAATTTTTAAAAATAAGACCTCAAGCTTAACAAAACAGTCATATTATTTAAAAGAAAAAGGTCAAATAAAACTAACTAATAAATTTTTATTTACATTAAAAAGAACTTTTTTAAATAATTTTTTTTTCCAAATTTAATAAAAAAAAAAAATTTATGACAAAAAATTTTAATAAAAAATAAAATTTTTTTATATAAAAACTTTTTTATTAACAATATTATTAAAAATTTAATTAAAAAAAATTTTTTTTTGATTAAAAAGAATTTTTTTAAATAAAATTTTTTTTCCAAATTTGATTAAAAAGAAAAATTGTATAACAAAAAATTATAATAAAAAATAAAATTTTTTTTATTAAACAAAAACTTAAAAAAAAATTTATTTAAACAAATTTTTATTAAAAAAACTACTTACAAAATATTTTTTTCATTATTTTTTAATATTAATCAAGCTTAAGAAGATCTCAAAAAATTATTTTTATTTAAATTTGTTTTTATTTTTATAAAAATAAATTTCCGTGAAGAAGACTTTCAAAAGAAAGTCGAAATATTGGAAAATTTAAATAAAAACAATTTTTTGAGATCTTAAGCTTGATTAAAAAATAATAAAATTATAAGATTGAATAATTTACTAAAATTATAAAAAAAATTTTTTTTCATTAAAAGCAGCTTTCTTAAAGAAATTTTTTTCCAAATTTAATTAAAAAAAAATTTATTAAAAAAACATTTTTTTATAAAAAAGCCTTTTTAAGTAAAAAAAAAATTTTTAATTTAAGAAAAAATTTATTTTAAAAAAAACTTAATTCAAAAAAAAATATTCCAAAAAAAATTTTAATTAAATTATGTATTAGGAATCATAAAGTTTAATTTCATTTGTGCTTAATTCCAATTTATGTTGGAAAATAATGCATTTTGCAAACCATTTTTAATTTAAAAAATAAATTTAATTATTTCTGGAATTAAGCACAAATAAAGATTAATATTTTGTTAAACTTTTAAATTCCAAATAGAAATTATTACATATAAAAAAATTAATAAAAAACAGGTTTTTATCATTAAAAAATAATTTTTTAATTAAAAGAAACAATTTTTGTTTAAACAAATTTTATTTAAAAAAAAAAAATTTTAATTTTAAATAAAAAAAAATTGTAAATAAAAGAAAAATTTTTAATGAAAAAGAAAAATTTCATTAAAAACAAAACTTTTTTTCATTAAAAAAATTTTTTTTTAATAAAAATTAATTTTTGCTTTAAAAAAATTAAAAAAAAATGTTGCTTAAATTTATATAAAAGAAAAATTTTTAATGAAAAAAAATTTAATAAAAAAATTGTAAATAAAAAAACCTTTTTTTCATTAAAACATTATTTTTTTTGATTAAAAATAAGTTTTAATTAAAAAAATTTTTTTTGGATTACAATAAAAATGTTTTAAATTTTGTTAAAAGAAATTTATTGTTGGTTTTTAAAATTTTCTTAAATTTATAACACTTTTACACAGATTTACTTAATTTACTTGAAGTTTCGTTCTACCAGCTACAAACAATAATTTTTTCTTTATGTATTTCTGTATGTGTGTGTGTGTGAGAGTAATATAAATGTATTGTGCCAAAATTCTAATTTATTTTTAACACAATTTTGTGTGCCGCCAAAACACTAGGTGAAGGCTGCTTTTATTTATTTTAAAAATTAACAAATAATTCGTAAATTTCAAAGAGAGAGAAAATTTTAATGATTTTATGATGATAAAAATTGGGGCCAACAGAGAGAGTAACTATTAGATAATAAATATTACACATGATCAATAATGTTTAATTTAATCATTTTGCTATAATTAACGAGAATTACAAATAACGCAAGAATTTACGTCACCACGTGAAATTAATTTGCTAATAGTAGTAGTTTGTTTGCACACACTGGTGGCAATAATTTTTTGATAAGATTAAACTTAAGTAGGTGGTGGTGGTGCAATTCTTCGAAGAAAGTAAGACCATTAATCACAATTGTTAATAAATTTAAAATTTAACAAAAGAGTTTATTTTTATTTGATAATTGCGAAATAAATATTAAATTAATTAAGTGGATGTGCTTTGATTAAAGTATTCAAAGAAAAAAATTATCAATAAAACTATTAAGTGTCAACTGATATATTTGCTGGTACCAAATAAATAACACTGGTCAACAGTAAACAATTTTTCAGAGTGTTTGTATTCGTTTTCTATTTTTTTTTTTATTTTTTTTTTTTGCAGCTCTAGTTTTTGCAAATTTTTGTTTGGTATCGAAATAGAGAGCCTGCCATTGACGAGCTTAAAAAACAAAAATAATTGCAAACATGTGAGTTTCAAACAACAATTAAATGCATTGTAATTGTAGAATTAATTTTCAACAACGCTTCCCGCCAGTATTATATTGCGTTTTTATTTATTTTTTATTTTTTCTTTTTTTTTATCAATAAAATCCAAACAATTCAAATCCAGCTCTACTTGTGGGTTTTGTGACAACAAAAAGTTAGTGCGAGAATAATTTTTTTCTTTACCACAAACGTATAAGGAAAAAAATAAAGTCAAAAATAAACAACAACAAAATTCTAATTAAAAAGAAATTACTAAAATTTTAAAAATTCCAATACATATTGTAATTTTCCGCGGAATTACTGACGTAGATTGGGTACACATTTTCGACCGCACTAAAACAAATAGAAACTCAAAGAGTTTTTGTTGATAAAGACGTTAAAATGAAGTATGTAAAATAAAAGACCAGGGTGGAGTGTCTGGGTTGCTGACAAATGTAATTGCAAGTAATTAAATAGAGTAATAAAAAGTGCCGCTACGAAAAGCTATAAACACAACTGGAAAGAAAGATGAATTTTTCGTAGCGAATATGCGTCATTGAAAATGCAATCAGTGCAGTGTATTGTACGCAATTCGTCATAAGTAACTAACTGTGCCATAGGCTTGATTTCCATTTCTAACGTCTTGTTTTTAGTCTTTTAAGTATTTTAGTAAAAATAAAATTTTTTTCTGTTTTAAAATATGTGATATTTTTAGTTTAAAACAAAAAAATATTGGGCCGTAATCATAGTCACACTAAAGTTGGTATTTATTTTAAAATTGACTTCAAATTTATAAAATTTTTATGAATGAAAATCTAAAATTTCGATGGTATTTTTATATTTATATTCTGGACCGATCGTTTTGATTTTTTTTTTGCACAGACATTAAGTCTGTCATTTCTGATAAAACTGCGTACCAGGTTTTTTTTGTGTTGGTCCGTTTTAATTTTTATTCAAAATACTCACTTAGAAATTTATTAAAAAAAATAAAAATTGCTACACTTCAGAGCTAATAGCTCAGCCATTTAAAAATCTTTTGCACTGAATTGAAATAGCAACTTGCGTGCAGAAACTTTCAACAAATTGACTTACTAAACTTTTCTGTAGGTCTTCTAGGGACTTCAAAAAGTTGATTTCAACATTTACACAGACAGACGTTAAATGTTAGAAGTGAAAGTAACGCGGTGCATCATAATACATTAAAAAATTCTAATATTAATGTTCTCTAACTTAAGGCTTTTTGTTTAAAATATTCTATTTAGAAGATAATGTTAAGTTTAAAAGGTCGCCCTCCACCAAAACAAAAAATTTTTTTCCCATAAATTTTCAAACACACGTGTCTTAACACATTTCCTGTTTTTTTTTATAAATAGTATTATATTGTAAATATTGTTGTTTTTTGAAAGCTACAGCTTATTATCTTCGTTTTTGTAGGTTTACTGTTGTTGTAAGAAAAAACTAGTCACTCGCTATCGCATATTCTATTTCTTATTTGGGTTAAGTTTCAAATTTTTACGTCATTTAATTTAAATATTACTTGACGTCATGCTTATTTCAATGTAAATTTCTTTTTTTTAAATACCACTACACACACTTTTTTTGTAAAATATTTTTTGTCATTAAATTTATTAAAAAGGGAATTACAATTATTTTTAATAAAATAAAAAAAAAACGCTTATTTACTATGATTTTAGAGCCATTAACAATTTGCGGTTGCCAACTGACATTTGAATGACAAATTTGTTTACACATTTAAAAATACTTGTATTGTGATTGACACTTACATTCACACGCCCGAAATATTGTAATTTTATCCGAAAAAAAAAATTAAGAAATAGAAAATTCTTAAAAATCATTTGCAAAAAAAATAAATATTTTTATTTTTCATAATTTTGTTAAATTATAAATGAAAATATTCTCAGTTGCTAATGACACTTTAAGCAATTCACAATTAAGTGTCATGTTGTTAAAAAAAAGTAAGCAAAAATTGGCTTAATAAAAATAAAAAAAAAAAAAGAAAAAATTCAATTAATAAATTTTGCGAACAAGAGACGAACTCGCCCGAAAAGGCGCGGCTAATAGATTTATTGCCCCCGAATCATTCTGCGAACTGTATGGGAGTTCAATTAAGCTCAGTTTTAGGGAGTAGCTGGAAACAAAAAGTATCAAGTAAAGGGCTGCACAAGCATACTTGAAATGGCTTACAAACACTTTTTAATATAAGATATTACACATATTTGTAGCTATTTGTGGCTTTCAAGTGTGCCTGTGCAGCCCTTTAGTATCAAGGTATAGAAAACATTTATGCCATTGCCATTACTTGGCCTGAGCCGGTCAGGAATTCGTATTGTCCCGGGATTGCAGAGTATTGAAACACTTGGCAAATATAAGGATGAGTCGAAATAACCTCTGCAGGTTATGAAACGAAGATGAAGGGACAGCAGAGCACATATTGTGTCACTGTAATGCTCTGTTTTGAACCCGTTTTCGCTATTTAGGGCATTATCGCCCTAGAAAGTGCTTGAATTCTTAATGAATACTAGACTCAGGGAGAATTTGTAACTTAAAAATAGTGTTGCAATAGGTTTATTTTGGCTGCAAGATCAGATGACTTATTCCCGCTCCTCACTCTAATTCTAATTCTATTGTGAATACAGGTGGTGGTGAATGGCAAAACTTTAGATTTGAAAAACTCAAATTTTTTTAAAGTAATTTTGCTTAATTTATGTAAGAAACTACATGTTTTGGTCTCGTCCGGACCGTGAGTCGGTATGCTTAGAGTACACAGAGAGTATGTAGCAATTTTTAAGGAAATGCATTTACAAATAGAATTTTAATCCTTAAAAAAACCCAAAAATTTGCTACTTTTACAAAATGTCTTATGGCTTTCCAAGCATTATTAGCAGAGGCGGCATTATTAATTAAGGGGTAAATAAAAAATTTCAAAGCATAATTTCAGGCCTAAATAAATAGTTGGGAGTGAAAATTTTTGAATATTGGGCGTATAAATGGGCGTGGGTTGTCTATAAGTATGTAAAGACCTTCCTTAGAGTGTAAATTTCAGACAAGTCCGCTAGAAAATAAAAATTTGTATAGCAAACAAACAAAATAACAAACGTAAGAAGAGATATCAAGAGTTTTGATTAAAATAATTCGGATTGGATCTGGAATACTGCATACAACAACATCGTCTGGGTCACGTTACACATGGGCTAGTGATAACAATAATAACAATTAAAAAGCCATTTCATTTCATGTCATTGTGCTTATACACCCTTTTTAAATGCATTAATTATCATACGTATTAAAATGGACAACATCCTGTAACATTTTTTATGTTAACTACGCTATTGCATTCACATGTAGTTGTAGTTGTAGGTGGTGTAATATTTCTACCGGAAAATTAAATAAAAATTACACAACAAAGATATTTATTAAATGACCACTGAGAAACCAGGTGTCAGTCATTTTAGAAGCAAAAACCAGGAAATGAAACAATACGGTTAATGACGATTAAACCCAGCAAACAGTATAAATTGAAATGTGTTTTCAACCACTATTTTTCGGATGCACTATGGTCGTCGAACTGTAAAAATTATCAGTATTTTCAATTCAAGTTTTTTCTTTTTATTTTTTTTTTTTTTTTTAATATGAGATTTTTGAAACGACTTATCTCACTTTGTTACGAAATATCTTTAAAAAAATTTTAATTTCATAACTAAAGTTTTCATATAATTTTTTAGTGCAATTGTAATTTTTCGAGTTATTAAGAAAAATGTTTTATAAAAATTAATATTTTTTTAAATATTTGCAAAATTTTTGATTTTTAAAAATTTTTTTAAAATAGAAAGCTTTTAATATTTAAAGGTTTTCTTATTTAATTTTGAAATTGCATGTAATTGAAACAAATTAAGCCATAAATCGTTACAATCCATAGATAAATACTGATTTTATAACAGTTTAGGTGCGAATACTCAGCTTTAAAAAAGAAAAATTTTTTTTTCCTAAATTTCGAAAAATCCAATAACAGTTAATCTGTTCATATGTAGGGTGCAGTAGATATATTTGTATTAACAACAATTAAGAAATAATTATAAGGCTTAATAAAGTTGATTTCGAATTTTTGTATTTCTTTTTTGATTTTCAAGGTTTGATAAAGAACCACACAAAATCTCCCATCAAATTTTTATTCCTCAAACCCTGAAAATGTTGTTTTGGTTCCCATAGGCTTATGGGTAGTATGCTAAGCTATCAAATTGAAGGTTGCAGATTCGATTACTGCTCTGAGCCTGTATGTTAAAAAAATTGATATAGAAGATAAGGGTGGGTATACAGTTCACCCTGTCCCTGGTCCATTTTCTACTATTGCCCCTACAATAAGTAAAGTTAAAGAAGGAGGAAGTAATCAAAATCTTATATTATTTATTCGAGGAAATGCTTCTCGATTGAAGGCTCGCTATCGATTGCTATCATCTCAATTCGCGTTATATTTTACTCGTTATCGAGTGCCATGATAGCAAACTGAAAAATTTCTATAAATTTTACTCGATATCGAATGTGGTGATTAGATCCCTGATAAAATTTTCTCATTTCATTGCCATTGCTTGTTTTTATGTTTGTTGGGTATACTGTTAACTAGAATAGCCCCGAATAGTTGTAGATCATGCTTGAACTACCACAATGACCAGTTTTTGTTGGTTGCATTTGAAAATGGCACATTATTTGCCCAATGCAGATAGCACTGGTATTGTAGCCGTACCCACCCCACCTACCACGTACATACATAATTATGGCAATTATTTACATAAATATTACAATGATTAAAATGAAAATTATATTTGTTTTTTTTTTATCCAAAACATCATGCAGTAGAGTGTGACTTTCCAGCCCGAAAACCATGAAATAATTATCGTGCAACAAACAAATGATTTTTTTTTTGTGAAAATTATATGAAAGAATTTTTATTTTACAAAACTTTGAAAAAGAAAAAAAACACAATGATAATAAAACGCAATTTTTCGTTTATTTATTTAAAAAATAAAATTAAATTAAAAAAAAGGTACCCTCTTTAACTAATAATAACCAACCGACTAACCTGTAACTAGATAAAAAATCAATTTGTGTTTAACAAGTGCAATATTTTTTTTTTTTAAATATTGCAACGCAATTTCAAGTTTTCATTAGAAAATTCATTCCGCGTTTTCATTTATTTTTTTTTTTACCGTTTTTGCTTTGCTAATACGAGTACTCGTATGTAAGTGAGCACGTTTGTTTGTATGTGTATGTTGTAGCAAAAGTAGTAGTAGTAAAAAAAGTGTTAATTTAACTAACGGGGGAGTGGGTGGGGGGAAAAGTTTATTTACTGTGATAATTTGCCGTAGTTTATAAAAATAGAAACACACTCAGCAATTTTAGTTGCTCAACTTTTCCTTAATTCTCTTTTAAAATTTTCGTTGTGTCCACACACAACGGCAATTTTAGCATTCAAACTACTTTTTTTACAGGTTTAAAAGGTACAAATCATGGTGAAATTATACAGGTGTGTGCATTAGGCAATTCGCCCCTCAGCTGTTTTAACACGAATTGTCAAAATTGATTTCCATTTACAATTAATTATAACTAACCTCCAAAGAAGACTTCTCAATCACGAAGTAAATATTATTTATTTTTATTACATTTTTTATATAAATAAAAAAGAACATAAAAAAGTTAAAAAAAAAATTCTTAAACAATTTTGACCAAAGTGAATTGTAGAGTACAGACCCCTTTCCATTCTTCTTTCCTCTTTCTCCTATAAACTCAAGAGTTGCGCAACTAAAATTGCCGTGTGTGCTCCCCGTCTAAGAACTTTAACATGACAATTTTTGTTTTTCTTGTTGTGCCTAACGAAACTTGTTCATGCACAAGACTTCTCGAAAACTATTTGTTGTCCCCAATAAAGATAAATGTGCTCTTTAATAATTAACTGCTTGGCTTCATTCAAAGCTTAGATCAGTGAATTTATGGGCTGTACAGAAGTTCTTTTGAGTAACACTGTATAGGAGTTAGCAATAGTAACAATAATAAGGTTGAGGCAACCATATTCTGGTGGAAATATTTAAATCAAACATATTAAAAATGCAGCTGAAAATTTCCAGGTTTAAATCCTGATAAAATCCAAAAAAATTTTTTTCTTATAAATTTTTTAAATAAATTTTTTGTACAAATAAAACATTTTGTATTCCATTATAAATTTTTCTTTTTTATTAATTTATATTTATTTAAATTTTTTCCACTATTATTTAACTCTACCAAGATTCGAACTAGGGCATGTGTAGTTAAAATTCTTCTTAATTGCTTTGATTCTTAACGCTTATTTACCAAAAAAAAGAATTTTGTTTTTCTATCCAAAAATCAAAAAGTCCTCATAGAATATTAAAACTGAGAATTTATGCGTTTTTATTTGTATTTTGTTATGAATTTTTTTTTTAATTACTAATTGATGTAATTTTATTTACAAATTGAATGCCAACTTATAAGAGTAAATATTTATAATAGAGGAAATAATTTTTGTGGCAAATACCATAACAAATTTGTTGCATATTTAAACAACAATTACCAAAAAAAAACTAATAATAAAATTTATTTTATGGTAGAAGCACATTGTGTCATACAAATAAATAGCAAAAAAAAAATTATAGACGTAAACAAGTCCACTGGGCTTAAGAAAAATTATAATTTTTAATTACTACGGGGGTACAGTGTTGCAGAAATTAAATTTTAATAATCAGATGCGATTATGTAGAAGACCAAATCGACGAATTCGATATTTTGTACAAAAAGACTAGAATTTTATTGACGATTTGGGATTGAATCCATATAAGTCAACTATTGATTTCTGTTTTCCTACTAGGGGATGTGTACAACTGGTTAGGTTAAGCTGCACAGGGCGCTCTTAATAAGAAAAACAAAAGGGTAGCTCACGGGCTCTCTGATGTGGTCCATTAGTGATAACTGTATGGAAGGAAAATCGCAGAAATATAGCGATAGAAAGATGTTAGAGAAATTAAAAAGCAGAGGGAAAAATAAAAGTAGATAAAGAAGAGAAGAGAAGAGAAGAGAAGAGAAGAGAAGAGAAGAGAAGAGAAGAGAAGAGAAGAGAAGAGAAGAGAAGAGAAGAGAAGAGAAGAGAAGAGAAGAGAAGAGAAGAGAAGAGAAGAGAAGAGAAGAGAAGAGAAGAGAAGAGAAGAGAAGAGAAGAGAAGAGAAGAGAAGAGAAGAGAAGAGAAGAAAGGGCAAACAGTGAAGAGAAGAGAAGAAAGGGCAAACAGTGAAGAGAAGATAGTGAAAAGTAAAAAGTGAAAGGTAAATGGTGTAGAGTAAAGAGCAAAGAGCAAAGAGTAAAGAGTGAAAACTAACTAGTGAAAAGTGAAGAGTTCGTCACTATTTATTGTTATTTCTAACGCAGCCAGATAGCGTGCTCTATCGCTGATCCTTCAGTGCAGGGCATACAAATCATGTTAGTTTACATAAATGTTTCTAAATTTTGCTAATAATTACGCGTATTTCGTCAAATATTTGACCATTGTGAATGTACTTTGTACATTTTTAGAAGCCGTACCTTTATTTTTGTTGTTACTGTTGTTTTGTTTTCATTTATTAGTATTTACTTACTGTTTTGTTTGTTTTTCATTCTATTTTTAATTTAGCCATCACGCCCCCCTCCTTCCCATGTTGTATTCAAATAAGTTAGTGCAAATATTTAATTTATGCTAAATAATTATTTTATTAAAAACAGAAAAAACATTTTAAGCCGGTCAGAAAATTAATTTTTATATTTCGTAATTAAATAGAAAATAATTAGGAGATTCACATAGTAGTCATAAAGTCATATGTTTAAAAAAACCACACGGAAAAATATGATTGCTGTGAGCAAACCCTCATAACTCAGTGTGTTATTTTAAATTTGAGTCGTATTGAGTACTTGTGACTTAGGACATTTTTGTTTGAAAACCTATAAAAAATGTATTAAATTATCATAAAATAATATGGCTTTAAGACTTTATGACTGATACGACACTACTGTGAATGCCCCAAATAAAAAATTATGTGTAGTCGGATAAGGAAGGCTTACTATTGTTTTATACAGAAATATAAATTATTGATTAAAGTATGAACTGTTACTTATGGAAGTAGTATAAGTCTAATTAACAAAAAATTAGTCAGCGTTAATTTTAGTAAGATGAGTCTATATTTTAGCGCCAACTAATTTTTTTTTCTAATTTTTTTTTTCAAAATTGTTGGAAGGATTTCTAAATTTGATAACTTTTTGCCGTTTTTTTTTTTTTTGTAATTCTACACAATACGAAAGCTGTTTCCAGGAAACGTATAATCCAATCGTCTAAAAGAATGTACAAAAAACCCTCAATTTTTTAAATATTTTTTGAGTCTTTTTTATACAAGTTTTTTGGACGATTGTATTGTTCGTACCAGATGCAGAGACCTTTATTTTCCTATCAAATTTATGGCTTAAAACATTTAAAATTTATCAAAAAAAATTACATAAACACATTAAATGCACTTTCTAAGAATTCTATTGATTTTCTAATGTAGGAACTCACACACATTAAAACAAAAATTATTTATTTTTGTTGATTATGAAGTAGAAAATGTATGGCATGGCGTATTGCTTGGTTGGCCCTGAGGTTAATGCTTAAATGTGTTTATCAATGAATGCAAACAATAACAAAATACTCGAAAAAATATTGTCAATATAGAAATAAAACAATAAGAAATGCATAAAAATAGAAAAGTGCAACAAAAAAAATAAAAGGAAAAAAATTATCACTAAACAAAACAAATCTAACGATTTGAAGAATAGAAAACTAGAACATTTAAAGTTTATCAGTCATTGCCTGTGACGTCATAAAATAGAAGTTGACTTCTAAATAAACGAGTCTATTATGGGGGATAATTCTGTCACTCGTTTACTAGTGAAATGTTGTTCGACCTATAAAGTTTTTCAGCATTTTAGCCTCTATGATTCGTTATCGCAAAACATGTACCCAGCAAAAATTAGTGCTTGCCTGTAAGCATTTTTTTTGAGGGAGACAACAGAAAGGAATCACTTGCAGTTGCGCATTTATAATCCATGAGTTTTGTGCCCGATGAGCCACTTATCGTAGAAGCAATAGTTTTTGCTTCCACAAAATGCTTAAATAAAATCAAGAGTGGTTGTATTTCTTATTCTTATTTATCTTCGTCTTACTCAGAAGAGGAAGAGTAAAAAATGCAGAAGCACCCATTTTTAATTTTCACTTTTTACTTCATAAATTTTTTTATTCTGTTGACTGTTACCACCAGCGTTGCCATTTTAGCCTTTTTTAGGCTAGATTTAGCCTATTTTTCTCGCATTTAGCCTTAAAATTTATGATTTATCCTCTAGCTTTTCTCCTAGCCTTTTTTCATTTTCAAAATAGCCTTTTTTCGCAATTTTTTTTTGCGGATAGTGCGAAAATTTTTTTTTATAATTTTTTCAAAAAAAAAATAGCAATTTGTGACTAAAAAGGAAACATATTTAAAACGACCTTATTTTCTTTAGTTTTTGTCATTGTGAGATCTCTTCTTGATTTTTTATAAAAGTCATAATTATTATTTTGAATTTTAAGCGATAGTTTTTTAACTTTTTCCTAGCTTTTTTTTTTGTAAGTGATTTGGCTTTTTCTAGCTTTTTTTTAAAGGCATATTTTTTTCTAGCTCCTGGAAACGCTGGTTGTCACTGTCGTATTAAAACGACAGTATTGTCTCGATGCTAAAACGGCATTATCTAAGAGCATTGAGCTGCCCACGATACATCATCGATAATTTCAAAGAAATAAGTGTCTTCTCTGTATACCCAACCATCCCTAATTATTTTTGGACAATTTTCTAATTTTTTATTTAAAAATAAAAAAGTGTACTCTTACTGAGGCACTTACTATCTGGGCCCAAATCACCGCATTCAATAACGAGCAATTTGTAGCAAAATTTTCGAATTTTTTCATACAAATGAAAACTATCGTAATTTTAGATAGTTTTCATCTGATATCGAATGTGATGATTTGGCCCCTGCCTACATCTTTAATGGTTGTGTTGCGTTTCATTCATTTAATTTTTTGCTTCTTTTTAAGTTTTTCTAAATTTATTTTTTTAATATTAATTTTTTTTAAAGCCCAACAAATCGACTCGCCATAATTTGTATAAAACTTGCTGCATTTTTTTCCAACAACATGTGCTTGGTTAGTCCTAAAGAAGAACATGTGAGGGGGCTCACGTGGGAAAAATGTGTTATTTAAGTATTTTCCGGTGCCTTCTTAGTTTGTTTTGAGGTCAAAACACATAAAATTAAAAAAGAAAAAAAATTCTATCTACACATTAAACACTTTTTTGCTTCCTCCGGATAGAGACTCTTGCTCTTGCTCTTCTTCTCTCTTTTTTTATATAGTTAATTTTTTCCCTTTTAAATTTAATACAGAGAAAGAGAGAAAGATTGAGAGAGTGAAAGAGTGTGACATGTGTGTTCTAATTCTCCCATTGCAAGTGTAACAAATTTCTCATCAAAAAAGAAAAAATTAAGGAAAAGAAAATTAAAATGTTACAACAATAATGACTTTGTCTTTCCTTAAATATTTCAAACTTGTTAAAAAAAGAAAATTTATTTTTAAGACCAAATCAAATTTCATTTCAACACCCACCCATACACCTGAGGGTGTGAGTGTATGCACAGTGAAATAAAAATAAACCAGTCAAATTGGCTACAATGAGTCTTAAATTCCAAATAACAAATTGTTAGAGTATTAAAAACTAAAGGCCAAACCATAAAAAAACCAAACCACTAGCAAACCGACAAAACAGTGCAATTGGAATTCAAAATCAAAATCCCCTGTTCAGAAGAGACGCTTTGGCGGAAAAAATATTTTGTATCTTGTAGTTTTTCTTGTTTTCCTTTTATTGTTGTTGGCTTGTGTCCATGAGACATTCAAGATTTATGAACTTCAACCAGAAATAAATTTTTTTACTTCTTCTTTGTATTTGAAAGACAAAGAAATAAAAGTGTGTAATGGGGTGAGTGTGTGGGTGTGCGTATCTGTGGCAAATGAGCAAGGACTACCGTCCCTGTCTCTTTTTAATTGATTACACACTAACGCACAGATTTTAATCATCATTTTTAAAGCAACAAAAGCAAACTTGTGCTTCCTACACAAATCCTACACCTTAAATAAACTTAGCGTACCTCTTACTAGTTCTGTTATTTATGCTGGTAAATAATGAAAAGCATAAAATTTTAAAAAAGAGCAAAAAAAAAAAAAGAAAGAAATCAATCCTGGCTTACAATAGTATAGCTTTTGCTTATATTTTGTTGTTTGAAATTGAAACGAACGATATCTTGGGTCCAACTAAAAAAAGAAAGTGCGGGCTTTACACTACAATACAACCTGTAAGATTTTCATTTGGATTTTGAAAAAAAAAATTATTTGTTAGTTTATTTGAGCTTTTTCTTTTTTATTAAAATGGCTATTTTATTAAGCTTATTTTATAAATTTATTTTTATATCGATATTTCGCTCGATATAAAAATAAATAAAATAAGACCTCAAGAGCTCTCTTTTTTTTAATTTTTTTTTTTTTTTTAAATTAAAAGAATATTTTTTAATGCGTTTCCTTTTTATTAGCATATTCCTTGACATTTATTTAATTAGAAAAATGTGTGCACTTCTTTTTGCTTTAAAATGTGTCTTTCCCCCTTTTTCTGGCTAAACAACATTTATTCCCACGTCTACATTTAATTTATAAAAATTTAAACTAAAAGTACATAAACACCAGCCACGCTTATTTTAAAGTACCTACTGTAGTTTAGAGGAGTTTTTCTTTTTGTTTAAAAAAATGTTGTTTAGTTTTCTTTTACTTTATTAATTATAAATTAAATAAAAAAATATTTTTTTTTCTTTGCAAATAAACTACTAAACAAATCTGCTAGTTATAGAGTAATGTGACGTGACTGACGTATAAAATCATTATGTATGATGCAACGTGTTTTATTATTTATTCATTCAAGTTCACTATTACATCTGCTTTTAATTTTTTTTTTATTTTAAATTTGGTTTCTGTAGGTATAAATCAATATTGTTGGTCTTGGTTAAACTTACATTTTGTACACGTTGAATATTTTTTTTTAATAAATTTATTATTTTTTCATTAGCAAAATGAAATTTTCTTGTTATATGCTGATATTTTGCAAAACTAAATTTTTCTTTTCTTTATTTAAATCAAATAAAATAAAATGTTCTTTGAAAAATTCTTAAAGTTTCAAAGCTCTTGAGCACATGTCTTGCTTTCAATTTTTTTTATATGTACATGCACATAATTAATTAAATGCACTAACAAAAATTTTTGGCTCAATTTTTTTTTTTTTTGTTTTTAAGCACTTAGAACCAAACACTACCGAAAACCGTCATAAACTGAATGTTGAAAATGCGTACCAAGAGTTAATATATTAGAATGAGCAAAAGAAATACTCGAAAATATACTTTTCCCATAAACACTTACACACATACATATGCATGCACATACAATAATTTTTGAATGTTTGAATGGTAAGAAAAAGCAACAACTCGGTAAATTTTTTTCTTTTTTAAATAAAAATAGAGAAAAGAGCGCAAAGTATTAACAATCAATTGAGCATAAAAACCAATAAATAATTGTAAAGAGAATGGAACTAGTAGTGAATGTTTTATTTATACTTAATTAATAAAAAAAAATTTTTGAATTGTGAGTCAAGTGTAAAAAATTACGCTCACTTTCGCTTCTTGACCAATTCTCAATGACTTTATGTTAACATTAATTATTGAGACATTTAGGGCCGGGTGCATTTAAATTTTAAAAATATATGCACACACACACATACAAAGTATAAAGTATCTCAGTTAATTTGTGTGAAAGTGTTGCCACAATTAAAAAAAAAACTGTTCCCCTAACCCAACTAATCAGTTTATTTATTACCAAAAAAAAATTTCTTTTTTGTTTTCTTGAAACAATTTACGTATATGCTGTTTAAAAATATTTATTAATATTATTGTTATAATTATCTTACGAATAACAACATTATTAAAATATATACTATATTCATTTAATTAATATATATATTTTTTATTATTTCTTTTTAACATTTTTTATGCGAATATACTAATTTTTTTGCAAACAAATGTTTTTTTTATTAATAAAATTTTTGAAATAAAAGAAATCATTTCACTGCACTAGCTCTTAAGTCCCACTTTTACGCAGGTCAGTTAAAAGGTTGCCACATGAGACCGGATAAAATCAGTTTTTAAACAAATTGTCTTGAATTTTTATACATGAAATCTGCTCAGGCTAAGAATTCCTACACAAGGACAGGGGAGGCGAATGACACACGTGATGTTTTCTTCCAAGGCCTGAATCGAAGAGGGTTTGTCCGCATAAACTTTAGACTTTACAAATCCCCACAGGAAAAAGTCTAACGGCCAATCAACCGGCCCAAAACGTGAAATTATGGGCTCACCGAAATGTTCTCTCAATAAATCCATTGATTGATGCGATGTGTGAGAATTGGCGCCGTCTTACTGAAACCAAATGTCGCCGAGATCACTAGCTTCAATTTCAGGCATCAAATAGTCGGTTATCATGGCACGATAACGGTCGCCATTAACGGTTACGGTCTTCGTGTACACTCTTAGCTACGGCCGCTATATTTTCTTCACAGCGTGCTGGACGTGGTCTATTCGTCCAATAATGAATGCTGGGTCTCAAAATGGGTGATGGTGTTGCGAATAGTACGTTCAGTAGGCCGATTATGTTGACCATAAGTTGAGCGAAGTGCACGAAACACAGAACGTGAATTTTCGTAGTAAAGTTGAACGATTTGTAAACGTTGTTCAGGCGTAAGTCTTTCCATTATGAAATGCCAAACAATACTAAACAATAATTACATGACACGACTCACACGTGATCTGTCAAAAAAAGGCTATTGAAAAAAGTATCTCTACTTGAATCACCCATTATAATATGATTTTACCGGGCACTTGAGAGTGCCCGGCACAAATTTCTAGATGCACGTTTAAAGTAAATACCACCTGATACATCCGGAATAGGCCTATTGAACTTTTTCAGTTATCTTAATGTCACAGGGTGTATCTAAGTCACTTTATTACTATGTAGTTTTGCCGACTACGTGGCTCCAAATGAAATCTTGCGATCCACGGAAAACCAACCAACCAACGAAGAGAAAAATCTGCTGGTAAATAAAGTTTTAAGCGTTAAGTCCCTGAAAAGTGGGCGTAACCACTACAAAGTATATGTATACCTTCCTTGGACTATATAAATTAGAAAAAATGTGCAAAATTTTCTTTTGGAAAATAGAACTTTATTAGTTAAATCATTAAAAAATGGGCGTTAATGTTTCAGGGTTTTTGCAAAATTTTTTAAATAATCTACTGATAGAGGTAGCAGCTTGATGTTACTTACTTGTTCTTACTCCTTGATAATGTAGCTTTATAGTGGTGCAGGAAATTTTTAAAACAGTTTAGTAGTTTTTGCAAAAAAAAAAACTTGGTAACAAGTTTAAGCACAAATTCAAATTTACTTTAAGAACTTTTTATATGAATTTGCCACATTACATTAAAAACATTCTGGCAGCACTTTATTTCCACTCTCTGGTTTTTTTCTTTTCCTGCCTAAACGATAATTTAAACTCTCTTCTTTTTTTAAACTCAATTTTTAGCCGGTAGTGTTTTATTTTTAATTTTTTGTTTTAATGTCTGTGAGATACATTTTTTCTCCATCTAACATTTTCCTAAATAAAATTTTAAATGTTTAATTAACTTGTTATCTTGTTAACACTATTAAATCTTGTTTTATTTTTCTGTTTTTATTTCATTTTATCTATCCTAAAAGGAATATCCTTTTCTGTGTAAAACACGTGCTTTTTTTACGTCATCTTTTTAATGCACATAATTTTAAGGGTGTTTTTTTTTATTAATCCTTTTTCCTTCATTTCATGTATTTCGTCACTAAAAAAAAGTTGAGTGTCCTTTTGTGGAATAAAAATACCTTTAGATTGCATGTGTTGGTGGCTGATGTAAATCTTAAAGTAAAATTTCATCATTTTATTTTTTAACCACCAACTGCGTATGAAAACTTTAATATTTTTATAGTTTATTGCCTCTTTTCAAATTCAAAAAACAAAAGAGTAAAATTAAACAATAAAAACTAATTACAATTCTAAACTTCAATGTTGTTGCAATTTCAGTTTGGTTTTTTTTTCAGAGAAAGTTAAAGAATTAAAAGTGCAGACTTTTTTTTTAAATAAATAAAAAATAAAATTAATTTATTTACAATGCAGACTGGATAGTTTTAGAAAAGAAGTTAATCAATTGAGAGCTTCAAGGTCGGCTATAGCAAATGGTTCATGTTTAATATCTTGATTCATGATTTATTTAAAATAATTATTGACCTGTTAGTTCCTCTGGATTTTCTAAACAATAAATTTTATTGTTTGATTTATTTTTTTGCCAGATCCAATTTTAGTTTGTGTTTTGATGAATGATTTTTTTTCAAGCTATTAGGCCTACATTTCCTTATGAAAATAAAACTAAATTTTTATTTCATATTATTCCGACGTTTCGTGAATTTTACCTTCACTTTTTCAAAAGATCTTGTCTATTTAATAAAAAAAAAAAAATAAATTTTATTGCCTTATTTTTGCTCTTCTGTTAAAGGACTGTGTTTAAGTGGTTAGAGTGAACCTTCTAGAGGAATTAAAATTTATGTCTTAGAATGAATTTAAATTGCAAATAGTGGGCTAGCCAGCTGATCATAATGGTATAGGTTAAAGTGGATTTTTCTTTTTTCGATTATCGCTATTCGTTATCTAGTAAATACTATCACAACTTGGGATCATAGCTTACGATAACGAGTATATTAGCTGGCGAACGTTTTAATTCACAATTGAGTGATTTAAAAAAAAAATGTTGAAGCGAACAATAGCCCATTTCTATCCCCCAGTGGAAGTTTCATTTAAAAATAATAATCTTTTCGAAACTTGTATCAAAAAGGAATAGAACTAGACCGTGGACGCAATATTGCAAGTTCTGATGGATGTATTTTTCGGCTTTTTCCCTATAATTTTTGAACGATTTAATATAAAGGGTGTCGCAACAAGAACGCAAGATTTAAATTTGGCTCCATTCGAAGTGTCATTGTTTGACATTTGAACAATTGTTATTGTTTGCTAGTAGAACGTACGAGGTTAGTAAAAAATGACCATGGACAGCGAAGGGAGTTCCTTAATTGGGTATTGGAGCAACAACATGAAAATGCTGATTTTGCCGATAAAATCATCTTCAGTGACGAGGCCCATTTCCATCTTGATGGCTTCGTCAATAGGCAGAATTGTCGCATTTGGGGTGAGGAAAATCCTCGAGTGATTCACGAGAAGCAAATGCATCCTCAACGTGTCACTGTGTGGTGTGGTTTTTGGGCTGAAGGATTCATTGGACCTTTTTTTTATGAAAATGAAGCAGGTCAAGTGGAAACAGTCAATGGTGTTCGGTATCATGAAATAATAACCAGTTTTTTCTTGCCTAGAATTGAAGAAATGAATGTGGAGGGCTTGTGGTTTCAACAAGACGGCGCCACATGTCATACAGCCAGAGAAACAATTCAATTGCTGCATCAGTCATTTATTTAAAATTTAAATCGTGCGTGGCAGAGTGGGAAATGGGTTGCATTTAATTGGAATTTTTTTTTTTTTAAATCGCTTTAACGCTTAAAAAGTTATTAACATTTTTCTAAATAAAACGTTTTTTAATTATAGTGGATGTGGCATGTGGCAACATAACTGGCCCATTTCCTACTCTGCCACATAATGAAAAATTTCATTAAAAAATAAGTTCCAAAATTGTATGTAAAATCCACCTGTCGCGCTGGCCGAGAATTAAACTAAAGGGACATTCAAGGAAAAAAGTAAAATACCAGGCGCACAAAACCAGCAGTAGGTGGATTTTGGGGAAAGAATTTTTGTTACAACTTTTGAACGGGTGAATATTTTCGTATAAAAGACCTACGCCATGTTGCAGAATAAGTAATGGACTACCTGCCACATGCTTTCTCTGCCCATGCCATACCTAAGTTAAATAAAAAAAATTTTAATAAAATTTAATAATAGATTGAAGCAAATTTTAAAGTTTAGTTGAAAATTATATAATTATTTCTTTGTGTAGGGTGATGCTAAGCCGTTGACTTACCTAATTACATTGTGTGGTACTTTTGATTGCAATAATCTAAAGTAGAGGCCAAAAACAAGTATTTTTATTATTATTTTTTCTTTTTTGCTTTTATAAATTAAAGCCTTAAAAACTTCTATTCAATTAGATTTTGTTATTTGCAATTATTTTAAAAGTCCAAGCAAACTTTAAGCCGTTTTTGTCAATCCGATGTTTAGCTGGGAAATCCAAATACAAGGCAGAACCATTTAAGTGCCACTGAAATGAAAAAATTAAAAGAAAATGTATCTACTTTTTGCTAAATATTTTTATAAAATATAAAAAGAAAATAAAGCCTTTTCAGCTAAATTTAGCATGAAAGGGACTAAGCAGAAGTACCTTTATTTCATAATCTTCTATGCCCAACATCACTATCTTGTCAATATTGTGCTCATTTATGGTGTCAATTAACTCCAGACCAACCAGTTGAACATTTGAAAATTTATTAAATAAATTATCAGACGCCCCCCAGGGATGTATAGTTAAGCTATTCGTATCATAAGGATATTCCAGTACAGTGGCATATATCGATATCAAAGCATTATCTTGTTCAACTTTAGTCGTATACCACACAGAGGGTGTAATACTATCATTTTGATATAACCAGGGCTTGGAGCCATAAATAGCTTCACCATTTATTTGCAACCATTTACCTAGGTCGCGTAATCTTTCCTCAAAAATTGGTAAAATTGTGCCGTACTTGGTGGGGCCCACATTAATTAAAACGTTGCCGTTACAACTTACTGTTGTTACCACTTCATGTATCACACTCTCGCTGGTCATGAAATCTTTCAGACTCAAATCAAAACGTTGACCCCAACTTGCTTTATCCAAAGTAAAGGCATTTTCCCATTTATGAGGCTGCAATACGCCCGGATTAAAACGATCTTGACAATTATAAAAGTCACCATGCAAACAAGCGGTGCCATAACCCCAACGGTCATTAGTTACAATTGTGTCACGCACCGGACTATCATTGTATAACCTAAACAGGAAACATGTTAATAATAACAAGAATTTTTTTAATCAAGTTTTAGCTATTCACCAGGCTATAAACTCCTCAGATTTCCAATAATTGGCTGGTGCTTCCCAATCACCATCTGACCATAAAATTTCTGGTAAATATTCTTTAATTAAAAATAGTTGCTCGGGCCTAACTTTAGTTCTCACATAATCTTGTTCCAAAAATAAGTGCAACTTATCGTTAATGTACATGCGATTAAACCATTCGAATAACGAATAATACAAACCAAATTTCAAATCAGTATGTTTGCGTAGAGCGGCAGATAATTCTCCTAAAGAAAATAAATAAATAAATAAATTAAATTACAAAAAAAAAAAAAAGAGAGAAAAACTTACTTATGATGTCTCTTTTAGGTCCCATGTCCATAGAATTCCAACCAAATGATTGCTGTGAGGGCCACAAACAATAACCATCATGATGTTTGCTGGTGAGAACCACATATCTGAGAGAAAAAAAAATCAGAAAATATGCCTTTAATGGTTACGATTCAGGGTCAAGTTTGAATCGGCTCTGGACACCACTGCATAGATGGTGTCAGGAGAATGGACTTTCATTAAATCCGAATAGCCTTGTTTGTGGCTAAAATTTTTCGTTACACTGTTCTCCCAGCAAATTAACTATTATTAGCTTTGGGTGTGTACTCGTATGTGTGTGCATGTATTTTAAATTGTAAATACTGTTTTGTTAAAATTACAACAACAATAACACTACAACAATTTAATTGTTTGTACTCACTTTGCCCCACTATCTTTGAATAAGAGAGACCATTGAGTTGCATTGAATAGTTCAGCCGTAAAATCGTGAGCAAATTCTTGATAAGAAAAGCCGGGCTTATAATTTTTCTCCATAAATTCTACATAATTTTCCAATTTCAAGTCTTAATTAAAAAAAAAAATAATATCATTACTCGATGTTCATTTAAAAACTACATTTCACTTACTCTTCCAATCTGTCCAGAACCATTCGGAACCCATACTGGGCACAGAATACACACCCCAATGTATAAATATGCCCACTTTTGCCTCATCATACCACTTAGGCAGCGGTCGTTTATCCAAACTTGCCCAATTTGGCTCATATTTTGTGCAATTAATTAATGATCTCTTATTTATTAATAAAAATAATAAAAAATTTAAAAATTTATTTGCCATTTTTGGAATCTGTTTTGTGTTGATCTGTTTACTTTCACTGTATTAAACACACTGAGTGTGAAAAAAAAATTTTGTGTCTCACAACACTCAGCTGAATTGGGTCTGAGCATTTTGATAAGATAATCCAAGGTTTGATTATGTGTGTATGTATATTGTTTGTTTACTAATAAATTGAGTCAATTTTTGTTTGGAAATGTTGCACATGGTTTGAACAATCACTTATTACCTGCATAGAACTCAATTGCTGATAAAATAAAATTCCATAAGAAAAAAAAATTTTTTTGATTACCTGAATACAAAATAAAGGACTGCACAAGCATGGCTTACAAGCCATATACCACATCTTTGGGGTGATGTGTGTCTTTTCAGAATGATTGTGCAGCCCCTTAGTACAAAAACAATAAGGGAATTTATTGTGACAGGCAAATGGTTTTGCAGTAGCACGAATTCCTGATTTCCCTTAAAACTTTGTTCTAGAGGTTTCTTAGCATGAGAAAAAAAGAACAGGTAACGAATTACGGTACTCGTAGTCAAGTAAAATTGTTTGTAATTTTTCTTTTTGCGATTATCGCATTCGTTATCGATGATAGCTTACGATAACGAGTATACAATTGAGTGAATTATCATTGCGAACGTTTTATGTGCTGTTTTTATAACACAAGCAATCCACTTGTTTGGAAAGTACTCAAAATATTGAGCGTTTTTTATACAAATTTTTTTAGACGAGTTGATCGCTTGCGTTATAAAAACAACACATTAATTGACAATTGAAAAAACGCTTATAATTTTTTAAGTGTTTGAGTGATTTAAAAAAATGTTAAAGCGAACGATAGCCCATTTTCCGCTCCATCACCCAATTGAAGTTTCATTTTAAAATATTAATCCTTTCTAAAGTTGTAGCAAAACAAAAAAAAATTAAACTAGGCCGTGGACGCAATATTACAACTTCCGATGGATGCACTTTTTTTTTTTTTTTTTTTTCATAACTATTGAATAGTTTAAGTCTTTCTAAAACGTTCAACATGAGCTATATTTCAGTGGAATTTTTTTTCAAATCGCTCCAGCGCACAGTGGCTCATTCTACTAAAAACCGTTGTAAAAATCAAAAATTTTCGACTATGAAATTTTGAAAAACGCATTAACTTATATTACTAAGGACATCTTACTGATCAAATATCACACCACAGTAAATTATTTTTTTGGAACCGCCTAAAATTGTTAATTTTTTAGACGGTAGTAAAAATTTCAATTTTCGACAAAAGCTTTAGACTTAAAAAAAGTTTTTAATTAAGTGCTATTTTTTAAATTGTACTTTTTTTGGTTAGCCCGATTACAATATACAGCCCGGTAGTTTTTTTTTTACTGTGCCCTTTCCTCTTATTTTAAACAAAATGTCTCCCTTTTTTAACTTAACAAGTTATCTGATTTAGGAAATTTTCTCCCAAAAACCAAAATTTTCCCAAGGAAAAAATCCTTGGGAATATTTATAATTGGCATGATATTCTTTCAGTTTTTTTTTTTAAATATTCATCCGTGCAAAAGTTGTAACAACCCGTTCTGTGCGCCTGGTATTTATTTTTTTTTTAATTTAATTCTCGTACAATGTGACAGATGCATTTTACCTACAATTTTGTGTTTTCCCAATATTTTTGAATGAAACTTTCGTTATGTAGTATAGTACAAATTGGGCTACCTGCCACATGCCATTTAAGGTGCCCCACATTTTCATATTAATTTGATTTTCTTTTTTTAAAAACTTTATTTTATTGTGTTCTTTCTTATAGAAATACATCATTACAAAATGATATTTATTTCTTTGTATAAAATGATTAAATTAAATTTGAAACTTAAATTTAAGATAAAGTTCATAAAAATTTAATTTTAATATTTATGGTTTGTTTGTTTTTCTTTTTATTTTTAATTTCTTATAATAAAGATAAAGACAAATAACTAACACTAAAATATTAATTTTGTTTATTATTAAAAAAAAAAGTTATTTAATATGAAAATATATATGTGTGTGTATGTAAGGTTTATTAAACAAAAGAAAAAAAATTAACACAACAAGAAATTCTTAAAGAATTCTTTAAACAGAAAAATACAAATTGAGTTACATAAACAAAAAAAAAAAAGCTTTAAGGAGGTATTATTAACTGCGAGTTGGATTTTTGTGACAAAAAAAACTTTTAACAAATTAAAACTCTAAGAGTAAAATAAGCTTTCATTACGTTTACGTATGTTTGTTTGTTTGTTTGTTGTTACTTTTTTTAAGTAATTGCGTTTGTGTGATTTGTTTAGCTATTGCTTGCAGATTTATCAAGTTGAGTTTTTTTTTTTTTTTTGTTATTGCTAGTTGATAGTGTTTGTTTGCTGTTTAGTGTAAAAAAGTGTTAAAACACTTTTAGTAAGCCTGGCTATAGATTGTGTAAAATATTGAAAAAATATTTCATTTGTTTCTATTACATTTTCTTATTACAATTTAAGGTAGTTGCTTATATATTCTTTTGTTTTGTTTTGTTTTTTATAAATTAGTTTTAGCTGCTTATTTATTGTATATGGAACATTGAATTGTTGCTGTGGTTTCTGTTATGCCGGCTCTATTGCAGGATAAAAAATAATTACAAATAAAAAAATAACTCATGAGAATATCATGAGTAAAAGAATAAATTTTAAAACCAACACAATTTCTGGAATTAAGCACAAATAAATATTAATATTTTGTTATAATTACAAAAAATTAAATGCAAATTAATTAATAAAATTATGTTTCTTTATGATTAATTTAAAAAAATCATAAATATTTATATGCATGTACGTAGATGTTCATAAATATTTGTTACTTTGTCTAATTGTGTTAACTTTTTGTTAATATATATATATATTTTTTAATGGACATGGACGTTAAACGTAATAATTATAGATATAAATTTTTTAACATTAAAGATAATTATGATGATGATATATAAAGAATTAATATTTAAACACCAGATTCCATACAACTCGGTACAAAAGAGAAAAAAAAAACTAAAGCAAACATTAGTTATTGTGGGATTTAGGGAATCCAGTTCTTAAGTAAAATATAAATACAATAATAGATCTACTATAAATTTTCAAATCTTTACGTTATTATTATATATTAATGGCAGTTTACCAAATTTATCTTCTAAATAAATAATTTAATTCAATTTAAATGTAGAATTTATAAAATTTTCGAAATTTCTTTGGTGGCATGAAAATATTTGTTGATGATCCATAATTATAGTCATACTAAAGTCGGTATACCCAGCAAAAAACCATATTTTAGCAATTTTTAACCACCATTTAAATCGCTACCATTTCTTCAAGAATTTCATAACTCTTTCAGCA
This sequence comes from Thelaira solivaga, assembly GCA_947397855.1. Lineage (NCBI taxonomy): Eukaryota > Metazoa > Arthropoda > Insecta > Diptera > Tachinidae > Thelaira > Thelaira solivaga. The sequence continues at coordinate 65,523,253 of OX377613.1, forward strand.
CCACACAATTATACAAAATTATACATAACCTACAAAATATTAAGAAAAATTTTATAGCCTCTTAAAAGCTTATTATGTTCAGTGAAAAAAGCACAACTTTTTTTCATTGGTTTTTCCTCAGAAGTAGAATAACTTCTAGACTGCAGTTGTACATATAGATTTTTCTACTTTTTTTTTTGCTGGGAATCTTTTTAAAACCACCTTTAAATGCATGAATTCTTATGAGCAAAAGTAAGCCTACTTTCTGTGACTATGATTATGGCCGTGTTTTTTTCTATTAATTTTTTTTTAAATGCTTAAAAAATTACAAAATATATTTTGTTTCCAAATAAGATTATTACCGCCTTTTTTATATCTATTTGAAGCCTTTGTTTAATTATTTTAAACTTGTTTTATTAATTAAATTGCTTATGGCTTCAAATAGATGAACCGTCAGTGCTCCTCTGGCGGTGTACGAAATTGTGAAATCCAATCGGTAACATGCAAACGAAAGATTTCAGTTTTTGTTAGTATCCAATCACGGTATTGATGGGGTATCGATTCAACAATTTTTTCTGCAATTTCAGGATTTTTAAACATGATCATGTAAATTAGTACCACATTAAATGCCACCATTAGCAAAAAAATTATTAAAGATGTTAGAGCAGTTGAGGGAGGTTTTGTTTTAATTGAAGACTTTAATGAACCGTTGGCAGACTTTTTATTTTTGTTAGTCTTTGCAATTGTTATATTGTCATTTGTGGGCAAAACAACTGTGCTGACATGAGCATCTTTCTTTTTGTTTTTTGATTTTTTAGGTTTCTTTGTTTTTTGTTGTAAGTCTTGTATCTTATCAAAATTTTCCAGGTCGTCTTGTACGGCATTTGCATAATGATTCTGTAGAAGATCCCGTTTATATTGCTCTTTTACCTTTATAGCCTCTAATTGCATATCGGACATAAATTTTACCTAAAAATTATAAAATTTATGATGTTTAGAAAAAATTTAATAATCGTGAATCTTTATTTTTTGCTTTCGGTATTATTTGCAGCCAGGCCCACAATACGTTTGATACCGCTCATTCAAATTTTAAACAACAAAATATTTGAATTTACAAAAAACACTAAGATCAGATATTTGTAGTTTTAAATTTAGATTTATATTTCGTTTACATGTAAAACAACACATATCTGTTGATAGTCTAGCTTTTGCTTATATATTTTATGAGATTAAAATTTAAGCGAACGATTACGTTCTATATTTCCTCAAACACATACCGTTCTTTTAGCCGACTGTTGACACTCCTTTGTGGTTGTGCAAATGCCCACTACTTTCATTAGAGCTTCAGCTAAAGGATTGCCTTTAAGATCTAAATATCTTAAATTTATCAAATCTCCAAAACTTAAGGGCAAATATTGCAATTTGTTATCGTACAAATCCAAATGTCGTAGATTTTTTAACAGGCCAAACTCATCGGGCAAAAACTTTATTTGATTTTTGCTTAAATCCAACTTAACCAAACGTGTAAGAGTGCAAAAGTTTTTCTGAAATAAATATTAATTATTAATTATTTTGTAAAGCATTTATGTGTGCAGTATTTGTACTTACACCCAAAGATATCAAACGATTACTGGACAAATCCAATACGTTTACTCGTTTGAATGAAGCCTGTAAAAGACAGCAAAACAGAAAACAAGGAATATATCAATACATAAAAATTGCCAAAAATTCAAATAAAACCGCAAAAGAAAAACAACCCCATTTTAGGCAACAACATTTTTGCATTCAAATGCAATAATAGACATACACACACACACAGAGCATTAAGTAAATAAAACACCCAGCCGTTATTTGATGCATTTAACCAGATAAACAAGAAAAGTAGAAGAAGAATTTAAAAGGGACCAGCAACAACATGAGAAAGTGCAAGATTTATTTATTGAGGCCAAACCACAGACCAACTCTTTCAGGTAAGAAAGTGATGGGTAATCCTATGTTTAGATGACATATTTCTTCTGGGTACCTTTTTAAGATGCAGTTATAAACAGCATGAAAAAACAAATGTTATGGCATTTCTTTCTTCCTGGAACACTATGTGATCTGATATTTTGTATTAGTTCTGGAAGAGTACTCCTTCTAAACTTATAAAAAATATGCGGGTGGTAACTGACATTTCCAAAACCATAACAAATTCTTTCTCACTTAAAGAAAAATTTTTGTACCAGGATAAGCCAAAAATAAATGTCGCGTCAAAAAAATATTCAACCAAGTAGATATTATAATTGATGTCCTGAGCTTAAACTACCATGACACATATTTACATAGATATATGTATGTTTATGAAAATAGTACCTTTCACTGAATCCCAACACCACTTTCACAGTTTTTCATTACAGTTGCATGTTGTTTTTGTGTGACCCACAACATATGCATGTATGTTATCGTATCATGAGGGTTAAAAATGGATGGATACACAGCCTGATAAATTCCTAATACAGCCATTGGTTAGGAAGAACTTTTAAAATGGGTGTGTTTCCAGTGACAATTTTAAAAATAATTTACCATACAATTTGCACAATACTGCTTACATTTTGAGACACATCCTTCAAAAATACAAGTGAAAACTTTTACCCTGCATACAGCTTTCACTTTCATTACAAGGTTTCTTTTTTTATTATTAGCCCATCTGCATGCTTTTTTTTAATGCATTTTTGCTTAACAGGACTTTACTGTTTGTCAGATTATCATACTTACAATATCTCTAACAGGAATTTCTTTCAATTCGGATAGGCTTAAATCACAGATATTGTCCTCGATTTTTTCCTTAACATTTACTTTATTTGGTTTTGGCATTTTGTTTTAATAAATCGTTTTTTTTTTTAGATAAAATTAATTTTGTAGAATTTGTTGTATTCAATGCCGAAACGAAACAAAAAAGATGCAGGCAAAACTACCACCGTCAAATAACAGTTAATATAAGAATAGCAGAGGCAGAAACAAGATGAAAATTTAACAGGGTGGTGTTAGTTAAAGTTTTGATATTTTGTATTCTTCTTTATTAGTGCTATATATTTGTCAAAATTGAATTGTATTTGACAAACGTTTGAATATATGACGTACACATGGCTAGTACTTTACAAAAATATGTTGTTCGTACCGACCCCACCTTAAAAATTCATAAAATTTCCCTTCAGAAGTTCAAGGTTTTTTAAAGGCTGCCAGCTGAAGTAAAACTTTCTCAAATTTAAAGGATTAAAGTTGTAAATCAAGGAGTCAATTCCTTTGGTTGTAAGTGCCTGATACACACATTAGAATTTTTGTGCGTTTTTTTTTCTAAAATGGTAGTCACATGTATACGTTGTGTGAATTTAAAAAAAATCAAAACCAGTTCGATTTTTTGGATAAGCTCATAAAAGCGTTTATTTAGAAGGTCCTAAAATTGTTGTAATGCACTTAGTAACTTATTTTTAGTAAAATTCTCTTCCACAAGAAATCCTGAAATTCTTATTCCTTTCAAAAGTTAATTTTTGTAGTCTTCGCATACCGAGTTTAGGCACCATAATGCATATTCATTTATTTCATCAAATTACTGCAACGGCTCAGTAGAACCTCTTTTCAAATACATTATTAAAACATATCAAATGTAATTTAAAAAATAAATTTATTTTCATTTATTCAAGTCTTATTTGAAAAACAAAAACAAGAATATTTATATTTTTCATCTTAAATAACGAAGATGAGTTTACTTTTTAATCCTCTTCTTCTTCAGCAGCAGCACCACTGCCAGTGTTTTTCTTCAAGTTCTTCCTCTTAACGCGACCAGGGCGGCCACCACCGAAGGGAGATTTCAAAGAGAAATCAATGTGTTTTTGTGAGTCCAAACGAACCACAAATGAAGGAATATTTACAACCTGTTTGCGGACACTAAAAATAAATAAATAAACAATAAATTAATATCAACATACATAAATACAGACAACTAATACAGGAGGTCTCTTTAAGAGTGACTTATTGAGGTTCAGTTCTTGATTAAAATTGGTTTAGTCACTACAAAAAAAAAACAACTTACACAGTATTATGTTTAGGCTGGACCTAAACTAAATTGGTTTACACCAATACCAAAAGACATTGAGAGCCGGTACAAAAGACCCCATACCTCCTCATACTACTCAGGGCAATTTGTTCGACTCCCAAGTGGTCTTACTGAACTTATGCAATGTATATATTACAATCCAAAACTTTATAGCTTTAACTAAAGCATATATTTACCGAATGTGACGTTGACGGATCAAGACACGAGCATGATGGATAGATTTAGCCAAACCCAATTTGAAAACTTGAGTTTGTAAACGGCGCTCCAAGAAATCTTCAATTTTTAAACCCAATACGTAATCGAGCTTCATGCGGGATTCGTCCAACACACCAACACGTACCAAACGACGCAACAGGGCATTACCTTAAATAGATATTTGGATTGTTATTACAAAATTTCTTTTATGCAGCTTAAAATTACGCCAAGTTGAGAAAAAAAACTCAGCAATTATAAATCTTCAAGGTTAGTCAGACAAGAAGTGTCATTTAAAAATTAATTCATCATGAAAATTTTTCAATAAGAACACTTTAACCAAACTTACCTTGGAACAATCTTTTTTCATCCTTCTCATCTAAAGTTAACAATTCACGGGCAGCTTTACGGATCTTAGCCAAAGCGTACTTTACACGCCAAACTTCACGCTTGTTGCGGAGACCATATTCACCAATGATTTTCAATTCCTGATCCAAGCGTGCCTTTTCATAGGGACGACGAGGAGTAACATAAGTCTTTGAAAAGACTGAGGGGATACGTCCGTTCACCATGTTGCCTCCGATTCAACCGTATTCTATTAATAAAATAACATACATTCTTAATCATTTTACATCTCAAACATCCTGCCAAATTTTCAAACTAATTTAAGGTATTGTTAAAATATACTTTCGAAATTGCAATATTTTTATTTAATTTACTGAAATCATAATCAATTTCTATATTTTTGTTTTATAAATTTTACAAACTCCAAAAAAATTACGTACATTTGGTTTGACGATTCAGCAAAGAAAGAAAGATAATGGCAAAATGTCAATTGACAACTGTTATTGGAAGTATTGCCACCGTGACGAACAATTTATACAAAATGCATGACAAGCAGGGACGGAAACTATAATATAACTTTGAAGAAATTAATCTACCGGAAGTAGAGATTGTTAATTAGTGTTTAAATAAGCAAAGAAAAAAAAAGAATGTATTTCAAAGTAAATAACATTAAGTTCAACAGTTTATGTAAGTATAATATGAAACTTAACTTATTTCCGTTAATTAAATAAATAATTGATACCAACTTTCATTGTAATAGAGTATTGTGTAACGGTTTTCAACTCTGGTGGGTAAAGTTCTTCCTATTTTTGTTATTTAATAATTTTATGTCACCCTGTGTTCATATTTAAATCCTCTTCTGTGGTGCCTGCAATTGTAAAAAATTATTTTGTGGAAAATAAAAAAAACTTTAAATTGTTGCAAATAAACTAGAAAATATATAATAAATAAGTTTAAAGAATTGTTATATGTCTCACATATGTTTGTGTGCTTGCATGTATGTTATATTAAATAGAAAATATTAAAATTGTAAAATTGTGAAAAAAAGCAATTCATGTAATAAAATTTACAAAAAATTAAATTTTTTATCTATTCAATTGTGTTAAAAATTAAAAGGCATTTTTCTAAAATTGTATTTTTATGAGATTTGTGAGAAACCACTGAAAATGGCCTTTAAAGGACTTGCAGTGCAGCCGTTGACTAATTAAATGAATGGATACTTTTTTAAATGATCCTGAGGGTAAATCAAATTTCAATTTAAATGTAATAATGAAGACAACCACGGAGAGGAGTAATTTAAGGTAAGTTTTTGCCTTTTTATATTTCATACGTATTGAACTACAGACGACACGACATGAGAACATAAAATGCGGGAATTTATTTAAAAATTGTTAATGTGTACTTTGTATTGCACTCAATAAACATTCTCTTTATCCACAAAATGTTCGGCTTGTTTAGAAAGGGTTTTGTTGTATTTAATGTGTACCCTACCCCCATAGGCTGGTGGGTAGTCTGCTAACCTATCAATCTGGGGGTAGCAGATTCTCTTAATTTTTATGCTTGCAAAAAGCAATATCATCTGTGGCCTCCTGCTAAATAAAAATGCATCAGTCTTTCTTATTTGAAAAGCTTATCTAAGAATTTTTTCTTTGCCACCACAGATTTATTATTATTTAGTAAATGGAAAATGCAATTTTACTTAAAATTAAATTAAGATAAAAATTTAAATTTTTTTTGCATTAAATAGAAAGTAAACTTTCACATCAGCTTTAAAATCGTTGTAGGCAGCTACTTTTAGTCTGAACATGTATTCTCCTGGCGGTAGAGGCAACATATTAAACATACTCGGTTGTAACACTAAATTGTGAATAATGATATCGTGCTAAAAGATAAAACAAAATAGCCAAGTTAATATAAGAATTAATTAATATTAAATTAATTAATTTTAATTAATATTAAAAGAGAAAAAAAAAAAAAAACATTGGGAATGGAGGTAGAAGTAGAATTTAGAGAAGAGATTGTGTTATTTATTTGTTGTGAACAGCCACGGTTCAGTGGGTAAATTTCTCTGTCCAATAGCTCAATCTGGAGTCAGGTTGGCTCTGATTGTTTCCTCTACTTAATTCTATTCCTTACTCTTTGGCATACATTTGCCATCAATTAAACTTACATTAAAAGGACATGTATGATTTACATTTGAACTTGTACGAAACAGATTGTAAAATACTTTTACAAATAAACTGCGATTCTGGTTCTTTAAAAAGCTGCAAAAATCTATTGTGGTATTATATAGAAATGGTTTATGACCATTGGCTTTCTTCAATAACGATAAATTTATCTAGTAGAAAGGAGAATAAAAAAATAACAGTTTTATAATTTAAAATTAAAAACAAATCATGATTAAATTAATTGCAAACTTACCGTTACATTAGTAACCGGCAGTTCATATAGTTTGGCGTGCACATTTAAAGCCACTGTGTTACGTTTTACTAGTTTTAGATTGCATTCTTTAAATGTTGCAAACTTTTCATCAAGCTCTTCACATTTTAAATTAGTAAATTTAACAAAGGCCAGCGTAAATGTTGCTAAATTCACAATCATCAAAATTTCAAAAATTTTTAAATTCATTTTTATTTCTAACTTAACAACCGGCAAAGTATTTTATTTTCCTCCTGATAAATCTGAAATGTTTCATATTAATTTCTTTTAACTGAATTGAGGCAAAAATTTATTCAAAGGCAATTGTGTTTTTTTTTTAATTAAAAATCATGTTGTTGGTTTAATGTTTAATTTACTTACTGTCCCATTATAAAACGATTACACCCATGCATTAATGAATATAAGAGTAATATGTATTTACAAGGTGTATTAAGCAGAATTTGTGTTGAAAATCTATAGTAGAAATTTTCAAAATTTCTCAGTTGGACCAGAACCACACACGGAAATTTTAGCTGGGCAAATTTTTATTAATTCTCTTTTAAAATTGTCGTTTTGTTTCAGCAATTTTAGCATTCTTATTCAGTCATTCATTCAGCCTTCAAACTACTTGTTTTCTTTTTTTACATCTTTATAAAAGACGAAGAGAGAACAAAAAGGCATTTGCGGAGACCGAGCAAGTTTGTTTTTTCCTTTCCATTCTTCTTATCTCCCTCTTACTAAATCAAGAATTGCCCAACTAAAATTGCTGTATGTGGTCCTGGTCTTAATTATAAGCTATAGCAGAATTAACACGGCATTTAGTACAACAAAGTTATCGTATCTGTCAAATAAAAAGTAGGAAATTCAATGCAGATCTGGTCCTACAATCATACATACTCTATGTATGTTGAGCAGAAAACCAATGGTGCCCACAAAATGTAAACAAATTTTGACAGATTTGCAGAAAAAACGAAGGAGAGCAAAAAATGTACAGCTGATTTATGTGCTTTCTTAATTCGGGATAACGCTTTTTATATAAATAGAGAGCGATAAAAAAAGGTCCAGTTACCGCTCTAATTAAGGTTAGACTGTTACTCGCACCTTATTATTGCTAGAGAACCGAAGTGAGCATGTGATAGTCAAAGAGACTCAGTAGCCCCGAACGCATTAGGGCAGCTATATTGAACTGTTTTTGTAGGCTAAACTACCACTACCAGAACGACTCCTCTCATATAAGATATACTACTAAATAAATTAAGTTCAATTCATTCATTTCTGTCAAGCAGAACATGGAACTTCGGAATATGTATTCTGTGCGTTTGCCCAGCGGTCGCAAGAGTCAGAATCAGCTGTCCTCAGAAAACCTACGTATAATAAATTCTACACAACAATCACGAGATTCGTAAGGAATCTTGATTTGCAGTAGGCAACTAGGCTGCTTAATACATCTTAAAGGTCGTGTTGCGATTATAGCCTGCGATAATAATAATAAATTGATAATTCAAAAGAAAATAAATTGATCTTTTGTTATGATTTTTGCAATACGTACCAAGGATGTTACTCTGTAGTGCCATGCGCAAGCAATTTCGATGTCTTTGTTGTTTGGTTATTGCAAGATATTTGTATATATAAAATTATATCGAGAGTGCGGTGTTATTAGATAAATGCAATTGTTGGATTTCGTACTATTGCAATACAGAGGAATCCTCCCCCCTCCCTTCCAAGTTGTGTTTCCTCAAGAAAAGTAATCTTGGACATATTTTACAGAGACTTAGGCAGTAGAGTAATAACCAGCTGATAATCATTGGCTGGTCAATTCGCTGGGATCACTTTACTAGTTAATTTGCCTTGTTTGTACTAAGACTGTCACTTTTAGCGTTAACCCAAGTTTAGAATTAAAAAATTGTAGGGTGTAAATGTGATTTAATACTTTTATGTGTGTAAAGCTTTAATAAAAACTAAGTAAATCAGTTTATAAACTTAATGAAATGGATACTAATTATTATAGAAATGATCAGATAACAAATAAATTAATTAGCTTTTAAATATAACGTTCTAACCCATAAAGCAGGCAAATAATTGAAACAAATTTTATATGAAAAAAAAAAAAACCGAATGCTTGTTACCTCCACTTGCTGAACAGTTGACGCATCTGAATGTAACTGCGACGCTGATTTTAAAATTATTTATTTAGTTTATGGTAGACTATCCATATTGGAATAGTAAATTTGTATGACATCTACCATAACTTCCTTTTCTTAAGGGGCTTAAAGTGACTGCAGTTGCTTCTATATTTGTATATCACTTAAGCTGATAAGTGCACTTTATGAATTCCAGGCGCTTTAGCCTATTACGCAAGTTATACACTCCAAAAGTGTGTATAGAATGCTTGAACACGTTGCGTATGAAAAGTGAGTGTTTCTGAAATTTAGTAGCCTAGTACTTCTAAAAACTCTTTAAAACCCTCCATTTCATTTCTAACAATAAATATTTACTTTCAGCCGAGCTATGCCGAGCAGGCGTGCAATTTTTTTCTTATTCAATAGCTCAAGCTAACACTCATAATCTCTGTTGGGCTTTAGAAACGCATAAAATTAATGTAAAAATCCTTTCTTTAGTAAATGTAGCAGCTCTAGCTTTATTATTTTGAAATTTGGGGGAAGCATTTATAAAAGTTTAATAAAATTGACATGCCATAACGTAACTAGAAAATTCTATATAACATATGCAATTTTGTTTAATTTATTGAGTCACTTTTTAAAATATTCGATTTGAAATTTATAATTTTTTGTTTTTACATTTGCTTTATTAATTTATTTAACGTGCAGATATACTTTAACAATAAGCTTTTCTTGACCTAGAATGCGCTCCATTAGCTCCAACATATATTCCCCAGCTGGTAGCGGCAAATACTTGAACATCACATCAGTCAAAACAACGTTACGCAGTATGATATCGTGCTGCAAACAAATAAAAAATTAAAAGTAAATTAATTTAAAAACTATTGATGTTATCACAAAGCCAAATAAATTATTTGGAATCATAAAGCTTAAATTCGAATTTATGTTGGTGTGCAAAATGCATTATTTTCCATGATATTCTCATGGAAAATTTTTAGAAAAATTGCTTACTTAGTACAATAAGTACTAAAAGGAAAAGCATATCCATACAGCTGTTTCATCAGACACTACTCTAGATCTTCAGTGGAACAATAAGATTTGGGAATATTCCAAAAGCTGTATGGATATACTGTCCCTCTGAAAGATAGAGAGAATGGCTAGAATGTGCCTTGTGATTAATTTCTAACAAGCTAACAAGCTGCCAGTCTTTAAGGTAAATGTGACTGCAAAAGTTGACAATCCAACGTTTAATATAAAATAAACATTTAGTAAACTTACATCGTACGGACATGTATGATTTATGTTCGTTTGATTGGCAAACGTACTATGCAATATTTTTATCAGTGGATATTTTCTTTTGTTCTTCATAAAATCGCAAAAACCAAACGTAAGATTGTACAAAAATGGTCGATAGCCATTTGCTTTTTTAAAAAATGTTACAGTCATCTGCAAAAAAAAAAATAAAGAAATAAAAAGAAAAATTCAAGTTGTAAGGTGTTAGACTGATTAACTTGTTCTTTAAACAATATTTTATATGCAGTTTGATGTGTCTTTCCTAAGTGCAAAAAACATTTTTTTTTCTTACGGACAGAGTATCATAATCAGCCAATGAAATCGCCTAGAAATTTTGCAACAAAATTTCTTAAATAAAATTTTTGTTTAATAAGCGCTTATTAAACAAATTTCTCATTGATAATGAGCTTAATAAACCCTTATTAAGCAAAAATATTTTGAAAGTTTTTTTTTTTTTTTTTTTTTTTTTTTTTTTTTTTTTTTAATTTTTAATAAAAATTTTCTAAACGATTTTTGTTCAAAAAATAATGTATGTGAAGATAAATACGTTTTTTTTAATATCGCATGCGATAAAAAAATTCCATACATATTCTTCACATATATACTGAATTTGAGAGATTAGAGATGAAGCCATTCTGGCCAAACCCTGATATCTCGAGGAATAAGACCTAATGGAAAATAATGCATAGGGCTATGATCCTGGGAATACAGTTTCTCCCAATTGTATTTGTGAAATTTTTTAGAAAACGTTGAAAATTTCACTTACTACAAAAATAGCGTATACAAGTATGTGGTCTCTGAGGGGTTGTAGCAACTTCCGGGCGAACCCAATATGATTACGTAATGGGACATATATCATTTCAAAGGGGAGGCCGTCTAAATGTGTTATTAATAGTCCAAATACTCAGAAATTACTTTGGATTATTTTTAAATTATTTTTGAAATTTTCATATACCCCAGTGCTGTTGCTCTGAAGGATTTTAGCAACTACCGGACGAACCCAAAAAGATTGCTTGATGGGACACATATTATTTTAAAGAGGAGGTCGTCTAAATATGTAAATCACAGTTGAAATACTCAGAAATTACTTTGGATTATTTAAAAAAAAAATTTTTACTTTCAAGGACGAATCATAGAAGCTTACGAAATGAGACACATATCATTTTAAAGGGGAGACTGTTGTAATCTACCGCCCAAATACTCGTAAGTTACTTTGTACTATTTTTAAATTTTTTTTTTTTTTGAAATTTCCATATACCGCAGTACTGTTATTCTCAAGGATTTTGGCATTTTCCTTTTTGCATCATAAAATAAAAACTACCAAGTTATATGAAAATGTTAAAACCAACTTATATGAAAATGTTAAAAGTTTAGAACCTACAGATTAAATATCTTTTTGATTTTGGTAATTTTCCTGGGCAAAATCGGGAATGGTATCTCGGCAAAGTGGGAAATGGTAAAAATTGCTCAGAGCAACAACACTGGGGTATATGGAAATTTCAAAAATATTTTAAAAATAGTCCAAAGTAACTTCTGAGTATTTGGGCGGTAGATTACAAATCTAGACGACCTCCTCTTTAGAATGATGTGTGTCCCATTCCGTAATCTTTTTTAAAAGTCAACGTATTTATGCACTTATATTTCTCTTAAAAATATTTATAAAAATGTCATAAATACTGAAAAGATATTTGCAAATACTAAAAAACGTAACGGGTTACGTTAAAACATACTTAACTCGGCATATTTATCTTCACTCACTTCATTTATGAGCCACACTAGCTCAAAACGGTATTTTGGGATTCTAATTGAGGGCGGTTAGACCGTCTTGTACCGCACTAACACAATTGGGATTAATTTTTGTTAAAATAAATAAATGAAAATTTTATAATATGAAAAATGTGAAAAAATTAAAAAAATATAATATTTATTTTATTTTAAAATAATGAAAAAAAAAAAAACACTTGCCGTGGCATTGGTTACAGGCTTTTGTAGCAAATTAATAGAAACATTCAAGGCTACCATGTCGCGTTGTATTATTTTTAGTCGACATTCCGTAAACTTGCAAAACTTTTCATCGATTACCTCACATTTAATATTTGTAAATTTTATTTTGGCCAGTGTTAATGCCATTAAAATGGTTAAAATCACTACTAAACTTTTGAAATACATTTTAAATATTAAATTTAACTACAAACGGCTGTTAACTATTTATATTGAAAATCAAATGATAAAATATTAGTTTAGTGATTAAATGAAAAAAATCAAGAAGCAGAAAAAATAATAGTTTCTATAATTAAAATTAAAAATTAATTAAAAAACTATTTTCTGTGGCCAATTTATACAGCCAGTCCCATGATGTTACAGATTTTTATTCACCATACCATATTATTGCTTAGTCCCTATTTAGACGAAGAAACATTTAGAAGGGAAACATTTCGTTTGTAGGCAAATTACGGGTGGAGAAGAGAGAATCATTTTTGTGTTCGGTACTCGGCGATACGCTTTGTTCACATATTCTTTGTTTATTTGCTTTACTTTTCTTTTCTTTCATTGTTTTGTGTACAAATAATAACAATAATAATGGAATGTTGCCGGCAACATGTTCGTCTGTGTGACCGCGAAAGAAAAAGCAAAAGAGAATTCAAGATGTTTTTCTTCCAAATGTTTCCTCGTCTAAATAGGGAATTAGTGTTTGAAATGAAAGCGAAATACAAGCATTAAGGTACTGACTCACTATCCTACTTAGTCGTACGATCTGTCTAAAAACGCATGTGTGCTAAAAAAGTATGATAGTGTGTATTGAACAAGCAGACTTTTTGACAGGTCTGTCCGATTTTTTAATGTTATGAAAATTTTCATAAAATAAATTTTATCTGTGCGATCAGAGTTGCATTTTCTATGTTCAAGGCAGATAAATAGCAACAATACCAAGCTTGTGTTTTATTTATACAAACTTTTAGGTTATTTTTCATTGTACATATTTGTAAAAAAAAATATTTTGCGGCAAAGAAGAAAATAAATACTTTTAAAAGTATTAAGCTGAGTAAACATATGTTTTTGCATCTTTTTTTGTATAATAGTGTGGCATAAAGTTCGCCATTTTACATTATTTTGACACAATCGTACGATCGTGTAGGATAGTGAATCAGTACCTTTAAGAACATTCGCGATAGCGACCACCATTGTAGCTGTCGTCAACCTGGGCTAATTTCTATTTTTTTATCTGCCAATATTTAATTTTAAAGAAAGTAATTGAATTGTTTTTTACATTATTACGTGTTATACGAGCTGTTATTTTTAAAAGTGGTATAAGTCTACTTAAAAAAATTATTCAGCAGTAATTTTATTAATATGATGTTTATATCTTACTAAAATTTTCTTTAACTAATTTTTTTTTAGTGGACTTATACCCCTTTCAAAACAATAGTTCATATATAAAAATTATTTATGTTTATATATATTTGTTTGTGAGTTTGTTGAAAAAAGTAGACTCCGAAGCGGCCGAATAAATAATTTTAAGTATGAAATTTGTATGAAAATGGAAATTTCGGGGGGGTATTAGCAACTACAGGCTTTGTCCTTTCTGATGCTGTTTTTATTTTTATTAGAAAATTTTTAGTTTTTATTTTATGACATAAAACGTATTTGAAAAAATTCATGAATTCTGTATGAAAATGGAAATTTCGGGGGGGTCACCATTCCAGATTTTGCCCATGAAGTGAACCAAAACTAGGCGGTATTAGCATCTACAGGCTTTGTCCTTTCTGATAATGTTTTTATTTTTATTAGAAAGTTTTTAGTTTTTATTTTATGACATAAAACGTATTTGAAAAAATGCATGAATTCTGCATGAAAATGGAAATTTCGGGGGGGGGGTCACCATTCCAGATTTTTCCCATGAACTGAACCAAAACTAGGCGGTATTAGCATCTACAGGCTTTGTCCTTTCTGACGGTGTTTTTATTTTTATTATAAAGTTTTTAGTTTTTATTTTATGACATAAAACGTATTTGGTTTGTAGACCTACAATTACTTTTAAGTAATTTGATGGGTACCATTCCCAATTTTGGCCTGGAGTGAACAAAAACCATACAACCATCGATTACCCAATTCCTCAGTTTTCTAGAACTATTTTTATTTTTCCGTGATTCTACTTACTATTTATTTTATAAAGAAAAACGCATTTATTCATATTAATTAATTAACAAATTGTATATCTTTTTTATTTGTTTCTGTTATAATAAAAATAAACACAATGATAAAATTAGATTCTAGAACATAGGTTTTAAATAATTTATTAAATATTGTTTGTTTTTACAATGTTTTTTACCTTTTTTAAGTTAGTTAAAATACGTGAATTTTTACTCCACGCACTCTCTGAATACCTAATTTATTTATTGCAAAATGCTATTTAATTTATAATAATAATAATAGGTAATTGTGTTTAGCATTCACGCTTTTAAAACGACGAAAACAATAAACTTCAGTTAAAAAACTTCTTTTTGAACCTAAAATTCAAGGGTTTGGCATTTAATAATTCCTTAACCAAAAAGTATGCTATACTTTTTATTAAAAAAACATTATTGCAAGATGTATTCTGCTTACAAAAATTGCCAATTGGCAATACTAATAGTCTCAAAAAAAAAAAAAAGAAAAACAAGTCAAAACAGAGAACATTCACCAAAAATCTGCAAAACGGAAAAGCACGTTATTTTAAACATTTTGATTGGCTGTCAAAACCATGTTACCGCTAAAAAAAACTCTGCAGCGAGAGTATATAAACAAATTCCTATAAGAGAGTATTTGAGAGAATGAAAGTAAGAAGAGACAACAGCAAACGGATGATTACAAAATACCGAGAACTTAAATAATAAATACGAAGAGAAACAATGAAAGTAATAACTCAAACGGGTTCTTATTTGAATGAAGAAAAAAAAAAAAAAAACAAGACTTGCATACAAGACAGGTTTTTGCGTTAAGCCTTCTTCATAAGCTTAAACTAAAACAAAAAAGGGCTGATATACAGACAAAGGAATTTTGTTGTTATAATATTTTGATTTGAATTTTAGTTCTTAGAAAAATATGTATTTAAATTGCTTTCAATGACACACCCTGTTGTGTTAAAATATTTCTTTAACGAAGACATATGCTAGATACGAATATTTAATTTAACGGTAATGCTAAGCAAGTGTTTATTTAATGAATTGGCGGTATTTTTCTAATAGAAAAATTGAATATCTAAGAAATTTTGGTTTGTTTATAATAATGTCAATGAAAATTTTAATTTTCCATTCAAGAAATTCCTTTTCAAAAAGTCTTAAAATCTGTGCCCTTATTTAATTGATCACAGGTTTTGTTTTAAGAAATATAGAAAAAATTATTAGAAATAAGTAACTAAATTAAGCTTTTACTAAGAGTTGACTTTTGTTAATAAGAATTTCATGAATATAATCACAGTCACACTAAAGTCTGTACTTTTTTAAACTATTTTAAATTCATGAAAAACATACTTTTTGGCCCAATTTTTATAGAAAACTTAAGCTTGAATAATATTTTTTAATATTAAATTTAAAAGATCGAATAATTTAATGAAATAATAAATAAATTGAGGGAAATTTTTTAAAACTTTGTTGTATATTTTTTATGATAATTTTTGGTAATATTTTGTAATAATAAATTTCCCTGAAAAAGACCTTCAAAAGAATAAATAAAATTTATTAATAATTTTATTATTATTAATAATATCAGCTCGAACTTTAAGATCTATTGTGCAGCCCAGTTCCTAACTATAATCCGAGACTCCTTACGAATCTCGTAATTGGTGTAGGATTAATTGTGACTAGATCCTTTGGGACCAATGTCCCACTACCTAAGCAGCTTGTTCTGCGTCTTGCTACTGCTGGGCACTCGCAGAGAATATGTTCCGCTGTTTTCTGTCCTTGACAGAAACGACAAGAATCTTTCTGTACCACACCTATTTTACTCATGTGATAATTAAGTCTACAGTGGCCCGTAAGTACCTCTGCTGAGGTTTAAAGCAACCACTGCTCTAATAAGCTCGGGGTTGATGAGTCTTTGACTGCCGCATACCCTTTTCGGTTTTCCAGCAGTCCTGTAAACTTTGTCTCTCCTCCTTGTTTAGTAGGTCACGAGTGAAGTTGTAGTTGTAGAAGAGCTCTAGACCTAAGAAAGGGGTATTCGCTCCCTTTTTAGCCAGACAGTGCGCCATTTCGTTGCCCACATGCCCTTTGTGACCCGGCACCCACAGCAAGGTAACCGTATTTTTAATTGTTATCAATAAATTAATGATTTTATTTTAAACATCTAATTGGGCTTAATTTCAGAAACTTTGACAACACTGAGTGTGTGAGAATTTATATCTGTGTACATTTTTTTTTATATGAGTGTGAGTGCATAGTTGACTGTCTGTTTGGCTAAAGCATTTGTTAGCCGCTTTTGTGAGCAGAACCAACAGTTGTTATTTGTCGGTCTTAAACGAAGGAACGAATGTGCGTTACTGTGTACGCAAACAGCACATATTCTCAATTATAATTCGTCCACATACAGTGTGTTTGGCATTATATGCTTCCGATTTTTAATTAATTCAAAATAAAACGAAAAATTAAGAATAAAAAAAACACATTTTTTTTATCTGTTTAAATTTTGTTAACGAAAAATTATAAATAATAAAGAAGCAAGAAGATACATCCATTTTAAAATGAAAGAAATGCTTTTTACTACTAAGGTGTACTTACAAGTGTTTGTGTGAGTGGAGTGCACTATATTTCAAAAAAATTTATTTAAAGTAATTTTTTTTATAAATTCAAAGGAAATTAAAAAAAAGCCAAAACCTAGTGAAAACGAATGCTTGAGTAAAAAATTAAAAGAATTTTGTTGTCGTTGTTACCAAAAAGTGTGTGTATTTTTGGATAATTTTTTGTTGTGTATGGAAGTGTGTAGCGCCTATGTGCTTAAAAATAGCTACACATCAGTTTCCAATAAACATCCATTTCTTTGGTGGATTCTTTTTTATGCTGCTGTCTACTAGACAATGATTTTTTGTTTGTTTGTTTATTTATTAATATCATTTCGCCTGCCTTTGCAGGTATTCTCTTGTTGCCTGTTAAATGTTTTCATTTGAATAAACTCTAAACAAGTTTCTTTTTTTTTGTCACATTAAAGCAAAATACATAAGAAAATATGTATGTAGGTATATTACGCACGAATTGTATTAGCAAAACGCATGCAAAGAAAATACACACTTTTTTATAAAATTTAATTTTTTTCCTAATTTCAAAATAAAGCCAAAATTAAAGAAACTATATATTCTTAAAAATAAATATTTAAAATTACAGCAATTAATAATACATACACACAAAGCTAAAAACTCTACTCAATTATTAACTAATAAACCCACAACCATGAGTTTACATTAGAAATATTCACTCATATTTAATTCGTGGAAAAAAGCCGTTAAATTTGAAACCCAATAAAAATAAAAGACAACAAGAAAAAAAAAATAACAAAAATCTAGCACCAATAACGAAAAAAAATAAAAATTCAAAACAAATCACACTCTCATTTACACTCTCAAAAAAAAAAAGTAAGAAGAAAAATAACAAAAATAAAGAAACGGTACATGCACTCGCAACAAGTTGCCAGAGTATTGGTGTTTGTAATTACAAATTGTTAAGTCATACATATCAATAAAAAAAAGAAAAGTGTTGTGCTGTGTGTTGTTGTCATTTTTATATTATTAGCTCTCATATGCACTTTGCTTTACTTCAATTTAATTTATCTACAACAACAAGAGTTGTTTTAATGCAAATACATGGATAACAAAAAATAATACAATTCTTTCAAATACAAACAAACAAACCAGCCCCATAATAAATTCCTTCTACGAAAAATATAAGAAAAGCAAAAATAAAATTGTGTAATAAACATTTAAATGGAATTTCAAATAAGCAAAACAACATCTTTATTTTACTGCCGGATTCTGCACTTGCTTTAAATACGTATGTATCTTCCAATAACACAGAAAACAATTTTTATAAACATAATTATTTTGTAAAAAAAAGCCAATCATACTCGTATCAATAAGAAAAAGCATGTACGAGTAAAAATGTTCAGAATTTTCTTTTTAATTATTGTTTTTGTAAAATAATCACTAACAATAAAATTTAATTATAACCAAAACGAATAAACATAAGATGATTGCTCTATAGAAAAAGTTCATCTTCTGTTTTTTTTGTTCTCTTGTATTACAAGGACTACACACAGCAATTTTAGTTAAGCAATTCTTGATTTTGTAGGAAAAGGAGGAAAGAAGTATGGAAAGGGGTACAAACTTGCTGGTACTCCGCAATTCCCTTTTGTTCTCTCTTTGTATCTGTAAAAAAAATGCTGAATGCTGAATGCTGAATGAATTTCCATATACCCCAGTGCTGTTGCTCTGAGGGATTCTAGTGACTTCGGGATGAACCATAGAAGATTACAGGATGGGACACATATCATTTTAAAGGGGAGACTGTCTAAAACCTACAGATTAAATTCCAATACCGACAAAATCGGGCAAAGTGGAGAATAGTAAAAATCCCTCAAACAACAGAACTGGGGTATATGGAAATTTCAAAAAAATGTTAAAAATAGTCCAAAGTAACTTCTGATTATTTGGGTAGATTACAAATCTAGATGACCTCCCCTTTAAAATGATATGTGTCCCATCACGTAATCTTCTTGGGTTCATCCGGAAGCTGCTAAAATCCCTCAGAGCAACACCATTGGGGTATATGGAAATTAAAAAAATTTATTAAAAATAGTCCAAAGTAACTTCTGATTATTTGGGCGGTAGATTACATATTTAGACGACCTCCCCTTTAAAATGATATGTGTCCCATTCCGTAACCTTTGTGAGAAGTCAGCATATTTTGGCATATTTGTACCCATGCACTTATATTTCTCCTAAACATATTTATAAATATGTCGTAACGGGTTACGTTAAAACATATTTAGCTCAGCATATTTATCTTCACTCACTTTTCCCATATACATATTTTATATTGGTGCTGTCAAATTTCGACTACAAGTTCAGGGAGATTAATGTCATGTAATTCAGTTTAGTTATTTCCACTGCAATCGCCTCTGATGACGTATGTACTTTGATATCATTCCAAGGCATCCCTCTGCAATTGACTTCATTTTTTCCAAGACTTTTATATTCGCTTAAATTTCTTAAATTTTTCACCTAAAAAAACTGGCTTTCATGTAGATTAATTAATCACCAAGAAGCATTTCAAAATTCAAACTTTTCTACGTCTAGTAGAATGTTTTTCTTTTAACTGTGTTAACCATAACCAAAGTGTGTGAATGCATGTAGTACCCGCTTGTAAAATATGAAATTTAATATTTTCATTACCTTAAAAATGTAGTCATGCTTAAATAGTTTAAACAAAAAAGCCAAAATTAATTTATAATTTACAAGCAACATAATTAAATAGAACGACCATCTTTACTATTCACTCTTCGATCATACTCACTCACTCACTCACTCAATCGAATGTATTCTTTGTGTGTTGCAGTGACGCGTAATAAATATTTCTTTTTTTTTTTCTTTGTGTAATATTTGTTTTGTTTATTTAATTTTTCTATATTTTTTGCTTAAAAATTATTTCTTATTTTTAGCAAAATTGTTTGTCTGAGTAGCATTTATTTATTTTCTTTTGATTTCGTGTGTGTGTGTGTGTATTTTGTATGTTTATTACGTCTTTATTGCATTTCGGATTACATATTTGTTTTGGAAAAATTTTTTTTAATCTCTATTTTTTCAAATTATTATTCAATCGTTGAAAAAAAAAATATTAAATTTATAACGTCATGTGTTTTTAGTCATAATTAAAATTCTGTTTAGTGTTTGCAGATGAAAAAGAAAAGAAAAGACCCAAAAGCAGGTGCAGGACTAATAGTTCGATACTCGAGGGAATTAAAAATTGGTCTATTGGGAATTTTGTAAGGTTATCGGTAGCTTTTTGTTTCAACAAAAATTCGACTTTCTTGTAACTCTGAATTATGAGGAAGTGCCGCAATTTTTGCATGAGCTTCTCTCTTCGACGACATTTTACACTTTCATGTGTAAACACTCGTGCAACTTGCAAGAAAATCGAAGTTTTCTTTAACATTTTCGGCGATAATACATATAAACAACTTGCAAGACAGTACATTCTTGTGTAAAGGCACTCTTAACCATTTCCTTTTGACTCTACTCATCAGTGTTGTCAACTTTTTAATTTATAAAAGCACCTAAGCTAAGAAAAAATTCGTAATATTTGAAAAAGCCACTAAGAAAAACAGTTTACACACACATTTAGTGTTCTCGACGAAGAAAAAAGTACCAACTCAAAAAGTTTCGTTTTGGAAAATTAAAAAAAAAAAAAACATTAAATACGTTGCAAAGAGCACTGAGTTAACCACTTTGTTACTAATAGTTAATCTGTATAAATTAAAACTGAATACCCTTTCTTTTTTTTAATCTGGGTGATAATTCTGTTAGTCGTATATGAGTAAAATTTTACTCGAACTTTCAAATTTTTCAAAATTTGAGATTCTATGCCCAGAAAACAACTGAATTTGTTTCCAATCAAAAATTCAGTTGAGATAATCAAATTTTTTAGTTGCGGTAACCAGAATTCCATAAAAATTCCATAACAAATTTAGTTCTCTCAAAAATATCTTAAGCTGTAAGACTGTCACGATTAAAAAATTTGACAGTCACAACTGAATTTTCGATTGGAAAAAAAAGTAGTTCCCATAACCGAAGTTAATTTCTCAGTGTATGGCTTAAGACCATATAAAAAGTGAGTAGGCAAATTCACATTGATTTGCCGGATTCCTACCAAAATGATGTGGCTAATCAATTTTGAATTTAAAAGCAAAGACCTGCTGCACCTTTAATGAAAATGATGACAAAATTGAAATACATAAATTTTCATTTTTTTTTCGTATTTTATACCATCAGTCTTATGCCTTTACTTGCTTCATTCACATCTGTTCTTGTTTGAAACATGTTACACACACTCATACATATAATCATACACATGCTCGTATGTATACACGATAAAAGCTTTTTTTGCCATTAAACATCTACGCATTTTGGATACAGGCTCCCCAAAACAAAACAAAAAAACATCTGTCGTTTTTTTTTATTTAAAAAAAAATAGTAATTTTTAAGGAAGAAGACCTTCATTAAATAATAATGTTGGCATCATAATCATACGAGTATGCCATTCGAATTTTCTTATCTAACGAATACAATTTCAAAATATTTTGTTTGTACACTGCTGCCCTAACATGATTTATCTGCAAAAGACGAACACAGACTGGTTTATAAATATAAATTTAATAACCCACTTGGCCAGAATCAACACATTATCTAACATTAATTTTATTTAAATCATCCAAAAAAGGCTATCACATGATAGTGAACCAAAAAGCAACCTTTGTATGACCTAGGAGTCAGTATAAAGATTATATTACCGAATTTTAGACAAATTTGTTAAAAACAACATTTTTTTTTAAAGCCAACAAACAGAAAATGAATTTTATTTCAGAAATATAATTTTTATTTATTTTACTTCAGAAATATAATTTTTATTTATCTTTATTTTATTTTATTTTATTTTATTTTATTTCAGAAATATAATTTTTATTTATTTTATTTCAGAAATATAATTTTTACTTATTTTATTTCAGAAATATAATTTTATTTTTTATTTTATTTTATTTTTATTTTAATTAATTTTATTTTATTTTTATTTTAATTAATTTTATTTTATTTTATTTTATTTTAATTTATTTTATTTTATTTTATTTTATTTTAATTTATTTAATTTAATTTAATTTTATTTTATTTTATTTTATTTTATTTTATAATATCTTAATTATTCGATCTTCTTGTTTTTATTTTTTGTAAAATTTATTTGAGCTTAAGATCTTTTTTATTTAATTATTTTTTATTTTTATATTATTAAGATCTTTTTTATTTAATTATTTTTTATTTTTATGTTATAAAAATAAAAAATAATTAAATAAAAAAGATCTTAAGCTCAAATATATTTTATATTATTTTATTTTTATTTTATTTTATTTTTATTTTATTTTATTTTTATTTTAATTTTAATTTTAATTTTTTTTATTTTTATTTTTATTTTAATTTTAATTTTAATTTTAATTTTAATTTTAATTTTAATTTTAATTTTAATTTTAATTTTAATTTTAATTTTAATTTTAATTTTAATTTAATTTTTTTTTATTTTTATTTTAATTTTAATTTTATTTTTTTTATTTTAATTTTAATTTAATTTTTTTTTATTTTTATTTTTATTTTTATTTTGATTTTTATTTTATTTTATTATATTGAAGATTGTTTTCTTCATATGAAATCTGCATTAGAATATACGAGTAAAATTGCTTGTGACCCATCAGTGGCAACGTGCCTTGGGTCTAGTCTGTAAAAAGATTTTAATTAAAAATAAAAAACTTCATTAAAATAATTCAAATTATGCTTAAACACACATTTTATTGTTGACATGGTTTTGCTGGCTTAGTGTTGTTTCTTTAAGAACTTTTTCAAAAGAAAATTCCAGACGTCTGTTTCCCTTAATGCAACATCAACTTCTATTTATTTTGTTACAACTTTTAAGCTTAACGAAGTTTGACGTTTTTATAATATTAAGTGGGTCCTTGTTTATTGTGTGTTGTTTTTAATTTAATGTGATTAAGCCCCCTCACACACTCACGCACATCTATACATTTACACACTACACTCACATTTATTTACACTTAAAAAAGGTTAAATTGCTTAATCTTAATGCTGTTTGTTTCTATAATTACTGCTGCTGCCTTAAAAAAAAACTTTATAAAATTGTTTTATCCAGCATTTTAGAGAAATTTCTTTTTGTTTTATTTTACAACCCACTGAAATACTCGTGAGGAGCTTTTTTTAACTAGTTTTTTTTTTTTAATATTGCTAAGAATATTTAATTTCAAATTATAAAAGGCATGACTTTAAGTGATCGCATTTTCGAATTACTAAAAAATTCAAAATTTTAAATGAAATATTTCAGCTAAAAATATTTATTTGATTATTCAAATAATTTTATTTGGTTGGCATTTATAATAAATAGAAACATCTCTTTATTCGAATACTATATAAAGTGGAATAGTTTTTAGCTTTTAATAATTTTTATTCGATTATTATTTTGCTCGCACATAATAATTTTATTTATTTTAGTTAATTATTATTTTAATAAAATTTTTTTTTTTCAACGATTAATATTTCTTACTCGGTTAACCGCCTCCCTAATTCTGAGAGGTTGCAGCGTGGCTCAACCGTTCACTAGTGAATATTCTACTAAACCATTATTGTAAAGGTCGTGGAGTCGCGGGTTCGATTCCCACCTAGACCTTGGGCGTTTTCTGCAGAGAAGCCAAGAAGTTTCGCGAATTTGTGTTGGTAATTGAAATATTTTTTTTAAGATTTTTGCCTAGACCTTGGGCGTTTGGCTGTACAAAAGATCCTTTCGCCCGCGATACATGTGGCCTATTTAAAAATAAATATGAAGATGTAGCTGTTGTCTAATAAACTCAACTGTCTCGATTTTTTTAACTCATTTTTTCTGTTTGTATTAACAGGAAAAGACTTTTAGATATAAATATTTTTAGATTAAATTGCAGAAATACTGCTGCCCTTAAAACAAACTGTGAAACAGATATTTTTTTGTTGGAATTATACTCCCACATTGGCAGTTTGCTAATTTATTGTGTCCCCCTGTTGTATTAAATATTGTTCGGACTTTTTTGCTTTTATGTTTTGGTCTGTTAACTGATAGTTTTTCCTAGAATTTAGTACAACAAAAAGCGCGCAAAACTTCACCAAAATGCTGCGAATCAAATAAATAAATAAATAAAAAAAAGTGATGTAAATCTGGTTATAAACGAAAATGAAACTTTTGTTTTTATCTTCATCATTACGTTGTTTTTGTTAAATTTTATTTAGTTATTTATATCGGCTCTTTGGATCTGTGAGTTAGTGAGTGAATGAGTGAGTGAGTGAGTGAGTGAGTGAGCTATTTGTATTCGTGTTTGTATTAAATAAAAAAGAAAGAAAGAAGGAAGGCAGGAAAAAAGATGAATGTGTGCAAAAATTGTAAAGTCAGTGTTCTTTTCTACTTTGTCTTTTAACGTCATTTCATTTATTTTTTTTTTTTAATTTTAGTTTCTATTGGAAGTTAAACAAAAAAAAAAAAATAAATAAATTATATCAATGATGTTATTTTAGGCATAACATAAACATAAAAATAAATACAGTCAAGGCAGATTCCAGCAGCCATGACAACTAGTGAAGAAACTTTTATGCCACGCCACGCAATTCTTTTTAATTTTTTTTTTCTTTTTTTTTTATTCACCATTTTAAACACTAAAATTTGCTTCTGCAATAGATTAACAATTTGCTTTTCTGTCTTGATCAGCTAACTGGCGCCTGTTTTCCAATCTTGTCGTAAAGTCCTTAAACATAAAAAAATGTTTGTAATTTTCTCTTTTAATTTGGTTTAATTAATAAAAACAAAGGTTTCAATAAACCATTCACGAAAATTCGTCTAATTAAATTTTTTTTTAAATATCGCATGCGATAAAAAACATTTTATAGAGAGCTGAAGCCATTCTGACCAAACACTTCTTTCTTAAGACATGTGACCTAATGGAAAACAACCACAATAAAGAGGGCTTTCATGCTAGGAATACAGTTTCTCCCAATTGAATTTGTGAAATTTTTTAGAAAACTTTGAAAATTTCACTTAGTATACAAATTAAATTAAATGAATTAATTTACAATACACCATACCCAGCATGCTGGTGCAATCACAAAACAATCAAGCTCATCTTGATTTTACAGCAGCAGCTGGTATAATCACACCACAAGCCCATACACGGTCAAGCGGTTGGCACATTCACTTGCTTGCAGCAGCAGGCTGTCGTCGTGTATGGGCCCTTTTAGTTTTTTATTTTTATTCTAGAATGCAATATCAACATTTTTGTTCTTACAATGAGAAAACAACTTTGTTTGTGAGAATTAAATTTTTTTCCAATCAAAAATTCAGTTAAGGAAGTCGATTTTTTTTAATTGTGGCAAGAGAAAATCGATCTAACAGCTCGAAATATTTTTAAAACAACAAAATTTTGAAGTCTAGCAACGAATTTTGTTTGCTACAACTAAAATATTTGATTACCACAACTGAAATTTTTATTGAAAGTAAATTTAGTTCCTATAACCGAAATTGTTTTCTATGTTTACATTTTCATTTTTTTTGGCTGCGTATTTTGTGGGCTTTTTGATTAATTAGTTTCGGTTGAGTTTTAAGTTCGGGCTAACTTTTAATCAAAACATTGTGAAAATGGCCCTTAGTCGAAATAAAAGTAAGAAGCTTCTTAGCTCGTTTACAAAAGCAGGTTTATATACAGAAAACAAGCTCCTAACTGTCAGACTGTGCCCAGGCTGCTACACAAAACGATAGTGAATGTATGGGTGTTTTCTGTTATGAAATATTTGGTAGATGTTTAATTGTGCTAACTAATTGTGCGTATTTGGGCAATTAAAGAAAACAAATTAATTTTATAAAAAAATAATTATAATTAATTAAACTTGTTTTTTTATTTTTTATAAATAAATTTTCTTCATTTAATAGATGGGGCCGGTGGGCCCATTAAAAACATTAAACAGTTTTCACAGTCTAACCGAGTGTTGCTAGTGCTGTTTTTTTTTTCTTTTTTTTTGTTATCAGGAAATGAATGAATTATTTGAATTTACAATATTTCCCAACAGGTTGCTTGTTTAGATTAAAGAAATTAAATAAAAACTAAAACAATAACTTTGATTGTTTATTTAAAATTCAATTAAAAATAAACTTTGCACTGAAAAGAGAAAAAGCTTGTCTCACCCAAAGGCTTCGTTCTTTCAGTCTTTGGTCTGGTTTTTTGTGGATGATTTGCTAATGCTGCATTTCAGCAAAACAAAAAAAAAAAGTATCTTTTTGCAAACCAGTTTGATTGGTGGTCATTATCCCTTTAGTAATCACCTGCAATTTTTTTTTCTTTTGTTTCTGTAATACATATTATTTTGTTTTTATTTTTTTTTTTTTAAATTCCTTTTTAGTTCGTTATTCTTTTTCAAGTTCTTTTATATACAAATAAAAAAAAATTTGTATCGCTGTGTCTTTTTTGTTAAACAAACGTATTCTTGGCCAGTTTCTTATGTACGTTGTTGTGCCAGCATTTCCATAACTTTGAGTACGTTTGTATGCACTCAAGTCTTAAAAATAAACTCATGTAGTTGGATGCAGTTTTTCCAGTTTATAAACAAATTTTTTCTCTCTTTATTTTTTTTATTAAGAAAAAAAAAAGAAGAAAAAATAAAACACTTGCGGCTTCAAAATGTTGAAACTGAAATTATTCTCATCTGTAAGTAAATTACTACTCGAATAGTTGTTTGTACTTGTACTGCCAGCCCCACCAATAATGATTACACTGTCGACATGGTTAAAGCTAGACGTGTGAGTGCAACTACTTGTACAACCCAATTGATCAAATTTCACATAAATTGTTTGTCAGAGAAAATCAAGACCCTGTAAAAGCGATTAATAACTTTTTGCGTACTCGTAAATTTGTTTTGGAAATAAAAACCAAAAAAATTTTCATATACGAGTATATCTGGTAAATCAGAGCCAATTTAATAAAAAACAAACAGTTTTAAAATCAGCAATACTTTGGAAACAGTTTTCAGTTGGTCTGGTTATCAATACTTTTTATAAAACAAAAAAACTAGCTGACCCGGCAAACGTTGCTTGGCCTTCCAATTTTATATATATTGAAAAATACTTAAGAAGAGAAGAAAATAACTTATTTGGGTTGTTCTGAACATATAAAAAAAAATTTTGCCAAATCGGTCTAGCCGCTCTTCCAAATAGGATAAATTAAAAAAAAATTTTTTTTTTTTAAATATATAAACATTTTTTTTTAAGTAGGCGTAGTAATGGGCGTGGCAAATTTTTCTTTTCATTAAAATATAAGTTGAGTTTTGATGAAAATATAAAATCTTCTTACTCTAGAAAATCGTACTTATAGAGTAAAGAACCGTCCAAGACCGGGTAGAAACAGGTAGTAGATAAATAAGCCAGCTGGCGGGCGGATTTGGGACGCTAAACTTTCTAAGGCGTAAATCTAAGACATGCAGAGAAATTCAATTAAATCGGTTAAGCTGTTTAGGAGGAGTACAATGTCAAACACACATACTGTCGAATTTTATATATTAAGATTGTGTTGAAATTTGAGCTTAATAGCCTCTCGAGTGATGTGTATTAGAGTCCTTATTAAATCCCTATAAAATATCTGTCTTCCGAGGTTCTAAACTGATGGCCGTCAGACCACAACGCAAATCAATCATGTGTCTTTCGCAATGTTTTGCTCAGCTTTTTAATATTTAAGTATGTTAATGCATTTGCTTTTCTTTTAAGCATTGTGTTTAGTTCTATTTATTCTTAATGATTTTGTTAAAACTTTGAACAGTTGAAAAATTTTTTTTCTGTGACTGTATTCCTTTAATGTTCTGTTTTATATTTTATTTGTTCGCATTCGTATCTCTAACGTGTAATCAATTTTTATTAAATCATTCATTTTATTTTTCATTCATACATTTAATACCGTGTTTGTCTGTTTGTCCGTCTGTCTCTTCAAACATTATGCAAGCCTTTTTTTGTTGTTGTTGCAATTTGTTAAATGTTTAAGTTTTTTTTATAAATCTTTTCAATTTATAAAAATATTGAATGATCATGTTAAATATGCAGCTGCAAATTCTTCTTTATTGTTCTTTTTTATATTCAGTTTCAATCTTTAATTAATTATTCAGCAGTTATATTTGCAAGGGGGGAGGGGGGTTGGAAAAAGGGGAAAATTTCCTCTTCTCTCTGCTTCGTTTTGTTATCAAACACAAGGTTCTTGCTATAAAATTAATTTTTTACCTTCCAAAAACTTTAGCTAAATCTGCCCCTGGCTGTAATTGTAATTTCGTGTGTTTGTGTGTTTTTAATGCTGTTTTTTTTATAAAAAACAAAAGGTGTTTTTCGAGTTGATATTTAAAGGTTTGGTCTTTTTGCAAGGTTATTCTAAGAGATTTTGTAAGATCATTTGTTTTTGTTTTAATTAAAATTTAAAGGTGAAATTTGTGTGTCGAGTTCGTGTAAAGCAACACTTACACGACATGTATTTCTCACTTTAGAACTTTAGTTTCAATTTCATTTTGTGTAGACACAAAAATTAAATTTTATTTTAAAGAGTTTTATTTGACACACACATACACACACACACTCAAACACACATACAAACACATATACAAACACATACAAACACATATACAAACACATATACAAACACATACACACACATATATACAAACACACACACACACACACTCACACACACACACACACACACACACACACACACACACACACACAAACCCAAACACACACACACACCCAAACACACACACATGCAAACACACACACACACACACACAAATACACATATATACACACAAACCATTGTGGTAGCTTTCATTGGAGTTTATATAGGGTGTTTCAGTAAGAGTGCACTTTTTCATTTAAAAAAAAACACATATTTCTTGCAAGAGTTGTGATTTTTGTGGTGGATTGTTAGGAAAATATGTTCCGATTAACAGACCGGATGACAGACCATTAAATTTTGCAATGACTTTCACAGAGATGTAACTGTATCTCACCGCTGATGCGTTGGATATCGAATTTGAAATCAAGAGTTGTTTCTGGTTTATACGTATAAGCCCGAGATTTCTCAAAAACCAAAAAAAAAAAAAAAATTAACGACGTTAAATAACATGATCTAGTTGTAAGTTGAGATTAGAATTTCTTGAGATAATTTTTTGTGGAAATTGCTGCTGCAATAAATCGTTTGCTTCGCGTTCTGTATTTCAGGTGGTGCCGTCTTGCTGAAGTCATATGATATCCAAATGCATACCGTCTATATGAGGCTACAAGATCTCCGTTATTACTAAGGCATTCATCGTAAATCAGATGACTTTTGTGGACATTATAAGGAGACAGTTTTGCACCTCTGTGGATCTGCTGGCTTCAAGACACACATTTTATCGGATTTATCGGGGCTTTTAGATGGTTCTAGATCTATTTATTATTTCGCAATGTTGTCACCATTTCACTATTCTGATTGATTGGCTAATTGGTCGTCACAATTTTGTAATCTTTTTTTTTTCTGCCAACATTTGCTTAATGTTTTCTTAAAGTGTAGCCCTCACGGCTTTTAAAAACTCTTGCACATGCGCATTGTCATTACTTTTTGTTATAAATATTTCACTGCTGCCAGAACAGCAACACAAGCAGCAGCAGCAGCAGGCTTAAGTTGAAATTGAAGTTGATGTTTTTGTTTGATTTCAAGTTGTTACATTCGAATGCTTTTCTTCTTTGTCTTTCTTTTGCTATTATTGTCTGCTTTCTGCTGTCTTTCTTTTACCAATCAGCACGTTCTTTTGTGGCCATGTTTCTAAAGAATTGTAGTGTTTGAGGTTAAGGAACCTTAAAGCAACAACAACAGCAACAGCACTAGTAAAAAAAGCATTATTTACGACAAGAACACCAACACATGGAAATAGAAATGTGTAGATACTCGCACTTACGTTTCCACTTTAAGTTAAAAATGATTATTAAAAAAAAAATAGAAAGAAAGAAAAGAAATCAAATGCAAGCAAGAAAGAATTATTCTATGAGTCTAGAGCGCATGAATTAATATTAACTTGAGGCGAATGATTCCTGGAATCATGTCAGTTGTTTTTTAAGTTTTTATTTAATTTAAAACTGCAATAACAATTCTTAAGCTAAAGTTAAGCAATTAAAAAAAAGAAAAACTCTAAAAAGCCAACGACATTTTAAGAATAGCGATTGTCTCTTATTGGCTAGATTGGATAGCTCTCAAGAAGAACAGATCATAGAGACTTTTTGTTTATAGAAGTCTTTAAGCGGCTTCGTTGACTTTTATCTGCTGCTAGGGCTTTACTTTTTTCTATGTTGCAGCTTTGTTCAGCTCCTGAGGACAGGGGATGTGGCTGGGTCTCCTCTACCCCTACTTAAAAATTTTAACTCAAAAACGTTTTATTAAAACCACTTTCACTTACGTTTTGGTATCTCGATTTAATTTTTGTATAACTGATCTTTCAAAACAGCATGGGATGTTGGTCAGAAAAACTTGAGGCTATGTCCAATCTAGAGTTAAAAAAAGAAACTTGGACTGCTCTGTGAAAATGTTCTTTCTTTTGCAATTGATATCTAAATCAGTTCGAATTTAAATCTGGACCTTGTTGGTGGTTGGTTGGCCAGAAAGTTTTGAGAAGTCGGTGAAGAACAGAAGTGACAGGAAATTTGGACCGCTCTGAGGTCAATTTTTTAGGTTGTAATTGATGTCTAATCAGTTTGAACTTAAACCTGGACCTTGTTCGAGGTATTTGCCCAGAAAATTTTGAGAAGTCGGTGAAGAACAGAAGTGACAATAAATTTGGACCGCTCTGAGGTCAATTTCTTTCGGTTATAATTGGTGTGTCACATCGGGACATTGTTGGTGGTATTTGACCAGACTCTTTTTAGAATACAGCGAAGGCGATATTTAATACAAGCACCCGTACGGGATATTTTATTTAATACCCGTACATTCATTGAATGTGCTTAGTTATTGAGAGGTGCTAGGAGTTTCTAGGCCATACTCTAGTCAAATTTTATTATGGTGGCTCTGTACTTTCGCCTTGAGTCTGCACTTAATGTAATTGTGGTCAAGGTACTCTGAAGAAGCAAACAAAGTTTGTTTTTAGTGGAACTAGTTTTCAAAGTTGGAACTATTTTCACTATGAAATAAATTTAATGAAAGACCAAATCAATGCATTCGATATTGAATGAAAACTTTTGTAATTTTGTAAATTTAGTTTGAACAAATTTGAAGATTTCAAAACAAGTTGCTCGATATGGAATGAGATGATAGACTTTTGTTAAATTTAATGAGGGGCATAAAATGATTACAAAAACAAAGAAAAAAGTGCTTAATAAATTTAAACCACATGCAACAGCATAAAGTGCAACGCAATGCAACGCCTAATCACATACTTGCTTATTATTATAAGACACAAATAGACTATTTTAGAATTTTCCAATTAATTTTACTGCATTCTATTTTTACATAAAATATTGATGCTGCTGGTGCTGGGATTGTTGTTACTTTTATGATGTTCATTCTAAATACTTTTCATGTTGCAGTTGATGGCAGCACTCATTTTCATTTTGATGCTAATGCAATTACTTTGTGTGGCTACATGCCACAGTTCGGCAGTCCGTCAATCAGTCATTTAGTTAGTTAGTTGCCTTATGCATCTGTCCATTTCAATAATGTTTGTTAATCATATGAACCCAGCAGTAAATAACAGTTTGTTTCTTGTATATTTTCACCGTCTTTTAGTTGTTTCATGGGCTGTGTTAAATAAAAATGTTTTCTCTTCAAAAAAAATTTTTATATTTTTTGCTTTAATTTTCTGCAACTCAAAAAACTGAAAAAAAAAAAACAGGAAATTCTTTAATTACTTTTTAAAGCGGGAAGTAAGCACAGCGGGATATACGAAATCATGAAAGCGACAGCTAAAAATTGAGCATCATAAATGACATGAAAGAGTTTTGAAATGAATGTGAGTCATAAGTTTTTAATCTAAAAAGTCGGAATACGGGCAAGTCAATAAGACCTGAGTTAGTCTATTTCTTATTATGACTGCCATCCAGAGGATCTTTTATATAGCTGCTGTCTTGACTGTTGCGGATCTAGGCCTCAAATGAAGCTAATTGCCTTGTTCAGTGACAGTTTACCTGAACTATAAGACCCTAAAACGGGAAACACACATAAAATACATAATCTGAGATTTGGCAAGCAACCCACACAACCTACCCTGGCTGATTCTAATATTTTCTATTTTATACTGTTGATATCTAAGATCCCAAAGCTTGGTAAACCGTTCTGTTAGGAGTTTTAGGTGACAGAACCTTCTAAAATGTATTTCGCTATAGTGTGTCTTTACACAAAAAACAACTTCGGTTGTGAGAACTAAATTTGCTTCCAATCAAAAATTCGGGTGTGATAATTAAATTTTTTGTTGTTGTAGCAACCACAATTCAACACTACTGTTCAAAATTCAGTTTTATTAAAAATGTTTCTAGCTGTAAGACCGATTTTTTATTGTCGCGATTAAAAACTTTAATTATCACAACTAAATTTTTTATTGTAAACAAATTTAGTTCTCACAACCGATGTTGTTTTCTCAGTGTAGGTTAGCCAGTCAGTAATTCTCCATAATTGGAGATCTGTAATGCACCCCAGATTTCTTTCTAATATATCCCAGAATAAATTCAAAGTAGGATTACGGCTTTATAAATATATGTTGACCAGGCAGTCTGCCCGCTCATTGCCAGTAGGACTCTTATGTTGAGGCACTCAACCGAAAGTGAGGTTGTTGTGGATCTCAAGTTCGTTCAGAGCAGACAAACAGCTCATTACAATAAATGATCTTAGGTCAGGTGATCTTAAGGTCAGCTGTGCAGACTGACCGTTTGGCATTCAGTGTATAAGCTATTCCTTCTCGTCTAACATTAACTAGCGCATGAAGTAATAATGGCCTATTAATATTAGGCACTTGCAGTCCAACGCTAACTGGGTAAATATTGCCAAGTTTAGGTGCTTTACTCGTAAGACAACTTGAGCTGCTGTTTATGAAGCTCCGTGACAGCCATTCTGTTTGTAATTATGTGACTAAAAATGTAACAGAACAGCTTCGAAGTATCGACCAGAGAACAGGCCATGTAATAGGGTATCATTTGATTGTCCTTGTAGAGTTTAAGCACTTTATAATCCAAATTAAAGCATCTGATATCTTTCAAAAATTATCAAAATTTCGTGAGCTGTAATATGCACCCAAAATTCTGCTCTTAAGCACTAACTGCATTATGCTCCAGCTTTCTTGAATCTCCAAACCAAGAAAATCAGAAATTCCTTATGAAGGCTGAGGCTATTCTTCATGTTAATGAATGATAGGGCAGTGGGAAGAAGAGAAAAACATTGCCTAAACCTAAAAGTCTTGCATGCCATTTGCAACAAAAAAGAATTATAAAAATTCAACTTACATGAATGAGTAACAAAACTATGAGTGTCAGTGGGTGGAAGTCACTTACAAATTTAACTTATGCGAATGTTTGTTGGTTATTAAATTGTTTTGTTGCTTGTGGTGGCACAGTCCTTCCCATTTAACCAATCAATCTTCTTACTTTTCTTAAACATTATGACGTATTCCATATAAAAGCACACGCACACACACACGTTAATGGTCTTTGAAACAGGTTTTCTCAGCACGCTTTGCTGCACTTCAATAGTAAACTTTTCTTCTTCATCTTTTTTTCTCGTTGTTAATTTTGCTTTCAAACTCTCTTCTTTGTCGGCTTTAATTACCTGGCATATAGTGAGTTCAGTGTATTGGAGTCTGTAGCTGTGCAATGAATTAATTGCTTTTTGTTTATGTTTCTTTTTTTTTTCAATTAAAATGAACTTATTGGCCCTTTTAAATATTTCTTGACGGCTTTAAGGCTTTTGCGAGAAAGAAGAAAAAATTTTTCCTGAAAAGATATTTAAAATTCCATTCAGTTTATGGAATGTCTAGTAAAAGTAAATTTTTTTTGTAATAAAAAATTATTTTCTTTACTCTTTGAGTTGGTGTTCTTAAAGTAAAGAGAGTGTGCGTCTTAAATTTCCAAGCTAGCCGCTAAGAAGTATGTGAAAAACTTATCAAAATTGCTTTATTGGGCGTGGCAGAGACAAGAGTATATGGTGGTTTTTTATAAAATTTTTTAGAGCCAGAATTCTATTCCCTGATATCTGTAATTGAGCCTGCATGAGTCCATTACTAGAATATCACACAGAACAGCTCAAAATAGTTCCCTGTTCTTTTTGACAAGCAAATTAAGAATCATCTTCTATCACACTCATTATTATTGTCGAGCCTGCATTTTTCTTTCTTCTTAACAGGATTAGGGAATTGCCTTCTATCACATCCAATTTATCTCTAATAGAGTCTCTATGTTATCATCACCAGGCAGAGAAAGTGAATGATTAGGTCGCTATGACCCAATCTCACCGTGATCAAACCACGAATGGTATTCATGTCTACCACTAGGGCCCCTGTGATCAATAAAGAACAAAGATAGCAAATTATGTCTGCTAAAGCTCTATTGCACACATCGCCCTTGTTAAGGGAGTTGGATCGAGCTAAAACCCGTGCCGCAAAGCGACTTTCTTTTGCTATGCAACAGCACCTAGAGTTACAAGTTATCCTGCAAAAGCTAACATGTTTTCTTTTCCAGTGTATCTTTTGGTATCAATCATAGGTACTAGGTGTACTCCCGAAGGGAACCTCACCAATAACCGGTCACAGATTACATATCATCTTCCTGTTGGGTGCGCACGAAATTTACCGATCGAACAACAAACCAGGGATGTTCGTTCCACAGACACCGAGCACTTTTTGCTCAACTATTCAGTAACCATCAGTTCTTAACTCAACCAGTAAGCGAGTCAATCGTCTGACCCCGCAAGCATCCTTCTGCCAGGCTTAAACCCGGTTGGGTGATACATCAAAGTGGGTTATTTCACCTCAAGAGAACCCTTGGGGGATATTATCAGGCAGTCACATTAAACAAATGAAAAGTTTCTTGTTGCTCTTGACTGAATGGCTAGGAATCGCTTTCTCTCACACCCATTAAACCAGGACCACATACAGCAATTTTAGTTGGGCAATTCTTGATTTTGTAGAAGAGAGAGGAAAAAAGAATGGAAAGGGGTTTAAACTTGCTTGTAAAAAAAGAAGACAGGTAGCTTCAAGGCTGAATGAATGACTGAATAAGAATTCTAAAATTGCCGAAAGAAAAAATTTGTGTGTGGAAGAAACGATAATTTTAAAAGAGAATTGAGAAACTAAACTTGCCGTGTGTGGTCCTGCTTTTATTACTGCCCGCTCTCTGTAATTAACCCTGCCATAGAACCGCTCAAAAGTTTTTCATTCCTCTTGGCTAGCTCATCAGGAATCCTCTTCTATCACACCTGCTGTTTGCAATTGAGCCTGCATCGTGCAATCACACAGAGCAGCTTAAAAATTTCCTAATGTGACGTCGTTATTATTATTAACTGCTGTCTGCAATTGAGTCTGTATAGAATCACTGAAAAAATTTTCATTGCTTATAACAAGGTCGTCAGCAATCACTTGCTATCACAGCCATTATTATTGTCGATAATTTGCAATTGAGTTTGGATCTTATCATCAACAGGCTAGCACATAGAATAGCTCCAACATTTCTTATTCCTCTTGACAGGATCATCAGCAATAATATATAATTTTATTTAAATTGAGCTTAAGCCACCAAAAGGCAGTTGGTAAGAAATCATATTCCAGCACTCTCATTATTATGGTTTTCTTTTTGTAAATGATGCTGCATCTTCCATTAACGAGCTAGCACATAGAACAGTTTCCTGTTTCTCTTAACAGATTCGTCAGAAATCATCATCTATCACACCCAATGTTTGTAATTAATACTGTCCGCCAGTATTCTCTTTCTCTTGATAGGGTCGCCAGGACTTCTATTACTTATTTTTTTTATTTACAAACTTTCCATGTATCACATATTTTCAGAATTCTACTGAGGGCTTTAAATTATTTTTCAAAAATATTCAACTTGACTAAATAATTAAAATATAAATTCATTTTTTATTGTAAACAATTTGTGTTTGTGTTTGCATGTTGGCTTTCTCTTCCATGGCTCAGTTAAAGCATTTTATTTTCCGCTGTGTGTGTTAGCTTGTGTATGTGTTTTAACCAGGGTCAAGGGTAAACACAACTTTTAATGTGTCGGATGTAAGTGACACAATAAATAAACCAAAAGTTTTGTTTTATTTAGTTGAAAAAAAATTTTTTTTTTATTATACTTAAACAGACATCGTAAGGAAATTAAAATGAGAATAAAATAAAAAGAAATTTTATTATTAGGGTGGTTTAACATGATGCCTTGGAAGACAGGACTTTTTGTACTAAAACACATTTTCAGTTTTTGTTTTAATAAAAAATTTCATAAAAAAAATTGAGGGAAATAAAGAATAGCCGCACTTTTCGTGGTATTTCTGATCCTTTTGATCAAGAAGCTATTCAAATAATAGGAGTTGATTTTTTTCGAAAAATTGCCATTGACTTCACTTTGCGAATTCACAATTATAATGCGTTACTTTTTCGTAAAGTGCTTCATTTTTAATAAACAAAATAAATAAATGTGACAAATGCCAAATTTTAGAGTTGCCACCTGCTCAGAAAAAAATTACACTAAATTTAAAAGTGCACTCTTACTGAAACACCCATTACACGATCATAATTTCATAATTTCATTGCATATACGTTGTTCTCAAAAAAAGGTTTTTTAACAACACAAAACAACACCCGAGGTCTAGGCAGGGATCGAACCTGCGACCCCCAGATTGAGAGGTTAGTATGCTACCTACTACTACATACTTATTGCAGCTCTTTTTCTTTAGCAAAAATCAATCCAAGTACTTAAATCTGGATTGACAATAAATTGTATTGGGCTGTTGAAGCATTAAAACCTGAAGAACAAAATTTGTTTTGAAATCAGTTGGAATTTTGTTTTGTACGAGGGCTGTTTGATAACTCAGTTACTTTTTGAAGAAAAAAAAAAACCTTTTATTTTTTAACATCATTTCCTTTTACATACTTTTTTTTATTCCTTTCAAATAATAGATTTTATTAAAGACTTTAAAATCCGTCCAGCCAAATCTCTTACCACTCAGCTATTTTTAGGTTTGGAAAAAGAAAATAGTCGCCGAGGGCTTAGTGTGAAGAATATGTTGGATAGGGTAGCAGTTCGTAGCTCATTTTATGGCTTTTTGCATTCTTAAACTCCCTTTTTTTAATTTTTGTTCAAATCCATGAGATTTTCTGCTTTTAATGCGTAACAAACACAAACTAAATGACGCAGCTTGTTCACAATTTGTCAGTAGCTTATTAAAAGCTGGTGATTCACGCCAGTTACTGCTAAGGAAATTCAAAAAGTCACTGAGTCAATAAGCAGTCTTCGTGTTTTTGCCCATAAAAAAAAAGAGAAAATAACAAAAACATACATGCATGCATGACTGCCTTTAAGTCTTTTTGCTAAGCTTAGAATTTAGAAGTTGTTGTAGAGCTTTTTTTTTTTGTAATAAAAGGTAAATTTTAAACTCACCATCAGTTCTATTATCACCAGGTTTGTCGACATTCTGTGTAGTGTATTCATTGTTTAACAAATAAACTAAAAAAAGTTTTGTTTAAAAAAAATTTATTTTATATTATTTCCGATGCCTTTTGTATTCGTTTTTGGCTTTATATCATTTTTATAGCTTTCAATTTTGGCAGAAAGAGTATAAACAATTTCTCACTTCGTTTGTAGTTTCTTAAATATTCATTTTACGCTTTAAAAGAGAGAAAATGACCACAAATAACAACATGGCAACGCATTATTGACAACATAGCGTTGCAGCATTGACAACGAATGGTGTCAAATTGACACTAAACTGGTGTTGAAATGATACCATGCGTTTGTTAAGAAGATGGACATTTGACAAAATATCATTGTCAATTCCACAATGTTCGTTAACAAATTGACAACGTGCGTTGCCAAAAAAATAAAATCGTAGCTTTTTTTTCACAGTTGGCAACCAATCGTTGTCGATTTGTACACGCTTGTTAAAAAATTTAAAACAATTGTTGTCATTTAAATTGACAATGGATATTGCTCAGTGTATTAAAAGGCAGTACCAGAGCATACTTGAAAAGTTCACATCACTACAAATTTGTGTAATATTTTAAAATAAGAAATGCTTGTAAGCTGTTTTAGTACGTCTGTGCAGCCCTTTAGCCGGTATTCCTTTAGGTAGTGAATTACATTTAGCGATGTTCGTTAGTCCATCTGTCAGAATAGGTGCTGGATTAAATAGAGTAAATTTTCCTTTTTCTTTAACAAAATTTATTACTCCGAATTTTAACGATTTTTTGAATTTTATATTTGGAAGTCTCGTCTCCATTGTTAGATTCGTTAAAAATTTCATCACGCTGTTTACCGGAAAGATAATTTTTTTGTCTCGCACACTCACTCACAGTCCCGAAATGTACTCTCGCAAAGAAACAAACTTCTCTGAGGCACGCTCACCTTTAGTACACTTTTCGCCATAAGAATTTCTCCCTTTTATTTGGCCAAAACTACTTACTGTCTAACAGCTGCCCACAAATATTTTATTAATTTTTTGGGATATATTCTTTGGAATTCTCCCTTAAAAGATCTTTTCAGACTTGTGCTGGTCAATAATAATTACTCGTAAATCGGCAAATTATTTTGTTCGTGACCTACACAAGTCTTCTTATTTTTTTTTAAATAAAATTAAATTAAAAAGTTATTTTTTGTTGTTGTGAAATGAGAGTGACTGGCAAAATAAAATTAAAATGTTAGAAAAAAAACTCATAAGAAAATATAAAACAAAAGCAAAAACAACTTGGCCGAATTAAGAGGTCAGTTACCCTCTTAAAATACCAACAAACATCAGTTAAAAGCAAAAAAAGTGCAAAATTTTAAAACCAACTCAGAGTTAGAGTCTGTTGAAAGAAATTGTGCAAAAAATTTTTTTTTTATTTTTGAATAAAACTTTTCTATTCATTGAATGTCTGTCTGGCTTTTAAATAAAAAAAAATAAATTCAATTTGAAATAGAAAAGTTTCCAGCTTTTTATGACACTTGACTCGTTTTTGCACGTTTTGCTTGTTGCTTTGAAACCAGTTAAGTTTTTTTTTAGTTTAACTTGACATTAAATGCGTTAAATGGTCTTAATTACTTGCTAATTATTATTCTAAACTAAATTACTTTAAGATTTTGTTTTTTATTCAAGTGAGGAGTGAAATGCAAAATTCGTTCACTGAGAAAAATTTGCGGAACTTGTCACCAGTCTAAAAAATTTAAATTTAGTTCTCTCAATAACATTTTGACTTGTACTACTAGCTAACCCAAATAAAATTGTTTTATGCATTTGTTCATAAGCATATTGGTACTAGTCAAGAATGATAAAAATACAAGATTACGCCATCCCGCACTTAAATTTTCTGCGCATTTAGCACAAATGACGTTACGCAAAGTTTTCCTATTGGCTCATAATTTACAGCTAAATGAGAGATAGAGAAAGAGAGAGAGAGACCCAAATAAACTCTCTTCTCTTTTTCTTTATGGTTCATGTTCTTTTTAAGCAAAAAAAAATTATTTATACAAAAAATTTATATAAAAATTAAAAAAAAAAAAAAATTTATATATAAAAATTCATTAAAATTTAAAAAAAATTTATATAAAAAATATGTTTAAAAAAATTTATATACAAAAATTATTTAAAAAAATTCATATAAAAATTTATTTAAAAAAAAATTTAGATAAAAATTTATTTAAAAAAAATTTAAAGAAAAATTTGTTTAAAAAAAGTTAAAAGAAAAATTTATTTAAAAAAAAATTTATATAAAAATTTATTAAAAAAAAATTATATAAAAATTTATTTAAAGAACATTTAAATAAAAATAAAAAAAAAAAAATTATACAAAAAAATTTATTTAAAAAAATTTATATAAAAATTTATTTTAAAAAAATTATATAAAAATTTATTATAAAAAAATTTTTTATAAAAAATTTATATAAAAATTTATTAAAAAAAAATTATATAAAAATTTATTTAAAGAACATTTAAATAAAAATTAAAAAAAAAAAATTATAC
The DNA here is from genome assembly GCA_947397855.1 of Thelaira solivaga. Taxonomy (NCBI): domain Eukaryota; kingdom Metazoa; phylum Arthropoda; class Insecta; order Diptera; family Tachinidae; genus Thelaira; species Thelaira solivaga. Next base: position 65,563,696 of record OX377613.1, read on the forward strand.
AAAAAAATTTATTTAAAAAAATTTATATAAAAATTTATTTAAAAAAAATTATATAAAAATTTATTATAAAAAAATTTATTAAAAATTTATTAAAAAAAATTTATAAAAAAATTTATTTAAAAAAGTTTAAATAAAAATTAATTAAAAAAAAATTAATTAAAAAAAATTAAATAAAAATTTATTCAAAAAAATTATATACAAAATTTATTTAAAAAAAATTTGTATAAAAAAATTATTTAAAAAAAATTTATATAAAAATTTATTTAAAAAAAATATACATAAAAGTTTATTTAAAAAAAAATTATTTAAAAAAAAATTTCTTAAAAAAAAATTTATATAAAAATTTATTTAAAAAAATTAAAAAAAAACATTTATTAAAAAAAACACCTTCTCTGCCAGTGTCCGGCCCTGGAAGAGCTGCGCATGATCCACTTCGGTGAGCGACGTCTGCAGGGTCTCACTGCGCTGTTGAATGTAAGTGTCGACATGCTATATGGCTTCATTAGAAGCAGCGGTTGGTTTTTGTGACGGACGCACTCACTTTCTTTCTCTATCTTCTTTTCTCCCCTTCACTCTTCTGTTACTATCCCTCCTCTTCTTTATTTTCCTCTATACAGGTATCACAAAGCGACCACGTCAGAGGACCCAAGTGAGCCCAGCTCTTGTTTTCTTTCTTTCGGGCGACCTGTTTAACCTAACCTAACCTATTAAAAAGAATTATATAAAAAATTTATTTAAAAAAATTTATATAAAAATTTATTTAAAAAAATTTATATAAAAATTTATTTAAAACAAATTTATATAAAAATTTATTAAAAAAAATTTATATAAAAAATTAATAAAAATAAATTATATAAAAAAATGTATGTATGTAAGTAAAATATATAAAAAAAAATTTTTAGCACCATCTGCAGCAGTATTTTTAACATGTTTGGCTTAATCAATTATAAATCTAACGATACTATGTTTCCACCAGAATATGGTTGCTTCAACCATATTTTTTCTTTGCGTGCAGCTTTTTTTTTGACTTTTCACATTTAAAATTAGATGAATGAATCATTTGCTTCTGTTGTCAATGTAACCGGTTTTTTTCTTTTGCAAGTCGGAGGTTTTTGTTTCCAAATTTTTAATTTAATTTTGTGTTTTATGATAGTTTACAGTTGGTTTTAGGAAATTCTGAAATTTAGTTGCCATCAATTTGCATATTTAAGTAAACAAATTTTTTGTTTCTGTAATTTATGCATGTCGGTAGTTCAATTCAATTTGATTGTGTGTGTTTGTGTTACTTTAAACACTTTGCTGTGAATCATTCATCCAAATAAAATAGAATTATCATATTTCATTGGAAATAAATCTGTTGTGAGCTGTCGATTTTTTTTTTAAATTTATGTCTCATTAATGAAACGAATTGCACAGTAAAAATGTGCTGGGATTGGGATTGACAATTAAAATCATCAACTCAGCTGTAAAATGACACACATAAATATCGAATACTTATTTTTTATTATTGTTATTGTGTTGTTGTTGACTTTTAATTTATTTTATAAATACAAATTATTTGTTACAAAATTTTAATTTTTTTATGTTTCATTCATTTTGTAGGCATTTTTGATTACTTAAGCAAAAAAAAATTAAAACAAAAAATAGTTTTCCAAATGAGTCAATGTTGTTGCTTGTAACTCTTAATGAAAATTAATAAAATTGTTTTATAACCAAATCAATTATTCAGCGGAAGCTGCAACTGATTCATGTCTCTACATTTGTTTGTTTTTGTTTTAATAAAATAAATTCGCTACTTTTTATTCATGTCAAGCATGTCGCTGAGATTGTTCTTATCATTGAGATTCTCATTCAATTAGTCATGAATGAGTTTTATATTTGCAGGTATTCAGGGATCAGTTTTCGATCTGGTATCAACTACGAGTACAACCAAGTGGTTAAAGAGAGTTTTTTGCTCGTCCTTTTTTAAATGAGTCATTTTCTTACCATTTTAATTAAAAAGGTTAAATAAACTAACAAATAAATATTTCATTGATTGAAATATTATGAAATTTTTCTTTCTAAATTAAATATTGAAAGCAAATTTTAAAATTTGACTGAATTAATTTCCTAGGAATTTCTTAAACTTTTTGTAGCAAATAATTTGAAATTTTCCAATTCCTAATGCGGCGCATAGGCAACTAATTTAAATACCTTTTAAGTTTTAATCAAATCGATTTACTTTTATTTTAGTTGAATAATAAATTCTGTCATTAAATATCTTTTTATTTTACTTCTTTTTTCAGAAATACTAAACTTTAAATGATTGTCAGTTCAATTACACAAATCAACTGCAGAAATTTTGTGTCTCCCCTAAATGAATAGCGATAAAAATGTTGAAATAAGCAAATTCGATTTGAAAAATCCAATTATTTTTAAAGTGCCATTTGTTGTGCGTCCTTTAGAAAGTAATTCTGATAAAAAAAAATTATAAAATTTTAGAAAATTTTGTTTTAAAAATTCTGTTAAAGAAAAAGTGCTAAAGAAAAAGGAGTGTAAAAAAGAATTAAAAAAAGTGCAAGTGTGAGTTGTGTGCAATTTGGATTTCGTTGTAATTGTTAAATTGTTTATGAGCTCTCGTCGCAATTCCACCGGTCTCATATGGAATGTAAAGAAAAGTTTGTACAAGCGTAGTACAAAGAAAATGAAAACAATTTCATGATATTACAAGTGGTCTGAATCAGTGATATTAAATTATTTAAGAATGCCTTCCACACCGTACGATTTGGTGCAAGATGATCAGGATTTGCGAGTGCCATTACATGCCGATCAAGCATTTCTCAATGGGATTACATTTCAAGCTAAGGTGAGTCAATAAATTTCATTTCATTTTGTAAACTCTTTTATTGAAAATTTAATTTAATTGTTTTGAAAATGGTTTATTAGAGAAATTTTTAAAATTTTTTGCAATAATATTAGAATTGGGGAAAGGGCAATAAACTCAGCATATTCCACACTTTGTAACGTGAAATACATCAAGTTTTACAGATATTAGGAAACCCTTCCCAAAACATATCAAAGAAATTAAAAAAAAAAATTTTAAAAATAGTCCAAAGTAACTTCTGAGTATTTGAGCGGTACATTACAAATCTAGACAGTCTTCCCCTTTAAAATGATATGTTTCCCATCCCGCAATCTTCTTTGGTTCGTCCGGAAGTCACTAGAATCCTTGAAAGCAACAGCAGTGGCGTATATGGAAATTTAAAAATAATCCAAAGTAACTTCCGTATGAACCATAAAAGGGGAGGTCGTCTAGACTTGTAATCTACCGTCCAAATACTCAGAAGTTACTTTTTAATTTAAAAAAAAAATTTTTTTTCATACCCATACTCTAGTGCGTTAAAGTCTACGTCAATTTTTTTTTTTTTGGATAAGAGCATTAATTTTTATTCAATGGGCCTTTAACATTTGCGGTGACGATATGTTGTTCTTTTTTACTTATTTGCATACTTATTAAAAATGTGTATTCACAAAACTATGAAATTCCAGTCATTAATTGTATGTGATAAAATCAATAAATTATGTTTTCTACATGCAAGTATTTTTCATTAAAAAAATGTGTGTGTGTGTGTTTGTTTTAAATAAAAAGTTATGCTTTTGGGTACTGCTCTGGCGGGCGCAATAATAATTTTTTTTAAGTATGTAAATTAGCTGAATGCCTGTAACTTAACTGGCAGACAATTTCCGGCTGAAGTTGTGTTTGTTGTTGTTGAAAAAAATGTTCTAGCCAAACACAATCAATTTATTTAAAAATCTTTTTTTTTCAATGTTTTTGTAACAAAATATTTTTCTTTTTTCTTCTACAAGCCGAGACTCTCAATGACTGAAACTTGAATACAAACAAAAATGTAAAAGTATGTCGATTGAGTGCTGGGGCTATTTAATTTCAAATTGATTTTGAGTTGATTATAAGTAAGGGAGAGGGATTAGTAAAAGTTAAAAAAAAAGTTTTCTAAACTTGGCTGGTATTTTTTTTTTTTTTTTTTGTAAAACAGAATTCAAAGTTGTGATTGAAATTTCTGAAGCTGCTTGTCCTACTGCTGAATTTATTAAAAAAAAATAATTTTTGATTAATTAAAAGTTTATTAAAGAAAAGTTTTTTCAATAAAACTTAATAAAACTCAACAAAAAAATTTTTTTTATTACACTGTGCAACAAAAAATTTTTTTTTTTTAATTTTTCTGGCATTGTATAACCACTTTTTTCTAATGCACTAAAATCGTCTAAATGTAAAAATCATCAGTATTTGAAATTCTATGGATAAATTGTTTCTGGAGAATAATTAAAAAATTATATTTTCTAAAACTGATGGTTGATTGTAGTCACTGCAAACATAGTTTGTTTTCCGCAAAAATATTATTATTTATTTGAAGCATCTAAACATTATTATGGTCATGCTAAACATGTGTTTAGTTATTTTTAATCATATTATGGCTGAATTTATCATATTATTGTTAATAAAATTTTAACTGAAATCATAAATATGTTTATAGTAACAATGATTACAATAAACGTAATCAACCCTATTGTAAATATTTTTCCCTTGAAATATTTCCCTAAAGTTACAATGAAAAAATTCGCATGTTTTTAAAAAATATAACATCGAAAATTTTTATTCCCATGGGTTTTTTACAAACATTTTGTTTGGGAATAAAATTTAGAATTGTTGCAGCATCAAATCCAGTTAGAGGAACTAAAAATCAAGCAATTTAATAGCAATTATGGACTGTAAACATATAAGAATGTGATCATTTTTTAGTTTTAAAAACGTATGCTAACTATGAGTTGGAATTTTTTTGTTTTAAAAGTATGTGACTTTTTATTAAGATTTTTTTATTGTAGTGACCGATATTCCATTACACAGTCTAAAATTTAGTTACATCAACAATATTTTGAGCTGTATCAGTAAAATATTCGATAGTCAGAACTGAGTTTTTCATTGGTTACAAATGCAGTTGTCACAACCGAAGTTGTTTTCTTAGTGTGCTATTATATATGTAACCATACTATGTTTCCAGCAGAATATGGCTGCCTCAACCATATTTTATCTTTGCGTGTAGTCGCCTTTTATTTTTTTTGTGAATTTGTTAAAATGAAAAATTTCATACATTTTTGAAAAATATTTATTTTTTCGCAATAATTCAAAATATAAATAGAATTAGAAATGCATATGAGAAAAAAAAAGTTCGTTTTTTTTTGGCTGTTGCCTAGTGTAATTACAGCATTTCATTGGAATTATTTTTATGTGTTATCAATAGAGCTGTTCTGTGCTTTGGCGACCCTCCGTTTTTTCTCTTTTTCTTATTTACTTGTTTGTTCACGCATTTCCTTCAGTTTTTTTTTTTTTTTTTTTTTTTTTTTTTTTTTTTTTTTTTTTTTTTTTTTTTTGAAGGGGAGAGCATACCTATATGGACCATTTTATCAGACGCTACTCTGAATCCTCAGTAGGTTACTCCCAACGTTTCTTGCAAACATTAGAACCTTTATATTGTAAAAGCAATTGACTAAATAAGAATTATTAATCAATAGTTACAAAAAGATTCAAATATTCAAACAAAAAACTCAGTAAGCATTGAACTGAATAAATAAATAAATTTCCCAACCAACATTTTAATATTGAAAACTATATATTCTATTTTTATTTTAAAACCAACACAATTTCTGGAATTAAGCACAAATAAAGATTAATAAATTTTTTTTTTTTTTTTTTTTTTTTTTTTTTTTTTTTTTTTTTTTTTTACAACTTAAGCAATTCGTTATTAAATCAAATAGTTTTTTTATGTTTTCATACACTTAAACTTACTAATGATGTTGTAAATTTGAATGACACTAACGAATGAATATTTTAAACTTGCACTCACAAACAAACAGTTTCACAGCTTTAAATATTGGCAGTAAATACGTATTAAAAGAAAAGAAAAAAAAGTAAAAAAAAAAAAGAATTTTAAAGAAATTGCATGCAATATTTTTTGTTGCTATTGTTGTTGTTGTTGAAATGGTTACCTCGCTTTGACAACGATATGATGATGGTTGCTGATACTCGTACTTGCAAGTTTAATATTTGTATGTCAGAAACATTCATACAATTTAATGGCCAAGTTCATGGTTTTCATTTGCATACGCTGTGTGTGACCCGTAAAACTTGTTGACTTTTAAAAGCAGCCATAATTCAACGAAAAATACATGCGAGAGCTCTTGTATTTGCAGAGAAAAAAACAAAAAAAAAATAAATACAACAATTATTTTAGAATACAAAATCATTAAGGCCATTCACAGTTGCCACTAAAAAATGTTAATTCTCTACGTTGGTTGGTAAAACCAAAAAAAGTGGCTGTAAAATTTTAAATGAGCCTTCGTGTTTAAACTAAAAAAAAAAAAGTTGCCTTTTAATTTTTTGTTGCAAAGCAAACACCCTTTACTCTTTAGCCCCCTAACTTAAAAATAATGTGAAAGTGCATGCTAAACCATTCTGTATTCCGAATCCGCTTTATTTATTTTTTGGAAATTGAAAAATTCCAAATTATTTGGCTGTTCTGTATTCCACTTCCTATTTTTTTTGTTTTATAAATTTTTCAAAATGTAAAAAAATAAATTAGAAAATTATGTGAAACTCAAAACAGCTAGTTTCCACCAGTGTTGATTTCATATGGAACACAGAACAGCAACATAACGGCAAGTTCTAGTTCATTTCGTTTTCATGTTTATTGTTACGTATTATGCTTATCCTTAATGCAAGAATTGTATTTGATTATGTGTCATGCAACTGACAGTGAGCTAAAATAATTAAAAATTTGCTCAAAGTAAGATACTCGTTTTATGCTTAAATTTGTAGTATTTTTATAGTGCAGAGATGGAAAATTTGTAGTTTTTTTTCTCAACAAATCAAAACAGCGCATGATAATACAAAATAATTGTACAAAATTTTAATAAATAAACTTATGGCGAATAAAAGATTTTTATGATTTTTTTAAAATGATTTTTGACCGTTCTTGCCCTGACCAATTTTTAGAGAAATCCGCTTACAAATAAATTTTAATTGTTAAAACCCCATCAAAATATATTCAACCATTCACTATCTATTTTATAGAGTAGCTTATGCCTTTGCCAGCAGATTCACCAACCAAAGTGGTAAATCAAATATTTCCAGGCTTATATTAAGTACGGGCACAGATTTTTTTGAACAATTATTGGAAAGCTGTAAGTTAAAATGGGCGTGGCTCTTGAAAATGTATGTAGCATCTTTCTTTGGAATATAAAGACTATGAATCTAATTATTCATTCTGTTTCGCGTTTGCAGAAAACATTTTTTGTGCGGTAACAAAATTTGCAATTATTAATGCCGTTGCTGTGGTATCATCTCTATCGTGGCAGCGGTGTTACCATATTATTGATTCTACTTTTTCCTTACTCTTAAAACGGAAAGATGATCTAAAATGTAAGAAAAATACACAATTTCAAAAAAATAAAATGAAAATTAAATAATTTCCTTTTTGTTTATTTAAAAATTTATTAAGCTTGAGGTTTTATTTTATAAATTTATTTTTATATCTTATATTATATTATATTATTATTTTATATAAAAATAAATTTATAAAATAAGACCTCAAGCTTAATAAAATAGCCATTTTAATTTAAAAAAAAGGTCAAATAAACTAACAAATAAATTTATTTTGATGCTCAAAAATGCACAGCTGAAACTTTAACACAATTCATTCACAATAGATAATTTTTTAATTCACAATTAAATGCAACAATTCAATATACTAAGACAATTCCGCAGGAATGAATAATAACAATTTGCTTATCGATCGATATTTCTTTTCGCTAAACTTTCCTTTTCGTGAATACTTATTTCATTATACCAATCGACCAACTGAGAATTTGGAATTAAGCAAGAATAAATATTAAATTTTGTTGAACTTTATAATTCCAAATAATTTTATTTTTTATTTTTTTTTGTATAAAATTTAGCAGCGATTTATGATTTGAAATTTTTTAATAAAACTTTTTAAATAAAAAAAATCAATGCGACCCAGTGTGCGGCAAAATAGCATGTGTGTGTCTCGTTCTATTGTTTTGTATGACATTTTCACATTAAAACGGGAAAAACAGAGTTTTGAAAAAAAAAAACAAAACCAACAGACAAAGAAAGACAAAGGAAAAAAATAATGGTGGAAAAGTCATTGTGTGTAGTTTTTCCCGCATGTGTATCTAATCATTTCTAATGATTGTTGTTTGGTTTTTGTTGTTGTTCATGCTATGCGGTTCATGCTTTTGTGGTTCTAAACATTTAAATTTAAAAAAGAAAATTATGAAACGTTAACAAAAGCCTAAGCTCCAGTTAGCGGTAAACATTGAATTTAGTTCGTTTCATTTTTCAAATTTAAAAATTTGTTCAAACATAAGCTGGGTTTTGTTAGTCAAAAAAATTATTTTTCCCTTTAATAAACTGCAACGAGATGATGCAGCAGGCTGCAGTATTTGTTCACTGCTGTGACACTCTTTCTTTCTTTCTGTTTTTTTTTTTTTTTGTTTAACAATAAAATTTATTTTCCATCAGTCACGTTACTTTTTGTTGTGTCTAAAAAAAGTTTGCTGTTCTAAATTCGCCAAGATGTGAGTGAAAATGAAAATGAAAAATCATCAGCATCGTCATGATGGTATGATTTGAATAATAAATAAACAAAGCAAAGCTGTTTCATTGTCATTTTTTTTTTGTTGTTACTGCAAATGCCAAAATATTTATTAGTTTTTTAGTTCCAATTCTTTTTTTTTATTTCTTTGCTTGACTCTCAAGTTTCAGTCAGCCATGTGCTTGATTACTTTTTCGTTGCCGTCTGCCTTAATCGGTTTTGTGTTGCAGTTTCGTTTACCTAGAAAAAGTTTGCATTCAAAATGCATAAATCGTCATTTGCTCTAGGAGCTTTTGTGCGTGTGTGATTTAAAGAAAAGAAAAAAAAATTGGGTTATAATAAAAAGTGTTCACACGGTTTTTGTAAATATTGTGTGGAAAATTTTGTTTTTGATAAATTGAAATTCAAGGGATCATGAAATTTTTTTTTTTTAATTTTTCAAGTAAAAGCAGCTGTCTATTGCTTAAAGCTTAAAGACACAAATCACTCACTGTATCAGTTAAAATTATAAAATATAAAAAAAAAAATTATAGAACGAGCTCCAACTCCAACTCCAACTCCTGGACTAAAATAATTCCCAGACACTTGCTCGTGGCCGGTGCACTTGTTTTCATAAGATTTTCTGAGCCCCTAATTTGACAATTTTGTCTATTCAAGCAGGTCATTCACAGATAGAAATTCGTTTCAACGCAGCAGATGATTTTTTTTTTAAGTTGGCATTTCCTTCATTTTGCTTTAATACCCATGGAACAAATTGCCGGTGAAAATATTTTATTTCACACTTAATCGCAACAATCTAAAAAAAAAAAAAAAACACAATTCTGCCAAATAAGAAACTGCATCCTTTATTTATTTATTTAAGGAAATATTTCATATTTTCGCATTGCATGAAAGAAGCTTTTCGGGCCGGCCGTAAATTTCCCAGTATCGAAATTTTATTCGATAGTTAAACAATTTCGATAACAACTGATAGAATTAGAATTTAAAATGTGTGTACGTCTACTTAAATAGGTTTTTTAAAAATATCGCATGCGATAAATTTTTTTTCATACATATTCTTTACAAATGTACTGAACTTAAAGGAGTTTATAGAACGCTAAAGCCGTTCTGGCCAAACCCTTCTATCTCAAGGAATGGGATCTAATGGAAAACAGCCCCAATGAATAGGCCTATCCTTCTGGGAATACAGTTTCTCCCAATTGTATTTGTGAAATTTTTTAGAAAACGTTGAAAAGTTCACTTAGTGCAAAAATAGCATATATGTGGTCTCTGAGGGATGAAGGCTACTGTCGCCAAAACCTTCTATCTTAAGGCATAGAACCTAATGGGTCACATATCATTTTAAAGCAGAAGTTATCTTAATTTTCATCTGCTGTTTAAATACCCAGAAATTACTTTGGACTATTTTTAAATTTTTTTTTGAAGTTTCCTTATTCCCCAGTGCTGTTGCTCTAAATGATTTTTAGCAACTTCTCAACGAACCTATAAAGATTGTTGGATAGGACACATATAATTTTAAAGAGTAAATCATCTAGATCTAGAATCTACTACCCAATTACTCAGAAGTATTTAAATTTTTTTTTTTTTTAAATTTCTTCATACCCTGTACTTTTCTTCTAAAGGGATTTTGACAGTTTCCCTTTTGCATTATAAAATAAAAGCTACGAACTTTTCCAAAAATAATAAAGCACTTCTAGAAAGCTTAAAGCCTGCAGATTAAATTCCTCTTTGATGTTGTTAATTTTCCTGGGTAAATCGGAAATGGTACCTCGGCAAAATGGGGAATGATAAAAATCTCTTAGAGCAAAATTACTGGGGTATAAGGGAATATAAAAAAATTTTTTTAAGTAATCCAAAGTAGTTTCTAAATATTTAAGCAATAGATTACATATCTAGACAGCCTCCCCTTTAAAATGATATATCTGCCATCCCGAAGTCTTCTATAGTTCGTCCGGAAGACGAACGAGGCCACATATACGCTATTTTTGTACTAACTGAACTTTTTAACGTTTTCTAAAAAAATTCACTAATACAATTGGGAGAAACTCTATTAGCAGAAGGATAGTCCTATCCATTGTGGTTGTTTTTCATTAGGTCCCTTTATTTGCGATAAAAGGGTTTGCCCGGAATGGCTTCAGCTCTATATAAACCCCTTTAAATTCAGTACATATGTGAAGAATATGTTAGAAAATATTTCTTATCGCATGCGATATTAAAAAAAAGGAATTTAACTAGACGTATTTATCTAAACACACATTAAATATTGTGATTCTTAAAGATATTGGGCCATAATCATAGTCACACTAAGGTCGGTATCTTTTTGAAAACGACTTTAAATTCATATAATTCTTATAAACAAAAGTCATCAGCTCTTAATAAAAGCCTACTTTTTTGTGACTATGATTATGGCCCATTAACTTCAGGTGGGCCTGAGAATAACGATATTAAGCATACATTTGCATGAAGTCCCCCTGCTCTGCTGAATACTTATGGTGTAGGGTGTGATAATAAAACCTTAATATAAATTGCACGCATATTGTTGTCATATAAAAATTAAATTTTCCTTAAACTTTAACGAGTACAAATCACTGTCAGATGAAATTCCAGTAAACAGATAAAAAAAATTTCTTTTTAAATATTTTTTTGTTTTTTTACAAAAAATTAATTTCCTTAAATATTGTGAATGTTTTTTTCTTTATTGCTCCTGGCAAATGACCCACTCCCATCAATTATTTGATAATTTCTTTAATTAATTTGATGTCTGTATTTGAAGCTTTTAGCTGGCTGTTCTATACCAAATAAATAGCAAAGATTATGAATGGCTGGCTATATATTTGTGTTCTGAACTTGTTTAGGGCTTATTTTGAGTTGCTTTCTTCCTTTTATTTAATTCTATTGCGTTTCACTTGGACAGGACTTGTTATTTTCCTTTACTCTCTTTATATTTTTTAAATGATTAAAGAATTTTTTGTGGAATTTTTTTACAATTAAAATTTTAGTTTTATTCTTTTCGAATTTCATGGTATTTATTTTGGTGAATTTTATCTTGACTTAATTTCATGCTGGAATAGAGATGATGGAAAATTTACGCAAGTCACTGTTAAGCGACTTTAAAGCTTAAATTGATTGGCTGTAGTAGATTAACGTTTGTGGTTTTTGATAAAAAATAAGAGTCACAACTGAATTTTCCATTGGAAACAAATTTAGTTCTCACAACCGAAGTTGTTTTCTCAGTGCATGAAGTGCTACTTAAGGCAGCAGTAATGGTTTGTCTAACTAGCACCCCCAGTTAGACCAAATTTAGATAAGACTCAGGAGGCAGGTGGTCACCTAATTTATCCACACCTATTTTTTCATATTTCCTGCAAAATGTTTGTTTTTTTTCGAATTGTATTTAATCGATTTAGCCCATTTGCACAGCGAACACGTGTTGTGTTTTAAAGTTCTTTCATATTTTCCTTCATTGTTATTTGTTTTTCCATTTTTGTTTTTGCATTTTGCAACAATGAATTAAAAGAGGTCATTTTTTACGGGTCATTATAATGAAATTTCAAATGCATTTGTAAACTTCCTCTTTGTTCTCGTTTGTAACAAACGGCAGCAATCAGCAACTGCAAATAAAAAAAAAAAAACTTTCATACATTTAGTTGATTCATACGGTTGCCGCTGCCCTAAAACTCAATCATGATATTCACTCTCATGCCCATATAAACAAATAAATTGATGCCAGTAAAAAAAAAATGGAAAAATTAAATAACCAAAGAAAACAAGAACTCAATAAAAGTAAAATATCGTGCTTTAACCATAAACAAAAATATTAATAAAATAAAAATTCGTTAACAATGAAATACATTATGAGAGTCCATATAGATAAGTTGCAAAAATGCTTAGGACGTTGCAAAAGTAGTCTAATATCACTTTTCGTTCTGTTCAGATCACTTTCTTAATTCTTAGGCCCTGTTCAGCTAAATGCGAACGAAAGCGTGCAATTTAAATTAAATTAAAGTCTTTTTTATATTAAAAACCAACTGGCTTTATTATTACACCCTACACCACAAGTAATCAGCAGGGTAGGGGACTTTATGCAAATTTAAGCTTAATGTCGTTACTCTTAGACCCACCTGAAGTTAATTGCTCTTATCCAAAAAAAGTTGAAGTAGACTTTAAAGTAAAATTAATGAAAAAATTATAAGAAAAATTTCGACTTTAAAGTCTGCGATAATTTTTTTTGGATAAGGATATCTTTAAGAATTACAATATTTAATGTGTGTTTAGATAAATACGTCTAGTTAAATTCCCTTTTTTTTTTTAAATATCGCATGCGATAAAAAATATTTTCATACATATTCTTCACAAATGTACTGAATTTAAAGGGGTTTGTAGAGAGCTGAAGCCATTCTGGGCAAACCCTTCTATCTCAAATAAAGGGACCTAATGAAAAACAACCACAATGGATAGGGCTATCCTTCTGCTAATAGAGTTTCTCCCAATTGTATTAGTGAATTTTTTTAGAAAACGTTAAAAAGTTCAGTTAGTACAAAAATAGCGTATATGTGGCCTCGTTCGTCTTCCGGACAAACTATAGAAGACTACGGGATGGCAGATATATCATTTTAAAGGGGAGGCTGTCTAGATATGTAATCTATTGCTTAAATACTTAGAAACTACTTAGGATTATTTAAAAAAAATTTTTGAAATTCCTTTATACCCCAGTAATCTTGCTCTAAAAGATTTTTACCATTCCCCACTTTGCCGAGGTACCATTCCCGATTTTGCCCAGGAAAATTAACAAATTCAAAAAGGAATTTAATCTGTAGGTTCTAAAATTTCTGGAAGTGTTTTATTATTTTCAGAAAAGTTTGAAGTTTTTATTTTATAATGCAAAACGGAAAGTGCCAAAATCCTTGAGATCAACAGTACTGGGGTATATGGAAATTTCAAAAATTTTTTAAAAATAGTTCAAAGTAACTTCTGAGTATTTGGGCGGCAGATTACAAATCTAGACGACCTCCTCTTTAGAATGATATATGTCCCATCCAACAGTCTTTCGTTGGGAAGTCGCTAAAATCACTTATGGCAACATTACTGGGGTATATGGAAATTTAATTTTTTATTTTTTTTTAAATAGTCCAAAGCAATTTCTGAGTATTTTAGGGGTACCTAATAAATTCATATGACCTTTCCTTTAAAATGGTATGTATGCAAGTACAAATGTACATAAACTCTGAAGGAAAGACTATTAAGCAAAAAAGTGCCATCAAACCCAGGATCTTAAGAAAGAGTTAAGATTTGTAAAACAAAAAATTTTAAATTTTTAAAGTGTTAAAGTAAGCTGCAAAATTTTGATACAATTTGGAACAAAAGAATTGTCTGAAGCTCTTACCCAAGAAAAAAGAAATCTTTAATTTTTTGTTTGTGTAAAACATTAAAAAACCCTATTATGAACAGGAAACGTTTAACAACAACATTAGCGAAAATAACGACTGCAATAAACGCAACAACAAAACAAGAAAATGAAGCAACAACAAATAATATATTATCGGCTTAACAAATTCTAGCAAAGCTTACCAAGCGTAACCATTACAATAAAATAATGCACATGCATGCATGCATGTAGCCAAGTCAATGGACAGATAGAGAGAGAAACAAAGCGGCAAACAGACAGATAGACAAACAGTCAAATTAACAAACTAAAAATAAGAAAAGAACTCGCTAACAAGTCAGCCTACTTGTATAGCACTAAAACAACAACACTTAACCATGCCCCCTGATAGATATGGCTGTGGCAGGCTGTCTGCACATGCTCATGTTTGCCTCACTGCCTAAACAAACACGCATACTCACTCACTAGCCCAGAGTTCATGAAGTTTACTGTGGCTGCCACATTTAGAATTTAATTTCTTTTTTTGCGAAATAAATTTCTATTTTTCTAAAAGTGGGTGTTTGCAAAATATTAAAAAAAAAAAAAAAAAAAAAAAAAAAATAATTCAACCCAGGAAAGAATTGGTCCATTAAATTTGAATTTTCTTTAATCAGTTGAGTCATGCATGCCTGGTTTGTTTTATGGTGGGGTTGTGACGCCTGTTCGTTGCTTGATTAGTCTTCCTCTGCTACAAGCAAGTAGCAAATCCAGGTGTGCCAACTGGAAAGCCAGTTTTCTTTAAAAACACAAAAAACCTTTTTCTTTCTGCTACTTTCCTACTTAAACTTCACAGCCACAACAGTGAGTGAGTGAGTCATTATTTATTTAAACATTTTTTTTTTTTAGTTTTAGTTTTTTTTTTATTTGCTTTTCTAAACTCCTTTGCAAAAGGTGTTAAATTTTAATTCTGTTTTTATAAAAAAGTGAGTTTTTTGTTTTGTTTTCCTAAAAAAAAAATAAGTTTTTCACACGCTTTAGCAAAGTTATTGACTGTGATTGCTAAGGTTTTCAAGTTGAGTTTTTTTTGTTTCAGAAATTAAATAAAAAAGTAATAAACCTTTAACGTTTACTTTAAAGAAAAATTAAAAAAAAATATTTTATTTAGCACTCACTGAGTGAAGCCTCACTGAAATAAAACACACTCGTAAAAAAAAATTTTTTTTTTTAATTTAAAGTTCAAATTCAAAATCATTAAACAATTCCGCAGGAATGAATAATAGCAATTTGCATATCGTTCGATATGCAATCGGAATCAATAATAAGACCCATTATTTTGCTGGTAAGTGTGGTCGAATACACAAAGAATCTGTTTTTGGAATTTAGCAAAACCTCTAAAATCTTGAGTTACGGGTAAAAAAAACCGTTTTTTCGTATCTCCATTCACTTACAAGCCAGTAACTCAGGGGATTTAGAAGGTTAACACTGAGGCCTTTTGAATAGTAAGTAATTTTCAGAAATCTGAGTTAAATACGTTCCATACACTCTTTTTTTTTTTTGTAATATAAAAAAGAGAAACCATCAGTTCAGTATTTTTTTTTAATTGCCCATTTCACTAAGATTGAAAAATAGGTCTGTCTATTTGATATGTCCAAGAAAAGCTGCAAAAGAAAAGATTCCAACTCCGTAAACAACATCACCTAAAACCTTTTGAGTCTTTCCCAATTTTTAACAAATTTTTTTAAACGAGTGAATTGGCTCGTTCATTCTCTATAAACAGCAAAATCAGTTTGGTTTTAACGATGTAAGAAATAAATAAACGAAAAAGTTGTCTTCCTTTAAAATTGCGTACCTTGTGTACAATATGAATCTGGAAAATCCTAATATCGAGACGTAAAGCTAACAGATTTCAAAACAAAAATTAATTAATTAAGTGTGTGTGCAGCAAAAAATATTAAAAGGAAAAAAAAAATTAAAGCCAAAGTGTTACTTTTATTTATGACAATTTTGTTTCTGCAGCAGAAACTTGTAAAAAGCAAAAAAAACACGATGTCTTATTGCAGTCAGTGTGTTCCCTCGACCCCAGTTTTATTTATTTATTTTTATCTTGCATGAAAACAGATTCAAGGGCTTATGACAAGCACTGAGATTAAGTGATTACTTGATTTGTGTAGTTCTTCTTTTTATCAGGAAATTCATCAACTCTGCTTCACAACTGTTGGCATGCCCTGATTTTATGGTAGACGAGTTTTTATAAAACATTTTTTCTTTCAGCAGTTTGTTTGTTTTTTCCTCTTTATGACAAAAATTTGTGTGTTGATTTGCTATCTGTTTGCTAAAAATGTTGCCAAAGTTATTGAAGTGTTAGCAGTCAATTGATGGATGGTAGTTGTAAATTTTTCTTTCCGTATTCTCTTTGCCTTAACGTGTCTTCATTTGCCGCTTCCTAAATTGAGTGTTTATTTCTTGTTGGCCTTATTTTTATAATTGAAATAAGTTTTATCTTAATAAAAGTCTCGTAATAAAAATTTTATTAGTGGCCACCACGACATTAAATTAAATCAGCCCTTAATGTTTTCTTGAAATTGGGTTTTTAGTCTGGCGCAGGATATGCAACATTATCTTTCTAAGCAGCTATGAAGCCTCCCTAGTTTCATTCAAAGCTATATGCTTTGTACAAAAGCTTTAAATCAATTCACGATGTTCAGGGCAGTTTGACCAACACCACATACAGCAAGTTTAGTTGGGCAATTCTTTCTCAATTCTCTTTTAAAATTGCAATTTTGTTTCGGCAATTTTAGCATTCTTATTCAGTCATTCATTCAGCCTTCAAGCTACCTGTCTTCTTTTTTTAAATCTTTATAAAAGGTACGAAGAGAAAACAGTACGAACAAGTTTGTATACCTTTCCTCTCTCTCTCTCTCTTACAAAATCAATAATTGTTCAACTAAAATTGCTGTGTGTGTTGTCCTGGTCTTTCATGTATAACTTGAGAGTTTGCATTTGTCAGGAAAAGTCTAATCTATTTTCTAATTCTGCAATTCCCACATGGGGATCTGGTGCTGGGATCTTATCATTGACAGGTGAGCATGAAATTTGTTAGGATGGAGTGGGTTATTGTGCTAGGATCAAATCATTGACAAGAAAGCATGCAGTGGTTCTGGCTCCAGCATATTTGTCAGAAGGGCATGATTTTCGTCTACCCCTGAGTTTTGTAGGGTGTTTTGCGAATGCACATCACACGGCCTAAGGCAGCCCAGGAACCCAACAAACATTGTGAGTCACTATTGGCATTTATTCTCAGTAATAATGTTTTTAAAACTTTGAAGGAAGTGAACCTTAACATTCGTTATCCTGGAAATGGCTGTAAAATTAAAAAAAAATTTTATTTGAGTTAAAATAATTTTGCTTGCGGGATTTAAATTTGTTGCTTGACAGATAAAAACTACTAGTTGCCCTAATAGAAATAGTTAGAATTAAAAGATGTTCCAGAAAAAGTGCACTTTTTCATTGCATGCTGCAGTAAATCATTTCATGCGTGGTTTGCCAAATGGCGTCGTTTTATAGAAACCACATTTTCTAAGACCAGGACCACATATAGCAATTTTAGTTGGGCAATTCTTGAGTTTGTAGAAGAGAGAAAAGTTTTTTAAAGCCAGAGTTGCCACCTGCACAAAATTTTTTTTTTACCAAATTTAAAAAAATACACTCTTACTGAGGCACCTAATATAAAATTAAAATTTTTCTATTGATTTTGTTAGCATTTGAAAATCAAATAAACAACATTTTTTTTCAAATAGTTTATTTTTAGTTAAAAGTAAAATTTCCTGATGATCAATATTAAGCGTCTGTGAAATATGAATTAGCTTATAGTTTCCCACATTAACTTAAATAATATAAAATTCAATCAATAATTGTTTTCTATTTTGTTGTTGTTGTTTATGGTTTGTTAATTTTTGTTTTCCAATAAAATTTGAAGTGACTTGTGCTTTGATAATCTCTTGTCTGCTACAAACACTTGCCAGGTAGTCACTCAATTGATTATGAAATTGAAATTGACTTCATGTTAGATAATTCCATTTAAACAACTGCAAACATTTGCACACGTGTAATTTTGAAGAAAAAGAAAATGTAAAAACAAAAAACGTTTTCATGCAACATCCGCTATTATCGTCATCATCAACCTCATCAGCATCAGCATTATTAGCTCCACAACAATTTTTATTAAATTTGTTTTCTCGTTGCTATCAAGCAAGTATTTTAGCTAATACACGGCTGTCTGTCTATCTGTCTTGGTTCGTTTGTTTTTCTAGGTGCAACATCAGCTGCTTCTTTTTCTGCTTTAAAATTTTTTCACTCTTTTTTTTTCATTTTTGCTACTGATGCTGCAATGTTTTTTTGTTTTTGTTTCATTTCTAATTTTTTCAAACAACCGTTTTGTTTAGTTTAAAAAAATGCCAGCCCATGTGTTGCACAAGGCTGAAATGGAAATGCTGCCACAAGAGTTAGAGTCAGAAAATTGTTTTTACGAGTAGAGAAACTGTGTGCAATCAACTACATATTGATTGTTGGTTTGATCTGTATTGATTTTTCAGTTGTCGTGAAATAAGTTTATTCTTGACATGCGAATGTTTAAAATTTAATAGAGAGACGATGGCGGCCCTGGCCACGGAGTTAATCTAATCGCTATAAAAGTTACAACAACAATTTTATTTTAGAATTTTTTCCCAACATGTTCTTTTTAGTCTAAATAAAGAAAACAATTTTATGAAACCGTTTTAAAGAAATTTTCCAGCTTAAATTACATATTTTTCTGAGATGATTTGTTTAAGCAGCCAACAAAATTACATACAAACTTCACAGTACGAGTAAATTTGAAAAGTATTTTGCTTTAAATACTCTTGTTGTTTGTTCTTAAAACCAAATTAAAGAATTTTAATTTCAACAAAGAACAAAAACAACAGCAACAGCAACAGCCATGCAAACCAGTTAAATTGCAGTCTTGCATTGTGCATGTTTAGCCAAGAATGCAATATAATTTCATAATTATTTTTAAATTGAAAACTACTTAAAAGCTTTATAGCATTTGTTATACAGTTTCTAAATCAATTTGTAAATGCACAGTGGGGCTGATAACAAAATTAAAGTCTCTTTTCAATTGCTTGAAAAAAATTTTACTGAAAGCATAATTAAAGTCCAGATGGCCGAATTACTGTGTGAGTAAATTTTATGTTAAAACCTAACCACTACACAAAGTCAAATATTTTCTTTTGACAGCTGACTCTAGACGCAAAACCCAACATATTAAAGGTTGCTTCGCTATCTATGTCATTTAAATGAAAATTATGTGCTTTAATGTTTTCCCAGGATTCTACTGGTGAATTATTTTTATTATAAAAATTAAATTTTATTCCTAAAAAACAATTTCAAGGACTTAGAATAGGTTAGGTTAGGTGGAACTGGGCACCACCGTAAAGGGTGAAAAAGAAAGAGGAAAGAAGGTTAGCGCTAAAAAAAATCTAACAAAGAAGGAAAGAAGAAGAAGAAGAAGAAGAAAGAAGAAGAAGAAGAAGAAAGAAGAAGAAGAAGAAGAAAGAAGAATTAGAAGAAAAAAAAGAAGAAGAAAAAAGAAGAAGAAAAAAGAAGAATAAGAAAAACAAAAGAAGAAGATTAAGAGAAGATGAAGATCAGAAAAAGAAGTTCAGAAAAAGAAGACCAGAAGGAGAAGAAAATAAGATAATGAAAAAAAGTAAAAGAAAACAGAAGAAGAAGAAGAGAAGAAACAGAACAACAGAAGAATAACAAAAGCAAAAGAGCAGAAGAAAAAAATGAACGGAAGAAGAAGAAGAAAAAATGAACGGAAGAAGAAGAAGAACATAAGAAGAAGAAGAAGAACAGAAGAAGAAGAATGGAAAAAGAACAGAAAAAAAAGATAAACAGAAAAAGATAAGCAGGAGAAGAAGAGCAGAAGAAAAAATAAAGAAAAATAGCAGAAAAAATTCAGGAGAAGATGAAGATAGAAAAAAAGAACAGAAAACAAAAATCAGAAAAAGTAGAACAGAAGGAGAAGAACGAACACATGAAAATGAAAAAAGTAAAAGAAAAACAGGAGAAGAAAAATAGCACAAGCAGAACAGAAGAAGAAAAACAGGAGAAGAACAAGAGCAGAAAAAGAAGAAAAAAAGAAAAGTAGAAGAAGACATTCAGAAGAAGATGAAGATTAGAAAAAGAAAAGTAGAAGAAGACATTCAGAAGAAGATGAAGATTAGAAAAAGAAAAGTAGAAGAACACATTCAGAAGAAGATGAAGATTAGAAAAAGAAAAAACAGAATAAAATGAAGAATAATAGAAGAAGAATGGAAGAAGAATAGAAAAATAAGACGATAAGAGGAAAAAAAGAACAGAAAAAGACGATCAGAAAATGAAGAAAATGAAAAGAATAAAAAGAAGAAGAGGAACAGGATGGAAGAAGAAGAACAGAAAACAAGATAGTAAAAGATGAAGATAAAAAGAAGAAAACAAGAACAGAAAAGACAATCATAAAAAAAAAGAATAAGAAAATGAAGAGAAAAAAAGGACAAAAGAAGAAGAAAAACAAAAGATGAAAAAGAACAACAACAAAAAAAAGAAGAAGAACGGAATAAAACCATGAAGAAATTAAAAGGAAAAGACGAAAAGAAGAAATGGAGCATTAAAAGAAGAAGGGAAGGAGAAAAAAAACAGAAGAACAGACTAAGAAGAGCAGAAGAAAAAGAAGCACGCAAGTAGAAGAAAATAATGGAATAAAAAGATGAATAGCAGAAGAATTAGAAAAAGAAAGAGAACAGAAAAGGAAGAAAAAATAAGGAGAAGAAAGAAAACAGAAGAAGAAGAGCAATAAGAAAGCAGAAAAAGAAAAAGATAAGAAGGACAAAAGATAAAGAAAGTAAAAAATAGATGAAGTAGAGAGAGGGAGAAAAAGATGAAAAAGAAGAAGAAGACATGGAAGAAGAAAAAGAAAAAAGGAATGAGCAAGAAGAAGAAAAGCAAAATGAAAAGAGAGAGCTGAGGAGAAAGAAGAATAGAACGAAAAACAAACATAATTAACAAACAAAAAGAAATTCTATGCTGAAGTAGATTCATGGTATAAAAATTATTAATTACTATCTGACCCGGCAAACGTTGTTTTGCCTTAAACGTTTTGTATTTTCGATATTCTTACTCTAAGAAATTGTACTCATAGAATAAAGGACCGTGCAAGACCGGGTAAAGACAGTAAGCCAGATACCGACTGCCGGGCGAATTAGTGACGCTTAATCTTCCAAGCCATAACCCTAAGGCAGAAACAGAAATTCAATTTAATTTCATCCAGCTGTATAGGAGGAGTACAATGTCACACACAAGTACAGTAAAATTTTATATATTAAGATAATCCAACCTCAAACTTCAAAACTTATAAATAAATTACGGAACAAGTTAATTCTTCTTTTGCATTAGCAGATTTTGTTTTTGTTTTTACTGCTCTGTAAGTAATCCTTAGCATTCAACGCAGTTGTGATCAACATTTCATGTTATGCTTGTTTTATTTATGGAATGAAAGAGTGTCTTGTTGTTCTGTCGAGACAAGTACGTACTTTTCGTACAATTTGTAACAAATCAACGCAACTAAAAGTGTGATTGCCCCCATTTAATGTACTTTTTATTGTGCTGAATTGATCCAATCAAAAACTCCAAAGTTCTGCGAAAGCGCTTTTTTTCAAATTAAATGACGAAGTTTTAAAAAAATTTATTAAAGCACAGGCCCACTCATACACACAGAATATAATTAAGTGAGTGAAGATAATAGAAATATTTAATGACGTAAGGCATATTTGATAAATATGCCATAAATACGTAACGCAGGGGGTTACGTTAAAACATATTTAGCTCGGCAGATTTATCTTCACTCACTTACATTCTGTAAGTTACTAATGCACGTGTGCTGTGAATCGCTACCGCTTTCAGGAAGCATTTAAAAGAAAATATAATTAAGCGCTTTTCAGTTTGCAAAGCGATTAATTATCTTAACAAGCTTATTTAGAAGCAAGTGGGGGAGAAAAAGATATGCATCAGCATCTTGCACGTGAAAAACACACGCACACATGAGTGCACAAATAGAAGAAGAAACATTTTCATTATCCTATGTTAAGCTATAAAATAAAGTGCAAACATTTTTTTGGTACATTTTATGGCACGAAAGCATTCAACAACAACTATTTGTGATAAATGAAAGCTTTTAGTGGAAAACTTTTTATAAATAAAAGAACAAAACAAAAAAAAAAAAAAGAAGAAAAAGAAAAAGTGCAAGGAATTACTAAAAAAATAATTTCAAGCAAAGAATCAAATGGATGGAGGACGAAGGATAAATGTTCATTTAGAAAAACTAATATTTATAAGGACATATAGACACACACACACATACTTTCTGGTGCATAATATTTGATATGAAGCAGCAACATTTTTTCTCTTGCCATACAAAATGTAGGCACACATGTGAACACTAAAACACAGCCAGTGCAATGCGACAGACAGGCAGAAAAACGGAATGCACGACAAATGAGTATGTGTTTCATCAACTAATATTTTATGGAAAATAACAGTTGCATAATAAAACACAAAACACTAGATATATTTATTTGAAACATGATGCACAGCTAACTTAAAGCTTTGGTCACTTCAGTATGTGCAGTCTTTAAATCGGGAACACATTAAAAAATCTCTATGAAATAAATTTTTTTAATTTTCTGGATTTCATGAAACTTATGAAAATTTTTTCATTGATGTTATGAATTTTCAATTTATGTATTTTGTAAAAAAAAGTGTCTTCTTGTTTCATTAAGATTTTTATATGCTAAATGTTGGAATTTCGAATTCATTAAATTCATGAATATTATGAATGAAAGGTCATTTAATTTTTTGTTAAATATTTTTTAATGTACTAAATTTTTTTTCTAAATTCTATGCCCTAAAATTCTGTTCAGCAAATTATTGAATATAATTTCATTGATACTACGAAATTTTCATATTTTTTTTATTCGTTTACTTTCTAAATTTAAAATTTTTTTTTGCTGCTTTTTTTTTATTTTCTTAATTTTATGAAAACTTTCCTAAACTTAAAATTCTGAAGTTCATTTTATTTATGAATTTTTTTTGTAAAAAATTTTTTTTTAAAGGCTGCATGAAATTCTTTGAATTTCGAAATTCATTAAATATATGAAAAAAATTGTTCATTGATATTACGAATTTTTACTTTTTTTTGTAAAAAAAAATTCTTTTCACCGTACGATTTATTTTCCATTACGAAACATTTTTATTCATTAAATTAATGAAAATGTTTTCACTGATATTAAGAATTTTTTTTGTAAAAAAATTTTTTTATAGGCTGCATGAAATTCTTTGAATTTCGAAATTCATTAAATATATGAAAAAAATTTTTCATTGATATTACGAATTTTTACTTTTTTTTTGTAAAAAAAAAAAATTCTTTTTGCCGTACGATTTATTTTCCATTACGAAACATTTTTATTCATTAAATTAATGAAAATGTGTTCTTTCATATTAAGGATTTATTTTGTAAAAAAAAAAATTTCATTTGCTGCATGAAATGCTTTGAATTTCGAAAGTCATTAAATATATGAAAAAAAATTTTCATTGATATTACGAATTTTCACTTGTTTTTGTACAAAAAAAAATGCTTTTGCTGTACGATATGTTGTTCAGAAATTATAAAAATTATTATTAATGACATATTTTTTTTCATTATGAAACATTTTAAAGTAATGAAATTGTTTTTATTGATATTAAAAATTATTAATTCAGAATTTAATGAATTAAAATATATGAGAGAAAAATTTTCATTGATGGTACGAATTTTCACTTTTTTGTAAAAAAAAGTTAGTACGTTTTTTTTTTAAATTTTGAAATTCATGAAAAAGATGAAAAAAAAATTTTCATTAACATTATGAATTTTGCATTTAGAAAAAAATTCCTTTTTATTCTTTAAATTCCGGAATTTAATAAAATTTACTCCTTGCATTTATTATGAACAAATTTTATTCATTAAATTAATGAATATGTTGTCATTGATGTTAAATTTTTTTTTTTTTTAATTTTAAGGAAAAAAGCTTGTTTTTTGACATAAAAATAATTTTTTTTTAAATTTTGAAATTCATGAAAAAGATGAAAAAAATTTTCAATAATGTTATGAATTTTGCACTTAAAAAATAATTTTTTTTTGCTGAAATAAAATTTTTATTTTCTAAATTATGGAATTTCTTAAAATGTATTCTTTGCATGTATTTAATATGAAATTTTTTTTATTCATTAAATTAATGAATATGTTATCATTGATGTTAAGAATTTTTTTTTAATTTCCCAACCACACAATATTGATATATTTAATTTATTTATTTCAATAATTAAACTTTTTCTAAAAAAAGAATTTGTTTTTCATGAATATTTTTGATGTAAGACATGTAACACTATGGCTAACAACAGTCTAAATTTTAGTCAAAAATAAGTGTGTATGTTGAAAGCAAGTTTTCTTGTTTTTTTAAGGATCTCAAATATGGTTGCTCTTTGTAGAAAATATTCTTTCAAGTCTCTGGTCTTTAAAAATGCTCATATGTATTGTTCTGTTTACTTTGTTTGTTGTTATTTGTTTTAAGTTGTGCTATAGTATCGTTCTCTTGTTCGTTTTTACTTGAATGCATACATTACGATGCTAAGACTTTCAAGTGTTTGTTTCACTATCATTATCTATGTAGTTGTGCATGCCTTTTTAGTTTACCTACTGTGTGTGTCAATGAATGTGTTAAAGCATCACTCATTCATTTTTAACAAAAATATGCATGAGTTATAATTGATATTGAATATTTATGTTAAATCACGAATGTATAATTAAAACATTTTCCATGAATTTGATTTAGATCTAGATTTAGATTAAAAAAATAAAAACTGTTCAGTAGCTTCGGGTAAGGATTGCTTAGCAGACTTAATTTGGGCCAACAAAAAATTTAATCAAAAAGTTAGACAAGATATTCTCTTGAAAAAAAACCCCTAAAAACACAAAAACCTAACTGAAAATCCCTAAAAATTAAAGTCTTTTTGCAGAAAATAATTTAAAAATTTCATTTAGAGTTTCTGTTTATCGAGTGCGGCGATTTGGTTTTTTATTGGAAAAAACAATTGCTTCCTTCCTAAACAAAATCATTTGTTTTGTTCATTTTTGTATACAAAATTTATAAAACTCATTTAAAATGAATAATTCTGTTGGCATCAAATCGAGTTGCCTTAAATTTTTACAATTGTGACTTTTTCACTTTATGGTCTTTATGACCAGCTGCTGTGGCGGCTGGATTTGGATTCATAAAAATCCAAATGTTGCTTACATATTGTACTCGTATTTATATTTATATCTTTTTCTTTGTTGTTATTGTTGCTGCTGCTGATTGCTATACATTTTCTATTGATTTATAAAAATTTCGAATTCAGTTTTGTGTGTTTAGTAAGAAAAACTGCTTGATTTGCTTTACATTTTTAATGAATGTTTAGGAAAATTATATTCAAAGGGGATTAAATGCAAGTGCTGGAAAAGCAACCGTAGATTTATCAGCCTTTAAATTTCTGTAGCCAGTATTTTTTCCATAGACTTTCATTGAAATAAATTGCTTGTTTTTATGTTCTTTGAATTTTTGTGTTTAAAGCTCCAGGCACTTTAATATCACTAAATATATAAAACGCTAAATATGCATTAATATTAAATGTTACATATAAAATTTTTTTCGTTCTACTAAAACCATAGAAAAAGTCATAATTTGGAGCAGTTTTAGGTAAACTGTTTAAAATATTATAGAATTTAAAGGCAGAATGTTTTTTTGAGAATAGAAAACACCTTTAGTTTGTTGCATTTTTGCTTCCTTATTTTCCCTTTAAATTTTTCAGATTCCCCTGATTTATTAGGTCCGAAAAAACAACAATTCTTCATGGCAAATATCATGTTTAAATTTTATATAAAATTGTGTTTTTTTCTGGCCTTTATTAGCAATGATTGTTACGGATTTTTTTTTTACAATTTTTGTTTTTTCTTGTTTGTGTAGTTTTGTTTTCTGATTACTTGCAATAATAGTAGTTGCAACAGTGCAGCAGCAGTGCTTTGGTCATGAATTCGAATTATTGTTGCTGCCATTGATTTGTGTTATTGTTTGTTAATAATTTTGTATTTCATGTTCGTTCTCTACATAAAAACATTTTTTTTAACACAAAAGTTGTTGCACAGTTTTTCTATAACTCTATTGTTAAACATTTTCAATTCTTTTTTTTTTTAATTTTAAGCTGATTTGAAAAAATATTTATTAAATAAATAAAGTAGAATTTATAATAAATAGACGGTTTTTATGACTAATTTTTTATTTAATTCATTTTATTTTATTTATTTAAAACTATTTTGTTTTCTTTCAATTTATTCTCTGATTTAAATTTTTTTAATTGTGAAATTAATTGTGTGATGCCAAGGAAGAATTGGTATACGAGGTAGGCAATGAAGACAAACTGACCGTCAGTTAATCTATGTAGAAAATTATCCTTCACTTCGCTCAAACTGACTGACATTTTGATAATAAAATTCAGTAATCTGCCAGCGTTGTTAGTTTCTAAGTTAATTATAGATCAAACTGAACATGTTTAAGAGTAAAATGTTACACGAAAACAGCAAAGCTAACAAAAACAGTGTTTTCAAAAAGAAAATTGCTACAAAATCACCCTTTACAATCCCAATCCTCTTTCTTCATCACCTTCTTTCCTTTCTAAAACTCTTTCTTCCTAATCCTTTTCTTATAAAGTTAAGGTAATCAGTAGAAGTGTGGAGAACATGAAAGGCTGGTAAGTTCTTAAAGAGAACTAGTCGCTGAAAGCTTCTAGAAACTCTAACTGCTTATTTCATGTATGCCTTCTCTTCATGAATGGTCGAAATGCAAAGTAAAGTAAATACGAAAGCTGCTGGATAAGACCATGACTTTTTTAATAAAAAATTATTTTAGCTTCTTAAATTTATTTATTAAGAGCCACTCAAAAAAAAAATTTGTAATTAAAATTTGAAACTTTTTTCGTTTACATTTAGAATTTCTTTCAAGTGTGTGTGACATTTGTTGTAGTGTAGCAAATTATGTTATTTCAATTATTCATTAAAATAATAAAATTGTTTCATGAAAATGATGGAATAATTTCATTAAAATAATAAAATAATTCCATAAAAATAATGGAATAATTTTATTAAAATAATGAAATAATTTAATTGAAATAATTAAATAATTAAATTAAAAATAATGGAATAATTTTATTAAAATAATTAAATAATTGAATTAAATTAATGAAATAATTTAATTAAAATAATTAAATAATTTAATTGAAATAATTAAATAATTTAATTAAAATAATGAAATAATTTAATTTAAATAATAAAATAATTTCATTAAAATAATGAAATAATTTAAATAAAAGTAATGCAATAATTTAATTAAAAATAATGAAATAATTATTTGAAATAATTAAATAATTTAATTAAAAATAATGAAATAATTTCATTAAAATAATTAAATAATTTATTTAAAATAATAAAATAATTTCATTAAAATAATTAAATAATTTATTTAAAATAATAAAATAATTTCATTAAAAATAATGGAATAATTTAATTAAAATAATAAAATAATTTCATTAAAATAATTAAATAATATAATTAAAAATAATGAAATAATTTAATTGAAATAATTAAATAATTTAATTAAAAATAATGAAATAATTTCATTAAAATAATTAAATAATTTATTTAAAATAATAAAATAATTTCATTAAAAATAATGGAATAATTTAATTAAAATAATAAAATAATTTCATTAAAATAATTTAATTAAAAGTAATGCAATAATTTAATTAAAATAATTTAATTAAAATAATGAAATAATTTCATTAAAGTAATTAAATAATTTATTTAAAATAATAAAATAATTTTATTAAAAATAATGGAATAATTTTATTAAAATAATTTCATTAAAATAATGAAATAATCCCAATAAAATAATGAAATAATTTCATTAAAAATAATGGAATAATTTCATTAAAATAATGAAATAATTTCATTAAACTCATTAAATAATTTAATTAAAAAAATTAAATAATTTTATTGATATTAACATATTTCATTAATTAATTATTTTATTAAATTGTTCTACTCGTATCTTATAAATTTAATTATTTTTCATTAATTCATATTAATTTGCGAAATATTTATTTTTAATAAAAAATCGTTTAATTGGATTTATAAAATATAATTCTTTCATTTGTGTGCAATTAATATTTTTTTCATAAATAATGAATTAAAATAGTTTTAATTTTAAATTAAATTAAATAATAAATCCTTAAACGTTATTGCATAGCCAAGGCAGTGCAGGGCAAACACGTGCTAAGAAAATGTATTAACCAGTTAAGAGGTTATTTATTGAGTGCGAATTATTTTAATAACGATTTGCTCTACGATTGATTAAAGTCATAAGTTTTTCTTTTAAGCGCCTATTAAACGATCATGTGCGGTATGTCAGCACGGTATGATGAAATGACATCATGCGGGTGCAATAACGAAACATTGCTGTTTGACATGCTGCGTATGGTGGCTTTCAAAATTTGTTGATATTTTCACTCTCTATTATCATTCCGTGCTGACATGTTTTTAAAAATTATCCAAAGTAACTTCTGAGTATTTGGCACGGTAGATTACCAATCTAGACGATCTCCACTAAAAAAAATATATAGAAATATTTAGTGACGTAAGCCGTATTTTATAAATATGCCATAAATACTGCAAAGATATTTAAAAATACTAAAAAACGTAAAGCGTTACGTTAAAACAAATTTAACTCGGAATATTCATCTTCACTCACTTTTTGAAATATCTCCAAAAGCTGAGAGGTTTTCACACATATTTTCAAAACAATCTTTTTCAAATTCATTGCTCGAGTATTTTCTTCCTTTTTTTTAAGCCATTTTATACTTACGCTACTCAGCAGTAAATATAGAAAACTAAAAATGTCTTACATTGACTTAAAGCAAAAATTATAAAAAGAACCAGCAGGCAAAAATAATCATTCAACCACAACTTGTTACTTAAACTAAACAACTTTAGGCTTAAATAAAAAAATTAAATATTTATTTTATATGATTTGTTATTATAACAACGCAAGAATGTAGTTGCGTAATACAATTAAAATAAAATTTAGTTTTGTGTTCATTCTGAACAAAACAATAACATTTTTTTTTTGAATGCTGCTCGCATTTGCTAAAATTATTTACGCTGATTTATTTAAACAAAATTGTTTATTTAATAAATTTTTAGTATGTTTAATATTTAAAAAAAAAGTATTTTATTCTTTTTGTTTAAATGTTTATAACCAGTAAAAGAGAAGGGAGGCAAAGGTTGGCTAAATATTCAACAAAAACTCGTTTTGATTATTAAAAATATTTTTGCTAAATTTTAGTTCATTCCACTTGAATGCATTTAAAAAAAAAAATCTACAAAATAATATTGAGTTTTTTTTTTTTAAATCACAAATTCTTTTCTTATTCAGAAAATGTAGTTTCGGCTTAGTTTTTAGACACTATTTGTTTTGGCCAAACGTTTAAAAAAACAAAACTAAGTAGAGCGCGCTCAAGTCATTGCAACTTTTTGGTAGATTTCAGCTTTCCTGGGAAAGCAATGTAAATTTTAAATATACAAGTAGGTGTCCAGGAAACTGAGGAGAAAACCCAGATAATTTTTTAAATAGACCACCATGTGTCCACTGTTGCAGATCTAGGTCTGGCATAAAGCCAATTATGTTTTTCAGGGAGAGCTTTCCTACCTCTCTGGGAATTAATAAAAAGTCTGTTAGCCTTACGAGACCTTAAGGCTGCACATTCACAAAGTTCATGCTCAGAGGTTTCTTCAAGTAAACTAATGCCTAATCCTAACATTTCTTATTTTATCATAATGCCCAGTAAACCATTCTGTTATTAAACTAAGTTCGCTCTTTTCCGCTTCTGCCATGTACTTCTGAATAATGTGAAAAAGCGTTTATTGTGTATGAGTTCGCTCAGTGACCATCTGGAATATTTGGAATAAACCTTGTGTGTGTAGCAGAAGATGGAATATTTCAGCTAAAGCAACATTCTTTCTTCAAAGAATGATGGTGCGGTTTGTGACCTGCATGGTCCATTCCTTGCTGGGCGAATAGAAATTCTCAGCTTTGTCATCGCAAAAAGTTTAACGTAATTTCAGTAATTTTTTCTATAAAATAATTGAAAAAATCCGAAGCAAGTTAGTCAGTTAGATATCTCAGTAAGAGGTGGTTCCCTTCATCCTTGCGCCATACTGTTTGCATGAGTATATTGTTAAAAACGGAATCTTAAGCCAATCAAGCAATCTGTCCAAGTTATTCTATATAACGGGTGGCGCAAAAGTAATCAGGTGGCGCAAAAGTAATCCTCCTATCAGAAAATGCTATACATTTTGCGATTGGCCCCTAATGTCAGTTTTGTTTTGACATTTGTGTAGTAAACACATGCGAAATACAACGTTAATAAATAATGTTACATTAGGGGCCAATCGAAAAATTTATGGCATTTTCTGATAGGAAGATTACTTTTGCGCCACCTGATTACTTTTGCGCCACCCGTTAGAACGCGTCCACTTAACTTTGAAATAGGCTGGTTAGAGTTCAAAGGACTAAAGGTAATTTTGTTGGTTGTTTCCCTGCGAATGCAGTATTTTGGTAGTGAAAAGGTAATCTGCTTTTCACAGGTTAAGAGGCTGAAGGACCAATAGAAAAAATATGCTTAAAACACCGCATCGCACGAGCTTTATAGAGAGGGACGTCTAAGGTTTGTGTGGATGCACAATTGAACCTAAGGCAAGATACCACCAACTACAAAAGACGGCCATTGAAAGTCAAATAATGTCGTTAGTCATTGGAAAAGAATAAAATTTAGTGGTGGCACCCAATTCATTGAAACTCGAGTGCACACTTTGGATAGAATCTTGTGACTCAAAAACAAAAAATACGCTAAAAGTAAAGGCTAATAGTGACGCATATTTTCCTCTTTTCTCGTCTGAAATTTCTTCAGTATTTTTATCTTCAATATTAAATATTTTCACCAACAATAAGTATTCAAAGCTAAACACTTATTAAACTTATAAGCTCCTGCACAAAACTAACTTTTGCTTGTGTACTAGTCAATGAAATTTAATTCCCCAGTGTTGGGTCAATGTCACCACTTCCACTTGAGCGTATAGAGTTTCCATTTCCTTTTGCATACAAATTCATAATAAATTTTAAAAACTATTTATCACTAAACTGTAGGAAATTGGAAAATGTAAAAATATTTACGGTTTATAATTTAACATAAACAACAGAATGTAGAGAAAAACACTTGCATTGGAATCGCTTAGAGCACATAAGTTTTAACTCCTTTTAATTGAAAAGCAAATAAGTAGGATTTAACAAAATTTCTGTGTGTTGTTTTCATGCGTGTGAAGATAAATACTTTCTAGTTAAATACGTGTTTTAAAAATATCGCATGCGATAATTTTTTTTTTCATATGGACTGAATTTAAAGGGGTTTATAGAGAAATGAAGCCATTCCGGCCAAACCCTTTTTTTCTCAAGGAATGGGACTTAATGGAAAACAACCACAATGGACAGGGCTATCATTCTGGGAATACAGTTTCTCCCAATTGTATTTGAAGAATTTTTTAGAAAACGTTGAAAAGTTCACTTAGTACATTCTGTTTATGTTGACTATTTTGTGAAAGGCGTAAGCACTTCATAAAAATTTATGCGTGTGTATGTAAATCTCATTTTGGGCATTTCACAACCTAAAATTACAGTTTTATCGCTTTAGCATCGAATATTAATGGTCGTATTGTCATTATGGCTTTCAATATGTTTGAGCACATACTCGTAAGTGGATAATAAAATGTTTTTGCAAAACAGCCTTTTTCTTATTGAGATGAAATTTACAAAATAAAAGCAAATAAAAAATGTATTTTTTATTTAATGTTTCTAACATTTTATAGAAATGCCCACCCGCACCACGCCCTCTTGCCAGTCTGCCTGCCAACAATAGACCGTGAATAAGTGCAAGAGTATGTGTAAATTACAGTTCTGTATACACATACAAATTACAAGCCATTTCAACTTATTATTTGTTTTTTCTTTTCTGCTTGTGTATTTCACTTTGCACTCGCACTCTCACTCTCTCTATCACATGCATATTAATACTCGTATTCATGATAATGAAATTTTATTAGGTTCTTGTGCAATAAATCTACTTAACTGAACAATCTGTAATAGAAATTCTATTATTTATTTTTTTTAACAAGAAATTAAATACATGAAAAGCGGAATGTAATAAATTTTTTTTTATAATATGTGTGTTATGAAAAATGGAGTTGAGTTTACTGTTTCAGCTCATAAAAAAATGGAATTTATTGTAAAAGTAAATAATTTTGAATATAAATATAAAATATAAAAAATTTAAAATTAAAATTATAAAATTATTTTTCTTGCGAAGGCGTGTCGAAATATTGGAAATTAATTTAATTAATAATTAAAATTTTTTTATTAACTTTTAAAAAATTTTGTTTAATTTATTTTGTGTAAAATAAAAGAAATTTTGCTTGATTTAAACAAATTTTTTAAAATAATTTTTATGATTAATTAATACGACTAATTTATTAAGCTTGAGGTCTTATTTTATAAATTTATTTTTATATCGATACTTCGCCCCTTAATAAATTATTCATATTAATTAAAAAGAAAAAAATCAAATAAAACTAACAAATAAATTTCAAGGATTTATTTTTTATAAATTTAATTTTAAAAAAATTTTATAAAAAATAACGGATTTTTTTTGCACTTTTAAAAATAAATTGGGAGTATGAGCAGCTTTGAAATTGGTTTTAAATGCTGCTCTAATGCCTGCAAATTC
This sequence comes from Thelaira solivaga, assembly GCA_947397855.1. NCBI lineage: Eukaryota > Metazoa > Arthropoda > Insecta > Diptera > Tachinidae > Thelaira > Thelaira solivaga. The sequence continues at coordinate 65,596,762 of OX377613.1, forward strand.
CACTGCAACGTATGATTAATATTTGATCAACATTAATGTTGCTCATACGCTTAGTGTCTTTTAAAAATTCGTGTTACTTCATCAAACAAGAGGGGACTTAGCTGTATAGAAGCAGGCAAAAAAAAATTAAACTTACCAAGTGTTCAGGAAAAGCCTTGACATACTGTCATCTTCACTAACAGAGCAAAAAATGTGAAAAAAAGAGCTTCGTTTTCACAAAAATGTTTACTTGAAAGTGTAAAATTGCTGATATTAATAACAGAGAAAAAAATTAAATCGCTACGTAATTGAGCTCATTTAAAGGCATTTTGAATGGTTGCTGCCAAAAGAAATGATTGCCAATGTTAGTTTTTTTTATTTGCAAGATTCGTGGTTTTTTTTAAAAGCTACTGAGCTACTAAAGCTGTCAAATTAAAAAAAAAATTTTAAATTACTAAATGAGGCTAAAGTAATGCTTATCCCAGGAAGAAAGCACTTTTTCATTTTAAAATATTTAAAAAAAAACAATTTTTTTAGTGAATTATAAAGAAAACCTTTTCCAATCTTAATATATAAAATTCGACTGTACGTGCGTTTGACATTGTATTCCTCCTAAACGGCTGGACCGATTTAATTGAATTTCTCTGTATGTCTTTAAGTTACTTCTTGAAAGGTGTAGCATCCCAAATCTGCCCGGCAGGAGGCGCTGCAGTCGGTATCTGGTTTATTTAGCTACTGAGTTTTTTTACCCGGTCTTTCACGGTCCTTTACTCTATTTGTACGATTTTTTAGAGTAAGAAGATCGAATATACAAAAACTTTATATTTTCCTCAAAACCCAACTTAAATTTCTATGAAAATTAAAATAGACCACGCCCACTTTTTAAATTTTTCTCAAATCAAAGAACGGCTGGACCGATTTGGCAAAATTTTTTTATTTTATATTCGGTATAACCGAATTTAATTATTTTTTAATATAAAGAAAGTTTGCAGGTAAAACAGCGTTTGCGGGTCAGCTTGTTAAATATAAAATAAAATAACCGTCAAGTGTCCTTAACGGTTCTGTTGATACACCATTACTCTCTTCATGAAATGAGCCATACATTTTTCACAGAGAAGTGACTGTACCTCAATACTGGGAGAGAAAATATATTATTTTTTTTAATCTACGTCATCTAACATTAAATCATGAGCATGGTGTAATCTTATCTTTCTATCTTTCTTGCTACCACCAAAGTAATTCTAACAAGCGCATATGGCAACATTTGTTTCTAACAAAATAGTTTCACTTAATTGTGAATAAAGTTGCTTATGGCTGCTAATAAAATATGACTCGTTTTGCTTGAAACTTACGAGACTACATGCTTGATGAAAAAAAAAACGGTTGAGTTTTGTGTTTTTCTATTTTCAATAATTTTTTGAAAACTAAAAATTAATTATTGTTGCAACTTCTGCAATATTTTTGAAATTACTGAACAGATTTGAAAAAAATTTAAATACGACTTGAAGCTAATTTTCTTGCGGAATTATGGATTTTCTTTTTTAACAAATAAAACCAACCGTTGCCAAGTTGTAATCATACATATAAAAAAAAACCAAGTGCAGTTTTAAAATTAAAGCTCCAAAATACTTTGAGAACCATGTAATTGCCAATATGGAGTAGAAAACTACACACACAACCCAGTGTCATACCTAATTTATTCAAATTTATATAAAACAAACAAAAGTACTCGTACAACATTAATTCCCGAAGGTATAGCACTAAAAAAACAAAAAAAAAAAAAAAAAAACAAAAGCAGAAACATAAAATTAAGTAAAAGCATTTTCTTTGTTTAGGGAAAAGCGCTGCTTGCTAAACAATTGACAGCTAAAGGATGGCAAATGACAATGACTAATAATAATACACTTGCGATGACAGACACAACAATTGTTTACTTAATTACAATTAATGAAATTTTCATGACAGCAGCAAAAGCCAGCAAATAGTTGAGAAAATTCCTTTGAAATGCAAGATTTTAGGGAAACTCATTAAAACAAAATTATAAAAAGAGTTTTAAGATAAACAAAGAAAGAAAAAATAGAATAAAAATAAGTTAATAGCAACCGTGGTAACGGTAATTGTAAGCCATGCCATCATCAGCATTTTTATTAATTTTAATTTTGTTTCAGTCATAGAAGTTAAATTAAGAAATTTCAACTTTAACTTTAAAAAAATATTTTAAATAAGCAAGTTTTTAAACAGCATTTAAAAAATTTTTATAAATAAAAAAAAATATAAAAATTTTGTTAGATTAGTATCAGTACCAGCCCTTAAAACCTAATCGAATACTGAAGATATTTAAACATGTTTGGCGCTCTAAGACCAGAACCACCTACAGCAAGTTTAGCTGGGCAATTCTTTCTTAATTCTCTTTTAAAATTTTTTGTTTCGGCAATTTTAGCATTCTTATTCAGTCATTCATTCAGCCTTTAAGCTACCTGTCTTCTTTTTTTGCAGAAGGAAATTCTTCTTTTCTCTCTCTCCTACAAAATCAAGAATTGCCCAACTAAAATTACTGTGTGGGTTAATCTCTATTGCGATGCTAAAGAAAACGCATCGCAACTCAATAAAAAAATCATACAGATGCGAATGGTTTTTCTTTTGCATCGCAATAGAGAGTAACCCCCTGGTCTAATTTAGATTGGACTGTAAGAAATTAACTTAAAAAGCAAAGGACTAAGCGAAATCAGCATTAAATATTAGTATTTCATTGAAATTTCAATCTATAACGGGTGTAAAAAAGTTAGTTAGAATAAAATGAAATTTCATTATAGTCTGCACACAGAAAACAACTTTGGTTGTGAGAACTAAATTTGTATCCAATCAAAAATGCAGGTGTGATGATCAAATTTTTTAATCGGTGTTACAAATCGAAATATTTTTAACAGAATTCTAGTTGCTACAACTGAAAAATTTGATTATCACAAATGAATTTTTGTTTGGAAACAAATTTAGTTCTCACAATCGAACTTGTTTTTTTTACTTTGGTTTTGTTGTAAAGAAATTCCCATAAAACCCTTCACCCACTCAGCTTATTTCGCTTTTGTTTTCTTCAGAATTTCTTACATCTTTTTTGCTTGTTGTTTTCATTTTCAAAACCTAATAATTTATTTTTTAATTTGAAAAACTAAATTAAAAATTACTTTACCACTGCCACTCACTGCTTGAATTAAACTTGCACGCCTCTTGTTTCATTCATTTGATACTGTGCCAGCTTGTCTATGTTTTAAATAACACTTGAACACAAGTGCTAGTGTAAATCATTTGTTATTATTATGCTTGTACCCGTATTGTCATTTAAATCCTCCTTTGCTTTATCAATGTCACTAAATAAATCAAATGAAAAGGGAAACACAAAAACTCGTACATTTTTTATTTTTTTTGGTTTGCCTGACAACGATTACTGTGTACAAAACTGACTGGGTTACTGACTGACTGACTGAGTCACTGAATAAATTAATGTAACACTTAAAATGTTCAAGTGGTAGTTAGTTCCTCTTGTCAATACTGTTATTGTCTTTCTATTTTCATTTGCTACTAGTAGTTTTACAAGCTGTTGCTGCTGGCTGTTTGTCACTGCTTATTGCCTTAATTATAAATAGAGATGGGCACGTGTCGTACTATTGGATAGTCAAGCATACGTGATTATAGGCAACTTAAAAATTAATTACGTTTGAGTGCAACATGCACTCTAAATACTTCAATGATTTGCTTTCAGTTGCTGCTGTTGTTTTTGGTTAAAAATTTCCTTCATTATGTTTTCTATTTTTTATATTTTTTTACAGTTAAGATTTGGATACTTATTGTAATTTTCTTATAGAAAAATTCAATAATAATAAATAATTAAAAAAAAAATTATGTTTTCTGAGAAGTAACACTCTGCATCTTAGCGAGATGTATGTAAAAGTTATACTTGAAAGTTAAGCTAAAGCATTAACGAGCTAAGCGGGTTTCACATTATAATACAGAGTATTAACATTGTCATTAGATCGAGTGAGACCGAAATCAGATGCAAATCAAATAGACTGTCAAAAAATTTAAAGGAAAATATTTTCTGTTTTCATACCATCAGACTTCAAATATAATAAAATATAAAACGCGGCAAATAATTTCTCAGCTGATTTCTAGTTTTTTCTTTGGTTGCTTGTACAAAAGCCACCCTGATAAAATGAGCAGCGTGATAGCTTAGAAAAAATTCTAAAAATTATAAAAACCATAATACTGCCAAAAATACTTAAGTATTTCACCACACTTACTGCTTAACATTTTGTTTTCACACTATTGGATTTTTACTTAATACACGGATTTTTGACATGTGGGTGATTAAGGAAGAAATTTGTAGCCTACAAATGAAAAACCTGACAGCCAAATTCGATTCGCTCGAAACAGCTTCTATATAAATAAAATTAATTTACTGTTTCTTTATTTTGTTTGTACGCTTTGAAGAAAATTAAAAAATTTTTGGTTTTCTAAAAAAGTTTAAAATTAAATTTTATTTTTTCAAATTCTATTTTAATGACAATTTTCACAAGTTGTTAAAAAAAAAAAGTTTATTAGAAAGCTAAGCTGCCACGTGTTCATCTCTAACTGGAAACAGCTCTCTGGGTGGTATTTCTTATCTTTAGCGTTTATTAAACAGATTTTGTTGGTTTTTTATTTATTTATTTCGTATTTTGAGGGCAGAAATTCTTAAGAATTCGTTGGTGCTGCTGTTTTGCCTTTAAAGTTTTATTTTATTTAAATTTCAATATCCCTTTTTTTATTTTAATTTTCTAGCTGTTTGTAAATTTACCAACACAGTGTTTTCTTAAGCTTTTAAAGTCTTAATTTTTATAGTTTTTCTTTTGCAACAAATTGTGATTTGGCTTTAATTTTGTAAAAAAAAAAAGAACAGAAATTTATTTTATAAAAACTTTTCGGGCTTTGGTTTTAACAAAACCCTTGTTGGTTTGCTGACAAATAACTTTTGTTGATGTTTATGTGTTTATTTGAGCGTAAATTAAAGTTGTAATTACTGGCAACTTTATGGCAACATTTAGCTTAATTACTTCTACACACAATTTTAATTAGCAGAAAAAAAATATACACAAAGAAAATATGTGGTTGACACAAACATAAATTCTTTTCCGCAAAAACATGATTATGATCACCATAAACATATTTCTAATTAATTTTAACCATATTATGTTTAGTTGAATTTATCATATTATTTTTGTTAAAATGTTAGCTGAGACCATAAATTTTTTTATAGCAAACATGTTATGATTACTATAAACGTAATAAGTTGAATTAAATAAGAAGAATATGATTGAAAGTAAATCGTTGTCTCTTTTTTCTCTTTCGCAACTCTATAAATAAAATGAGTATAAAACAAAAACTTAAACGTTCATACTCAAATGTATCTGAAGAGGTTGAGTGGCAAGTTAATGCCCCTTAACTTCTTTAGGTAGAGTCAAATACATTTGGAAGGGAAAAGTAGATAAAAAAATGAAGTGAGTGAAGATAAATATGCCGAGTTAAATATGTTTTAACGTAACCCGTTACGTTTTTTAGTATATATAAATATCTTTTCAGTATTTATGACATATTTATAAATATGTTTAGAAGACATATAAGTGCATGGGCACAAATATGACTTCTCACAAATATTACCAAATCGGACATATATCATTTTACGAGGTAGGTCGTCTAGATTTGTAATCTTCTGCTCAAATACTCAGAAGTTACTTGAGAATATTTTAAATTTTTTTTTTGGAAATTTCCATAAATCCCAGTACTGTTGCTCTCAAGGATTTTACTCATGAGGTAGTTAATTCTACAATGGCCCATAAGTAGCTCATTTCTGCTGAGGTTCAAAACAACAAGTGCCCTAATGCACTCGGGGTTGATGAGTCTCTTTGACTGCCGCATGCCCACTTCGTTTCTACTCCTTGCTTAGAAGGGCTCTAGTGAAGTTGTTGGTCATCCCGCAGAATGATGGCTTTAAACACTTATGAGAGAGAGCGAATTCACTTAATTTTTATTTATAATTATATCCAGAAGAAGTTACACAAGTTGGAGCGAATTATCGATATAAAAATAAATTATTATAATACGACCTCAAGCTTAATAATAATAATACAGACCCAAAGAATCTTTAAAAAAAAAGTATGCATTCCATTATTTTTTGCTGGGTATTTGTACTCATTTATACAGCCAATAATATAAAATGTAGCAGTTGAAATTAATATAAAAAGTATTTCTTTATTTCTGTTTAAAAATGGGTAAACTACAGTAAAACTTGCTTAATTAAACTTCAAAATTTTAAAATTTATTAAAGCGCTTTTTTAAACACCCATAAAAAAAGTTTATAATTTTTCCTTAAGTTTTATTTTGTTTAATTTTTTTTTTTTATTCCCCTTATAGAGGCTTTACTGTTTTTAAGGTTATGTGATTGTGCAGCCTTATGTGCATTAAATCTATAGGTTTTTTGTAATTATTTTTTTTTTTAGTAATTTGCCAGCACTTTTTATTGAAATAATTATTTAGTATTAAAACTTAATTTTATTTCATGAATGAAAGAGTTTTTTTTTTAAACAAACACACACATGTTTGCCTTAATTTATAGCAAAAAATAAAAACAAAAAATAACGCACTTATAAATACAAAAATGTTAATGAACAAAACACAGTAGCAAAAAAAAATAAATAAAAAAATTTTTATTGATTGAATGGAAAAGTTGAAAAAAATTTTTTTTTAAAGTTTTAATACAAATTTCATTTGATTAAAATTAAATATACAGCTGGGCGAGTTTTTATTTTTTTTTCTCATAGGTTTTCTTTGTATAGAATTCAATGAATGATTTATTATTTCATTGAATAGCCTGCAGTGGAGTGTTGACAGTAAAACTACACTGAATCACTACTGACACTAACATCAGTAGCCAGTTTATCTCAATTAAAGTTATGGGACACTTCTGGCATTGTAACTGTGGTCCTAGTATAGCAAAAATTAGCATCAGCTAATCCAGGTTCTGTGGTTTGCTGATCGATTTTAGACACTCTTTTTTAAAAATAACCAGAACTTAAAAAAATTTTCTTGATAAAATTCTATTCTATAAGTTTCTACACGCACGTGTACTGAAATTTTAACATTAACGTAACGAATAACTCAAAATTTAAAATTATTTAAGAGTTAATTCGTATTTGCTAAGAGCTGGCACAGCAATGCTATATAAACTGCTGTTTTGTGTCTTGAGTTTTGTTTGGTTGCTGAATACATTTTTGATTTATTTGTGCCGTTAATGTTAAATTACAGTAAAATTTTAAGAACAATATTTGGGGGTAACATTTTAACCCTCTAACTGTGCAACTTATGGTTCTTGTTTGACTTTTTTTTAACCCTAAAATTGAATATTTTATAAGCCTAAGTCACATGCTTACCTACGCCGATTCAACATTAAAATTTGAAGTAAGCATTCAAAACAAGCGTACGGTATTTGTGAACCCCTCTACCACAATCAGTTGTTAGGGTTTTTTTTTTTTTTTTTTTTTTTTTTTATTGCCGGTAAACAGCAACTAAAGCTAATAGGTCCCTCACGAGTGTCATTCTAGTAGTTGAATTTCAAAAAAACGTTACCATCGATTACTGTTTTCGTCACTACAACGACATTCATAATGAACCCCATTAGTTTGTCAAGCATTCGATTGCGACAACGACACTCACAATGAGGTGATTTCTAAAATTGAACAAAAATGTTTTTTACCTGCTAAAAGTAACAAAATGCAAAACTATGAAAATAAAAAAGTTCTTTCAAATCATTACGTTGTAATTGGTCTATCTGAAATTTAAGATTTATTTTTTACTCTTTTGTTTCTTTTTATTAATAATTAAAAATAAATTAAATTAAAAAAATAAATTTTTTTCTTCTCTTTTTAGGTAAGTGATGATGACATGACGTGTTTGTTTTTAAAAAAAATCTTAAATTAGTAAGTACGGGTAAATAGTTTTGAACAACCCCCTTCAACTTCCCAAAAAAAAGAGAACATTTGCCTCAACAGAAGCGTTTCGCTTTAAACATTTTATTGTTGTTGTTTTCCTTATGATAATAATGATATATGGCATCACTGGCTTTATGTTTTGTATTCTGCGTGCGACTACTAAAACAATATTGCCATGTGTCATACAAAATCCGCAGTAGACAGTTACTGGTTGTGGGTTCATTTGTTTCTAATGGATTGCCTGAGAATTTTCTGAGCCAGAAATTTTACAATTTTGTGTATTCACGAAGCCATTCAGTTTGGATATGGGCATCATCAGGGAAGATGATTTTTCTTAAAAAAATTGGCATTCATAACGCGTTGTTCTTCTGTAAAGCGTTGCATTTTTATTAAGCCAAATAAACATATGTGACAGCTGTCAAATGTTAGAGTTGCCACTTGCTTAAAATAATAATGAAATTAAATACTATAAAAAGTGAGCTCTTACTGAGATACCCATTATTTCAATCATGAGTTCAACCAAATACAGTCATTAGTTAACTAAACACGAACGGTAATTTTAACTTGGTGTCACTTTGCGTATAAAAATCTTATTATAAAACAACTTTAATAAATCTGTCATTAATCATGTTAAGTTTGTTATTTATTTTACTCTGTTTGACATACAAATAAAAGCAATTTTACAAAAAAAGTTTTTTAAAAAAAAATCTGACAACAAGAAGACATTAAACATGAAAATGTTTGCAATAAGATAAAGTAAAACCAACTACATTAAATGAAAATTGATGAAAGAAAACTAAACAAAGAAAAAGAAAAACAAGAAACCTTTACAGCATCATTTACCTGTACGATGTACGAGTATGTATTCCCAGCACTAGAATGAACTATCAGCAACAAAAGCTCATAAAAGTATTTTTGTGTTTTTTTTTTAGTTTGTTTTTCTGTTTATTTTTCAATAAATAAAATTGTCAACAATTTATGAAAGCTGCTTGAGGAAACAATTTTTAAAGATAATGAATTCATATGCTTAGAAACAAGTAAATGTATGCATATTCAAAATAACAGAGAAACAACAAATAAAAGAAACAGTTTTCTATAGAAATTTAAACAAAATTTTTTTATTAAATGAGACAAAGCAAAATAGTTTTAGAAAAAATTTAAGCAAAAATCGTTTAAAAATTTTAAGAAAAAATTATATTTTGATTAAAAAAAAATATAGATTTTGAAGTTCGAAAAAACACAGTGCAACAACAAAAATGGGAATGGGATGATACCAATTGCAAATGAAAGTTGACATTATCCATAGCAAACCCTTAAATTGTTTTTTTAGTTCAGTGCGAGATTTTTTGTAAGCCATGGAAAATGCATTCCTCGACCCCAAAAACAGTAAGATACCTCAACTTTCCAGCATTATTTGATCAAATCTTCAATGATCTTTCCTTGTTAAAAGTATCTTGTTCCAGAATCACCAACTTCAAATGCGTTTAAAAAAAAATCTCGCATTGTAATAAAAAAAAACCCTTCAAGGTTTTATCAGGGATAATGTCAACTGTAATTTGCAATTGGTCTCATCCCATTTCCGATTTTGTATTCATTTTAAGAAAATGAATTTTGATTAAAGATTTTAATTTACTCGGCATTAGGCTGGTAGCCAGGGGATAAAGTGGGGGAAAAGAAAACTTATAAGAAGAAATTGTAATTTTTATTTAATTGTTAAAGGACCTTTAACCGATTAGGAGCGGCCACAATAGAGCTATTATGCAACTACTCTCATGTTGCGACATCACAAGAAAACCTAAGCAAACGAAAGCAAAGCAAAAATTTGTTTTTGTTTTCAATACAAATATGCTTTGCTTTCGTTCGCTTTTTTTCTAAGAAAAATGGAAATTGGTAAAACTTTCTCTCCTACAAACTCAAGAGTTGTGCAATTAAAATTGCCTAATGTCTTGTTCTCCGTCGAGCAAAAAAAAAAAAAAAAAAAAAAAAAAAAAAAAAAAAAAAAAAAAAAATAATTAAAAAAAATTTTTTTTTATTAATTTTTTTAAATTTAAAAAGTAAATTTTTTTTTTTCTTTATTTATTTTTTTTTTTTATTTTTTTTTATTTTTATAACGCTGCCAGTGAAATAGATAGTGTTGTGCTTAACATTAAGGCAAACACATGTTTAAATGACACTCACTGGCTGACCCTCTATACACTTAAGTCACAAAGCAAGAACACAAAAAGCACTTAATAATTTGTCAAATAAAAGAAAAAGTAGAAAAAAAAGTAAAGAAAAGAAATTCCCAGCACGTAGTGTAACACTGGCAATATTGTTAGCTGTCATTAATAGCAACAATGAACATGATGTTGCTGGCAACTAATAAATAAAAAACCAAACAACAACATTTCTTACAGTAGTTTTCCAAAAAAAAAAAAAAATCATGAAAAACAAAATGCTTAGTTGAGCAGCTAGATTTTAAAACAAACACAAACCAAGATGCTCAGCTATTGTGACAACAACTACCATATTCTTTTCCTTTCTTTTTTTTTCTTTTAAAAAAATTTTTTTTCTGCTTTTAAACAGCAACTGTTAAAATCTACAGCAAAACAACGTTCTTTAGCACAACTTAAATAAATATTTTGGTAAATTATTTCGTTAATTCTTGGCACGTCTTAAACATAGAAAACAGCAAATAGCAAACAGCAACATTCAAATGCTGATATCTAGCAGCAGCAGCAGCAGCAAAAAAAAAAAAAAAGAAGTTACAAGCAGAGGGCTTAGTTAACATAGTGCACAGTGCAGCAACAGCATTTAGAAACCAAAAATTTAAATTTAGTGCAGCTGATTCTAGCAAAAGCCTCTTCTCTATTTTGTAGATTGACTTTTTTTCTTTAAAGCAGCCCAAATTATTTAATAAAAAAATCAAAATTTTATAAAAATCCATTTTTAAATAGAGACAAAAAAAATCAATTTAGATTTGATTTACGGCCTGCAAACATCAAATCGAAAGTATGTTTTTGCATAGAGCATAATCTAGATGGAGGGACAAACGGCGATTTACTGAGCTCACTTTAGCAACAGGCAATCATGTTAGGAGAATGGGTTTTGTCATCAAATGACTACTGTGGAACTTGTCAAGACGAGTTAGAAGATGAAACTGTGGAACACGTTCTCTGCGTAAGCTTTACCTGTAGGGTCTCACTACGCTGTCGACTATAGAAGTCAGCATGTTTTATGGCTTCATTAGAAGTAGCAAATGCTTTAAGTGTTGCGTTCAGCTTCTGATTTTCTTACTATCCTACTACTCTTCCTTTCATTCTTCTATCTCTATTTGAAGTCCATGTTAGTGAAGACTTTCTTCTTATACAGGTATCACAAAAAGGAATATCCAAGTAAGACTCCTTTATGTTTTCTTATTAACCTAAACTAGATATCAAAAGCGATCAGAAAAGACTAAAATCTTGACTGCTGCTTGTCCCTAACGCGGCTTAAGTCAAAAAAAAAAAAAAAAAAAAATCACTGACTGATCAAAAAATTAACGTAAAAACGTAAGAGTTGACCTCTGGCTCTAAGTCAAATTTGTGTGGCCCCTTTTTTCGAATTTCAATTGTGAATAGGCGTGGCTAACTATGCGCATCTTTCATTTTAGGTTTTAAAAATGTTTGCCAAACTTGTAAAACATTTTAACCCTCAAACTCCTCAGTGACTAAGACTTTTTTACTGCTTTAAAAAAAAAGGACAAAAAACCCATAAGTTTAACACCTACAAAAATATTATTAGTCTCTGCTTTAAACTTTAAAAACAGAAATAAGTTAAAACTTCAAGTGTGTTTAAGGGTTAATTCGTATTTATGTAGAATTAAAACAAAAATTTTTATCAGAAAACTGAATTTTGAAAGGCGTTTTGTAGCACAGAAATACTAAAGAAAGCTGTGGATAAAAGCGGCCTTATTACGAAAGTCGTCATTCTAGTCGATTTTAGCATTATGTTAAATCTAAACACCCTATAACTCTATACTGTTGATATTGGTTCAGACTATGAGTGTTAAAAAAAACTCTAAATTCTTCTCTTTAGGTGCCTACGGGGCCGGATCTAGTTCGTTTTTTGCTATGACTTCATCAAGGTACTTTAAATAATAAAAAATTGTTATTGATTTTGTGAGATAAAAATAATTTCAACATCCCCCCCTTTACTCTTGGCTCTTGTACAATTTTTGCAAGTGACAAATTATCACAGCCATTCTCACATCCCTTAAAATTGCCTGTCATGCAGCTTTGATGGCTGAAAGAAAAACATCAATTTTCCCATTTCCCATTTTCCTTTTTTTTGTTCCGTATTTTCTTACACAGACTATTTTAATGAAATGACAAGAAACGCAACAAACTTGTGCAACTCAATAAAGAACATGTAAGTGAGCACAAGCATGTGGTCAAACGGTAGAAGTAAATTAAAAAAAGTTTTGTTTTCTTTTTTTTAAATTTTTTTTTTAAAAACTTTTTTATTTTAGTTGTTTTGCTTGTTTGATGTTTGTTCGTTCTTGTGCGCATAGCAAATGGTTTTTGTGGAAAATACATGTGGTTTTGCTTGTTGCTGCTGTTGCTGTTAACTTTTTCTTTTCATTTGCCATAGAATGCGCTCGCTCTATAGAAACTAAAAGTTAAAGTAGAAAATAATTGAAATTGTTTACAAAAAAAGTTTTTTAATTTGCACTTAATATTGTGTAAGTGTATGTGTGTGTGTATTTAAAGTAAATTTGTTTTGGAAAACAGCTGTTGAGATCAAGGAAACTAATTTTTAATAGCACTAATACCTTTAATTAAAACCTTTCTTTTTATTTATTTTTATTTTTTATTATAATAATGTATTTCACAATTAATAAATTATAAAAGGTAAATTAGAGGTAGAGGTAGAGCTTTAAAATTTATTAGTTATTTGCCTCGCTTTTGAAACTCAACTAAATTTCAATATTAAGATTTCTTCTTGTCTACTTGTTTTTTGTCAAACGGTAAGTGACCGTTAGCTTATGCACATATTTATTTATGTACTTGGCTGAGGCAAAAAACTAAAGCTGTAAAAACATACGATGTACGTATGTATGTACGTATATAATAATATATGTATGTTATACGAAATTGAAAAATATTAAAGAGAAATGATTGCTGGAATTAACCCTTTGTTGACGGCGGCAACATTCCCCGACCCGTAAGCGAGTTGTATTCGAGCTTGCACTTATTCATTGCCGACGTTTAGAACAGCTATTTTTGTTATTGGCCTTTGCATTACACCAAACCGTGTCTTGACTGTGGCACTTCGCGCTTGACCATCTTTTGCCATCATGACGTCAATAACTTTACCCTTAGGCCAGCATCTTCGAGGTAAATTTTCATCGGCGATAATTACTATGGCGCCAATCGATACGGGTGGTACCTTTTCGAACCACTTAGTTCTGCGAGAAATTATAGGGATGTATTCCTTCAACCAGCGTTGCCAAAAGAGATCTGCAAATGATTGCGTCTGATGCCATCGCTGACGTAGATTATCATATTCATTGAAAAAGGGTTTGTAGCCATCGCAGGAGCCGAGTAACAAGTGGTTAGGAGTTATGGCATCATCATCTTCGTGGTCTACTGAGACAAATGTTAACGGCCGAGAATTAATTATCGATTCTATCTCGCACAGTGCACTTTTTAGGGTTTCGTCATTAAATTTAAGACTGGGGTACAAGCTGTACAAAACGTTTTTTACTGATCTTATGAGTCTTTCCCAGGCTCCGCCCATATGGGGGGCACTAGGTGGGTTAAATATCCATTTTATTTCGTCGAAAGCTGAGGATATGTTTGAATATTTTATATGATTTATATTTTCATTTAGGATCTTTGCAGCTGCTTTAAAGTTCGTGCCGTTGTCCGTGTATATTTCTCGAGGCGTTCCACGCCTGGCGACAAAGTTTCGTATGCACAAAATACACGAGCTTGTGTCCAAACTGTGTGATACTTCTATATGGATGGCACGCACAGTAAGGCAAGTGAATACCACGCCCCACCTTTTTTCGCGCCTTCTTCCAACAGATACCAGTAAAGGACCGAAATAATCAATGCCGACGAACGTAAAAGGGCGTTGAAATGCCCCCAAGCGAGCTGCAGGAAGTGGGGCCATTTGTGGCGGTTGCGGAATAGCCGAATTATTTTTGCATATTTGGCATGATGCACGTACTTTCTTGTATAATACGCGTAAACGAAATATGTAATATTGACATTTTATTTTGTTTATTATGGCTTCGTGAAATTGATGGTGAAATTCTTCGTGAAATGAACGCACTATAAGAAAGGTGACGTGGTGGTCAGTTGGCAAAACTATTTCATTTTCGTGATTGTTGAGGCGTGTAATTCGATTGCGACACCTTATAATTCCGTATTCGTCTAAATATACATTTAATGGGTGCAACTTACTTGTCTTTTCGACGTTTTGACGATGCCTCAGAGTGACGATTTCTTGATGAAACTCGCTTTGCTGTGTTATTGTGATAACGAAGCGCTGTGCTTGTTGAATCATCTCATAATTGATGCTGCATGGAGCTACTACTTGTTGCTTTGCGCATCTTAGTTTAGTTATATATAAAATGAACGTTGCCACTGCTCTATAAAGTCGTTTCCATTTTGAAAAGTATTCTACATTCAAACAATCGTAATGTTTGTTTCTTGCGTCAACTATTAGTACGTGGCGTCTTACTTCAGTAGTGTCAGGCGGACCTAGGTCATCACATTTAGGCCATTCACATTTGTCGTTACGCAGAAACTCAGGGCCACTAAGCCATAAATCAATATCTTTTTTTGCGGTCGTTTTCGTGGCAATATCAGCCGGGTTTATTTTTGTAGGTATCCACCTCCATTCGTCAACGTTTGAATGCTCCAAAATCTCGCCTACGCGGTACATAACGAATTGTTGCAATTTTCTTGGATCCATGTGGAGCCACTGTAGCACGGTCTTAGAGTCTGACCACCAAAGATTTGAACTTATGGGTAGACGACGGATTTGTTTTATTTTACTTGCCAGTCGGACGCCAAGTAGTGCTGCTTGTAATTCCATCCTCGGTATTGACAGAGGTTTAAGGGGCGCTACTTTGGATTTAGCGGCTATGAGGGTGACTGTTGCAACGCCATCCCTTTTTACGAGCAGATAGCTTACGGCGGAGTAAGCATATTCACTGGCGTCGACAAATGTATGCAGTTCGACACTTTCAGCATTGTGCAGTAATGGAGAATAGCAACGTGGGATTGCGGCATCCATGATGAGAGGTATTGTGGCTTTCCATTGACGCCACCTTGTGTCCAGGACTTCGCTTAATTGCTCGTCCCACCCGATACTTGAACGCCAAACTTCTTGGAGCAGGATTTTAAGACCAATAGTGTGACACGACAGGAAGCCTAATGGGTCAAAGATGGACATCAAGACTTGAAGGCACTCTCGTTTGGTTGGTACAATATCTTCGGCAATTACATTTCGTCTTAGGCGTGCAAATCTGCATAGATATTTGAAAACATCATTAACTGGGTCCCAATACATACCCAAAACCTTTTCTGTGGCTCCCCATTGTTTGGCATCTTGAGATTCTTTAGATATGTTGGACAACTGGCTTAAAACGTAACTTGAATTAGAAGCCCAATTGCGTATGTTAAAGCCCGCAGCTGCGTGAATTGCTGCTACTTCTTTTGCGAGATAGGCGGCACTTTCTTCGGTATCTTCACTGTCAATGAAGTCATCGACGTAGTGGTAGTTTTGAATTGCTTCTACAGCTCGAGGAAATTGTGTTTTAAACTTTTCTGCATTAACGTCACGAATATAATGAGCGATGCAGGGAGCACAATTTATGCCAAAGGTTAACGCTCGCATAACGTATGTGCTTGGCTGATATAAGTCGTCGTCTTTGTCCCACCATAGAAACCGCTGGGCGTGCATATCGCTTTCCCGGACATTGATTCTGTGGAACATTTCGCTGATATCCCCACAAATTGCAACTTTTCCTATGCGGAATGCGAGGAGAATATCGACTAGAGGCTTGAGTAAATCTGGACCAGTGTACATAAAATCGTTCAGTGAGGTGCCATTTGTCTTAGCGGCAGCATCCCACACGAGGCGTATTTTATTGGGCTTATTAGGATTTAAGGTGATAAAGATCGGTAAGTACCATACCTTTTTCCTAGGAAGCGCTATTTCTGCAGGGCTTAGCTTTTTAGCATAGCCTTTTTGTAACAAATTGTCTATTTGAGTTTGCATTTTTTGTTGAAGTGATGAATTTGTACCGCATTTTCTGCGGAGGCACATTAGCCGACTCAGTGCGGTGTCGTAGCTTTCGGGTAGTTGCACGTCGTTATTTTTCCATATTAAGCCAACTTCGTATTGTCCATCTATGTACTGGCATGAAGATTTAAGTGTATCAAGTGCACCAGAATTAGCAATGTCATGTGGACTTGCTGAAGTAGGCGTCTCCAATTTAAAGTAATCTTTTACAACATCGTGTAACTCTTCATAGCGTTTTTGACAGGTACACGTGTGTATATTCAAAATATGTTGCATTGGAGTACTCACTTCGCCGCCTTGTATTGCCCATCCGAGCCTTGTCTTAGTGGCTATTGGCTGTTGTCCACTACCTTCGCGTATTTTTATTGGGACGGCCAATTTCCAATTATTTACACCAATTAAAATCATGGGCTTTGCATTATTATAAGATTGTATAGGAATATTTCTTAAATACGGAAATTTCTTCGCCATTTCGGACATATTTACAGATTGAGTTGGTAGCTCTAAACGGTTGACGGTGTGTACATTTGAAAGCGTAAACTTAGCGTTGTTGTAAATATTGGATACTTTTAAAGATATTCTGATCGAATCATTTTCTACACGGGTGGTGCCACCTGTCCATTGCAGACAAAGAGGGTCAGATGTTCCTTCGAGAGACATGTTATTAAATATGCTACGGTCCACTAAAGTGACGGAGGAACCTTCGTCTAAAAAGGCAAAGGTATTAATAATGTTTTCCTTTAGGTGAATGCGGATTGGCAATATACGAAAAAATGGATTATCATTAGCATCATATTGGTGCGTGTTAATTTGTACGTTCCGCTGTATATCATAAATTCGGTTTGTACTTACAGTTTGTGAGGCTGACTGGTCGTTGCACTCTCTATGTAGCAGTGGATGGTGTTTATACTTGCATCCCAATATGCCACATTCTTTGTTTTTATGGCATTTACCTTTATGTGTGTTTAGACACTGACGGCACAAATTGTTGATCTTTACGATGTCCCATTTTCTATTTAACTGCAAGCTTTTAAAGTGGTCACAATGCTGGACTTTATGTGAGTTAATTTTGCAAACGATGCACATTTTATTGTCGTGAGTTTTGACTTTTGCGTGAGTATACACGGTGGCGTTGCTTTTACCAAAGCTTGGTGTTACGACTTTGCTGGCTGCTTCCGCAATTTGATAAAGCCAGTCACTAAATCCTTTTATAACTGGAACTTTTTCATCTATCTGCTGCATGGCCCAATTTAGCTTATGCTGATTTGGTAGTTTATCCACGAGTTCCTTTACTAGTAAAGGATTGTTGAGGTGAGATTGTAGTCCACATGATTCCATTGTCGCGCATATATTTTGGACGCTCAGAGCGAACTCAATTATTGATTCGAGTCTTTCTCGGGGACGTGGCATAGCTCTTGCTTTGTTTATTACACGCTCCAAAATATATTCTGGGCGGCCAAAACACATACGAAGCGTCTCAATTATATTCGGGACAAGTGCTGGTAAAAGCAATTTACTTTTGACCATCTCTCTCGCTTTTCCTCTTAAAGCGTTCTGAAGGCGTACCAAATTTTCAGCATTAGAAAACCCGGCAATAGCTGTGCTATTCTGGAAACTATTAATAAAAATTGGCCAGTCATCTGGGTCGCCATTGAAAATAGGGAGTTCGCGTGGTATTGAGCCTCTAGCTGCTAGTTGTGAAGGTGTAGGGTTAAACTCTTGCATACTGTATGATGGCTCACTATTTACAAAGCGACTTGTGGGCATTATTGGTGTATTATTTATCATCCCACCTGGATATAGTATATGCGTATTATTTACCACGCCACTTGCCGGCAGTATTTGTGCAGTACTTGTCGAACCACTTGCAGAGTGTACTTGTGCACTCGTTTGATGATTAACACCAAAACCATAGGGGCTAATTTGCTCCATAGGCGAGTCGATATTTTTAGCTAATATTTCGTACTTACGTTCCAAAAACTGTTGTTGGATTTTCCTTTCTTCTTCTAAGCGCTGTAGTTGTAGCATTTTTTGCAGTTGTGAATAGTCAGAGTTATCCTTCGTGCTTATTGAACTTTGTGCGTGATTGTTCACCATCACTTGTTCTTGCTGTGAAGTAATAGGCAATGTAACTGGCTGTCTTACACGTGCATATTGAGCTATTGATGCTGGAGCTGTATGCATTTGTTGCCTTTGTAAAGCGTCAATTTTATTCATCGTACTTTGGACGTAGGTACTCATTCGCGTTTGTTGCTGTAAAGTGTTGAATAAATTCGTTGACGGCGATGCCGTATATGTGAACAGCGGTGCATTTACAGATGTGATCGCACTTGTTGTAAAGGCATCATGAGGATGTATACCTGTGACGTTTACCATATTTTGTGTCGGCTGTGACATGCCTGGGGATAGACTGCTTGTGGCACTTATAGCAAACGCTGTAGTGACTGTTGGAATTATGACGGGTGATGAAGATGAGCTCGGAAGAGTCTGACCTACAGTATTGTTTGAAGTGGTAGTGGTGGCTGTTATGGGTTCGCATAAATCGCAGTTCCAACTATAATTAGCCACATTATTATCCACTCCTACACAGGTGTAGTGATACCATTTATCACATGTGTCACACATTACCATTTGGTCATTATCCAACTGGACACACTTATTGCAGCTGTGGCCTATGATGGTTTTCTCCATTTCCATATTTTAATATGGTTAACAACTTTATGTTTTTACTTTAAAGATTAATAAATTTTAAAGACTTGTTGAGATCAAGGAAACTAATTTTTAATAGCACTAATACCTTTAATTAAAACCTTTCTTTTTATTTATTTTTATTTTTTATTATAATAATGTATTTCACAATTAATAAATTATAAAAGGTAAATTAGAGGTAGAGGTAGAGCTTTAAAATTTATTAGTTATTTGCCTCGCTTTTGAAACTCAACTAAATTTCAATATTAAGATTTCT
Organism: Thelaira solivaga; assembly: GCA_947397855.1. Classification (NCBI taxonomy): domain Eukaryota; kingdom Metazoa; phylum Arthropoda; class Insecta; order Diptera; family Tachinidae; genus Thelaira; species Thelaira solivaga. The sequence continues at coordinate 65,616,004 of OX377613.1, forward strand.
TCTTGTCTACTTGTTTTTTGTCAAACGGTAAGTGACCGTTAGCTTATGCACATATTTATTTATGTACTTGGCTGAGGCAAAAAACTAAAGCTGTAAAAACATACGATGTACGTATGTATGTACGTATATAATAATATATGTATGTTATACGAAATTGAAAAATATTAAAGAGAAATGATTGCTGGAATTAACCCTTTGTTGACGGCGGCAACAACAGCTATACCATCATTAAGCTTAAATCAATTTTATTGTGCGTCACTGTGGCTCATCATTAACTAACAGAATCTTGTAAAGACAAGATTATGTCGGTGGTTTTAATTAAGGTAACTTCTGTTTGACATTTACATGTGTGAGGAGCCTTTAGAAAATTTTAGCAAAACTAAAACTTAAATTAAGACGTGCTTATGTGAAAAATTCTTCAACTGCAGCAGGCTAATAGTCAAATTATCACTTACTGTTCTTGCAAATTTCGGCCATATTTCGCTGTTAGCTCCAAACACAACTCCAACTGCGTTTGCTTTTTGTCACGTAAATTTTATAAAATCGCTGTTTCAATATTCTTAGGTGTCTCAGTAAGAGAGCACGTTTTGCTTTTAATGCTGCTGTAAACCGATTGTTTCGCAAGAGTACTGGGGTATAAGGGAATTTAAAAAAATTTTTTTTAAATAATCCAAAGTAATTTCTAGGTAATTAATTGGGCAGCAGATTACAAGTTTAGACAGCTTCCCCTTTAAAATGCTATGTTTCGCATGCCGTAATATTCTAAGGTTCGTTCGGAAGTTACTTTGGATTTTTTAAAATTTCCATATACCCCAGTACTGCTCTGAGTGATTTTAGCAACTTCCGGATAAACCATTAAAGATTACTGGATGGAACACATATCATTTTGAAAGGAAGACTGTCTAGATTTGTAATCTTCTGCCCAAATACTCAGAAGTTACTTTGGACTATTTTTAAAATTTTTTTTAAATTTCTATATACCCCAGTGTTGTTGCTTTGAGGAATTTTTACCATTCCCCACTTTGCCGAGGTACCATTCCAGGTTTTGCCCATGGAAATCAAAAAGAAATTTAATCTGTAGGTTCTAAGCTTTCTGCAAGTGTTAACGTTTTTAGGAAAACTTCGTAGTTTTTATTTTATGATGCAAAACGGAAATTGCCAAAATCCCTCGGAGCAACAGCACGGAGGTAAATGAAAATTTCAAAAAAATTTTAAAAATACTCCAAAGTGATTTCTGATTTTTTTTTTGCAATAGATTACAAACCTAGACAACCTTCCCTTTAAAATGATATATGCTTCTTACCGTAATCATTAATGGTTCGTCCGAAAGCTTATAAAATCACTCAGAGCAACAATTTCAAAAATTTTTTAAAAATATTCCAAAGTAATTTCTGAGTATTTGGGCAGCAGATTACAAACTAAGACAGCCTCTGCTTTAAAATGATATGTGACCCATTAGGTTCCATGCCTTAAGATAGAAGGTTTTGGCCACAGTAGCCTTCATCCCTCAGAGACCACATATACGCTATTTTTTTACTAAGTGAACTTTTCAAAGTTTTCTAAAAAATTTCACAAATGCAATTGGGAGAAACTGTATTCCCAGGATGATAGCCCTATCCCTTGTGATTGTTTTTTGTTAGGTCCCATTATTTGATAGAAGGGTTTGGCCAGCTCTCTATAAACCGTTTCAAATTCAATCTGTGTGAAGAATATATATGGAAAATTTTTTTTCGCATGCAATATTTAAAAAAAAAAAATTTTTGTTCTCACAACCGAAGTTGTTTGCTGTGTGTATTTAATTATTAGTTAAAAGGACTTTTTCTTATTTTTTTTCTTATTTTTTTTTCAACAGTGCTGGAATGGCTTGCTTTATTCCTGTTTCTTTTTTTCTTTCTATTTCTTTTTTCTTTAAATTTATTTTTTACTGGCATATTTAAAGTGTCCTTAACACGTGTGAAGTTATTATTTTAGTAAAACTCACACACACTTTATCTTTTTATAGTCTGGGTGTTATGGCTTGTGAAGTGCCTTTCTGGTAGAAGAGCACAACCTTGTGTCCTGTCCTTTTATCAAGTACCAATGAGTAGTAGAGTTTTTGGGCTGTGTTGTTAAACAAGAGCGCTAGCGTAGGTGTGTGTATGATGAATATGTGTTTTTTTATGTGCGCATGCACCCTACAAATACGTGATCCATTTTCAATAAAAGAAGTGATTTTATTACCTCTGTTTTGTAGTGCAGTAGTAGACCATTTTATTTGCACACACTGCAAAAACAACTTCGCTTGTGAGAACTAAATTTTTAACTAAAATCAAAAAAAAAATTTAGTAGTGATAAACGAATTTTTTAATTGTGACGCTAGAAAATCGGTGCTAGTGATCAAACTATTTTTAAGACAACTAAATTTTGATTTATATTAACGTATTTTGGTTACTACAACTAAAAAATTCGGTAATCAGTACTGAAATTTTTTTTGGTAACAAATTTAATGCTCACAACCGAAGTTGTTTTATTTATTGTTACACGACAAAGTAGCTATTTTACAGTAGTTACCTACTTTGAAGCCATTTTAAGCTACCACTGTGTTGGCATAGAGTAGCTCAAAATATAATGGTCTACCAGATTGAGTGCTGTACTTTGCTATCGCAATTCATTTCAGCTAAATGCTTCCAGTAGGTTCGAAATTCTATTTTTTTAATTAGTGTTGATAAAATATGCCTGCTGGTAACTCTGTTGCCATAGATTAGTAGGAACCGCACTAACCCACCAATCTGGAGGTCGCAGGTTCGATTCCGGTCTAAAACCTGGACTCATATGTGTTATATATGGGGGCGTTGGTGGACGCATTGTTTTCATCCGTGCGTTAAGAGCGCCGGGAGTTAGGGCCTTCGGGCAGGCACTCACGTTAAGCACCGACATATTCTGTCTAAACCCTGAGTGTTTTCTGCCGAATTTGTGTTGTTTAAAAAAATCTATACTCTGCCACGGATGATTAATAAAGTAGTTTGGGAACTAAATACTTCTTTGGCCGGGCCCTAAGGAATCTTTAGAATAAAAATATCTTGTGTGTGTTTTTTTCATTTAATTGGATTATTTGTGAAGTAGTTCTACTCCTTTATGAACGCATGTAGGGTATGCGTGTGTGCTTTAAGGAAAAAAATATATTATTCTCCCTTTGCTTTCCTGCCAGTTAACTTTATTAAGAAAAAATTGCTGTGACAACTTTTTACTTAGAAAATGAAACTGACAATGATGATGTTCTCACAACATTGTACTCCAATTGTTTGGTTTCATTGTATTCATTTTATTAATAATATCCTTCAGGATAACACAAATTGTCATGTAATTGATTTATATTTATAATAGACAATCACGTTTCATAATTTAATAACAAAAAATAAAAGAAAGGAATAGAAAAATAAGTAATAAAAATCTGGCACGAGGTAAACTCATCTACACTTGCTGATTGTTTATAAGAAATTAATTTTTACAGCAGAGTTTATTAAGAACGTGTTCACATTTTCCTTTTTTTTTTAATAATCTTTAGTGAAATTAAAACGAGTAAACACTAAAGGACTGCACAAGCATACTTGAAATGGCTTACAATTAATTTCTTATTACACTAGTTTGTAGTAAGTATGCTTGTGCAGCCCTTTAGTATACACTAAGCTTTCGATATGTGACGAAAACAAACAGAAAACCGTACTATTCGGAATTGTACTTCTGCTATACAGCAACATTTTTCTTAAATTAATTCTGTAGTTTCAGTTAGAAACCTATAGGCGGTGTTGTGCAAAACGTTGTGATATGATTTTAACAAAAATAACTTGAAATCCGAAACCAAAACATGCCATTCGATATCGAGCAGCTTAAACTAAATTATTATAAAAAAATTGAATACTAGCTCTTTTTATCTGGTCTCTGCCGGTCTCACCCCCGCCTTTTTTTTGTCATGTGTAGGAATTCTTAGACTAAGCAGATTGTATATATAAAAATTTTGAACAATCTTGTTCAAAATATAATTTTTGATTAGCTAGTTTTATCTGGTCCCGCGTGGCCAATACAAATTACCGACCTTCCAAGAGTATATGGTGTCCATTCTTAGATTATAATAATTTTTTATACTAAATTAAAAAAAATACGTTAGAAAATAGAATTTTTATTATTAAATCATTGAATAATGGACGTAAAAGTGGGCATGGCATTGTTATTTAGCCTATAGTAGCTGATAATGGAGCATTAAATGGGTGAAATAATTGTTAAAATCTTATCGGTAGTTTTGGAGTTTATCCATTAAAAAAATTTTTTTTCTTCTTTATAAGAGTTACTTAATGAACTATCCTTGCGTTAACTTTATAGGCAGGCAGTAGCCGCCATCTTTTAGTAAGCTACCGACAAATTGTGAACAAGCTGCGTCATTAGTTAATGCTTGGCAGCCACGAAAAGCAGACAATCTCATGAATTGGAACAAAAATTAAAAAAAAAAGTGAATTTCGTGTGTTGATTAAGTTGCTAAATTGGGCTACGAACTGCTACACCATTCACCATAATCTCCAGATTTAGCACAGGGGCAACAATTTTCTTTATTCAATTCTAAGCAAATAACTGGATGGTGAGAGATTTTAATCTAATGAAAACATCATTATCGAAAAACCCTCCATTTTTAAGCGCTTTAACCAGGCGTAAACTACTAATACATTTTGAGCAAGCTGCGTCATTTAGTTTGTAAACCTCATGAATTTAAAAAATTGAATTTCGTGTGTTGATTAAATCGCTATGGCAAAAATCCCTTAATTGGAAAGACCTGCTACACCATCTGGCATATTCTCCAGTTTTAGTTTCTGGCAACAATTTTCTTTTTCCAATTCTGAACAAATAGCTGGATGATAAAAGAGATTATTAACGTAAAAAACCCTTATTTTTAAGGGCTTTAACCAGGCGCTAACCACCATCTTTTAGTAAGCAAGCTGCGTCATTTAATTTGTAAACCTCATGAACAATTTTAAAAAATTAAAAAAAAAAATTAAATCACAAAAAGTCATAATTTCACACACAATGAAAGTCTATCTTAAAATTATTTTTTTTTTTTTTAATTTTACAATTCAATTGCTAAAAGAAAACAAAAAAAATATTTTTTTCTTCCTTTGGCAGCCAACTTTCATGTTGACATTGGCCACATGCGTGCATCTCAATGAAATGTCTTAATTTTCTAATTCATAGAGAAACAACAAAAAAAAAAAAAATAAATTATAAAAACAGCAAACTAAATAAAAAACGCAGCCAATTAAAACATATTTCATGTTTATTTTTCGCTCGACTGTTTAGTAGTTGCGAAAATCAAGTTCAATGTTAATCAAAATTCAATATCAACCACAACAACTGCTATTGCTGCTGCTAGACATCAGTGACATTTAACAGCAAACCAAACCAAACTGCTGCTGCTTCCAAAGAAAAACAATACAATTACAAAGTATGTTTTGGCTTTAAACGTTAGACGACTACAAGATCACATCATTAGAAATGCGAAACTTAACTGGCAACAGCCATTTAAAGTCAAGACAGGCTCACAACTATTCCGCTATTGAAAACAGAGATTGAATACATGGAAAGAAAAGAAAAGGAAAAAAAAACGCATAATTTAATAGGAAAAAACACACTCACACTCTGTAATGTACTCGGGCAACAAACACATGTACGTTTTTCTTTTTTTTTTTATAAATTTGTCTTATTAAGTTATAATGAGCAGAAAATAAACAATTACAGTTTGTAAAATAGCTGAAGCACTTGTTTTGCTCCCATAAAATGCAAAAAACCTCTATAACTGGTCATTTCATTTATGATTTAAAGCTTTAAAATGAAACGCTAATCCATTCCTTAAAGGCCTGATCAATCCCAACCACATATTTGCAAACTGTGCCTTGCAGGCGATTCTTTAAGTAGACCTGTAACGTTCCAGCACATGGTAAGCTTCTACATCTGGCCAGGGTGACTACCCAAGTGCCTTACTTTCATTTAAAAGTAATTGTCGTCGACTCAAGAGAAAAATCCATTTTCTGTTTCAAGTTTTTTTTTTGCAAAGGATTTGTTAAATATCTGTGTTAAAAGAGAAAAATCCCTTAAGCCGACTTAAGTACAAATTGACTTAATATCGCAATTAACTCTAGCAGAGGCGAGCTGCTACAGAGAAGTTGCAAAACTGTTTAGTACCCACTATTTCGATTAAACTATTTTGAAAAAGGCAAACTGAAAATGTAACCAGAGACTTCTGCTCTTTAAAGAAGACTTTAAAGTCAATAGGCCATAATCATAGTTAAACTAAAGTCGGTATCTTTTTAAAAACCATTTTAAATTCATATAATTCTTATGAATAAAAGTCAGCTCTTAATAAAAGCCTACTTTTTTGTGACTATGATTATGACCAAATGTTTTCGAAATTGTTTTCATAAATTTTACTTTAAAGTCTTTATGGCAAAGCCTAAAGAGAGAGACAGAAAATCTCCATTATTAAAATCAGTCACAAGAATCTTCTATGAAATCGCTTAAATCGACTTAAGTAAAAATTGACTTGCTGTTAAAACTAACTTTATAGCTTTATTAGTGTGGTTCAGTAAAGGTTAATTAACTCGATATTAAATTAAAAAAATACCGCTTGCCAAAGACTGTCCCAGTAAGAGGGCACTTTTTAATTTTAAAATAAAAACACGTATTTTTTCAAAAACTTTTGATTTTTTTTTAATGGATTGTAAGTATGAAATAAAATATTCGAGCCGCTAATTCGTTCAATGGCTAATGGAGCAAAAGGGAACTCAATACCGATTTTTCAAAAAAAAATAATATTTTCCAATGAAGCGAATTTTATTGTGAATTACTTGGTGAATACACAAAATTGGCGAATTTGGGGCTAAGCCAAATTCCAGGCAATCCATGAGAAGCAAATGCACCCATAACAAACAACTGTCTGGTGGGGATTTTGCTCAGGCCTTAGAATTAGAATGAGGAGCGGGGACAAGTCACCTGGTCATTGTAGCCAAAATAGACCTCTTGTGACTTGTTCAGGTCTTACTTCTATTTACAGATGAGGCTTAAAATGAAATGACTGTGAACCGCATAATAGAGTTCTTGTGGCCTCAAGTATAAGGACGACATGAGGGTGCCAACCACCACACAACGTGTAAAACAATAAGTTTTTTGCAGCATAAAATAAAAAAAAAAAAAAAAAACTCTCTTACTGGGACACACTATAGAATTGAAGTAATTTTAAAAGACAAAGTTTTACAGTTTTAGTTGTTTTTTTTTTATATTGCCAGACATGTAAACTTTATACTGCAAAGAAGGTCACCATACTGGCCACGCCTTCTAATAATTTCAATTTTGATTGCTTTCACAGCGATTCCTGTGCTGTGTTTAAACTTTTGCTTAAAATTTCAGACAATTACATTGAACAACAGACATTAATGTGCTGTTTTTATAACACAAGCGATCAACTCGTCTTGAAATTTTATATCAAAATATTAAGTCTTTTTCATAAAAATTTCTTAGACAAATTGATTGCTTGTCTTAATGTCTGTTGTTCAATATAATTGTCTGAAATCTTAAATAAAAGTCTTAAGTCACAGAGTAAAGTATTGAGCCAGACTAGCTAGTGCATTAAAAAAGTTAAGAATTAAAGTTAAAATGAAATAATGTGCTGTTTACAGCAAACGAGCAGTCCAATCGTCCAAGAAAGTTTATGAAAAACACTCAAAAATATTTTTAAAATTTAATGTTTCCATAAAAAAAAATGATTAGATGATTTAATTCTTCACCCAAAACTAATAGGCCCCTTATCATGAGTGCCATTGGCCTCATATTTTATATTCAGGATTATAATGAGTCTCATTCTAGTAGTTGAATTTAGATTGGATTGTTCGTCTGCTGTAAACACAGCACTTAAAACTTGATTCCATTAGGTTTGCCATTTTTTTTTCTCAAAATGATTTCAATTATTTGAAAGCTCGTGATTTAAAACCGGCCAGCTAACTGCTTTACTTTATCAAGGGACTTGGAGTATTTTGCTTTGAACTCGCTAACAAAATTATTTAATTTTAATTGTTTTTCTTTTTTTTTATTAGTTTTTGTCAAATAAAACAATCGTAAAATTTATTAATTTAAAAAAACCCTTTAGCTTGCTGTAGAAAAAATTTTTCTTTTGTTCATATTTTTCATGATTTTCATTCCTTGTTCATCTTTTTCTGAGCAAAATTTTATTGTAAACAAAGTCTAAGATTTCCAGAACGTACAGGATGTTAAAATCGTTTGTGGCTTAACATCATTATGGTTTCAGCACATGCCTGTAGGAAAACTGAAAGCTAAAAAAAAAATATGTAAAAGAAAACTGCTACAGTTATGCTACAGAGTGTAGAAAACTTGTTGCTGTAGCTAATTGCACAGTGTCTGTATTCGTGCATGCAACTGACCAATCGACCAAACAGCTTATCCAGTTGTTTCTCCTATTTTTGTTTTTAGTTGCAAAAAAGTTTTTTGTTTTTTTTTTTTGTTAAGGGGCTATTTTTTTATTATTTTATTTTGTGCTGTGGAATTCTGTTTAAAATCCATTAAAACATTTGAAATTTTTTTCTAAACAATTTTGAAATCAGACATTAAGAAGCCACAAAAGCGAAACTATTCACACAAAGAAAATCATATTTAAACTCACGAAATTACAAACATTTTAAAAAGTCATTAAAATAATGGACTTCAAATTACATTTAATGCATTCAAAATGGATTTTTATGGAACGTGTAAACACCCAAAGAAAATATTTATCAATTTTATGGTTGGAATGGAAAAAATCAGCTGCAGTTGAAATTGAAAATTGCAAAATTATGATTTAAAAAAAAATGCAACTAATATTACAACACACACAGTAATCTTTTGGGTGTTTTGCACACAAATAATACAACTTTGCTGTACAACTTTGTTGTACAACTTTGGTGTAAAACTTTGTTGTACATCTATGATGCTCATCTTTGTTGTACAAATTTTGTTGCACAACTTTTTAGTACAACTTTGTTGCACCATTTTTTTATATATCTATGTTGCTCTATTTTGTTGTACAAATTTGTTGCTCAACTATATTAGAACGTAGCGAAAAATCACTTTAAGTAAAAGTGTCATAGAAGGCTGTCTAAAGCGTGTCCCGTAATCAATAAAAATAAACCAAAAATTATTTACAATCACTTTTATTTCGGCCTCATCTTCAAAAAAAGTAAGGCTCAACCAAAAACAGAACCAGACAGTTGCTCTTTGAGGATTAATTTCTTTCTTATTGCTTATTATCAGTACGGGCTATAATTCCCTTGCGACCTTTAAGATCTGTTGTCCAGGCCAGTTCCAAATTACAATTCGATACCACTTACGAATCTCGTAATTGCTGTAGGATTAACTAAGCCTAGGTCTTTTGAGACCAATGTGCCACTGGCTAAGCAGCTCATTCTGCATTTTGCCATCGCTGGGCACTCTCAAAGAAAATGTTCCGACGTTTCCCGTTCTATCCGACAGAAACGTCAAGAGTCGTTTTTTATTACACCGATTTTACTCATGTGGTAGTTAAATCTACAAGGACCATCAGCATAAGAATTTTCTGAGCCCCAAATTCAACAATTTTGTGTTTTCAGGAAGCCTTTCAGATGGAAATAAACTTCATCGGAGCAGATGACTCTTTTCGAAAAATTTTAATTGACTTGCATTTGCTCGTAGTAATATAATAACGCATTGTTCTTTCGTAAAGCGCTCTATTTTCAAAAATTGGAATAAGCACATGTGACAGCTGCCAAATTGCAGAGTTGCCACTTGCACAAGAAAATAAATTATACTTAATTTAAGAAGTAGAGACTTACTGAGACACTCATTATTTCTTTACTATAGATTTGTCAGTAAGTCGTTTGTATCCCCTTAGATTGGGATCACAGGTTCGATACCTGGTGTTTTGTGCAGCCAAGCAAAAAAAGCTTGACAGCTTTGTGTTGTTTAGAAAAAAAAAATATTTTTAGTTGTCGAGAACTTTCCTAGAAAAAAAGGTTAAATTGGATATCATGTATTGGTTTACGTGGTGGCCTAAACAGCCCTCAATTAGAGTCGCAAGACTCCGTTTTGAACAAATCATCATGTCCTAAATTTATATTATCCTACATAGGCTACTTAATTGCTTGAGTTAAAATTTGCTACAACTAAGGAAGGGTAAAGTTTATAGCAAAGCTTGTTTGCCAAGTCACTTGCTTGTAATTAAAAGTTATCTGAAAACTATTTGGCCCTTAAGTAAATTTTTGGGTGTAAAAAAAAACGTTTCTTTGGCAGTCCCATTATTTTGTTTTTGCTTGAATTTGAAAGCAGCCAAAATACTCGTACACCAACAAACAAACTATTTGTCTGGCTGCCTGTTTGCCAGCCTGCCCTGAAAAATTGATTAATGACTTGGTAAGTTTTATTGACAGTTGCTGGGAATGGCTGGCATACAAGCATGTCCATCTGCTTGCTTTAATATCACGGAAAATAGTGTTTTTTATGTGACTTGTAAGTTGACTACTGCAGTGGGGCTTTTGGCTTGATTTCTGTGAAATGAAGAGTCACTGTTGTGACATTTCTACTTTTGCCAGCGCCAGAGCCTTCGCCACCATTTTCTCTTTTTTTAAACCATTTTTCAGTAAATTGTGTGAGATATTTCATTTTATTTTTGGCCTTTTTTTCTGTATCCATCTCTGTATATCTATTTGCCGTATTTGCTTTTGTTTCTGTTCTTTTTCTATAATTTTTTGTTTGTTTTTAATGTATTTTGCTAAATGTCCAAATGACATGTAAAATCTATTAATTTTTTCCAGTGTGGTTGGTGGGCTCGTCATTAATCTTTATGTCGTTTGAAAAATCTACTCGTACACGGTATAAAATTTATTTAAAACAAATAAAAATTAAAAAAAAGACAGAGATAAAAAATAATAAAAAATTTCATTGAAAAGAAAAACTGGCAAATGTTGCAAAATTTGTCACACCGCATAATGACTACCACAGCTGTACACTTGCAAAATATAACAACTTATTCGGAGGTAGGCAAAAAAAAAAAAAAGGATTGATATCCTGATTTTACTAGCCGTTGTGAAACAACTAGTATAATTTTTTTATAATGAGTGTCTCTTTTAAAATTTACTGTCATTTCTTTTTTATGCAAGTGGCAACTTTGAATTTTGACAGCTGTCACATATGTTTGTTACAGTTATTAAAAATTTAGCGCTTTACCCAATAACAAAGCGTTATAATTGTGTTGAGGGAAAGTGAAGTCAATGTTAATTTTTCGAAAAAAGTCATCTGCTCTGATGAAGCTCACAAATGGCTTCATGAATACACATAATTGTGGAACTAGGTGCTCAGAAAACTCTCATTGTGATCCGGAGGAAACAAAGGCACCCACAATGAACAACAATTTGGTGCCGATTTAAGTCAATCATTCGTTACAGGAATATTCGTTACTCGTATAACGGACGGCATGTGGTTATAGCAAGACGACGCCATCTATGAAAATGAAAATTCACTCTTACTTGCACAGCATTTTTTTACACGAGTATTAGATTGAAGAATCTTCTTTATTAATTTAATTAGGCCTCATTGTCTTGGCCAGAAAGTAGTTTAATACAAAATCTTGCAATTCTAATTTCAATGGCCGTTTTGTAGCCGCCATGTGTACCAGCACAAGTATTTTTGAAAGGTAAGCCCTTTTTATAACAAAATATTACACAAACATGTTCCTTTCATGTGTGCTTGTGCAGCTCTTTAGTACCAAGCAACTAAATCATAAATATTATCAGTTTGCCCCACTGTGCTTTGTATAAGTTTTTAAAACCTTACAACTCTGCTATACTTTTTTTTTTGGTGATCTTTGCAGCGAAAACCCACATTTAAGGTAAGAAACGGTAGCATATTTTTTATTTCGACAGCCAGAATCATGGCCTACACTATATTAGCTGTTATTTTTGAAAATGGTATAAGTCCACTTAAAAAAAAAATTATTTAGCCGTAATTTTAGTAGCATATAAATACAATCTTACTGAAATTATCGTTAATTAATTTTTTTTTAAAGTGGACTTGTACCACTTTCAAAAATAGCAACTCACATATATATACAGTCCAGCAACACACTTAAAAACTAAGTTTGTTACCATTGAGAAACTCAGTTATAGGATTAGTAATTGATGTGCAAAGTTGTAACGATGTACTGGTTGGTTGGTTAGAGTTGGAGCCAAACGGCCTTCAATTAGAATCACACTCTATGATATAGTCCAAAATTTCTTTTTAGCTGCGAATTTCCAAACAAGAAATTGTATCTTTGACTAGTGAAGGATACAATTCTCTTCACAAGCGAAGTTGTTTAAAAGTGCAGAAGCAGCATTGTAGTGAACCATTTTATGAGCTAGCTGTTCATTAATCTCGTTTCATTTACAAAAAATAATTACACCAACCACTAGCTTTTGTTGCTTAAAAGTAAAGTTTGAGATAAGGGAACGCCCTTTTAATTTTCTTGCCATATTTTATTTTCATATAAGAATTAAAACTCCCACAGCTAAATGCCAAGTGTGCTACCCAACCACTCTAAGAATAGCAGATTCGATTACCGCGTTTTTAATTCTGTGTTTTCTGCAGGCAACTTCAAAATGCTGCACAAGAAGAAAAAAGGTTAGCAAATTTTTATTAAAGAAAAAAGAAATAAATTTTCTGAGTGTAAAAAAGTTGGTGTTTGTGTGACATGCATGTGCATGCGTGCTGTTACAAACAGAGTCTGCATGTTAAAAATGCATTATTCATATGTGAATGAATGAATGAATGATTGAATGAATAAAAAATGGGTATTTCACTCTGACACTTGTCTGTTGTTTTACATAGACCCACATTGTCACATAGTTTTTGTACAAGTACGAGTGTTACCACATTTGCAAAACTGTTTGGCATTTAATTTGTAAAGGAATGAGCACCAGAAACTTTTGATTTTCAGAAAAAATCATTGCACAATAAGATTAAATTCGTCAATTTTTGTCTGAATAATATTTTTGTTCATGAAAAATTTTTGTTCGCACAAATACAATTCTTCAAAAGAGTATTAGTTGGATTTCACCCACTCGTTCCGAACAAATTTTTTTTGTCTGCCCAAAATATTTTTCGAAACATTATTTTTGCTTGCACAAAATTTATATAAAACTGGTGTGACTATTTTATAGCAGTTTGTTTTGAAAAAATTTTTTTTATCTGCCCAAAATATTTTTCGGAACATTATATTTGCTTGCAAAAAATTTCTATAAAATTTATCTTACAACTTGTGTAGCTATTTAAAAGCAGTATAAGTTGGAATTCACCCACTTGTTCCGAACAAATTTTGTTGTCCGCCCAAAATATTTTTCTGAACAGTATTTTTGTTTCCACAAAAATCATTAAATTTGTCTTACAACCGGTGTGATTTTTTTAAAGAAATATTAGTTTGAGTTCAATTGCTTATTTTGGAAAGAAATTTTTGTCCGAAGAAAATTTTTTCTATACGAAATTTAAGCCATTTCTTTGTGAGAAACTCAACTGAAATTAAAGAAATTTATGCTTAAAAATATTTTGTTCGGAACACGGTAAGGTTACCTCCACGTGAGTTTAAAGAAAATTTTGTAGCTGCAACCTGGCGCTAACACTTCACAAATTAGTTATAAATAAATTAACTAGTAAAGAGTGAGCTTAATATACCTACAAAAAATGTATTCTTCTAACATATTTATTTTGGGAAAAAAATTTTGTTAGAGCAAAAGTTTTGTTTGAACAAAATTTTTGTCCGAACAAAATTTTTTTCTATACAGAATTTTAACACTCTTTGTGTAAGAAACACTTTGAACTAAATAAAAGAAAATTGTGCCATCGAAAATGTTGTAAACAAAGTAAAGTTCCCTTTACGTTAATGCAAAACAAACATTTTGTAGCTGCAACTGTGCTTTAACACTTTTCAAATCACTTTCAAATAAATTTTCTTTTGCAAATCCATTTAAATGGAAAAAAGCAACAGCACAACGATTTTGAAGAAAAAAACGTTTAAAAAAAACAACTCATCTGGGAACACTTGCTCACTCCCTCACTTGTGTATTCGTTCACATAAACTGTTTCTTCTTTGTGTAAGTGTGTCTCAAATCATTTTAGTTTTTTCCGTCTTTCTGAGTTTCATAAGCATCCAGAGTGATATTTATTGCCATAATTTATGATTCCATAATAAATTTAATAATTGCGGTATGAATGATGAAGCAAGAAGGAACAAAAATATAACTTTTGCACAACAGCAAGAAAAATATTGCAAATGACAATTTTTATACAAATTTTTACGAGCATTATAAATTTATTGGATGAAAGAAAATGGGAAAAATTATGGGAAATTTTTTCATCTTTTTTTTTTTAAAGTAAATTTTACAACTCAATTAGACAGAAAAAAATATGAACAGTTGAGATTGCTGTTAATTAATTAGAGAGCGACTTTATAAAACTTGAAATTAATTTGGGAAATGGCAGACAGTGGGGACACTCATTTACAATAAAAATGTTTATGGTGTTTGCTAAGCGCAGGTCCATCAAGATTAAAAAATTATACCAACGACCTGATTAAAGTTACACTCTAAAGTTTGTAAAATGCAACGATTCTTGGAGGTGATAAAGCCATGACGAAAAGCTTTCTCACAGGTTTAATAAATAAATTTTGTTGAAAAAACTCGGGGTACATCGTAAGCATTCGATATCAAATGAATACTATGGAAAATTTACTATTTTTGGATGAAGGTTAGTTTACACAGAGCGCCCAAATAAGAAAATCAGAAGGGTCCTCTGATATTTTTTTTTTATGTAACGATTTTAAATGAAGTGGTTCGATATCGAATATCATGATTTGGCCTGTTCTTTCACTCTGTGTTCCCACTTGAATAATGCAATTAAACCAAGCATAAATTTTAATAATTTTGGTTGTCGTTTAATGGATCAACTGCTCTTCAGTTGGCTTGCTTTGAGTGGTTGCTCAAAGTAACTTTAAATAAACTGCTGCTGTTCATTAAAAAAAATTACAAGAACTTTTTCTGTCAATTACATGTAAAGTGCACTGCAGTGTTGTTTGTTGCTTGTATTTTCTGAATGCTTTGTAGCTTAAATGAACGTTAAAATTATTGTCTTTGTCTGTTGCCGTTGACATCATTAGATTAACATGAGCGACTAAAACTTTGTTATAAGTTCTAGTGGTTTTGGCTCAATAATACAGCAAATTGTGCCAGGGATCGTAAAGTTTAAGGCGAAGTCTTAACATGAAAAATAATAATTTAATTAATTCACCCAATTTTCACTTTTCCCTATTTACAACTTTCTCCCTTTTAATGCTCTAGAAAATTTTCTAAGTTAAAGCATTTTTTTCATTAAAAACATTTTTTTTCTTCTGGATGATTTTTTAATTTTAATAGGTCTGATACTAGAGTATAGGGGAATTTCAAAATTTTTTTTAAAATACCCCAAGGTAAGTTCTGAGAATTTGGGCGGTAGAGTACAAATCTAGACAACCTTCCCTTTAAAATGATATATGTCTTATCCCGTAATCTTTAATAGTTCGTCCGTAAATTGTAAAAATATCTCAGAGCAACAGTACTGAATTGTGAGGGAATTTAAAATTTTTTTTCAAAATATCCCAAAGTAATTTTTGAATAATTGAGTGACACATTACAAATCTGCAGAACCTCCCCTTAAAAATGGCATGTATCCCATCCCTTAATCGCCTAAGGTTCGTCCGGAAATTGTAAAAATGTCTCAAAGCAACTGTACTCGGGTATAAGGAAATTTCAAAATTTTTTTTAAAAATACTCTAAAGTAATTTCTGAGTAATTAGACGGTAGATTACAAATCTAGAGAACCTTCCGTGTAAAACGATGTATGTGCCATCCAGTAATCTTCTACGGCACGTTTGGAAATCATAAAAATGTCTTAAGCAATGCAACCCAAAAATTATTTTGTATACCCCATAAGTTACAGTTCCAGGTCTCGATTGAAGACAATAACTTTATTTGGTAAGAACTCTCTTATTTCTAGGGAAGTCTACAAGAAGTCTTCTTGTAAGTAAAACTTAAGCCCTGAGAGTCACAAAATACCTGGGGCAAATCACCGCATTTTAGTGTTTTTTTATGAAAAAATTCGAAAATTTCAATACAAGTTGCTCGTTATCGAATACGGTGATTTGGGCCCTGGTCTGAGGTGTGGTTAGGCAAACTACAGAATCCGGACCAAATAGTTGCATTCGACTACAAATAAAATCAATCGAAATTTTAATGTTTTGTTAAGAATTTATTTAGTTGAAAATTAGAACACAAGCTAAAGTCACCTAACATTTTTCACCATTTGACTTTAGTTTCGAAATTCTAGTTACACATAATTCTCATATCTTAGCTAAGCTTCTCATAGTATTTATCGGTTAAGGTTTTTTTTATGAGCTTTAAATGCTTGAAATTCTTTTTGAAGAATTTCGCCAAACCGAGCAAAGTCTGAAGTGCCATTCACTAACTTTTTGCAAAGCGAAAATTCGTATTTATTCGTTTTCGTAATAAGTTACTGAATCGCACTACTGAACAAGTTACTGGTTAAAAATGAAAAATTTATAATACAAATTTCATGACTATCGCCAAATAAAACTTTCGTTTCCTCTTCTTTAAAGAATTGCATCCTACAAACACTTGCCACTTACGTTATTCTAAAAATTATATTCTTTTATTGATTTTTTATTTAAATCAGTGTCATAATTATAATGTAGAGCCCTAGAGTATTTCAGCTACAAGCAGAGTTTACGTTCCCTGATTTTACATTTGAGTGCGTGTGTTATTTGTTGTCACATACGTTGGCTTTTACAGTGTCTGCAACATTAAATTTGCAAATTTGTGCTTAATTAAGTTGAAACGACGCACCACAGGGAGTATTTAATGGTACTTTTAAGCTTTTGATTCCAAGCTGCCAGCTCATTAAAATCTTACTGTAAACACACGCATTAGAACACACACAAACACAGTGAGAGATAGAGAGCGAGAAGTGTACACAGAGAGAAACAATTACATAAGCACTTGACAAGCAAAATTAAAAATTTTAATGAAAATTGTTAAAGTTTTAAAATCAATTGTCTAATAAGAGCGTGCCCTAAAGTAGGCCAAGCCCGCAATAACGCGCATTGTTGTTAAACAAGAAATTATAACCAAAAGCTACACTAACAATAGTTGTTTGTTATCATCGCTGATTGCCAAGATAATTGTAATGGGTGTTTTTTTTTTTTTTAAATTTAGTTTAATTTTGTTTTTGGTGCAAGTGGCAAATTTGAAATTTGGCAGCTGTCACATACGTTTCTAGCGTTTATAAAAAAATAAAGCGCTTTAAGAAAGTACAAAGCTTTATAATGGAGATGCAGTAAAGTGAAGTCAAAGGCAATTTTTCGAAAAAATTTTAATTTTCCCATGAAGCGCATTTTCCATCTGAATGACTTTTTGAATACACAAAATAATCGAATTTGGGGCCAAGGAAAATTCTCACCCAAATCCTGAGAAACAAATGCAGTTACTAAGAGTAACTGCCTAGTGCAGATTTTGGTCAGGCCTTACTTTTTTTAAAGATGAAACTAAAATGAAGGTGACTGTGATTGTCATTCGTTACAGTAACATGATAAAAAATAATTATTAGGCCTGATTACGAGTGTCGTTGTCGTGACGAAAACTGTGGCATTTGGCAACGGCTTGCATATGTTATATATTAGCTTGTCGTAAATTCGCCTACGACAAAGACACTCGTAATAAGGCCGATAGTGTCCTCAACTGCACGGCTTCACCCACAGTGTATGAAATCGATTTATTAGAGCATGAAATGAAAACGTGCACTTTTACTGACACACCTTTTCTTATATTTAGCGATATACAGCTTTGACACAAATGAAGCTGATGTGAAAAAAGTTACTTTGCGGAAAGAGATAGAGGTTAATTTAATTTCTTTTGTTTTTAAAAAATAATTAAATTCAACTCTATTCTAATCGGCGTCTTCGATATAAAATGACATTTCTTTTTAGCATGATAGTGCTAAATTGAATCGATGTCCACGACGATAAAAAGTTATATTGCTTTGAAATCAATGAGGATATTGCCGACGCCCAATGGAATAAAGACGATTAATTGTCAAATTGAAAGAATTAAAGCAAAAATTATTACAAAAATTTATTGAAAGTTTATAGAAAACTGAACTCATAAAGAGAAAAAAAAAATAAATAAAAAAAACTCGCAGAGAGAATGAAACAAAATTAAAAAAAATTGTAGTCCAAACTTCATCTATAAAATTAAATAAATTTCTCAATGAGGTTTTCGGTAACCAAATTGCCAACGTTAAATTAAAAGTTTCGTTTTAAGAGCCTGTTATTCATGTTCATTTATTGTAGGTCAGTATTGCGTGTCATGTATGTTTGCTGTTTAATAACATTGTAGGTAATTGTTTTTCCCAATTGACCATAATAACAGGAAACGCTACAAAAAAAGAATAAACCAACCCTATAGTAGTTAATTTACAACAAAAACATGACGTTACTGAGAAGAGGTTTTTTAACAACTCAACTTTAGCAGAGTTGGAAAATTTAATACCTTTTCTTCAATAAAAAAAATTCTGTTTAAAAAATACAGACTTATAATTAAATTTTTCCTTAAGCTTTAAAGCTTTTTAAATTTTACAAAAATTTACTCATGAATCTTTGGTCATGTGGCTTATTTTATGGGAAATTTTATGAAAATATCTGTTCGTTGTTGTTTAATCATGTTGTGATGGTGTCGGTTTCTATAATTAAGTGTATGATGGCATTATTATCCTGAATATTCGATTATATTTTAAGCAGAATTTTTTATTCGATTTGAATTTTTTAATATGAATTAATTAATTGAAGCCACATGGCTTCCAGGCAGGCAGTGAACGGTAATTGTATTTGACAAATCGATTAATTTCACATACTGCAGCATAAAAATCTATTTTTAATTAAGCTTTGAAATTTTTTCTTATGAAATTTCCATGAAAAATTTAATTTTTAAATATTTTTTTTACAAAAAAATTTCAAACTAAAAAATCACAAAACATTTACACGTGTTTTTATGCGATTTAAAGTAACAAAATTTATTTTATTTGTATAAGCTAAATACTCAAATGAATTTTTAATTTTTTTTTGAAATATGTACCTTTTTGGCAACATTTTTCGTGTACCTTTTCTCTAAGTAAATTAGGAAAGCACATGAATATTTAATTATAGTTTGGTTAAAAAAATACCTTTTAAGGGTATGAAAAAAAAAATTGATAAAAACTTGGAAAGGGATAAAAAAAGTACCAAAAAAGAAAAATGTACTTTCAAGAAGATCAAAATATGCTTTCAAAGCATTAAAAAAGTAACAAGAAGTGTAAAATTATAATTAAAGGGATAAAAAAAGTACCAAAGTAAAGAAAAATACTTTTAAAAAAAGTATAACTAACAAAAAAAATCACTTTTAAGGGTATAAAAAAGTACTAAAAAAATTAAAAGTTTTTATTAAAGAGATAAAAAAAGTAAATAATTAATTTTAAAGGGCTAAAAAAAGTTCTTGTTTAGAAAAGTTACTTATAAGAAGTTAAAAAAAAAAGAAATGAAAAAGGTAGCAAAGAAAGAAATCATTTTTCAAAGCTAATAAAGAAAGTACCACTAGGAAAAATTTACTGTTCAGGCAATAAGAAAGTACCAAAAACAGAAAAAATATTTTAAAAAGAATAAAGTATCTCAAGGAAAAATTTACTACTAAATAAATAAAAAAAGATAAAAAAGTACCAAGAATAATAAAGTATTCCTAAAGAAATAAAAAAGATAAAAAAGTACCAAGAATAAAAAAGTATTCCTAAAGAAATAAAAAAAATAAATAAATAAAAAATTTATTTTAAGAGATATAAAAAAGTCCCAATAAGAAAAAAATTACTTTTAACAGCATAAAAAAGTATAACTCAAGACACAATTGATATTGAAGAAATGAAAAAAGTACCAAAAATACTTTAAAAGGAAGAAAAGAATTTACCACTAATAAGGAGATAAAAAAAGCACCAAGAATAAGAAATTGTTCCTGAAGAAATAAATTTTTTTTGAATATTAAAATATGAGCTGTTTTAGGCTTAAGTTAAGCTAATAAATGGTATTAATATGGAGGTGCCAAATCGATATTGAAATTGCTGCCATGAGCAAAAGTTGAGGTGAAATAAAATTACTTGCTTAAGATATATCACTTTGGACCCTGGGGGGTTACTCTCTATTGCGATGCGAAAGAAAAACCATTCGCATCTGTATGATTTTTACATTGAGTTGCGATACGTTTTCTTTCGCATCGCAATAGAGAGTAACCCCCGTGGTTATTGAGGCCCTTTACTCCTTAGAGGAACGAATGGGAACTTGATTTAAGAATTTACTTTGAACTACTAAATTAAATTAAAAATTCTATGCTTACGCTAACAGCCTGAAGGCTTAAATGTTAATTTGATAGCAAAAATTCTCTTATACACCAACAACTTGAAAATGTTGACTGAAATTTATTAAATGCGAGTATGTTTGTGCAGGAAGTCATTATAATTTAAAACAAATTTTGTTTTTATTTATTCTATTTTTACACTTTTCTTTTAGAATATTTTTATAAAAATCCTCTTTTTTTATATTCATGTCAGTGATACGCCTGCAATGTTAGCAAATGCATGAATACAAAAATGCTTGTAACCATTGAGAGTCAATTCAATATCAACATGTTTGATATAAAAGAATAAACTGAATGAATAAATTTTTATTGGAGCTGCATGCTGTTCGCTCGCACTCATATTACCATTCAAAAATGTTATTTAAAAATAAAAAAAAAATAAAAATTTTGCATGAAATACTTGTAACCAGATGTACATTTGCAACCACATTAAAAAAAATTATGCTTGTTGGAGTACCCACTGCACATGTAAATAATTGTTGTCTGTAAGGAGTGGGCCTTTTTAAAACTTTTTCTTTTTCATAACTCGTACAAAGTTACTTACTGAAGTGGCTTTAGAAATTGTAGCTCTTTAATGCCTTAAAAATATAAAAAAAAAAAAGAATCCCTCAACTTTTCACTGGGTTATAAGTGTGTACGTGCTTACTATTGTGTTTATAGTTCTCGATATGTAACTATTATGCAGATAATTGCTCTGACAAAAAGTGTTAAGTGTAAATTTAAATAAATTCTTTTTTAAAACCCTAATGTAGGTTAGGCATTTGCTTCCCCTAGCTTAGATTAAAGTAGGTTAAACATTCTGCCTTAAAAAAAATTATGTAAGTGGGCTCACGACTATAGAAGTTGGTGCTTTACATGTCTTCCTGAGAATCAACAATTGATTTAGGTAGTGAAAGACTCTTTTGTTTTCTCTTCTCAATTTCTTTTCTTTTCTCTTTTTTCTTGGTGTCATATAGCGGCTACTATGTTCCTGTGTAAATAGAATAGGAAATAGAGAATCAGCTAACAGGCAAATTTTGTAAATACTCTGTATGACGAAACCTCAAATCATGTGCTTTATAATTGACTGGCCTAAAGGTCACATAAAACAAGTCTTTTGATAAACTCTTTGTTGACTGACGGGAATGCTTATAAGTCACCTGGTCACCAGAATAAACATTCTAGTTACAAATTCTCCCTAAGTCTATTATTTATTAAGAATTCAAAGACTTTATTTGAATGATTTTTCCCAGCATGTCAGGCGGTTTTAGCTAGTGAGAGTCCTAGCAATTAAAACTGGGTCAAATCGGACTATTGCAGTCAGATAATACATGTTCTGCTACCTCTTCGTTCCCGTTACATCACTTGCAATCTGCAATTCCGTAATAATACAAATTACAATACGCATCAGACTTAGTAAGACCAGGACCCCACAGAGCAATTTAGTTGGGCAATTCTTTCGACAATTTTGTTTCGACAATTTTATCATTCTTATTCAGTCATTCATTCAGCCTTCAAACTACCCGTCTTCTTTTTTTCCATCATTATAAAAGATACGAAGAGAGAACAAAAGGGAACTGCGGAATACGAGCAAGTTTGTAGCCCTTTCCTTTCCTTTTTCCTCTCTCTCCTACAAAATCAAAAATTGCCCAACTAAAATTACTGTGTGTGGTCCTGGTCTAAGTCATTTCGTTAACGGTTTCATTCAAATTTTTCATTGATTCAATGAAATATTTCATAAATTAGTTGGCTTCACATACGATGCTTAAATTTTGAAAAGGAAACTTTAAGGGAACTTAAGGCCGCATTACATATTGACCAGTAGAGAAAAAAATATAAGAGATCCCCAGCAAATTAAATTAAAATTTTTTTTGCTCTAAAAACTTACACTTAACTGATATTGTAGTAACATGGAAGTTTTGAAGTGAAATCAAATCGATTTTTTTTTTGAATAAAACCAACAGTAACACGAGCATTTTAAAATACACCATTTTACTCTTGGTTATAATAGATCTAGTGGGACTTTAATTTGATAGCCAAGTACGGGTAAATTTTGGTAAGAATGCGCAGCTCTGCAGAGGACCACCCAAAAGTGCTGAAAAGCAAAATGACATGGATGTTTGACTTGTTTAATTAATAACTTTAAGACTGCAAGATTTTATTTGTTAATTTTATTTCAGTTCAGTTTTTTTTTTTTGGCCAATTTGTATTGGAATTATTTGTGATCTTAATTGCAAAAAAATTAAAGCGAATGCTGATTGGCTTGTGGTTCACGTACGCAAAAACAGACTATGTTTTTTTATAATGAAACATTTTCTTCAAGGTAGAGGCTCCCTTGACTAACACAGCAAAGTTCGAAAATTTTATACTTTACTAAGACTTAGGCTGGTATTCAAAATGGTTAATAAAGCCTTCAAATTTGTCACAATATCTACTTCAAGTCTGCTTTATTTATCTTTGAATACAAGTCTTGACTTTTGGTTATAATTTAAGCAATAACCTGTCATTAGTTAACCCTTGAACGATAGAATTTTCCACTGAAAAAAATTTACTTTTTTTAAAGACATTTTTATTTAGAAATTTAAAATTTCAGAACTAAAATGTTGTCAAAATTGTGACTTATTTTATGATGAAAATTATGAGACACATGAGTCCCACTTGTAGTCTTAGAGGCTTAGCTCTAATGAAACAATTTTCGTAATTAATTCCATGAACAATTTTTTATTTTTGAACAAATAGTCATGTTTCATTTTAGACTAATGAAATATTTCATTAATTCCCTGAAATATTAATTTATTCAATGAAATATTTCATAAACTCAATGAACTCTTATCATTCATGTACAATTTTTTTCCCGGTTAAGATTGTGAACGTTAGTCTAATTAATTAAAGTACAAAAAGTGCGACTATTTCATTGTATTAATGAAATATTTAATTAATCTCATTAAACGTGTGATTGATTGAAAAAAAAATTATTTTTTCTTTGGAATAATAAAAAAAATTCAAAGCATTTATAAACAAAATTCTTGCAGTGTACTTAAAATGTCTTTCTACACTGAAAAAAAAAATTTTTTTCATGAATCTAATGAAACGATTTCATTAAAAATTTTCATTAATTCAACGAAACTTTTCATAAATTACGTGAATTAAGGAAATATATTTCTTAAATCAGTGAACTTGTTTCATTAAATGAATAATTATTTCATGGAATTAATGAAATGTTTCATTTATCTAATGAAATTGTTGAAAAATAATGAATTGTTCAATGGATTAATTAAAAAGTTTAAGCATTTATAAACAAAATTCTTACAGTGTATTTAACATGTCTTTCTACACTGAAAATAATTTTTTTCATGAATCTAATGAAACGATTTCATTAAAATTTTTTCATTAATTCAATGAAACTTTTCATAAATTATGTGAATTAAGAAAATGTTTTTATTAAATCAATGAAATTGTTTCATTAAAAAAATTATTTCATGGAATTAATGAAACATTTCATTAGTCTAATGAAAATTGTGATTGAATGAAAAAAAAAATAATTTTTCATCAAATTAATGACAAAATAGAAAAACTAGAAGATTAAAATTCTTTCAATTTCCTTCATAAATAAATTGCTTTACTTTTGTTTTCATTTAAAGATTTTGAATTTCGTAAAGATTTTGAATTTTAAATTTAAAATTTTGTGAAAAAGAAAAATTGCATAAAATTTTATTACAAAACTTTTAAATTCCTTGAAATGTATTTAACAATTGTTTGCTTAGCTCTTAAATAAAAATACTGGCTGTTTAGTTTCCACAGCACGTCCACTTTTATTTTATGATTTTGTCATGAAAACATTTGCAGAATTTATGTTACACATGCAGAACATATAAAAATGTAGAGATTTTATTGCATTTTTAATCTTTCAAATAGTTTTTATTTTTAAACATTTATTGAGGGATTAATTTAAAACTAAATTGTAATTGGAGTGATTTTATTTTTAAGGCTTAAAATTTCTACAAATAAAGAGGGACCCCGATAAACTTTAATTAAAAAGAAAGGCTAGTGTTTTCTAGCTTAATTTTTGTTAAAAAAGAAAATTTGAAAAATTAATGCATGACATTGAATAAGCAAATGGTGAGAGGAATGGTATAATGAAAGTGTCACTATGTGAGGCGTTAAGTGATTTGAATGCAATTAATTACGCTAACAAGAATGGCTAGAATCGATATTTCGATATTAGTGGTTTTTGTATTTTTAAGTTTTTTTTTTTTTTTTTTTTTTTTTTTTTTTTTTTTTTTTTTTTTTTTTTTTTTTTTTTTTTTAATATTTAAAATTAAATTAAATTTTCATAAGTGGAGTCCCAAAAAAGCTTTAAACGAAACAAGTCCATACAAGACGTCATCATACTTGCGCTATCATGTGCTTGTGCCCGTGGCTTGGTAGGCTGTGCTGTAGCAATAAAATATATACAACAAGTTTTTCTTAACTCTTTGACTTTTTAAATAAAAAAAATTTGTTTTGACAAAAAAAGTTTTCTTTTTCAACAGTCCAGGGTTTTTTTTTTTTTTTTTATTCCTTCCCAGCTTTACTCAAAGCCCTCAAAATAGGCGTTTGTTTTTTAGATTTATTAATGCAGAACTTTCTCAAAACACTCCTTGTTCCTTTAAAATTTTAGCTCATTTCCTCTTTTTTTTTATTTATTTAGTATTTGAAACACTTTTCCAGTTCATGGCCAAAAAAATTGGGGGCTAATCACAACCACCCTTCTAGTAAAATTGCAGTAGTTGGCTGGTCTGTTATGTGATGCGAGCTTATTAGCTCAATCACTTGATTGCGCATGCATGCTGTTGTCGTGCATGGGATGCTTAAGCTTCTTGTAATAAAATTTCTTTAATAAAAAATTCCTTATTTTGAACATTTTATTCATTCAGTTTTTAAAATTAATTTTCATTTATTCTGAGCTGCTAAACAAGATTTTTTTTTAATATGATTTCAGTTACATTTTTGGTTTAATATTTGTAAAACAACAATTTGACCCAATTTTTTTTTCTTTTTATTTTTTTTTTTTCTACTTTTTGCTGTTTGTTCTTTGAATTTTGCAAGTCATAAATTGTTTTATGAGCAACTTAATGCGAGTGTATTAAAATTTTAAAATCAGCATTTAGCAACAACAAAAAAATAGCAAAAAAAAAAGAGGAAGCAAACATTAAAAAGTGCTGGTAGAAAAAGAAATCTGTAACCAAACTG
Organism: Thelaira solivaga; assembly: GCA_947397855.1. Taxonomy (NCBI): domain Eukaryota; kingdom Metazoa; phylum Arthropoda; class Insecta; order Diptera; family Tachinidae; genus Thelaira; species Thelaira solivaga. Next base: position 65,641,764 of record OX377613.1, read on the forward strand.
ACGCAGTGCTGCAAGCTATTTGGTAACAAAATAATTTATGGAAATTGTGGAAGTAAAAAGAGAAAAAGAAATGAAAATTACATGCCACCAGGGAAGTATTTACAGAAGGACACACATAAGCACATACACACTTAGCTACTCACACGCACATAAAGTTATTATATCCTAAAGCAAACAAAATAAAAAGAATTATTATTTGTTACAATGGAATATGTTAAGTAGAGAAGTATACCCAAGAGTTTTTAATAAAAAAATGTTTTGCTGATTTTTTTTAAAAGCGTCCAATTATTTAGCCTTTTTATCTTTAATTAAAACGTCTATACAATTCTAAAAAAGCTACTGGGGGATTTTTTAAGAACTTTCATTTTCTGATTAAAAAATTTTAAGAATTTTAAGAAATCTTTATTTGAGTCGATAGAAGGATAGTTATAATTCAATGTTTAAAGATGATTTTAGGTAAATGCTGGGTCCAATACTGCCGTACATTCTCTAAAATATCGGCCGGTGTCTCACTACTAAAATCTGTAATATTTCAATGCTACAACCATAAAGGCTTATCCCTATAAATATGAGCCGTAAGGCGTCAAATTGCAACGATCTAGGTGGTTAATTGACCGGACCCAAACGTGAAACAAACTATTCACTGAATTTGCTTCTCAATTGGGTGCCAGCCAAGTCCAGCTCTTTCATTTTTTACCAAGAAAAAAATTGTAATCAGAAGGCCAATCGATAATTCACGGTCATCAACAACACTGGCGTATACAGCTGCGATATTTTCCTCTATCCATACTTTACGTATGTAAATGTAGTGCGAAATTTAGTTACAAGATTCCGAATAGAAGTTCGCCCAAACTAACCAAAATGACTTACTTAACAGAGCATAAATTTTGATAATAAAATTTAATAATCTGTAATAATCGAACTGAACATGTTACACGAAAATCAGCTGACCTGCCAAAAACAATATTGCCAAAAAGAAAGTTGCCAAAAAATCACCCTTTACAAGAAGTTAAAGCAATATATCGTATAAGTCCACTTAAAAAAATATAATCCATCTTACTAAACTTATATTTAAAAAAAATGGACTTATACCACTCTTAAAAATAACAGGTCATAAAGGGTGGTTACATTTTAAGGGCCGATGTTGAATGTAAACCACACCTAAACGTCAAGCTTTTTTCTGCTTTTCATTTGACATTTCTCAATTTCAGACTAACTCAATTTGAACCATGGAAATATACACAATCTAGCAAGGCTTATTATCAAAATGGGCGTTCAAATCAAAATGCATATCGAAGAAAATCATCTTCAGTGATGAGTCACATTTTCACCTCAGAATTGCCCCATTTTGGCGAATGATAATCCAAGAGTGATTGTTGAAAAACCAATGCACAAGCAAAGAGTGACAGTTTGTAGCGGTTTATGGGCTAGCGGCATCATCGGGCCGTATACCACCTTTTATAATGGTTCCTATTGATTAATTAGGGACCATAGGCCCTCATCATTTTCTATAATCAGTGAGTTTGAGATGGGTAGCTGATTAGGTTGCCACATCCAAACCAAACTCTGGGGCTACCAGTTCGCTTCCTGGAGAACAAGTGTCAGTTTAGTGTTATACCGTGACTAACAGGGTTGACGTTTGGTTAGGAGAGACTGCTTAGGGCTTCATTACTATCCCAAATAAATAATTTAACCCGATCTTAAGCTTAAAAGCTGAACAGTTTTAATTTAAAAATCTCTCAAAACCTTTTTAAAATATTTTTTTTTCTTCTGTTAAAAAACAATTTTCAAAGCTTTTGATTTAAAATTAAAAAAAAAAAAGAAATTACTACCAATAATTGTTATAGTAGTACTTCCCTTTGAATAAAAATTTAATTTTTTTTTTAGACACCCAATAAATAAATTATTAGCACTTGCCTGCAAATATTATTTGAGTCAACAAATAATTGTGTCATCCTTTTCTAAGATTTTCACAAGTGACTTTTTAAAGTTATGACATTTTGATTAGACTTAAAATCAAGATTTTTAAAATACTTTTTCGGTATTTTGTTGGAAAGTCACAAAATACCTTAAGAAAAAATTAAAAAATAAAATGGTTTCAGTAAATGTCACTTAAAGGCTTTCAAACACTCTTTCTAGTCAGTAAAAAAAAGAGAAATGCAGCTCAATTATTAAAAACGTAATCTTGCTATTCTACTTGAGGGCCGTTACGCAAATCAACAAGTCAAATTTCCCTACAGTATTTTTGCCATTTTTTCCCTTTTTTATTTATCAATGAAAAAATATTTTTAATTTAAATATAAATTTTAATTAGGTTTTTGTTGCATAAACCTTTACGCTCGCTGTCAAATCATTGTTGATGTAAATTTTAAAGTAAATCAAGTAATCACCTTTCGGAAGAGGCAACATATTCAACATACGATCCTTCACAATTAGATCTTTAACAATAATGTCGTGCTAATTAAAATTCAAAATAGAAAATTCATTTAAAATTTTAAAAATCAAATAAAAAAATTTATTTTACTCACATTAAAGGGACACGTGTGATTTATATTTGAGTTTTTGGCAATCATTGAAGTGAAAATAGCCAATAAAGGATAACGTTTCGCCTTCAGCATGACATCACAAACATTGGCTGTTATATTGTACAAAAATGGACGATAACCACTGGCTTTTTTAAGCAGTTGAAAATTAGTCTAAAAATGACATAAATCATTCGATAAAAATTTGTTGTTTAATACGTCCATTTTATTTACCGAAATATTTGTTACATTCAATTTATGCACTTCGACATACAAATCTATTGCAACTACACCGCGTTTCACTAATTTTAATTTACAAGCCTTAAATGTGCCATAAGATTCGTCAAACATTTCACACTCGATATTTGTAATTTTAATTTTAGTTTCAACAAGAATTAAAAAATTTATTAAAAAAAGGAAAAAACAAAATTTCATAAATTTCATGATGATGTTTGCGATGGAATGTTTTCAACGTAAATGATTTGAATTATTCAAATATTTAACGTTTTTTAGATAAAACAAACGCGAGTGTGTACTTTTGGCTTTAACCCTAGAACGTGCAAAAGTTAAGTTAAATTAAACAGTCAGAAGACGCAAGAGAAAAGCAAAATGCCGCAACAGAAAAGTTTCAAGGCAGGAAATCAAAAGGGTAAAACTTTAAAAGCAAAAGAGAAGAAAAAATATGAACACTGAATGAACAATTCACAATTTTTCAGCCAATGAAAACATTCCATTAGACTAACAACCATTTATCCTTGATTCAATGAAATTATTTCCTTAAAATAAATTAAATGTTTCATTAGCCTAATGAAACGGTGTCATTGGTTGAAGAATAATGAAATTTTGCATTGAATTAATGAATAAAATTATTTCAGTGCAGAAGCAGGGCCAGGGACTTCATGCAAATTTATGTTTGTTGTCGTTACTCTAAGACTCACCCAGCACAATTTTTCCAGTAAAATGGCATCAATTTGTTAGTGCATATTTTTGCCTTAAATGCATGTTTTTGCATATATTGTTATAAAAACATATTTTTCATCATGTTTTTCATAAAACTTTGTAATTTTTTTTTTTTTTTTTTGCATATTTTGTTATAAAAGCATTTTTTTCGTAAAATTTCCTAACATTTCTAAAAACTTTTGCTATTTATTTAATTTTTTGTTTAGAAATATCTTACTGTTCAAGGCGAATTCATTGTGAGCTGTAACCAGTGGATCAGCTGGTTGTAGTTATTTAAAACCTAAAGCTGTCAAACAATCAAAATACTATGCGATTATTTGCTTACTTTGATAGTTTCGAGCAGCAAAAGCAATAATAGTTTGGTGTTTAGCATAGAATTACCTACACTTTATAATAAATTCGCCCCGTTTCTGTTGCTAGTTTTACGAAGTTGTTGTCAGTATTTTTTATTTAACTAATAAAAAGGCTTAATATTTATACACTTATGTTTTTATCTAAAAGAAATTGAAACAGACTTTGAAGTAAAATTTATGAAAAATTTCGATAACGTTGACTCTAAAGTCTGCGTTAATGTTTTTGGATAAAAGAGTTAAACTATGGGTTGCTAGTCAAGACAATAATCAAACTTCTGGGGTTTAAATCATTGAGCACCTCGGTTAAAGTCTTTGATGCTACCGAATGAATACTAGATATGAAAGTAGTGTCACAATAGATCTATTTTACTGACTTGTTCCCGCTTCTTATTCTAATTCTATTTCTACTACTAAAAACCATGTTTTTACTTTTTAAAAGTGAATAATAAATGTTTAAATAAATACATTTTTAATGCATTTTTTTTTTAATTTTATTTTTACATATTTTGCAATTTTAAGTGTATGAACTTTCTTGCCCTGATCAAGAAAATCTCTTCACAAAGAAATAGAAAATTACTGAACTTTTGAAAAAATAAATTTTGTAGTAGATTTAAAAAAAATCATCCTTAGAGTTCCTTTGCAAAAACATGGCCTAGTGCTAATAATAAAGCGAGCGTTAAAGGGTTGAAAAGCAAGCATTCTGAGAGAAACTTTCTATTCTTTTTTTTTTCTGTTACATTAACCTGACCATTCTGAGCTCGAACCGAATGAGGGGAAAAAACTAATTTTTTTTTTGTTTCTTTAAGGGTTAAAAAAATATTTTTTTTTTGTGTTTAAAAATCAATAAAACAAAATCTGCCAGCAAATCACTAAAGTTCTTAACAAGCCATAAAATTACAGCCATAATAAGTTAATTTAAAAATAAAAATCAATTAAAAAATTATTAAAAAAAAACATAATTTTAAATCAATTAAGGTTACTAGAAGCCGAATCTCTAATATAGAAATTTATTTTAATTATTTCGTAACAAAACACATTTAATTTGAAATAATTTTATTTAACTGGAATTATTCGCCAGAGCAATACATGACAATAACAAGTGCAAAAAGACAACGCAATTGTTCTTGACAGCTAATTTGGAACCACTTTTCTTGAAGTTTTGAATCATCTTTCACATACAGCAATTCCTTTTTAAAGCAGATAAAAATTTAATTTATTGATGTTGTAGTAACGCAAATGAAAGTATAAAAATTAATTGAATTAATTGTTTCGATTTTAAATGATCCTTGCACATAGTGCCAAGTCGAAGCCAAAGGACAAGCATAGAAAAACAAAAGTAACACTTGCAAACAATTCTAAAGACCCTCAAACAAACAATAATTGAAACACAAAACAGCAACAAAATTGCAAATATTGCCAGCCACTTTTTAATTTGACTTCCTTTCATTTCTGTTTAGTTAGTTAATAATGATGTTAATAATGATAATTATTGAACAAATAATTGTTAAAGTAATCAGTAGTATTGTTTTTGTTGTTGTTGTTTTGGGATATCTTTTTTTTTTTTTTAAACACTAAAGGCCTTTTAGCTTTCTCTGTGTTTTAGTGTTGTCCCTTTTATTTTCCTTTGTTATTACAATTACAATTACAAGTTTATTTAGGAAATTTTTTTTCAAATAAGATTCGAAAATAAAATTAAAAAAAAAAATCTTTCAAATAAAATTCGGTAGACATTTTTTTTAGGGAATTTATAATTTTATTAATCTGAAATTTATTATATTTTTATTTCTCCATCATAAAAGTTTAATTACAGCTTAATGCTTAACCGGCTCTTCTGGCTTCGAAGCATAAATTGGCCTAGCTGGGATTTTGAGTTGAGGGTGAATCTAAATCCTTTTATTATTCATTACTAGCTGACCCAGCAAAAATTTTTTTGCCTTAAAAAATCATACTCATAGAGTAAAGGACCGTGCAAGAGCGGATCAAAACCGGTAGTAGATAGATAAGAAAGATACAGACTGCAGTGTCACCTGTCTGGTGGTTTTGTGACGCTAAACCTTCCAAGGCGTAACCCAAATGCATGCACAGAAGTTCAATTAAATCGGTCCGGCCGTTTAGGAGAAGTACAATGTCAAACACACGTACAGTCGAGTTTTATATATTAAAATTTTTTGGGAAAAATTGGACTTATGCCACTTTCAACAATAACATTCATTAAATTCATGAAATATTTCATTTTATTGGTTGGAAATACTGAAAAATCTTCTCAAAACATTTCGATATCATAAGTGTTGAAAACAAAATTTCAATTACTTTTCTTGATAAAATCAGAGCTAGAAAATCGTTTGTTTAAATAGAAAATTATTTTTTGTTTGTTTAGTAACCAAACCCCATTTTCTTGTCTTATTTTCTTTAATCTTCTTTTTTTTTTTATAATAAAATTGATTTCTTTTGTTTGAGTATTTTGCTTGTTCTTGCTGTGGCAAAATGAAAACAAACCAAAAGCCATTTAATATTAAATTTCTCCAGTTTTGATTGCTTCATACTAAACACACAATAACAGTTTTGCCAGCAGCAAATTGTTCAAGGATAATAAAAATAAGAAATGGCTGAAAAAAAAGGACATTTAATGATAATATTTTCTTTGTTCCTTAAATTTTGAGAGCAGATGTTTGGTTGCTTAGATTTTATCGCTTTCAGTCAATCACCATTAAGATACACACTGACACCAAAACCCAAATGTTATTTATTTCTTATAAAAAAAGGAAGAAGATGTTTGTGTTTGGTTGGTAAAATATCAATTTTCACCTCAGCAAACAACAAACTCTTGCACTTGATTAAGTTTCTGAAGAAATATAAGCATTAAACTATAATTTGTTTATTTATTATATAAAATACATGCACATGCACACACACACACTCAAACATTCCCATTACATACAGGAGTTGCTGAAACTCAGCAATCTTATTTGAAACGAGTGTAGGTCAAGATCTTTGCTTCAAATTTTGCACGTAGTAGAAGGACAGAGAGATTTTTAATAAAAAGAAATATTTTTATTAGAAAAATGGACTTGACACATTTAGAGCATATGGCTTTTATAGCAGTTCTGGACGATACGCTAAATGCTTAACTTTGAAGCACTTTTGTAAATTCCCATTAACTACCTGAATCGCAGGGCACACTTTGTTTGATATTAAAAACTTTCTAGAGCATCAAAATTTAAAATAAGTTGGAGAGGAAAGTTCATTCAAGGCTTCAAACTTTGTTGCAGTTGTGAGCAAAGCATATATCTTGACGGACTCCGGAATCAAGGGCCAATTTAAATATTTCACTTTATGTGAAAGAGCATTAGACGGCTGTGATGACATAAATACAGTTTAAGGAAAACTTTGTCCACTTTGGACAGTTTGAGCATACCTAAAATGGAAAATAAACTGCATAACTCTTTTTCGGTCATTAGCAGCTGTATGTCCTAAATAGCACAGCAAATTTAGATCCTTGTCTACAGCTTTGTTTAACATTCGACTTTGATTTATGTAGTATGACTTTAAAAACTTTCCAGAGTTCTTCTCAAGGCTTATAGCTTTAGAATTAGAATTAGGAGCCACTTGAGATAGAACAGACACTTTTCTCAAGTAACAAAAATTCTTTAATTCATTAAGAATTTAAAGACTTGCTACCAAGCAAGTTGTCCGCCATGTCAGATGGTTGTAGGTAGTGATAGCCGATGGGTGCAAATTAAACCATTTCAGTGTCATAGTACATGCACTGCTGCAAATTCATTAAATAAACTGCAAAGCTCATAGTCACTGATTTTCATTTTTGCCAAGTATTTCACTACTCAGCCAAGTACTTCACTAGTCACACTCAGTAAGTTATTTGTTCTCTTCAAAGAAAGAAATGTCTTGAGTAAGATGTCCCTATAAATTGGTAGTAGTATCAATCTGGGGGTCGCAGGTTCAATTTATATTGTGATCCTGAATGATTTCTGCAGACAAGCCAGTCTCGCGGATTTGTGTTAAAAAAATGAATGTTTTGCTACCCTGATATCCCCTTGTCTACAATTAATATTGTTGGCTAATTTCTTTCCAGCCACTCCCTAAATGAGAGCTTAATAGAGCAGAATAACTAATAGAGCAGAAAACTACTAAACACACCTTTTCTTTCGAGTTCACATCAGGTCAACCTTGTTATTGGGTGCTAGTTTCGGCAGAAGTGTTAGACCATCTCAAACCAGTTTCATTCTTGTCTTAAACACACACTAGGAGTTTGTAATGTGTGGCACAATCATGTGGGCCATAAAAATAACAACTCCGTTTTTAAGTTGAGCGAATTGTTGACTGATTTTCAACGACGTATTTGGTTAATTTGTTCAAGCGTTAATATGTTTATGGTGATTTAGCAAAGTAGGCTGAACGTAAATGTTAGAAAGTGAGTTCAGTATTTCAGTAAGAGGGCATTTTTTCAATTCAAGCTATAATAAATCGATTGTTTTACACGCTGTGTGTTAGGTGGCGTTCAGATTTCTGCCATCCTGTTGAGGCCACAAGAAATCCGTTATAATTTGCCTAAAAAAAAAATTTGAGGCTTCACCAAAATCCACACCAGAGTGAATTTGTTTCCTAGAATCAAGTTCCACAATTTTGTATAATCACGAAACCAAGCAGATGCAAATGCGCTGCAAAGGAGCAGATGACTTTTTTTTAAAAAAACTGGCCTCGACTTCACTTTCCTCCATCACATTTATAACGCGTGTCCGAAGAAGAACGCAAGATTTAAATTTGGCGCCATTCGAAGTGTCATTGTTTGACATTTGAACAATTGTTACTGTTTGCTAGTAGAAGGTACGAGGTTAGTAAAAAATGACCATAAACAGCGAAGGGAGTTCGTTAATTTGGTATTTTAGAGACAACAGAGACAGTGATGAAGCCCATTTCCATCTTGATGGCTTCGTCAATAGGCAAAATTGTCGCATTTGGGGTGAGGAAAATCCTCGAGTGATTCACGAGCAGCAAATGCATCCTCAACGTGTCACTGTGTGGTGTGGTTTTTTGGCTGGAGGAATCATTGGACCTTTTTTTTTATGAAAATGAGGCAGGTCAAGCGCAAACAGTCAATGGTGTTCGGTATCGTGAAATGATAACCAGTTTTTTCTTGCCTAGAATTGAAGAAATGAATGTGGAGGGCTTGTGGTTTCAACAAGACGGCGCCACATGTCATACAGCCAGAGAAACAATTCAATTGCTGCATCATTCATTTGTTTAAAATTTAAATCTTGCTTTCTTGTTGGGACACCCTTTAAAAGGGAATAAACATTATGACAGCTGTCAAATTTCAGAGTTACCACCTACACAAAAAAATGTACTCATTACTTTGCTTAGTCTTAAAAGATAACACTTTTTTATCAGATTTGTTGTAAAAAAATTTTTTTAAAAAAGCATAGAATTTTTTATTGTTGGCTAAAATATTTTAATCCAAATATTTTTAATTTTTTTATATAAAATTTTATTTTGTTGAAGACAGCTTGTAAGACAATGTCCCCTAAGTTGTCATGCATATTGCATATAGTGTTTTTTGCAAGCCAATACTAAGGGCAATGCGTTAAGACTGTTGTCTTGATATTTTTAAGGTTTTGCTTTAGCTTTTAAAGGCTCCATCAAAATTGTTTTAAAACTTGCACTTGCTGGGCATAGACTTTTGTAGCTCCCTTAGTTCTATTGGAGGTTCACTCATACACACACAAGTATAATAACAATATTTTCTTTGAAACGTTATAAAAAATAAACATTTTCTTTTTTTCAGAAAGAATAGAAAAAAGTTTTATTTTCTTTTGTTTTGCCATTTGAAGTCTTATTTGTTTGGCTGCTTTCTTTTTACTTAAATTATATTTTGTTATGGATTATTGTAAGTATTTGTTAATAATGCTTTTATCCGTGTTAGATGTACTAAATTTGATTTCTTTGGGGAGTGCTAAAATGCTTAGTTTCATGTACTTTTCTTTTCTCTTCTTTGTTATTGGCTTTGCTTCCCTTCCGTTAAGTAACAAACCCAACAATAACATTCAGTTTATTGTTATTATCACACATATTTTTCTTTCTCAATCATTTATTTCTTTTATGGTCATTTCCCTGTTTATAATTTTTCTTCTTCTTGGGTTTGTTATTGTTCAGATTTTGTACAAACAGATAGACGCTGGCTGGCCCATAAAAAATAATGAAATCATTGTTAGGGCATTCGTTAGCTTTAAATGATCCAAACAAGACAAATATAGCCAGTGCGGCCAACTAATTTAATAACTTGTTATTGTTGTTGTTGTTATAAATAGAACTACATAACTGCTAAATGTAGTTCTATGACAATTACTTGCTTAAGGAGTCGTAAGGGTTTTTACTTTTTTTTTAATGCAAAACTTTTTCATTAAAAATTTTCAAAAAATTATTAAAAATAAATTAAACTAAAAATCGGCACTTAGTCTCATAAGTTTCAAACAAAACTATAAAAACTTCATTGAAATCATGAAACAATTTTTGAATTTATTTCCCTACGGCCACATTAGCCCCTAAGTATTACTGTATCATAGCTTGACTTGAATGTTGTTTATCGATTTTCTTAAAATATGACTCGTTTCATTTTAGAATTTAGAAGGCTAAATACTGGGTTAAAAAAACTCTTAATTTTGGTCTTTCTCTATTTTAAATTATTTTTTAAAAATTAAAAATTTTTTATTTTTTCCATAAAAATTTTATATAATTTTTTTATTACAACTTTTATGATATTTCTAAAACTATCAAGTAGACTTAAAAACAATGTAGGTAAGTAGTTCTTAAAGCAAATTTTGTCTAGAAATTTCGAATTTTTTTTATTTTAAATATTGTATCCATCGCTCTCAAGTAAAGTTCATTTATGTAACGTCACTTCAGTTCACGGTAACCAACGCCAATGTGAAAAAATAAATTCACATTTCAAATTAAAGTTCTAGTCTAAAAGTTCACTTGAAGTTGTAAATTTTATATACTCACAAAATGTGGCCTTTTTCACAAACATATTCAAGCTGACTAGAGCGATTGTGTTACAGAAACAGGACATTAATAGTAAAGAGGTGTTTTGAAACTCTGTAAAACATAATATTCCTTTTTTGGAATTGCTACAGAGCTTTACCAAGTCAAAATGAGTCATTAGCCCTTAACGTGTTAGGTTAGAGATTAATTACAAACTCAGCCAAAATGATCTCAAATTTTACTCTAGATATGCTGTCTACAGAAATTGAACAATTAATTCATTTAAAAAATTTTGTATAAAAATGGCTCAAAAGCATTTAAAAAATTTAGTGTTTTTATATAAAGTTTTCAGTCGATCCGATTGTTAATTTTTCCCAGAAAATTCAAAACTATAACGAAATTCGTAAGGAGTCTTGAATTGTTTTAGTTGAGAATTGAGCTGTACTCGTACAATAAATCTTACAGGTCTCGATGCTGGTATAGCTCATCATGATAATAATAGGTTGCCAAAGAGAGTCCCCTAGAAAAGCCAATTGCAAAAAGTTGCATTATTGCTCTACCAAGCAAAATACATTTAGACACCCACAGAAAATATCTTTAGTCAAAAACTTTATTATTTAGAAAAATGGAATTTAATTCTCTCAATAATATTTTAAGCTGCATAACCGAGTTTTTTTATGATTCAATGATCTCAAATGCAGTTCTCACAACCGAAGTTATTTTCTAAGTGAAGAAAAATCCCCACTAAGCAACAGAAATTTAGACACACACAGCAAAAAAAAATTTTTTTTGAGTCTAAAATTCAGTTCTAACAACCGAATGCTTTAGTTGTAAAAATCGAAATTCGATAATACAGTCCAAAATTTAATTTTGAGTTATTTATTGTGACAATTATTCCAACTAAATTTTTAACTGATGACAAACTGATGACAGTTCTCACAATCAAGGTTGTTTTATGAGTACAGGGACTGCCTTATTTTTCAAGTAGAACCCTTAACTGTCAGACACATTGGCACGCACAATTCAATCTTTTAGTTGGATGTGGTCATTTCGTTACGACATTTTATTTCTTATTTAACTCGCCTGCATTCGTTTGTGTATCTACCAGCAGAACGGGTAAAGGAAAAACTAAAAATATAAATTTCCGTTCTAGTTGTGAGACATTTTTTCCTTTTCAAGCTGCTTTTCAATTTTCGTTATTTTTTAATAAAAAAAAAAAAAAAAAGAAAGCGATAAACACGATTTATGGTCTTGCACACGCATTAAAAAATAAAATAATAAAAGTGCTTAAAGGATTTTAGCCAGTTTATTTTTAACGTTGAAAAAAAAATATTTTAATTCAATACAGGAAATGGCTATTTAGGGAAGAGATGCAGCATTGCAGAAAATTGCAAAATTTCCACTCCTGAATCATATGTGTCTCATTCGTCGTCAAAGGGTTAAATTGACTTAATTAAACATTTAATGAATGTGACATTTTTTTTAATTTAAAAATTTAATTGAGACATCAATTTTTAACTTGAGATTTTTAACGAAAATCATTTTCATGATTTTCATCATATCATGCTTGCCTTTTGAAAATATTTAACGACTTCCGTAGCATTCAATAAGTAGGAGTTGCAAAGAGTTTATATTTCATTTGCTGAGGGTTTTTTTTATATTGCAAACCATAAATTTTACTTAAAAAAAATTTTATAAAAAAAAAATTCCAATAAATTGACACATAAATGAGTTTCACTTTATGGTTGGAAAATTTTTTATTGCTTCAGTTTTGTTTTTATTTTTGTACGCTTTTCCTCCCCAAGTTTGTGTGTTAACTTATTTGGAAAAATATTTGTTTTTTTTTAAGAGAAAATAAAATATTTTAAAAATTTTTAGGGGATACACATTCATCATTCAACAATCAACATTTTGTTTGCTAAAAATAGAAATAAGATTGAATTCCAATGCAGAAAATAAAATAAAAATAAAATTAAAAAAATAAGAGTCCAAAACTCAGCGTAAAAAATTGTTGACCCGCTACCAGTCTCCTGAGGGATTTTTTCAATTCCACTTGGATTTTCTGGGTCTAGTATGCCACTGCCTTGTTAGCTCATTTCTCATCTTGCTACCGTTAAAAAAAACCTTCCGGTACTACACCCATTTGACTCATAATTGTAGCAGCTCTAAGACCAAGTTAAGGCCTTCGCTATCAAACAAAATTTTTTTTTAACTTACATTGAAATTCCGTAATATCAAATACCTTAATTTGCCTTTAGGGCAGACATTAAAAATTTCTGCTAAAGCCCAGCTTGCTACATTCAAAGTTATTGAGCATTTCTTTGTTTGCTGTGACCTGGTAATAATAATAAAAATTTGTTTTTTTTTAATTTGCCCATTCCCTCTTAAGCTTTCCAGTTGTCTTGCATTTGCCCTTTCTGAATTAAGTTATTGTTTATTCGGGGTCACTATCTTGTAAGCTCATTTTGCTTGTTCCTACCGCTAAAAGAAAGCACAGAGCGTGTTCTAGAGATTCATTTATTTCGGTTGTGAGAACTAAATTTGTTTTTAATCAAAAATTCAGTTCTGATAGCTGAATTTTTTAATCGTGACCATAAAACAACGTTCTTGCAGCTAGAAATATTTTTACTATAACTAAATTTTGGACTCTATTATAGAATTCTGGTTGCTAAAAATAGAAATAAAAAAATTTGATTATCACTAGCGAATTTTTGTTTGAAAACAAATTTTATTCTCACACCTGAAGTGGTTTTTTATGTGCAGCCAGCAAGCTCCAGATTCTGAGCTTAGTACAGTTTCCTAATAAAGGGTTTCCCAACAAGAACGCAAGATTTAAAATTTAAATAAATGACTGATGCAGCAATTGAATTGTTTCTCTGGCTGTATGACATGTGGCGCCGTCTTGTTGAAACCACAAGCCCTCCACATTCATTTCTTCAATTCTAGGCAAGAAAAAACTGGTTATCATTTCACGATACCGAACACCATTGACTGTTAGCGCTTGATCTGCCTCATTTTCATAAAAAAAAAGGTCCAATGATTCCTCCAGCTCAAAAACCACACCACACAGTGACACGTTGAGGATGCATTTGCTGCTCGTGAATCACTCTAGGATTTTTCTCACCCCAAATGCGACAATTCTGCCTATTGACGAAGCCATCAAGATGGAAATGGGCCTCGTCACTGAAGATGATTTTATCGGCAAAATCAGCATTTTCAGGTTGTCTCTCCAATACCCAATTAACGAACTCCCTTCGCTGTCAATGGTCATTTTTTACTAACCTCGTACCTTCTACTAGCAAACAATAACAATTGTTCAAATGTCAAACAATGACACTTCGAATGGCGCCAAATTTAAATCTTGCGTTCTTGTTGCGACACCCTTTATAAGGGAACAGCGAATAGAATCATATAGTATTTAAGTTGAGGTGTTGCAGAAAAGGAATAAGGAAATTATTGTAGAAATTCTGCCTATACTGAGAAAACAACTTCGATTGTGAGAACTAAATTTGTTGCCAATCAAAAATTCAGTTGAGATAATCGAATTTTTTAATTGTGGCAATAGAAACTCGGTCATACAGAGAAAATAAAATTTTTAACTCTGTTTACTACAACTAAAAATTTTGATTATCACAGAAAAATTTTTGATTGGAAACAATTTTAGTTCTCACAATCGAAGTTGTTTTCTGTGTGTAAGCAATTGAAGGCTTTTTTTTATTTTATTTAAAAAAAATTAACAAAATGTTGTGTTGACCACTTTGTGTCAGAAAAATATTAAAATTAATTTTTACTACGACTTTTCTTGCCCTCCTCGTAAGTGCGTATTTAAGTATTTTCTTTTTAAATTTTCATTTTCTGTTTTTATGGTTGGCTGGCTGGCTCGTTGGGCTGTTTATTGATGTCTGCAATGCAGTCAAAGTCTGTAGTTCAGATGATTCAGACGATTTAAAGGCATCAACAAACACTTTTGGCTTTAAAAGCCATTTGTACTTGTCACATAAAAAAAAAGTGCGTCTGAGTGAGTCTAAGTCTGTAAGAAAAGTGGTTTAAGAGCTTCAGTCATTCATTCAAATAGAGTTGCAAAAGTATTTTTGTTTGATATCTTTTTATTGCATTTAGCTGTGGTGCATGAATCTAACTTGACTGTCAGGCCTTTGAAACTTCTGTCAATATTTATTTATAGTTTTTTTTTTTCTTTTGCAGTTGCTTCTTATGGACTTTTTTTTTCTACTGTTACTGTTGACTTGTTTTGCTGTGTTTTGGTTTAAATCAGTCAGCCAGTTTGGATGTGTTTTTTTCTTTTTGTTGCCTTTTAAACTTTCTGGCTGCTGCTTACATGTTTGTCGGATCTTTGATGTGTTGCTGTCAAATTGTGTGATGTGATTTTGAGCTGAACTATTTTTCGCTTTGGGTGTGTTTTCTGTGATTTTTTTCAATTATTTTTTTGTATTGAAAATGTGTCTATTTCTGATTTGTTTTTTGCTTTTTAATTTCTTCTAGACTTTCTTAAAATAAAAATAAATAGTTTTATAATTTTATTTGCAAATGCAACTAGATAAATGTTTGATTTTTAAATTTCCTTTTTATCATGTTTTGGCCATTTTGTGGGTTTTATAACAGAATTGTGGTTTCATTAGCCCAGAGTAAAAAGCAAAGTGTGCCTGTAGCTGTATGTAAGGGAACTATTAGTTGGTTTAGCCTCAAATATTCCATCTGTTTCTTATACAACTACACTTGTGCGCATTATCAATTTTGTAATATCACTCGTTTAAAAAAAAATAGTTCCGAGTTCAAATTCTCGTTTTCTTTAATGAAATTTTCCAATGATTTCAAATCTTGATAGATTTCAATTGATTTTACTTAATTTCGAATTCCGGTTTTTTTGCGATCATGATTAATTAATAGATGTTTTTGCCCGGTCTCACCTAGTCGGTATCCTAATTTTTAAAGAAACACGTTTACAAATAGAATTTTAGTTTTTAAAATGTATGAAGACTACTTTGTAAGGTGGTTCATGCTTTTGATAGCGTTATTATCGACATCAGGCAAAATTATTTCGTTTATTCACAAAATTTCGAACCAGAAACCTAACTTATGGCATTCGATGTAGATCGAAATTTTCATTTCAATTCTATTGAAATTCCGATCACAACCGAGTGCGGTAATGTAGCGTAAATTTTTTTTTTTTTTTATTTTTTTTTTTTTTTTTTTTTTTTTTTTTTTTTTTTTTTAGGTCTGTGAGAAAAGATATTTTTTTTTTTCGTTCTGTGAGAAAAGATATCAATTAAGCATGTTAAGCTTTTTATTTTTAAAAGCCATATGTACCGCGGCCCAAAGAATTTTTAGTCAATTTAAATACTCAAGGTCTAGGCAGGAATCGCACCTGCTACGCCCAGATTTGCGAGATGCACTAATCTAAGGGGCCACCCTCTTGAACTTTAAAGCTCAAAACGTGATGTTATTTGTTATGCAACTTTTTCAAGTTGTAAAACAAAGAATTTTTTAAATTCCATTAAATACCTATTACTAATAAAAATTATTTAAAAAAAAAAATAAAAAAAATTGTTAATTCACTTTCAATTTGAAATCATTTAATTATTTTTTTATCCAAAAAATAAATAAATTTTCTTAGCGTAGCGTGTCAAACAAATCATTACTGCCCGGTTAGTTTTTGCCAGCCAGTCATTTAATATTTTGTGGTACGTAATGCCACAACATAAAGTTTTTATCCATTTACAACATTCGTTACATGAACGAACAAACAAAGAAACATACAAACAAAGACCAAAAACAATTGCAATGAAGAAAAGTGATGGCCATATCCATAAGAATTGATAATGGCCAGTTTTGTTTTATTTCTTTTTGGACATACAAATGAATGTTAAAGCTTTTTCTGAAACAAATATGTTCATCCAGTACGCAGAGTGTTGAAACAGTTCATTTAAGAAATTTTGCCAACAATTTTAAAATGAGTTAAAAGCAGTTACAAAAAAAAGCTCTATAGCAGGCCATAATGAAAAGTTTAGTATTTATTCTTTTGAAAAAAATTCTTTAACATATAGAGTTCGTACTTCGAGATAAGGCAAACATTAATTTCAAGTTCTGCTTTTAAAACATCGCCATTTAACGGGCTGTTTTTTCTTTAACTTTGTTGTGAGCACAAATATTTCTTCCCATCAAAAATTCATTTATAATAATAAAAATTTTTGACTTGTAGTAACCAAAATTCATTAAATTGATCAAAATTTAAATCTTTTTAAAATATTTTGAGCTATAAGACTAATGCTGTTATTCAAAGCTGTATTATGACAAATTTGTTTGAAAAATTTGTCATAATTTATACTTGAAGTCGTTATTAGTCTCTTTGAATAACAGAATAATTTTTCATTGTCAGTATTAAAAAATTCGTTTCTCACAACTAAACTTTTGATGTAGTTTTCACAACCGCAATCGTTTTCTGAATGTAGAGTTCATAAGTAGCCACAATTTCTGCAATATGATTCAATGTATACAGAGTAAAGGTCTTTTTTAATGGGTATTCTCTACAAAGATCAAAGCAAAGCTGAAGAAATTAGTTGTAAGCATCTATACGCCATCCCACACTGAGGAAACAACTTCGGTTGTGAGTTAAAAATTTGATTGTGCTAATTGAATTTAAAATTAAAATTTGGGCTGTACTCGTATTATCGAATTTAGATTTTTTCCAACTAAAAAATTCGATTGTCACAATTAAATTTTTGACTGGGAACGTATTCAGTTCTCACAATCGAAGTTGTTTTCTGCATCCATCCATTGTCTTTTAAGCCTTATATTGAGCTAACAACTTCGGTTGTGCGAACTAAATTTTTTACCAATCAAAAATTCAGTGTTACAAATTGAAATATTTTTAACAGAACTAATTTTTGGCCTGTATTATCGAATTCTGGTTGCTACAACTGAAAAATTTGATTATCACAAATGAAGTTTTGATTGGAAACAAATTAAGTTCTCATAACCAAAGTTGTTTTCTGTGTGCAGGGGAAATATTCAATAAATATGGAGCGATATGGAATGTGACCATTTGGCCTCTGATTTATACGCTAAAGTCAAGGGAAATATAACATTTTTTAGAAGCGCTACTCAGCGAAGCTTACACAAAGGCAGCGATAGAGGTCTTGCGAACACATAAAAGAAGTTTCAATTTTCTTTTATTTAAAGTTTAAAATCAAAAAAAGCTTTACTAAAAATAAAATTTGTTTTTCGCCCATTTCTAAAACATACCTCGTTGATGTCAACCGCACACACACAATTTCCATCTCTTTTATTGCATTTTGGTCTTCTATCATTTGAAGTGCATCCATTTTTTTATCCTTTTGTGGAAATTCTTTTTAATAAAAAGTTAAAATAAAATAAATTTTTTATTTCAGTTTTACAAAAAATAAAATCATTTTTATGCACCGACTATTTTGCGAGTTTTTATCCCATTTTTTTTTTTTTTTTGAACAACCAAAAATAGCAACAACAATTTTTGAAGCTGAACTGAAGAAAAATATTCTTTGCTTTTTCAACAATTTCTAGAAAAAATTTACTTTTAATAAAATTTTATTTAACATTTCTTTTTTGCTTCAACACTTAAGAAGTTTTGAAAAAATTTTTAACTGAAAATTAAAATTTTTCTATTTCTAGGTAAGTGATTACTGACAAGCAAATGAATTAATAGGCCTGCAAATTGCGGGCTTAGGCGACCCTAGCAATTTCTCTGAATTGTTGTGATTTCTGTGAGTAATTGATTCTATTTATTTTAAATTAAAAAAAAAAAAATATTCAAATTGTTTCAGCAACCTGAATTTTAGTTTTTTTTTTGTTTTAAAAAAATTAATTTTATTTGTGAATAAAGCGTTTTGAAGATTTAAAATTTTAATTAAAAAAAAAAACGCCTGGAAATCAACTTAAAGAGAAATTTTATAAAATATTTTAATTGAAATTGAAATTAATTGAGTAAAATAAATTTTCATTGGCTGCCTTTCAAGGGGATAATTTTGTTGTTGTTGCTTTTACTATTATACATTAACTAACTCCTGGATTTAAATACGTTTATTAAATTTTAAATCTAAAATTTTAATTCACTTCATTTTGTTTGAATTGCATTTTTTTTTTATTAAAAAAAATGTGTTTATAAAATTTTCCTTTTAAAGAGAGCAAAGAAAATAATTTTTTTAAGGGGCAAGAAAGAAGAAAATTATAAAAATATGGGGTTTTTATGTCAGAAACAGAAATCACTTGTAAATAAACATACGAGTGCTCAGACTAGCAGAGATGCAAATGTAAAATACTGCAGGCAAAGCCGACATAATCTTTCCTTTTTTTATTTTAGTGGAAGGGTTAAGTTTTAGCTACTCAATGAATACAACGTTATAGCTGTGACAGCAAAGCCTGTTATTACAAGTTCTAAAAGAAAATAACTCGGGTGGAAAATATAATTTTGACAACACGTTTTGTAGTGAAGTTGGCTGCAAAACAATTGTTTTCTTTTATTTTTGTTTGGTGCTAACATTTTAGCTATTATTTTTAATTCAGCGTTTTTAACTCTGTTCTTGTTTGTCTTTAGTGGGTTTTATTAAACAAAATGATTAACACTACTGTAGAGAATACTCGCCGACACTTTAACATAAATGATGGGTGCTAAAAAACGTTCCCATTCTGCATCAATTATTTAAAAAAAAAGCATTTCGTGACTTGTGGAAAAAGTGCTAATAGCACCACCAAAAAAAAAAAAAAAAAAAAGGAAACATGTCACGTAATTAGTTTAAAACGATGAAATTCGGAAATAAATTGTGTAATATATGTAAAGAAGGTCTCAGTAAGAGTGCACTTTTTCATTTTATGCAGTAATAAAACGAGTGTTTTACGCGCTGTGTGGCAGGTGCTGTCTAACTGACATTCCATGTCGTCCAGTTATGACCACAAGAACTTCATGATCAAATTCCTGTAACGAATACCGTTCACCGTTCGGCTTCATCTTCAAAAAAAATAAGGGCTGACTTAAATCCACGCCAGTCAGTTGGTTTTTTAGGCGCTTATTTGTTTCTTATGAATTCCATAAGGATTTTCTGAGCCCCTAATTTGACGATTTGCTGTATTACCGAAGCCATTCAGATGGAAACACGCTTCATTGAAGAGAGTTTATTTTCGGAAAAATTAGCTTTAACTTCACTTTGCTTTATCGCAATTATAAAGCGTTAATTTTCTACAGACCAATTCAATTAATAGGCATAAACATATGTGACAGCTGTCAAATTTTAGAGTTGCCACTTGCACTAAAAGCAAAATTTTCATTACTGACTTCATATAAACCAATCATAGCATACATTTCTTTAAAGCTTTATTTTTTTTATATATTTTTTTTTAAAGAAAAGCAGCAAAAATTACACCATAAAAAGAAGCTAAATCGTGGTATTCGTTATTGAACAAAATTGAATTTGACGGATCGCTATCATTATGTGTAATGTAAGCTTTGGCTTCGCTGAGTGGCACTCCTCTACAATGTTAAATTTTTAATGAAAGTGACCCCTAATAAGCAGCTAAATTAAGGCATTGGAACGAAATTTAATAAATTTATTTGAAAAAGTTTAAAAATTTCGCAACAAGTTGCTCGATATCGTATGCGTATTGATTTGTTTTAAATTTTTTGTTGCCGCCTATTCGATTTGTTCGGTAGAAATTCCTAAAAACAAGAAAAGTCTCCATTACAGCGCATTTAAGACGTTAGGTTTTTAGCTAAACTGAAAGAATGTGAATATTTAATTGAGTCAGAATTAGAATTAGAATGAGGAGCGGGAACAAGTCACCTAGTGACTGCGGCCAAAATAGACCTATTGTGACACTATTCCCAAGTTACAAATCATTCCAGAGTCTAGTATTTATTAAGAATTATTGATCGATATAATAAACTTTTTTCGCTGTCCCTTTGTTTTTCTAAACTAATTTCACTTACTCTGTGGCATGTAGGGTGCTGGAAATGAGTGTGTGTTTGTTTGTATATGTAAATAAAAAGGCTTGTAATTATTAATGGATGCTCATTCACATGACATTAAATGCATTATTTGTTGTCATCACGCAGATTTTTTACGTACTCGTACGTATAAAAATATTTTGTAGGCTGTGGCGGTTTGGTTTGTTTTCATTTTTGTTTTTTTTTCTTTCTGTGCTCTACACCACAGTTGGCAAAACTGTATATCCTTAAGTTGCTCATAACGTTTGTCATATCTAAAAAATCAGAGTAGCTTTCGTCAAGTGCTCAACAAAGTAAAGATTTGAAATGAAAATAAATGAATTTAACAAGTTTATTTGAACTTTTTCTTTTTAATTAAAATGGCTATTTTATTAAGCTTAAGGTCTTATTTTATAAATTTATTTTTATTTCTTTAGGATATAATTATAAATTTATAATAATATCCTGAAGCAGCTACGCAAGTTGGAGAAATATCGTTATAAAAATAAATTTATACCATACGACCTCAAGCTTAATAAAACCAATGATTTTAATTGGGAAATAATAAATTTATAAAGCAATACAATTGGAAAAAGCACAAAAAAAATAAAATCAATTCCAAAAAATGGATTTGTGTTAAAGGCGGATTATAAATCAGTTTCCATGAAACTCAGAAAAATTAATTCTAGTCAAAATTTCAATAAAAATTAATCTAGTTTTTTTTTATACGTTTAAATTTGTATGTATTTGAGCTAAAAAATATTTAAAAAATTCATGTGCTTATTTTACTAATGCTATTTGGATCATCAGTGATTTATGGGCTAATATTTGTGAATAAACACAAGAATCTTACATTTGCTTGCACTTTAGCTAAAAAGCAAATATTAATTTCTAAGGAAATAAAGTCTAACATCGTTGGTAACTGAAATATTTGGTCCAGCATTGATTGAACTTAGTAAGTACAGGGTGGGCCAAAAGTTACGCATTTTTTTCGGTAAAAATTTAATTGCTCGATCGTGGTGGTTCAAAGAATAAGATTGTAGCCTCAAGACATTTTGAATCAGAATATTAAAAAGTCACCTTATCCCAAATTAAGCATAACTTTGTGTGGCAAAATTTTTACAAAAATAAAAAAAATTAAGTGAAATTAAAGCCTCAAATATAAAAATTTAAATTTATGAAAAGTTACCAAGAGTTAAAGTTAAGATTTTATAAGTTAAATATCTAGTGTTTGATTGGACAGTAAATTAAAAATATCGAAAAGTTAAATAGCTGATAGTGTGTCGTTATTTATTCACCCGAATTTAGTTGCAAAATTTTCAAAAAAGCAGTTGCTTATTTAAGAGAGCTAGAAGCTTCCCAATTATCTCAGTCCTTAACGGACATTTTTACAATCTACTGCTAATTAAAATCAAGCTTTTGGTTGAACAGTAAATTAAAAATGTCGAAAAGTTAAATTTAGTTGTAAAATTTTAGCCAAAAACCGGTTATTTACCCCCCACAAAATCCTAACTTTAACTAGCGAAAATTGTAAGAAAAAGCTTAAAAGTTAGAGGCTACACTGCACTATAAGCCTTACAGGTCGTACTCAATTTATGGCCTAAAAAGGGTATAAAAGTGGAGGTCTTTATTTGGAAAATTGGTTTATTGGTTTCCTCAAATAAAATTTTTTTTTTTTTTTTTTTATTAAATTGTTGTGCAGGGCATACAAAATTCGTTGGGGCGGCATTTGCCACATGCCATTCTTATTAGTTTTGTTTTTTCTTTCTTTCTCTTCTCTCTAAATATTTGTTTTTTTTTTTGAGCGCTATGCACTCAGCCCACCACAAGTATCTGTCTGCATTATGTTTGCAAATGGTTGACATGTGCACACACACAAACATACTCCTACTTGCACATTTTAAATTGTATATTCTGCTTGACACACTTTAGCATTCTGTTTGTAAATAAAAAAAAAAAAAAAAACATTTTTTTTGCTCTTCTACAAATATTTTTTTTAAGAAAAAAAAAAAAATTGGGAAAACATTTCCCTGTAATTATGGCAAATAAACATGAGTGCATGGTGTGTGTGTGTGTGTGTTTGGGCTTGTATCTAATTGTGTATGCAGGTTTATTTGCTTGTTGCTTTATGTTTGCGTTTGTGTAATGCATGTCTGTTTTTGCGCCGCTAATCAGTTTGAATAAAATTATAATTTTATTTACACACAAACACACAAGAGAGTAACTGCACGTACCCATTTGCAACCAAAAATTGTTTGCAACCACTTTTAGAAATTTTTATTTGATGGTTTAGAGAAAATTATTTTTTTCTTTTTGTTTCTTAACAAATTAAATGAATTTTTGAGCTTGTCACACAACTGACATTAATTTCAAAAAAAGAATTCTTCTTGCAGTAAACATTTTTCGTATTTCTCTAACAATTAACACAAGGACAATTTCCTTCAATTGTAATTAAACGAAATGTCATCTAGTTATTTGATTCTACCTACATGTAATGCAGCCAGTATTTAATTTATATAAAAACAAGTTAAATTCGGCTGTGCCAAATTTTATATATCCTTCACGGTGTTAGCGAAATATTAATATTTTTCTTTTTCCTTATTCTTCTAAAATATCAAAAACATACAAGAATTAAGTGAGTGAAAATAAATACGCCAAGTTAAATATGTTTTAATGTAACCCTTTACGTTTTTTAGTATTTGTAAATATGTTTTCAGTATTAATTACATATTTATCAAATATGTCTTACGTCATTAAATATTTCCAAATATGTTTTTAATAGTCGTTTAGCGAAGTTCGTCTAGAGTGGTAATCTACTGCCCAAATACTCGTAAATTTCTTTGAATTATTTTTAAATTTCCATATGCCCCAGTGCTGTTGCTCTGAGGTGCTTTAGCAACTTCTGAATGAATTATAGAATATTACGGGATGGGACACATATCATTCTAAAGGGGAGGTCGTTCAGATTTGTAATTTATAACACAAATACCTACTCAAAAATTACTTTGGATTATTAAATTTTTTTTTTTTTTTTAATTTTCATATACCCCAGTGCTGTTGCTCTGAGGGATTTTAGTGACTACCAGACGAACATATCATTTTAAAGGGGAGACTGCTGTAATCTACCGCCCAAATACTCGGAAGTTACTTTCTACTATTTTAAAAAATTTTTTTTTTGAAATTTCCATATACCGCAGTACTGTTGTTCTCAAGGATTTTGTCATTTTTCTTTTTGCATCATAAAATAAAAACTACAAACTTCTCCGAAAATGTTTAAACACTTCCAGAAAGCTTAGAACTTACAGATTAAATTCATTTTTGGTAATTTTCATGGGCACAATCAGGAACCTCAGCAAAATAAGGAGTGGTAAAAATCCCTCAAAGCAACAGCACTAAAGTAAAAGAAAATTTCAATAAAATGTAAAAAATAATCCAAAGTAACTTCTGAGTATTTGTGCAATAGATTACAAATCTAGGCAGCCTTATCTCTAAAATGATATGTGTGCCATCTCGTAATCTCTTATGCTTGGTCCGGAAGTTGCTAGAATTCCTTAGAGGAAAAGTACTAGGTTATGAAAGAATTTCACAAATTTTTCAAAAATAATCCAAAGTAATTTCAGAGTACTTGGGCGTTAGTTTAAAAATCTAGACGAACTCCCTTTGAAAATGATATGCACAGTGGTTCAAAATAAGAAAAAAAAAATTACAATAAATACAGAACTTTAAGCTTCGCAAGAGTGCGTAAAGGAAAGATGTATTTGAATATGGTTACCGTAAGCATAGTTTATTCATCACAGCCATATAATTGTTAATTTGTAGCATCTACACACTATTATGATCACGATAAACATGTTTCTAGTTATTTGTACACCGTTGTAGATTAAAGGTTGAATTTATTTTGATAAAATTTAAACTAAAACCATAAATATGTTCAAAGTAAACATAATCACTTCTATTCCAGCTGCCGTAATCTATAGATAACGATGTCGTTTGTTGTCTATTCCAGTTGTCGTAATCGTTAGTTAACAATAAGTGTTTGTTTATAATAGGTATTCCATAGGAAAATGCAACTGGGATATTATACTGAAACGGCTATGATTTTGTCTTCAGCATTTCAGGTATCGATTAATTAAAAAAAGAAATTGACAAATATTAGTCAATTAGGAATACTCTTGTGGAATTGTGGGGGGGGGGGGGGCAAAATTCTTTTCTTCTAATAGGAGGTGTCGCATAAATTGCTACAAAGAGTAAGCACTTCTCCAGTGCAATCAAAGAGTCTCTGACGGACATTGAAGCAGAATTTTACAAATAATTGGCTGCGACAATCCTAAATTAAAGTCGTTTTCTCCACTGAGTTCATAAAAATCTTAATAAATATCCCAATTCCAATTTAATTTTGCTTAGAAATGAATGTAAATCTAACACGATTCTTTAAATCACAGACGGTTGTGAGATCTGACAATGAAATATTGTCAGCAAAATGTTAATTGCCACTTTAGACGATTAAAAGAAAATCTTACAATTTCATTGCCAGACAATTGTCTGTCAACAAATATTGTCAATTCACACGGTCTGTCCGATTGTTGTATGGCAAGAAGTGTCAGTTATGTTGTTAGATATGGCCAATTTTGATTACCACAACTGAATTTTTGATAGGTAACAAAGTTAGTTCTCACAATCAAAGTTCTTTTCTCACTGCAATTTTAATTTGAATTTTATTTTCTTTTAATGAATAAATTTAAGGAAAATTTAAAAAGGATTGTTAAATATTTTGACTTTTTTTTTTTAACAGTAAAAGCAAACAAAAATAACTAATAAATGAATTAAATAAGAAACTTTGATGGCTTTCATTAGCAAGAAGAATGAAAAAAATAAAAAATAGAAAAATAATGAAATTTCCAAGGTTGGTTGGTGGGTTTGCTGGTTAAATGGTTCTAACAAAATTTGATTATAATGAGAATTGACTAAGCTGCATGTTGGTTACTGAAGCTTTTTTCTTTTACAAAATTAAATTAGATTTGAAAGAAAAAAATTTTTTAATTTTCTATGAGTCTAATTGTATAAAAATTTGTTTCCTTTGTTTTGCTGGCTCTTTATTACCAGTTGCTTTTGCTTAATGTATTCTGTGTTAGTAGAGTTTTTCTTTCGTCCTCTAAATTAATTTCCTTAACCAAGTAAAAAAAAGCTGACAAAATACTAAAAAAACTTAAACCTTAAAAATTCTATTTCGCAAAAAAAAAAATTAATTTTAATAAAACGATTTGGCACCAGCAAACCACAGAACCTGAGGCTAAATCGCTGAACTTGTCAACGAAATTTTTAAATTATTTCAAACAAACAAAATTAAAATCATTCCATTTGTGTTCTACGTTTCTATGCCCTTGGTGGTAGTGGGCGTAATGGGTGTGGCCACTTTAAAAATATAGGTCAATTTTAATTTGAGTGTAGAGATTTCATGTATACCAAGAAATAGTTGATTTTGCAATTTGTATCCCTTTGAATTTTATTAAATTTCCTTGTTTTATCCTTTTATCCTTAGAAAAATATTTAAAAGAAAACTTAGCAAGTTTTAGTTGTTTTGAGAACATTTTATGACACTGAAAAATTCCTAAATCCATTAAAAAAGTTTTCATGTTTGTCAAAATCCTTGCAATTCTTTATAGCCATGACCTCAGCTCTCTGCTCAACTAACACAAACTTTTAGCACTCTTTTTGCAAATATCATACAAAATCTTTGCCCATTTAAAACACTTTCATTAAAAGCAGCTTTTCTTTTTTTTTGGCTTGTTTTTGTTTAAAAAAAAACAAGGAAACTCCAAAACTCTTTTGCTTCTTAATATTATTTATGTGCAGTTTTACTTGTTTCTATTCAAAGTTTTTTTTTTTACCAAATGAATTGTGAATTCTTTATGATTGCAGTTTCTAGCGACACACACACACACACAGCAAACCACTAAAATTTAAAACAGTTGCTTTCCTTGCAAATTCCTATGAAACAAAAATTAAAAAAGAAAAAGGAAAAAGATTTCCGAGTCAACTTTATTAGAAAAAAAATTTTGTGCTTGTCTGGTAGTTAAGAAAATGAATGGCTCTTGGGTGACAAAAATTATTTCTTGTTTAATAGTTTGCCAAAACTTTGTTCTTAAAGCTTTCGCCATTGAAAATGTTAAGCTTAAGCTAAAGCAAACCATTAAGTTAAATAAGTAAAAATCATCTTCCAGCAAGGCAACAATTTTTTTTTTTTTTTTTTGACAGCATTCGAATTTTTTTTTTTACAAAAAGGACATGAATTAAGTTGATGTTTTTCAAGTTATGTTTCTGCAAGAGTTAAAAAAAAATTAAGCAAAAAATGCAAGAATTTTTTTTTTTTTTAATTTATTTAGAACTTTAGTTTTGGGGTAAAAAAAAAGTTTTTTTGGTCCAAAACTAAAATTTTTTACCGTGTGATTATTTATTTAACAAAAATTACTTCTAACGAAAACATACAACTTTAACTTTAATTAGGTTAGGTGGTATAAGGCAACTCAAGAAAGAACAAGGAAGAAGGCTCACATGAGTCCTCTGATACGGTTATTTTGTGTTAACTGTGTAAGAGAAAAAAAAAAGACAGAAAGAGAGAAGCAATAGAAAGACGTCAAGAAGAGGAAGCAGAGCGGTAAAAGCAAAAAATAGGAAAGAGAATAAGAAAAAGAAGAAGAAGAGAAGAGCTCGTTATGACTTTAAGCAATTGATGCTTATGGCCCAGGCAGATAGGTGGTCCGTCGGTTACTGCAGTTGTTAACACCGAAAATCCCCGCAGCTAGCATTCCACTCTGTACTCTGATAAAAAACAGAGGGCTGCAATTTTTTGATTTTCTCTGTGAGCACCCGGCTCTTGTGGCTTCCAGAAATAAATTTCTCGGTTTGCATATTTTATGGT
This sequence comes from Thelaira solivaga, assembly GCA_947397855.1. NCBI lineage: Eukaryota > Metazoa > Arthropoda > Insecta > Diptera > Tachinidae > Thelaira > Thelaira solivaga. Next base: position 65,669,484 of record OX377613.1, read on the forward strand.
CAATTTAGCTGAATTATCTGGCAGATTAGTCTACACTGAGCCAAAAATCGCGTTGCAGTATCAGCAATCAATGTATGTGGTCATTTTGACACCATACCGTTGTCAATTTAGTTGACAACGAGTGTTTTAAATTTTTCAAAAAGCGTATACAAATCGACAACGGTTGGTTGTTAACTTAGAAGAAAGCAACGATTTTACTTTTTTGATAACGCACGTGGTCAAATTGTTAACGAACGTTGTCAAATTGACAACGAGTGTTTTCAATTTGTTAACAAACGGTCTCAATTCGACACCAGTATGATGTCATTGTGATATCAAATGGTGTCGATTCACAGCCGTTCAAAACGGAGTCTTGCGACTCTAATTAAAGGCCGTTTAGGCCGCCACGTCAACCAATCAATTCAAAGCCTCTAGGTGTTATTTTGACACCAGTCTGGTGTCAATTTCTCACCATACGTTGTCAATTTTACAATGTTATGTTATCAATAATGCGTTTTTAAAATGACAATATGCGTTGTCAAAAGTGATCATAAACGTGATACACTATTGATACCGTTTGTTGTCATTTTGACCATGGATGGTGTCATTTTTTCTCTGGGTGTAGAGGATTTCATTTCATTGAGTTGGGCTGCACAATAGATCTTAAAGTTAGCGATGCGATTATAGCCCATGTGATAATAATATCCTTTCATTATTCCATGACATTATCGGGGCTAGTATGTGATGCAAAATAAAATCTTTATTTGAATTTAAATTTAAAGCCGTTATCTGTTAAGGCATATGAAAATCGATACAATGAAATTTAACTTGACATTTGGAATTTCATCGGGAAAACCTTGGTAACCGTAAGCAATGATTTCAACAATATCTGCAGATCATGGAGCACAGAGAGTGTGATTTTAAAATATGAAAAGAGATTTTTCATACATTTTAACAGCCATAAAATTAGTATTTAATGCCAGGATTTTAATGTCTTATGGTTCAATTTATTTTTTTTAAATGTGACTTTAAGAAGAAATAATTAAATCGGTTAGTATTGGGGACTTACTATTTTTGATGATTTTTTAAAAATCGAAAATTTTATAATTTTTAGAAAAAATATTAAATTTTTCTCAATAACTCGATAAATAAAAGTTTCACAAAAAAATTATGTAAAAGCAAATTAAAGCCAACATAATTTGAAATTTTTAAAAATATTTTTGTAACAAAATCGGAAAAGTCGTTTCAAAGTTATGAAAAGATGTGTGAAGCAGCCGCTTCAAAAGTCGCATACGAGTATTAAAAAAAATTTTTTTTGCAAAAAAAAAAATTAAGAAAAAACTTCTCTATGATTTATATTTTTTTTTTTTTTTTTGTATTTGTATTGTTTTTATTTGCTATCAATATTCAGTTAGTATCTAAATGCTAAAACAATTTTTGAGTTTCTATCGATAAGATATCACAACAGTTATTTACAAATTTCATATATTAATAAAATTTCTTCTTAACTACTAATCTATTATATAGGAAAAAGATAGCTAAAAAACCTATATATAAAAATCACAGACTGAAAGTTTTGAGTGGCCTAGGATGCAGTATCTAATTTAATCTATAACCAAGTATAGAGTTAATTAGCTACTCCTGTAGGCCCCTCAGGTGTGCATAGTTTGATCTTCTGCATCTATCGAAGAATGACAGAGTCCTTTCATTTATTGTTTCTTCAATTGTCCGTTGTCCTGACATTCTGTGTAGATTAATGGTAGAAAAAAGTTTTGGAAGATTATATATAATCTTCAAATTCTTATTTTGTATAACTTGGAGACGTTTTTTATGAGTTTTTGCACAATTTTTCCACACTACACACCCATAAGTTAGTATAGGTTTGATACACAGATTGTGCAGAAGAAGCTTGTTCTTAATGTTCAGTCCTGATTTCCTATTAAGAAGAGGGTATAAAGCACGACAACAACGAGTTGCCCTTATGCTAACATTTTCAATATGTTCCTTAAATGTCAGATATCTATCAAGAGTTACTCCAAGATATTTTACTGACCTAGAATAGGGAATTACCGATCCCTGCAAAAACAACATAAGTGAGGGAGTTCTTTTAGGTGATTTGTTGTATGGAAAAAGTATTGCCTGTGATGATTTATATTTATAATAAAGCGCATTAGAAAATTTTTTATAAATTTGTTACATTGTGTTTTTTACACAGAAAATAATTTTATTTTTTAGTAGTGTAATTCTGTAACTCAGTCAAAAATTTATGTATCACTGAATTTCCATCGTCACAACTGAATTTTTGAATGTTAAAAAATTCTAAACCCACAAACGAATTTATTGTCTCACTGTAGGGAGCCTATTGTGCTTAATTAACTAAAGAAAAAGCCTTCCAACCATGTTATTGGCCCTAAACGTTTTCACTATTTTTACAAATAATTCTGTATGACTTCTGCATGGTTTAAAATGACATACACACGCATAGATAAAATCGTATGTAACTAATTGGAAATATTGTTAAATAATAATCGTTTAGAAAATGTTTGTTTCACGTTTAAAAATATTTCCTGTAAGAAATGAATGAATTTACTGTCAAACATCAAACGTGTATCGAATTTTTATTTTTTTTTAATTAAATAAATACCAGTTTCATTGAATGAAATATTTCTATTGTTGTGTTGTTGTTGCTGTTGTAATTGTTGTTTATTAATATTAATATCAAACAGCAATAAAAATTATTTCATTTTGTAACAAATTTTATGAAAATAAAATGGCATTTTTTTGTTTGGAATTCTTAGCACGATTTGACTTGTGTTAAATTAAAAAAAAAAAATTTTCTACAGAATTTTAACTTCAGCACAAGTCAAACACAAATTACCACAATACAACTAACATACTCGTAGACACCAACAACAACTGGCTTATTCCCACAAAGTTGTACACACTTAAGTACAAGTAAGAGAAAAGGAAAATATTTGTCAACATCAAGGGAAAACGCTTCTTAGGAAATACAGCTCCATTAGCTCTGTTTTTATGGCTCATTTATGTAAATTTCAAAAAACAAAAAAAAAAAAATATTTAAAATTTTTTTCTTCTCTGGGTTGTGACCTTTAACAGAAAATTCTAAATTCGTTCCTTGACCTTTAATATACAAAAACACTACAGCAAAAATGTTTATTTAATAACAAAACTTGCTACCCGAATCGTGGTTAAACTTGTAACACTCATTTACATGCATACATATTCATACGAATGCATTCTTACCATGACGTGCGGTACTTTTTATTGGTTAGTCTTTGCAACTTGTTGTCAGCAAATTGCTTTACATACACAGACATATGGACAGCACTTAGGGAAAAAAGCTCTAATTCAACACAAACCATAAGGTTAAAGAAAATAATAGAAGTTGTCAAATGTCAAAGCAGCAACCTTAAAATTCTGTTCAGACAAAAATTTTTTATGGATATAAATTGGGTTTGGACAAAAATGTAGTTCTGTCAAAAGAGAAAAATTTTGTTTGGACATGAATTTTCTTCAGATGAAAAGTTTTTTCCTACAAAAAAGCTGTTTCGATAAAAATTTTTTTCGGAAATAAATTGTGGTCATCTGACCATTATATTTTTCAGGTTAACAATTTTTGTCAGACAAAAGTTTTTTTAGACAATAAATTTTAGGAAAAAAACTTTTCAGTGAAAAATTTTGATTTAAAAAAATTTATTTTTAAAATTTTGTTCGGACAAAAATCGTAAGACAACAAATTTGCAAAAAAAAAATTTTTTTTCGGACAAGAATTTTCTTAGGATAAAAAGTTTAGACAAAAATTTTTTTCCAGATAAGCTTTTTTGGCAAACATTTTTTGCTTGTAAATAAATTTTTTTTTTTTTAATTTTTGTTAAGATTAAAAATTTATTCGAAAATGGGTTTTGTTAGGACATAAAATATCTTGAGATACAAAATTTTTGTTGGAAAAAATATTTTATAGACAAAAAATTTCAGAAAAAAACTGCTCGGAAAAAATATATTTTTTAAAATTTGTTAAAATTAAAAATTTGTTCGGACAAAAATCTTGAGACAACAAATCTGTAAAAAAAAACTTTTTTGTTCGGACAGGAATTTTTTTCGAATAAAAAGTTTAATTTTCAAATAATTTTCAATTAAAAGTTTTTTGTGTTAAAAATTTTCTTCAGAAAAAAAGTATTTTCTTCAGATAAAAATTTTTTTCGGACAAAAATTTTTTACGAACTTAAATTTTTGTTCGGATAAAGATTTTATTTTCAAATAATATTTTTAGATAAAATTACTTTTGTTTTAAAAAGACTTTAAAGTTTTGTGTTAAAAAGTAAGAAATTTTATTTTAAATTTTCTGTAATGGAAGCTTGGGTCTATCTGAAATTTTAATTGTTTAGTTATGGCACATACAAATATGTTATATTGCTGCTGCCTATTGCTGAAACTTTCCTTCGACTGCTTAGACAAGTGAAATAAAATAACATTTTGCTTCCTATAGAATTTCTGTTTAAAAATCGACACCAGCCAGTGGCTGCCACTGCCTCTTTTATGATTTTTCAATTTTATTTAAATTGACGAGAATTTTATTACTTTTCGATTGCTTAATTTTAACATAAAAACGTTATCAATTTAATGGTGCATTAAAATGTAAGTGCCAGTCAGTCATTTTGCATTTTCTTATTTCACATCATGTTTTTTTTTTTTTTTTGTGTGAAATTTTTAAATTAAATTTAATCTTCTTTCCTCTTTTTGCCACTTTTTCTTCTCTTTCCTGTTAGTTTTTTAGTTTCTATTTTCTACACCGGAATAATATTTGTTAAATCGAAAGATAAATTATGCATCACTAATGTTAAACAAGAAATATCATTTTTATGTGCATTTTTTACTCGTTTATTTTAATTTTTTTTCTGTAATTTAAAATTTTTGTAAAGTAAAAACAAAAAAAATATGCGCAATTGCTTTTCTTTCTTTTGTGTGGAAGTTCTTTTATTGGCTTTCTGATTGTGTTAGAAAAAGTAAATAACATTTTGTGATGTGCAAGGCAACGGTGTGCTGGGATAATTCTCTAAAAGGTCACCTTACAAAATTGTAGGATTTTTCTTCTCAATTTTAATAAAAATACAATTAAAATAAAATTCTACTTGTAAGTTTAATTTTACAATTTTGTTTTATAAGATGAAAGTCGTGTTTATTTAAATTTTGGCCCAATAACAGCTCTAAAAATGGGATTTAAAAAAATTAAAAATATTTTAAAGAGTTTTCAGATTTACAACAAAATGCCTCAAAATCATCTTAATTCATTTTTAAATCATCAATCAAAATTTTTGTTAAGAAATCTGGGGCTGAAATGTTGTTTTGTTGGCTGTGTGACAAGTGGCACCATCCTGCTCGAACCACGTATAGTCCAAGTCCATGGCCTCTAGAAGTTTGTTATCATCTGGAGAACAATATTCAAGGTAACTGCTTGCGAACAGCAGCATGTTTTGTTGTTTTCACATTTTCTACAGACCCGGTTTCTGAAATTTGTGCACAACACATTTGGCCAATTATGCTGACCAAAAAATTCACAAAGACTACGAAATGCATTTCGATTTGAAAACTCATTTTCGTAAAATTCTTCAGCAATCTTACCGCTTAATGCTCAATTCTCTACCTCTTTGTGGCTGAATTTGTCAAACTTTGAAACAAAGAACTGTCAAGTTAAGTTGAAAAAAAAACATGACTTTAAAGTGCATTATGGTTGGACCACCTTTTAGATCTTACAGCTCGCTGTCCGCTATTGGTCCATAGTTCACCTGCTTCCAAAGTACTGATTTCTTGGCTGTGATGTCCAAGGCAAGCCCATATTTCCTAAATTACAAAGGTGGAATTAATTTTTTATTTTTTTTTAATTTCGCTCAACTTTTTATTTCCTAACAAAAATAATTTTTTAAAATACCCAAATCGACCTCAAAGTTACAAAAAGTTTTTAAAAAATATCGCATGCGATATAATAAAACAAATTAAATATGAATTCTGAAATTAAAGAAGTTTATTGCGAGTTAAATCCTGCTATCTCAAGCAATGGCATCTAAAGAAAAACAAGCAGGGAGAAACTGCTTTTACAGGATGACAGTGAAACTTTTTCGATACATAAAAATATTTCAGTATTTCTAAGGGTTGAAACGTTGAGAAAAACAAAATTAGTTTCTAATGAAGTTAAAAAAAAAAAAAAAAAAAAAAAAATGATGAACAAAATGGGCCATATTTATAGTCACACTAAATTAACGTAGACTTTAAAGTTAACGTTATCGAAATTTTTCATATAAGTTTTTCATAAATTTTACTTTAAAGTGTACGTCAACTTTTTTTGCATAAAAGCATATATCTTTTTAAAACCGACTTTAAATTCATATAATTCTTATGAACAAAAGTCAGCTCTTAATAAAAATTTATCACAAACTTTCTTTAGGTTTCCTTCTCTTTTATTTTTAAGAAGATACACAACAATAGATAATCATATGGCGGTATATTTTATTTATTTTTTTTTTCAAAACTTTCTTTAATTTAACTGAATAAAAACAAAACACCAAAGTTAAAAAAGTAATAAATTCAGTGCCTTGCCGGAGTGTCAGATTTAGAATATTAATCTTTTTTTATTGTTGCTCTCCTTCTTTACTAAGACTTGCGTTATGCAAAGATTTATTTTCAAAAGTGTCTTCTTTTTTATTTAAAAAGATGGCAAAGAAAACTGGCAGTCATCAAAAAAAAAAAAAAAAAAAAAAGTTTTTGAAATAAAATTTAAAAAAATTTTGTTTTTTGTTTTGGTTCACTGTAACACATTTGAAATTTAATTTTGCCAAAACAAACTCTCAAAGTGTGACATGAAATGAAATATTTCTTTCTTTCTAACTTCTTTTTTTTTCTAATTATAAATTTAATTTTGAGTTAAATTTTCCTGGACTTTTTTTTTTTCCTCTTTTGTTCGCGTTTTACATTTGCATGATTACAGCAGCGTTGCAAAAAGTGTTGTGTTTTATTTTTGCTTTAACACTTTTTCAACTTGTTTAATTGCAGCCACATAAACTAGCACAAACTTGTGCACTTAACACGTCCTTGCAGTCTTAATTGCCGGAAAATATTAAATAATTTTTTTCTTTTTGTTTTTATTAGAATTTTTAATAAAAAGAGAGCTTAATTCCTTTTTTTTTTTTTTTTGCAAAGTGAAAGTGTAAAATGTTAAGACTGCAAAAATTTTGTTTATAAATTTAGTAAAAAAAACTCAATGGGCCTAATTATTCATTCCGTTCCGCAGTAGCGGAAAGAATTTTTTGTGTGAAATCAAAATTTAAAATTATTGATTCCGCGATAGATAAATTTCTACATTTTGCTTACGCTAAAATTTTCTCACGGAAGGCAAACGGCTTAATTTGCCACTGAGCGATTTGGCGGCTCAAATATTTGATTTCATAATTAATCGGAACATGTCTGCTTTACAATCCATTAAAAAAATCACAATTATCACCAAAAATACCTTTTTTTTTAAATAAAAAAGTGCACTCCTACTGAGTTGGCCTTTATTTATTCATTTGAAGAATTATTTCTTTGAGTGAGTAAAATATTGGTGTTAGTTGAATGAATGGTTGTCATCGGTGGTAGCGTAACTCTAATAGGATAGAGAGAGAAAGAAAGAGAGTGACAGAGAGAGAAGCAAGAAGTATATAGAAAGCAGTATATTCTTACTTGTAGCCGGCAATAATTTTTTGTTTTCTATTTCTACTTTGGGAAAACTTAAAAAAAAAAAAACAAAACAAAATATGAACGTCAAGTTTACTGTGCAAAAGACTATTAAATTTGCTGAACTAAAGCTTTTGTGTACAAAACGCACAAAATTAATTTTAAAACAGAATTCTGTGCTACTTTAATAACACAAGCGATCAATTCGTTTAAAAAACAACTCAGTTTACGTGACGCCCTAACGGTTCTCAATGAAAGTCGCATGACTCCGTTTTGAATAAAAAAAAAGCAACTCAATCATGACAATTATGAATATTTTTAAGGATTTTTTCCCTTTTAAAAATTTGGGTTTTGATAGAAAATTCCTCTAACTCAGATAACTTGCTGAAAAAGGAGACATTTCGTTTATAATAAGAGGACAGGGAACAGTGAAAAAACTTTCGGGGAATTTTTAGTTAAAATTAAGCTGAGTATTTCGAGTACTTTTCATATAAAATTTCCCGACAAGCCGATTACTTGTATTATAAAACCAGCCCTTTTATAAAAAGTTGCTTCATGAAAAGTATTCAGCGCTTTCCCGGGCTAAATGATTATAAAAATTTTCTAAAATGACTAACGCTCTTATCCAAAAAAATTTGACGTAGTCTTTAAAGTATAATTTATGAAAAAATTATATGAAGAATTTCTATAAAACTTTAAAAAGTATTTGAATTTTGACTAACAAATTGGTGTGGAACAACAAGCTCTGCCCACTGTGTCGGTATAAATTTGATAGATTTAAAAATAGTGTCAGTCTTAAAAAAAGCCCATCTAAAAAAGGCTCCAAGTCTCTTCATATTTGCTTTGTTGGTATAACCGACCATCTTTTCATAATTGAGTTATAACTAAAGTAAGGAAAATTATAAAAAAAACAAAAAAATAAAAACAAACAATACGAGAACAAAAAATAAATGGTAAAATCAATTCAGTTTTAAACAAAAGAGTTTTCAGTTTTCTTGCTTTTTCTTATTTTCCTGTAGCCTTAACTAATGCTTCTGCAGCCACATCCGTTTCCGTTAAATGTCAAGCAACCAAAGTGCTCCTTTAAAACTAAAAGTGCTAAAATGTTTGCTAAGAAACAAATTGCTGTAACCGATCCAAGACGCATAAAACCCTCGCTAAGGCGAGCTTTCAACTGTAAAGTCTGTGCTTTAATTCAAATATAAAACAACAGTAACAAAAAAAAACTGAAAAAAAAAATATAATAAATTTTAACACTTAAGAATGTTGAGTTTGTTCTTTGGAAGAGAAAATATCCCAGCGAAAAAAAGAAAATGGAAAAACAGCTCGCTTAAAACGCTAACGAATTTCAAGATTTTTGCCCGGTCTCACCCGACCCGATCTTTTGTTACGTGAGCCGCTATCCTTAGAGTATTAAAAAAGTCAGTAACCAATTTCTACAAATAATATTTTAAGCATTAAAAAACCTTCCAAACACATAAAGGCATTTGCTACTTTATAAAGTGGCTCAAGCTTTAGCAGAGGCGCCATTTTGTTGGTGGAAACAAATAATTCAATTCAGGCTTAAATTAAATACAAGCACATATCTTTGTGAGCAGTGGTGAGTGCAACTCGTTGAAACATGTGAGTAAAAATGGGCGTGGCTTTTTGCAAAAGCATATGGCGGCCTTTTTTGGTGTATATAAATTACATGTGTCAAATTTCAGACAAATCTTTTATAACACTAAAATTTTTATGTAATACCGATTTAAGTGACTTTATTTTGTTGTCAATGACACCAAATGTCATAAGTTAGATTATAAATTCCACAAATAAATGTTATGCTGGGCAATAGCTTGAAAATTATTTGGGTTAGTCGCTAATTTAACATCGCATTCGTGGTTTCTTGTATTTTTATTTTTGTTTTTAGCATCAATTACTTAGTTTCCCGCCCTCCCAAAACAAAAGGAGAAAAAATAATAAAATTCCTACGGCTTTTATTAGCAAAGTGAGTTTTAATTTTGCTATTTAAAAATAAAAGAAAAAAAAAGTAAATAAATAACGCTGACTTAAAGTTGCTACTTGGAGCTATAAAATTGTTTTTAGTGTTTGAAAAAGTGAAGGATTAAATATTTAAATCACTCTTTGAAGGGTTTTAATTTATAAAGAAAATTAAAGGGATTAATAAAATAGTGAAAAAAGAATTGTTTAATAATTGTGTGCTGATGGAGAAAAAATAAACAGAATCCTGCCAACTAACTAACCTAAGTAAAAATTGACTTACCAAGTTGGATTTGGCGCTGTTCCTGTAGCACTAAACCACGAGGTATTTCATATTCTCCTTGTCGATCTCATTTTGCAGTAGTATGATTCTTAATGATGACTTATCGCTGCCACCTCATTCCACATTTTTAGCTATATGTAGCCCTAATAGATTCCTGCAGTTTGGGCCCCATCATTCTTACTGTTTTTTCAGTCTTTCACTGATCCAGCTGGACTGTCATTTATATAGAAAGTTGACGGCCACTTACTTTCCTTGAATTTTGGTTTGCTGACGAACAAATTAAACCTAGACTTGACCTGAAAGAGACTAACTGTTTAATTTGAATTTTTATAATTTCCAAATTTTCCTTTTAACTAAAAAAAATAAAATTTTCTTTAAATTCATTTAAATAGCTAATTCGCCCGACTTCTAAAATTTAAATTTATTTCTTTGTTTTGCTTAAATAATTGAAAAACAAAATAAATTTATTGTTAACTTTTAATTTCACCACTTAAGCGATGGCTGGCATCTTATTTTATTACAAAAGCCATCAATTTGTTTTAAATGAATTTTTCTTTTGGGTTCGGTTTAAAGTAGATCCTATGAAATTTTATAAAATTATAATAAATCAAGTTGGAAAACAAGCCAGTAAACATAAACATGAAAATAAACAGAGCAGCACAGTTTCTGCTTGGCCTTTAATCCCTGATATTATTTATTTTAAATAATTGTTTTCTTGCTTTCATTTTGTAAATAAAAATATTTATGGACTAACATATTTCAATTACAAACTAAATGTTTGGTTAAGGGTGAAGGCTGGAGCAAGGTGGAAAGGTTACACTACTGTCATGACTTGCGAATGATGAGAGAAACAAAATTAGCAAATTATTTCGTTTTAGCTGGTTACACTTGACACAGATGTTGAACACACACAATATAATAATAATACAATTTTCAATTACAATAAATAAATTTTTAATTAAAATAATTGAATTTTTAATTAATTTAATTAAATTTAAAAAAATTTTATTTTTGAATCAATTTATTATTTTGAAAGAAATTGTGAAATTTATTAAAATTTGAAACAATCAAAATAATTAAATCAATTAAAAATGTTTAATGAAAATAATTTAATTTTTAAATTAAAAAAAATTAAATTTTAAATGAAAATAATAAAATTTTTAATTAAATCAATAAAAGTTTTAATTAAAATATATAATAATAAAACAATAATAATATAATAAAACAAGAGAATTAAATTTTTTGTTAAATCAAATAAATTTGAAATTAAAATATTTAAATTTTTAATTAAAATAAATAATTTATAATTTTTAAAACAATTTATTTTTTTAAAGGAATTGTTAAATCTATTAAATTTTTAAATTAAATAAATAATAAAATTTTTAATTAAATTAATTACATTTCTAATTAAATCAACTAAATTTGTAATTAAAATAATGAAAATTTTAAATAAAGTAATAAAGTTTTATTTAAAATAAAAAACAAATAATGATATTTTATTTAAGATAATTCAATTTTTAATTAATTCTTTAATAAATCAATCAAATTAAAAAAAAATTAATTTTTGAACCAATTTAATAGTTTAAAAGAAATTGTGAAATTTAAAAAAATTTGAAATAAATTAATTAAATTACATTCTTAATTAAATCAAATAAATTTTCAACTAAAATAACAACATTTTGAATAAAAATAATTAATATTAATAATTAATAATATAATTTTTAATTTAATTAATTATATTTTTAATTAAATCAATTAAATTTTTAATTCAAATAATTACGTTTTTTATTAAATCAATTACATTTTTGTTTACAATAAATACATTTTTAGTTAAAATAATTAAATTTTTAATCGAATTTATTAAAATTAAAAAATATAATTTTTTAATTTTATTATTTTAAAAGAAATTGAGAAGTTTCTTAAATTTTTAAATAAAATAATAAAATTTTTAAAAAAATTAATTATAGTTTTAATTAAAATAATAAATTTTTTAATAAATAAATTAAATTTTTAATTAAAACAATTAATTTTTTTAAACTTATTGTCATCTTTATTAAATCAATTAAATATTTAATTTAATTTGTCTGAATCAATTAAATATTCCTTAAATTAAATCTTTTTTTTTTTTTTTGTTAATTTAAAAAATTTACTTTATCGATTAAATTTTTAGTTGAAAATTAAAAATCTTTTAATTAAAAATTTATTGAACTTATTTATTTAAAGGCCGCAGCCTTAAAATTTTTTAATGCGCAGCAAGGGCATTAAGAATCACAAATCTTCCACCACAGAAAGATTTTTCCAAGTTTAGAAGTAGAAAATAACTAAAAGTAAATGAATCATTGAATTTAGTTCTCACAACCAAAGTGGTTTTCTTCTAAAGATTGACTTTAAGCTTGATTTTGAGGTAACAGCTTATTTAATTTAATCAATCTCTATCACGTACAAAGCCACTCAGGTGTAGCGTAAATTGGAAACTTCTCATTATTACAGCCGCGCCACATAAAAATTTATAATTTTACAACAGAAACACAAAAAAAGGTATTGCTTGCCGACTCCATCACTGCTTTTCTACTCTACTGTTTGTTATTGTTTTGTTTTTGCTGTTGCTTTTCTTGTTCTATTAATAGTACGAGTACTTGGGTACCATGGACGGAGTTTCACTTAAACTTAAAACTTACTCGTAAGTAGCCCTTATGGCAAATGCCCATAAAAAATAACATTTCTTTCATTTTGTCTATCATTTTTCTACAGAGCTGGACGTCAGCAACAGCAACAGCAGTAAGTTCAAGTATAAAGTAATTTTGTGTTGCTGTTTTTTTTTTATTATTATTATTGTCGTGTTTATTACATGTTTGCTTAGGGAAAAGTAAAAAGCAACAATGATTTGGTTGAAGAAAAAACTTTCTGATTTCCTTTTTAATTTTATTTTAACTTTAATAAATGCTGGAAAAACTTTGATTGGAAAACTACTTAAAATTAAGTTAAAGGGAGAAAAAAGAATTAAATGAAAAAGTTTAAAGTCTGCAAATAAAGGAAAAGAAATCGATATTAGTATTAGTAGTATTAGCGCTAGAAGGATGTCAAAAAGAGAAAAATTGCTTTTGTTTCCAATTAAAAAATTCAGTTGTGATAATAAAGACTTTTGGTTGTATCAAACAGAAAGTTTGACCATTTCAAACTGTAAGACCGACTTTTTATTGCCACGATTATAAAATTCTACTATCACCACTGAATTTTGGAATGGCAATCAATTTAGTTCTCACAAGCGAAGTTGTTTTCTCAGTGCAAAGCGCGATTCTCCGAAGTTTATGACCGCCAAAGGCAGAAAAGGTGTTCCATAGTTACCTCTTCTTCCTCATTGCCTTGACAACTGCTACAATAGTCATTTGAAGTCAAACATATTCTCCTCGCCTGATTGCCAAAACTGCAGTGGTTTCTTATTGCTGCCACCACATTTCTCAACTCGGTTCTCTGGAGTAAAGCTCTACTACTACTGCTATCTAGTCCGGGAGAAAATAATACACGCTTTATTCCACGTTCGTTCGTCCTTCCATCTGGACTGTGTTTTACTTACAAAAATACTCTCCATTTGCAAACCGAGAGATATACTGCTCTGACAGTCGCGATCTGTCTTTTGCGGGATTATCTGCTCTACAGTTTCCTACTGCTCAAATAAGGATGACCTGCAATTTCAATTTAGTTGAATTAATAAAATTTTTTTAGTAATAAAATTGGTTTTTCAGTGAAAAATAAAAATCCAACAATTAAAAAATGATTTAATACAAATACTGTTCGGGTCAACCACCATCTTATTGTAAACTACCATTAAATTTTAAGGAAGTTGCGTCATTTAGTTTGTGTAACCATTAAAAAGCAAACAACCTAGTGAATTTTAACAAAAAGTGAATTCAGTGTGTTGATTAAGTCGTTATAATTGGGCTATCATCTGCTAGTTCATTCAGCATATTCTCCAGATTTAGCCCACACTATTTTTTTTCCAAACTTGAAGAATAAAGAAGTTATTACCGAAACAAATGGCTGGGAGAAGTAATAAAAAATGGGAAAAATGTTGGATTAACTGTATTGATCATTGAGCTATTAAACAGCTCTCTTAGGCCAACAGGGTAAATTTAATGCCAATTAAGCATTTTAATTAAAGAAATTTTCATATTCAAAAAATTTTTAATTAATTTTTTAATTAAAAATTTAATCAATACAATAAGTTTTTGAAGTTAAAAGAAAAGTTTGCAAATTTTATTATGCAAAATTGTGTAATAAAGACTTTAAATAGAAATTGAGGCAAATTTTTGACAATATCTATTTCAAGTCCACTTTGAATTCCTTTGAATACCAACCTAAATATTTACCCTCTTATGCAAAATATATTTATGTAGACTTTAAAGTTAAATTGATGAAAAATTTAATCAAACTTTAAAGTTTGCTTTAATTGTTTTTGGATAAGAGGGTTAATTTTTATTATTTTTATTTTATAATTTTTTTATTTATAATTCTTTCTTCCATGACCAAAATCTATGAATTTTGAAAATTTAAAAAAAATTATTTTAAATTTAACCAAATTCTAGTTTCAGCAATATTTTGTCTGTTTTTTTTGCCATGATTTTTCAGTCGAACACATTCATGTTGGCAGATCCTTAAAAAAATAAATTTATTTTATTCGGTCAAGCACTTAAATCAAATTTTCAAGTGTTTATTTCAAATACAAAATTTGGGTGAGTGTTTTTTAAAAATTTAATACTTTTTCTAGTGTCAGCACAATATTTTGTTTGCCATACAAAATCAATTTATTCAGTTTATATAAATTTCTTTTTTATCCTTTTTTTTTTTGGTTTAAAATTTACCTCTTTTTTTAATGTTTTGCAGCGTCAATTGTGGTTAAAAGGATTTTTCATGTGCTCAAAAACTATATAATCAATTGTAAACATTTTTGTCAAAAGTTTTTGTGGTTATTGGAGCGGAATTAAATAATAGAAAAAATGTAATCGTAAATGGAATAACAAATTTTTAATTCTTTTGTTAAAATTTTGTTAATTTTCTTGTTAAATTAAATTGTAGGAAAAGAAAAAACAAGCAAAAAACAATAAGAGAAGAGATTAAAGAAGAAAAAGTGTACAAAACAAAGGAATTTGCAGGGAATTAATTCATGATTGATATCATAGTGAAACTGAACAAAATTCTAAGGGAAATGATATTCATGATAGGGGTGAACACTAAAGGGCTGCACAAGCACACTAGAAACTTGTGTAATATTTTATAATAAAAAAATGCTTGTAAGCCATTTCAAATATGCTTGTGCGAATACATCAAAATCCCGAATGCTATTTTTTTTTAATTATTATTAAAAATCATTTCCAATATTTCGACACGCCTTCGTATGCCTTTCTCAAGGAAAATAATTTTAATAATAAATTATAAAATTAAATTAATAATAATTAAAATGTATAAAAAGATCTAAAAGCTTAAACAATATTTATTTATTTATTTTCAGATAAAAAAGGTCAAATAATCAAGATTTATAATATTTTATTTTTTTCTAACTTAAGACCTTTGTGGAAACGTATAGCGATATGCACAAAATTGTAAATTATTAAAAACAATATTAATTAAAGGCTAAAGCTTATTACAACAGATGTTTGTTGCAACAATATTAATTTTTATGTGTGTAGAAACATACAATCAATCGTTCGTTCATTAAAAAAACAATAAAAGCACATCATCATTTTATTAAGCCTAAATGTAGGCATTACTTCTTATTATCATTTCTATTATTGTAGCAGATTGTTTGTGGGTGTAGGAAACATGTTTTTTAACCGTTATTATTTATTGTTGCTGTTGTTGGTTAATTTTAGTGTGGCTGGCCGGAAACAATCATCTGATACAATTTTCTTTTATTATTTTTTTTTTTTTTCAGAAAGGCTTTTGTGTTTTTAGGTATTTATTTTTGGGAATTAATTAAGCACAAAGCTGGGTGTGCAGGCAACAAATATTCGTGTTTATTAAGCCAGAACAGTGGTGCGATTTACAAATTGAGGTTTTTAACAAAAATTTATGTGTTATCGAATATATGTATCTTTCATTAACTTTCTGTTAAGTTACCCGTTAATTTATACAATTACAAAAAAAGAAAACCAGTCACTCAATTTCGACTGAAAAGGGGACTTACTAACTTTTGACTTATTATTTCCCAGGCTTTACTTTTTGTACCGCAAGCCTTCTCAATATATCATGTTGTCACAACAAAAGTTTCATAAATTAAACGCCAATTTCAAAGAAAATCCGCTGTAAGCTACGAGTAGACATGTAACTTTCAACGAAAGAAAGTAGAAAGAAATTATATATTTCACACACACATTCAAAAAAAAAAAACAAATTGTAAACAAGAAAACTTCAAATTTTATTTTTTAATAAAAAAGAAAATTTTATATTAATTTTAAAATAATCAATATTAGAGAATAGAAAAATATTGGGCCATAATCATAGTAACAAAAAGTAGGCTGACTTTTGTTCATAAGAATTAAATGATAACGTCTTTAGTGTTACTATGATTATGGGCCATTTTTTATTTCTAATTTTAGTGGTTTCTGTGAGTTTTGTGTTACTTGCACAAAAAAAAAAAAAAAAAAAAAAAAAAAAAATAATAATCAGGCCGCAATGTCATATAGAAATTTTTACGTTATTTTTCGATTTTCTTTTCATAAGAACTGTCGTGCTAAAAATTTTTAATGAACCGCAAATCAGCTGCTTCTCGCTTGGAGTAGAAGCGAACGATATTTTCGTTTATAAGGAGCCTGGCTGTACATTTTTCATAAATTGAATTTTGAAATGGAATCGTGATTGAAATGAATTATGTTTGAAGAAGCAATAATAAATTAAACTTAAAATTTTACTCAATAACAAAATCGTTTTTAAATTTCAAAGTAAATCGCTCTACAGAAATTGAAAAAATAAAACGAAAACTTAAAATTTCAATAAGAAACTTTCTTTAATGTAAGATCATTATGGAGCATTTAAATTTGAGAATGATTTTGGCGAGCCCTCATCAAATTTTGGATGGTGATAAGGGCAAAAAAAAAAAATTTTTTTAATAATGGATTTGATACTTTTACCCTATTTTTAGTTACACTTATTTTTAGCAGTAGTTATGCAGACTTAAATGCAAATTTCATTAAAACACATTGAAGCCAGCTTCTGCAAATGAAATTATTAAATTTCATTTAATAATTATTTAAGTGACTTGACTAACTAAATGACTACAAACTGAAAGTTTTTTATGTGTCATGCGACTGTTAACTTCCCTTTTTTTTATAAAAACAAAAGGACAATATCATGAACACTAAGTGCAGCAAGTGCATAATTTTCCAATGGCACTTGTAAAAAGTGTTACATTTCAAAAGAAAAAAATTAAAAAATAAAACAAAACAACCAGCAGTAAGTGTGCGAAAGTATTTAATACACACGATTACAAAGTGAGCACTTTTACATGCTTAAAAGTACGCGTTGACAGAAAATAATAATAAAAAAAAATTAAATTTAAAAATAAAACAGGCTGACAAGTGCCAGGTAAATTCATTTGTATGTCACACAGATGTGTGTGTGTGTGTGTGTGTGCGTGTGTTTGCTAACTCTAGTGGTTTTGTAATGGTGGTTTCAGTATTCATAATTAATAATTTTGCTAAAGATGAAAAAGGATCAAAAGCCAAAATATAAAAATGAAATGAAATATTCAACAACAACAACAACGCCCTGAAATATGGAAATTTGTATGCTTATTCAATTGATGCACAAATTGCACTATGGGCTGGACCCCTGCTCGTAGAGAGTACACTATCGTAGTGAATAATATTAAGATACGATATCTATCGAATCATAATTTAGTTCAAATTGTAATAGATTTAGATCCAAGCATATGCCAAAAAAAAAGTGTAGCATAATTTTAGGAAAAAAATTTTTTTGATAAATAAAGGAAAAATTACTTCTTCTGACATTTTTTTCTTCAAATTTAAAAAATGAAAATTTATTACAAATTGTAACAACTAATTTGTTTAAGCTAAAACTAAATTAAATTTAAATTTTTTCTTAAAATTCAATAGCGAGTCTTCGATCGAGTCTACACAGAAAAAAATTAAGAACCAATTAAAAATTTTAATTAAAAAATTTGTTAAATCAATTAAATTTTTAATTGAATGAGTTAAATATTTATTTTATTTTATATATTTTTCAGTTTAATTAAATATTTAAGTGACTCAATTAAAAATTTAATTGATTTAACAAATTTTTTAATTAACATTTTTAATTGATTCTTAATTTTTTTTCTATGTAGACTCGATCGAAGACTCGCTATTGAATGCTATCATCTCTGATAACAAAATAAATAATTTCGAAAAATTGTACGCGATGAGAGGGTTACTCTGTATTAATATACAAAAGAAAACGCTACGAAATCAAATCTTAAATCTGTTTCATTGTTTACTTTTTGCATTTGTCTGATACAACTCCGCTCTGTAATGCGTAAGCGCATGTCAACGTCGTTTTAGATACACAAATATCTTGCAAAGGCAAAACGTTTAGCTGAACAAGCCATAAATAAAAGTTTGTGAAGCTGCAGCCGTCGTTTCAAATATGGGCCTGTTTTCTCTGAGAACAAACGTGTTTTGTTTCATTATTTAGACAGTTACAAATATTTATTACAATTCAGCTCAATTATGAAGAAAAATAGTATTATTCCCTTTTTCTTTTCAATTTTATATTTTTTTTCTTAATGTTTGTGTAAATAAATTTCATTTTCTCTGTGTTTGTCTTTGTTTTCTTAAAGATTCGTCTAAAATTTTACAACTGTAATCTCTATAATGCCAGAAAGTAATACTTTTCAAGCAGACACGTCCACTTTACAACGCTTTTCACTCACCTCTGTTAATTTAAGCCTTAAATTATGCTTTGAAATATTTTATTTAACACCAACTAAATGGCGCCTCTGCTAAGAATGAGTTCTTTAACTAAAATTTTATTTGTAAAGGAATTTCTCTAAAATTTGGTAAATACGGTTTCTATACTCTCCCCTAAGGATACCGACATACATACTAAAGAAGCGGGTCGGGCGAGTTTGTGCAAAAGGAACTAGTTTATTTTAGAAAGTTCTCTTAATTTAGGAAATTTCTAAAATGCCTTAAGAAACAATTTCCGAGAAATGTTGGCTTATACTCATAATCAGACTAAAGTCGGTATCTTTTTAAAATCGATTTTAAATTCATTAAATTCTTATGAATAAAAGTGAATTCTTAATAAAAGCAAACTATGATTATGACCCATTATTTTTTAAGAAAATTATTTCCCTGTTTTATTAAAAAATAAAAAACAAAATTTTTGTTTAAAATTCGTTTTTTTTTTATTTCTTTTTTTTTTTTTGTGTATTAAAATAAAAATTTTATTTTGTATGACAGTGGGCCATAGTGGTTTTTATATTTCTTTTCGAGAACTCAACATCAACACTCTAATGACACTTTAATGCATTTGCATTGTTGGCGTTGTGTTTTCAATTAATTGTTTCTTCTCAGGGCATTACAATGTGAGAGAAGTAAAATAGAAAAATAAAATAAAAAATAAAAGAATTAAATAAATAAAATGAAACCACTAATAACAAACGCGGCGTGGCAACAGCAACAGCAACAGCAGTGCGTTGGTTTATCTACATTTTGTTATGTAGGTCTATATCTACGCAATCATTATCCTTGAATGAATTATTTTATATTTCTTGTGCTGATTGTTTAACAACAAGAAATTAAATAAATAAAAATAAATGCAATTAAAAAGAAATTAACACATTAAAAATGAAATTGCTGGAAATGTATTTAAATAATTTAATGCAAAACAAAATCTTAAAACAGGCAAAGAAAGGATATAATTAAAAGCAAATTCATGTTGCTTAAACAAAAAAGAACTTTAAGGAAAACAGAAAGAACTCAGCAATGGTTTTATTATTAGAACAGCTATCGCTCTAAAGAGGTATAGCCTTGTAAGGGTATTATCAACTCTGGCAGTGCAATACTGCTACCTATTCCTCAATGTATTAATACCTGGCCTTTATTCCTTAAATTAGTGGTGGTTAACTAAAAAATAAAATAAATTTTTTTCATTATTAATCAAGCTTAAGATAAAAAAAAATTTCATTGAAGAAATAAATTTCATTGAAGAAGACTTTCAAAAGAAAGTGGAAATATTGGAAAATATAAATAAAAAGAATTTTTTAAGATCTTAAGCTTGATTGATATTAAATAATAATAATTTTTATAAGATCGAATAATTTACTAAAATTATTATAAATTTTTTTCTTTAAAATCTTGTTTTATTTTTAATTATCTAAATTAAATTAACACTAAAAGTAAACCGCCTTCAGTAATTACAAGTGACTGGCCAAAATACCAAATTTTCATTAAAAAAATATTTTTTTTTTTTGAAAATTTATTAAAAAAAAAATTTATTTTTTATTTTTTTGTTAAATAAAAATAAAATTAAAGTGGTGGTTAAACGCACTACTGCAGCTAAGAGGTTTTGAGGCATAAAGTGTAAAAAATTGTGCGTAGTCGTGGACGAGAAAAAACACTTTCAATTGATAGTAAAATTGAATTGGAAATTAAAAATAAAAACTAAAACAAAAAAGTGTTAAAGACTTTCATATGTGCGTGCATGTGCTTTAATTTGATTTTGAGTTTAAATTTAAAAATAAATTCAATTGACGTCATTACACACACATTTAAATTTACCATAGCGGGGAGCTATACAAACAAACACAAGCCAAAAGTTATTGCTGCTTTATGCTTTACAAGTGTGCATCTCGTAAAAATTTGAATGATTTAAGTTTTCTTTATTTTGTTTGTGTTTTGCTTGTTACGTTTTAAACAAACCGCAACGAATTGCCCAAGTTGCAGCCAGCCAGCAGCAAGCAGACAGACACCCTAAAATTTCGACTACTTGTGCTACAAAGGAAAATGTTTTTTTTTTCTTATGGTTATTTCTGTAAAAAGCGATTATAAAAATAAATAAATTAATTTTTAAATTTAAAAATTCAAATGAAATTTAACACATTTTTTTTTTCACTTTCGTTTGATCACTTGCCTACTGTGTGGCAAGCAGAATAATAGTTTTAGAATTTGCGCTATACAGAGAGAGTTTTTTAATGGCAACATTTCATTGCTTTAGCACTATTATTACAACTGAACGATAACTAAAAGTAGGATGCTTTTTGATTATTACAAACGTACAAACGTAAGCTAAAAATAGGCTTGTATTGCTCATAACTTTTAACGTGAACTTCAAGCACTTAAAGTGGCCATTTTTCGATTTTAGATATGACAATCACACGTACACCAAGTTTCACATTACATTTTTCACAATGTCCTTAAGAACTTGATAGAAACTTTCTCTCTAACGCTGTAGTAGATAATTCCATCAACAATGTCAATCAAATGACGGAACAATTAAGGGTCACTGTTCTTGTAGGCTGTCTATTATACTGACCAGTTCCCAACTATAATCCGAGACTCTTTAAGAGTCTACCAGTTGCTAAAGGAATAACTGCCATTTGGTTTAAAAAGTTAATGAGTTTTCAATCAGCATTAAAATAATTCATTCGGGCTGTTGAAGTAAATATTCGGTATTGAAATACTCGGCTTGAATTTTGGGTATTTTTATCAAAAAAAAAAAAAAAATTACAAAATTTAAAAAAAAGGATAAGATTAGAGACAGAGATAAAGATAAATAGAAAGAAAGAAAAAAACTCTTACCACCAGCCTTTAAGTTTATAAATTATTTATGATAAATCTGTGTGCTGGTCAAAGCAACAATTTAACAATTTTGCCAAGTAAAAGGAATTTTGAATTATAAAATAAGTTAAAAACAATCATGAAGTTAAAAGTTGTAAAATAAAAACCCTGTCAGCAGTACATTCATCTGACAGGCTGAATAAATTATGGCTGCCTACTCAGCTAAAGTAAGAGTTTTGTTTTGCTTTTTTCCTTTTTGGGCTTAAAAGCTTTTTAAACAAAACTAAAGTGCTGCTTGAATGTTAAAAGACAAAAGAAAAGTGAACCAAAGACTCAAGTGTTCAATTGTTGTTTAGCAAATTCTGCTTTTTATCTTAAAGAACATGTAAAAACAAAAACAACACAATCCAATTCTTAAAGCTGAAGTATTTGCTCATCCTTTTGCTTAAATATTTGTTTAGAATTTATTTTATTTATTGATACGTGCAAAATGTAAGCCTTGAGAATTTTTTTATATTTATTTTATTGTGTTTGTTTTTTAAGTTTCTTAAGTAGGATTTGCATTTTAATTTTGTAATTTTCTTTAGGCTTTTAGTTGTTAAATTTTTTTTTTTTTTACAAAATAAGCAAAATTTTAAAGATGAAAGAATATTTAGCAAACATTAAGTGTAGAATTTAAGAAAAATTTTAGAAATAAAATTCAAAATAAAACTTGTCAGCGGTGTTTCACTTGAGTTGCTGAGAAGCAGAGATTCCAGGAAACACAGAAGATATCCTCATTTGGTTTCTCTGATGTGGTCCCTTTGTGACAGCTGTATATAACGAAAAACTAAGAATGATAGCTATAGAAAGATGTCAAAGGCATAGGAGGCAGCAGCTGATACTACACACAAATAAAAAAATAAAAAAAAGTACAAATAAAAAAATTTAATAAAAGAAGTAGAAAACAACTTCGGTTGTGACAGAATAAAAGTGTTACACCAATCAAAAATTTGGTTGTGATAACCAAATTTTGTAATTGTGGCAACCGAAAATCGGTGTCACACCCAGAAATATGTTTAATAAAACTAAACTTAGTACAAGTTATCAAATTTTGGTTGCTACAACTAAAAGTTTCGATTATCGCATATAAATTTTTGACTACTGTCAACCTCAGTTCTCACAATCACATTTGTTTTCACAATAGCAATAAATAAAAATTAATTACAATACCGAAAGTGGAAACTAAAAAACAACTTCGTTTCCAATCAAACATTCGGTTATGAAAATCAAATTTTGTAATTGCGGCAACAGAAAATCGATGTTACACCCAAAAATATTTTTAATATAACTCAATTTCCTACAGCATGTATTTTCGATATATCGACTTGATTTCTATTGCGCTGGATAGATAAACGTATTGGCTTTAATTCTAAATATTTTTTTTTCGGATAGTGCGAAAAAATTTTTTTATCATTTTTCCTAAAAAAAGCAAAGGGGGTAGTCCATAGTAATTTTTGGCAAAAAAAATTTTTTCCCACTATCCGTAAAAAAAAAAAATTCGAATAAAAGCCAATTCATTTATCTACCCAACGCAGAAGAAATCAAGTCGATATCTTGAAAACTAAGCAAGTTATGACTAAAAAGGTAACCAGTTCTACTATTGCCTTTTTCCGGCCACTTTTTAGTAGAACTGGTTACCTTTTTGGTCATAACTTGCTGTGTTTTCAATTTATCGACGTGATTTCTATTGCGCTGGATAGATAAACGTATTGGCTTTAATTCTAAATATTTTTTTTTCGGATAGTGCGAAAAAAATTTTTTATCATTTTTCCTAAAAAAAGCAAAGGGGGTAGTCCATGGTAATTTTTGGCAAAAAAAATTTTTTTCCCACTATCCGTAAAAAAAAAATTTCGAATAAAAGCCAATTCATTTATCTACCCAACGCAGAAGAAATCAAGTCGATATCTTAAAAACTAAGCAAGTTATGATTAAGAGGTAACCAGTTCTACTATTGCCTTTTTCCGGCCACTT
Organism: Thelaira solivaga; assembly: GCA_947397855.1. Lineage (NCBI taxonomy): Eukaryota > Metazoa > Arthropoda > Insecta > Diptera > Tachinidae > Thelaira > Thelaira solivaga. The sequence goes on from OX377613.1 coordinate 65,693,238, forward strand.
TTTAGTAGAACTGGTTACCTTTTTGGTCATAACTTGCTGTGTTTTCAATTTATCGACGTGATTTCTATTGCGCTGGATAGATAAACGTATTGGCTTTAATTCTAAATATTTTTTTTTCGGATAGTGCGAAAAAATTTTTTTATCATTTTTCCTAAAAAAAGCAAAGGGGGTAGTCCATGGTAATTTTTGGCAAAAAAAATTTTTTTCCCACTATCCGTAAAAAAAAAATTTCGAATAAAAGCCAATTCATTTATCTACCCAACGCAGAAGAAATCAAGTCGATATCTTGAAAACTAAGCAAGTTATGACTAAAAAGGTAACCAGTTCTACTATTGCCTTTTTCCGGCCACTTTTTAGTAGAACTGGTTACCTTTTTGGTCATAACTTGCTGTGTTTTCAATTTATCGACGTGATTTCTATTGCGCTGGATAGATAAACGTATTGGCTTTAATTCTAAATATTTTTTTTTCGGATAGTGCGAAAAAATTTTTTTATCATTTTTCCTAAAAAAAGCAAAGGGGGTAGTCCATGGTAATTTTTGGCAAAAAAAATTTTTTTCCCACTATCCGTAAAAAAAAAATTTCGAATAAAAGCCAATTCATTTATCTACCCAACGCAGAAGAAATCAAGTCGATATCTTGAAAACTAAGCAAGTTATGATTAAGAGGTAACCAGTTCTACTATTGCCTTTTTCCGGCCACTTTTTAGTAGAACTGGTTACCTTTTTGGTCATAACTTGCTGTGTTTTCAATTTATCGACGTGATTTCTATTGCGCTGGATAGATAAACGTATTGGCTTTAATTCTAAATATTTTTTTTTCGGATAGTGCGAAAAAAATTTTTTATCATTTTTCTTAAAAAAAGCAAAGGGGGTAGTCCATGGTAATTTTTGGCAAAAAAATTTTTTTCCCACTATCCGTAAAAAAAAATTTCGAATAAAAGCCAATTCATTTATCTACCCAACGCAGAAGAAATCAAGTCGATATCTTGAAAACTAAGCAAGTTAAGTTATGACTAAAAAGGTAACCAGTTCTACTATTGCCTTTTTCCGGCCACTTTTTAGTAGAACTGGTTACCTTTTTGGTCATAACTTGCTGTGTTTTCAATTTATCGACGTGATTTCTATTGCGCTGGATAGATAAACGTATTGGCTTTAATTCTAAATATTTTTTTTTCGGATAGTGCGAAAAAAATTTTTTATCATTTTTCCTAAAAAAAGCAAAGGGGGTAGTCCATGGTAATTTTTGGCAAAAAAAATTTTTTTCCCACTATCCGTAAAAAAAAAATTTCGAATAAAAGCCAATTCATTTATCTACCCAACGCAGAAGAAATCAAGTCGATATCTTGAAAACTAAGCAAGTTATGACTAAAAAGGTAACCAGTTCTACTATTGCCTTTTTCCGGCCACTTTTTAGTAGAACTGGTTACCTTTTTGGTCATAACTTGCTGTGTTTTCAATTTATCGACGTGATTTCTATTGCGCTGGATAGATAAACGTATTGGCTTTAATTCTAAATATTTTTTTTTTCGGATAGTGAGAAAAAATTTTTTTATCATTTTTCCTAAAAAAAGCAAAGGGGGTAGTCCATGGTAATTTTTGGCAAAAAAATTTTTTTTCCCACTATCCGTAAAAAAAAAATTTCGAATAAAAGCCAATTCATTTATCTACCCAACGCAGAAGAAATCAAGTCGATATCTTGAAAACTAAGCAAGTTATGACTAAAAAGGTAACCAGTTCTACTATTGCCTTTTTCCGGCCACTTTTTAGTAGAACTGGTTACCTTTTTGGTCATAACTTGCTGTGTTTTCAATTTATCGACGTGATTTCTATTGCGCTGGATAGATAAACGTATTGGCTTTAATTCTAAATATTTTTTTTTCGGATAGTGCGAAAAAAATTTTTTTTGCCAAAAATTACCATGGACTACCCCCTTTGCTTTTTTTAGGAAAAATGATAAAAAAAAATTTTCGCACTTTCCGTAAAAAAAAATTTCGAATAAAAGCCAATTCATTTATCTACCCAACGCAGAAGAAATCAAGTCGATATCTTGAAAACTAAGCAAGTTAAGTTATGACTAAAAAGGTAACCAGTTCTACTATTGCCTTTTTCCGGCCACTTTTTAGTAGAACTGGTTACCTTTTTGGTCATAACTTGCTGTGTTTTCAATTTATCGACGTGATTTCTATTGCGCTGGATAGATAAACGTATTGGCTTTAATTCTAAATATTTTTTTTTCGGATAGTGCGAACAAATTTTTTTATCATTTTTCCTAAAAAAAGCAAAGGGGGTAGTCCATGGTAATTTTTGGCAAAAAAAATTTTTTTCCCACTATCCGTAAAAAAAAAATTTCGAATAAAAGCCAATTCATTTATCTACCCAACGCAGAAGAAATCAAGTCGATATCTTAAAAACTAAGCAAGTTATGATTAAGAGGTAACCAGTTCTACTATTGCCTTTTTCCGGCCACTTTTTAGTAGAACTGGTTACCTTTTTGGTCATAACTTGCTGTGTTTTCAATTTATCGACGTGATTTCTATTGCGCTGGATAGATAAACGTATTGGCTTTAATTCTAAATATTTTTTTTTCGGATAGTGCGAAAAATTTTTTTTATCATTTTTCCTAAAAAAAGCAAAGGGGGTAGTCCATGGTAATTTTTGGCAAAAAAAATTTTTTTCCCACTATCCGTAAAAAAAAAATTTCGAATAAAAGCCAATTCATTTATCTACCCAACGCAGAAGAAATCAAGTCGATATCTTGAAAACTAAGCAAGTTATGACTAAAAAGGTAACCAGTTCTACTATTGCCTTTTTCCGGCCACTTTTTAGTAGAACTGGTTACCTTTTTGGTCATAACTTGCTGTGTTTTCAATTTATCGACGTGATTTCTATTGCGCTGGATAGATAAACGTATTGGCTTTAATTCTAAATATTTTTTTTTCGGATAGTGCGAAAAAATTTTTTTATCATTTTTCCTAAAAAAAGCAAAGGGGGTAGTCCATGGTAATTTTTGGCAAAAAAAATTTTTTTCCCACTATCCGTAAAAAAAAAATTTCGAATAAAAGCCAATTCATTTATCTACCCAACGCAGAAGAAATCAAGTCGATATCTTGAAAACTAAGCAAGTTATGACTAAAAAGGTAACCAGTTCTACTATTGCCTTTTTCCGGCCACTTTTTAGTAGAACCTGTTACCTTTTTGGACATAACTTGCTGTGTTTTCAATTTATCGACGTGATTTCTATTGCGCTGGATAGATAAACGTATTGGCTTTAATTCTAAATATTTTTTTTTCGGATAGTGCGAAAAAATTTTTTTATCATTTTTCCTAAAAAAAGCAAAGGGGGTAGTCCATGGTAATTTTTGGCAAAAAAATTTTTTTTCCCACTATCCGTAAAAAAAAAATTTCGAATAAAAGCCAATTCATTTATCTACCCAACGCAGAAGAAATCAAGTCGATATCTTGAAAACTAAGCAAGTTAAGTTATGACTAAAAAGGTAACCAGTTCTACTATTGCCTTTTTCCGGCCACTTTTTAGTAGAACTGGTTACCTTTTTGGTCATAACTTGCTGTGTTTTCAATTTATCGACGTGATTTCTATTGCGCTGGATAGATAAACGTATTGGCTTTAATTCTAAATATTTTTTTTTCGGATAGTGCGAAAAAAATTTTTTATCATTTTTCCTAAAAAAAGCAAAGGGGGTAGTCCATGGTAATTTTTGGCAAAAAAAATTTTTTTCCCACTATCCGTAAAAAAAAAATTTCGAATAAAAGCCAATTCATTTATCTACCCAACGCAGAAGAAATCAAGTCGATATCTTGAAAACTAAGTAAGTTAAGTTATGACTAAAAAGGTAACCAGTTCTACTATTGCCTTTTTCCGGCCACTTTTTAGTAGAACTGGTTACCTTTTTGGTCATAACTTGCTGTGTTTTCAATTTATCGACGTGATTTCTATTGCGCTGGATAGATAAACGTATTGGCTTTAATTCTAAATATTTTTTTTTCGGATAGTGCGAAAAAAATTTTTTATCATTTTTCCTAAAAAAAGCAAAGAGGGTAGTCCATGGTAATTTTTGGCAAAAAAAATTTTTTTCCCACTATCCGTAAAAAAAAAATTTCGAATAAAAGCCAATTCATTTATCTACCCAACGCAGAAGAAATCAAGTCGATATCTTGAAAACTAAGCAAGTTATGACTAAAAAGGTAACCAGTTCTACTATTGCCTTTTTCCGGCCACTTTTTAGTAGAACTGGTTACCTTTTTGGTCATAACTTGCTGTGTTTTCAATTTATCGACGTGATTTCTATTGCGCTGGATAGATAAACGTATTGGCTTTAATTCTAAATATTTTTTTTTCGGATAGTGAGAAAAATTTTTTTTATCATTTTTCCTAAAAAAAAGCAAAGGGGGTAGTCCATGGTAATTTTTGGCAAAAAAAATTTTTTTCCCACTATCCGTAAAAAAAAAATTTCGAATAAAAGCCAATTCATTTATCTACCCAACGCAGAAGAAATCAAGTCGATATCTTGAAAACTAAGCAAGTTAAGTTATGACTAAAAAGGTAACCAGTTCTACTATTGCCTTTTTCCGGCCACTTTTTAGTAGAACTGGTTACCTTTTTGGTCATAACTTGCTGTGTTTTCAATTTATCGACGTGATTTCTATTGCGCTGGATAGATAAACGTATTGGCTTTAATTCTAAATATTTTTTTTTCGGATAGTGCGAAAAAATTTTTTTATCATTTTTCCTAAAAAAAGCAAAGGGGGTAGTCCATGGTTATTTTTTGGCAAAAAAAAATTTTTTCCCACTATCCGTAAAAAAAAAATTTCGAATAAAAGCCAATTCATTTATCTACCCAACGCAGAAGAAATCAAGTCGATATCTTGAAAACTAAGCAAGTTAAGTTATGACTAAAAAGGTAACCAGTTCTACTATTGCCTTTTTCCGGCCACTTTTTAGTAGAACTGGTTACCTTTTTGGTCATAACTTGCTGTGTTTTCAATTTATCGACGTGATTTCTATTGCGCTGGATAGATAAACGTATTGGCTTTAATTCTAAATATTTTTTTTTCGGATAGTGCGAAAATTTTTTTTATCATTTTTCCTAAAAAAAGCAAAGGGGGTAGTCCATAGTAATTTTTTGCAAAAAAAATTTTTTTCCCACTATCCGTAAAAAAAAAATTTCGAATAAAAGCCAATTCATTTATCTACCCAACGCAGAAGAAATCAAGTCGATATCTTGAAAACTAAGCAAGTTATGACTAAAAAGGTAACCAGTTCTACTATTGCCTTTTTCCGGCCACTTTTTAGTAGAACTGGTTACCTTTTTGGTCATAACTTGCTGTGTTTTCAATTTATCGACGTGATTTCTATTGCGCTGGATAGATAAACGTATTGGCTTTAATTCTAAATATTTTTTTTTCGGATAGTGCGAAAAAATTTTTTTATCATTTTTCCTAAAAAAAGCAAAAGGGGTAGTAGTCCATGGTAATTTTTGGCAAAAAAAATTTTTTTCCCACTATCCGTAAAAAAAAAATTTCGAATAAAAGCCAATTCATTTATCTACCCAACGCAGAAGAAATCAAGTCGATATCTTGAAAACTAAGCAAGTTATGACTAAAAAGGTAACCAGTTCTACTATTGCTTTTTCCGGCCACTTTTTAGTAGAACCTGTTACCTTTTTGGACATAACTTGCTGTGTTTTCAATTTATCGACGTGATTTCTATTGCGCTGGATAGATAAACGTATTGGCTTTAATTCTAAATATTTTTTTTTTCGGATAGTGCGAAAAAAATTTTTTATCATTTTTCCTAAAAAAAGCAAAGGGGGTAGTCCATGGTAATTTTTGGCAAAAAAATTTTTTTTCCCACTATCCGTAAAAAAAAAATTTCGAATAAAAGCCAATTCATTTATCTACCCAACGCAGAAGAAATCAAGTCGATATCTTGAAAACTAAGCAAGTTATGACTAAAAAGGTAACCAGTTCTACTATTGCCTTTTTCCGGCCACTTTTTAGTAGAACTGGTTACCTTTTTGGTCATAACTTGCTGTGTTTTCAATTTATCGACGTGATTTCTATTGCGCTGGATAGATAAACGTATTGGCTTTAATTCTAAATATTTTTTTTTCGGATAGTGCGAAAATTTTTTTTATCATTTTTCCTAAAAAAAGCAAAGGGGGTAGTCCATAGTAATTTTTTGCAAAAAAAATTTTTTTCCCACTATCCGTAAAAAAAAAATTTCGAATAAAAGCCAATTCATTTATCTACCCAACGCAGAAGAAATCAAGTCGATATCTTGAAAACTAAGCAAGTTATGACTAAAAAGGTAACCAGTTCTACTATTGCCTTTTTCCGGCCACTTTTTAGTAGAACTGGTTACCTTTTTGGTCATAACTTGCTGTGTTTTCAATTTATCGACGTGATTTCTATTGCGCTGGATAGATAAACGTATTGGCTTTAATTCTAAATATTTTTTTTTCGGATAGTGCGAAAAAATTTTTTTATCATTTTTCCTAAAAAAAGCAAAAGGGGTAGTAGTCCATGGTAATTTTTGGCAAAAAAAATTTTTTTCCCACTATCCGTAAAAAAAAAATTTCGAATAAAAGCCAATTCATTTATCTACCCAACGCAGAAGAAATCAAGTCGATATCTTGAAAACTAAGCAAGTTATGACTAAAAAGGTAACCAGTTCTACTATTGCTTTTTCCGGCCACTTTTTAGTAGAACCTGTTACCTTTTTGGACATAACTTGCTGTGTTTTCAATTTATCGACGTGATTTCTATTGCGCTGGATAGATAAACGTATTGGCTTTAATTCTAAATATTTTTTTTTTCGGATAGTGCGAAAAAAATTTTTTATCATTTTTCCTAAAAAAAGCAAAGGGGGTAGTCCATGGTAATTTTTGGCAAAAAAATTTTTTTTCCCACTATCCGTAAAAAAAAAATTTCGAATAAAAGCCAATTCATTTATCTACCCAACGCAGAAGAAATCAAGTCGATATCTTGAAAACTAAGCAAGTTATGACTAAAAAGGTAACCAGTTCTACTATTGCCTTTTTCCGGCCACTTTTTAGTAGAACTGGTTACCTTTTTGGTCATAACTTGCTGTGTTTTCAATTTATCGACGTGATTTCTATTGCGCTGGATAGATAAACGTATTGGCTTTAATTCTAAATATTTTTTTTTCGGATAGTGAGAAAAATTTTTTTTATCATTTTTCCTAAAAAAAAGCAAAGGGGGTAGTCCATGGTAATTTTTGGCAAAAAAATTTTTTTTCCCACTATCCGTAAAAAAAAAATTTCGAATAAAAGCCAATTCATTTATCTACCCAACGCAGAAGAAATCAAGTCGATATCTTGAAAACTAAGCAAGTTATGACTAAAAAGGTAACCAGTTCTACTATTGCCTTTTTCCGGCCACTTTTTAGTAGAACTGGTTACCTTTTTGGTCATAACTTGCTGTGTTTTCAATTTATCGACGTGATTTCTATTGCGCTGGATAGATAAACGTATTGGCTTTAATTCTAAATATTTTTTTTTCGGATAGTGAGAAAAATTTTTTTTATCATTTTTCCTAAAAAAAAGCAAAGGGGGTAGTCCATGGTAATTTTTGGCAAAAAAATTTTTTTTCCCACTATCCGTAAAAAAAAAATTTCGAATAAAAGCCAATTCATTTATCTACCCAACGCAGAAGAAATCAAGTCGATATCTTGAAAACTAAGCAAGTTATGACTAAAAAGGTAACCAGTTCTACTATTGCTTTTTCCGGCCACTTTTTAGTAGAACCTGTTACCTTTTTGGACATAACTTGCTGTGTTTTCAATTTATCGACGTGATTTCTATTGCGCTGGATAGATAAACGTATTGGCTTTAATTCTAAATATTTTTTTTTCGGATAGTGAGAAAAATTTTTTTTATCATTTTTCCTAAAAAAAAGCAAAGGGGGTAGTCCATGGTAATTTTTGGCAAAAAAATTTTTTTTCCCACTATCCGTAAAAAAAAAATTTCGAATAAAAGCCAATTCATTTATCTACCCAACGCAGAAGAAATCAAGTCGATATCTTGAAAACTAAGCAAGTTATGACTAAAAAGGTAACCAGTTCTACTATTGCCTCTTTCCGGCCACTTTTAATAGTCACTTTTTTGTGACTATGATTATGGCCCAATGTTTTAAAATTTTTTTTTTTTAAATTTAAAAGTTTTTTTCCTGAAAAAAACAATTTTTAATAAAAAACAAAATTTTTTTTTTTTTTTTTAAATTTATGATTTGTAAGTGAGTGTGCACCACAATTAACTGCGCAATTAAGCGCATTTCTCTCTTGAAAAGAGAACTGTTTAGTGAATCCGAATCCACTGGAAGCTTTTGTTTTACAAGATCACTTTACATACTCTCTGATTTGTTACTATTATTGTGGTAAGCCATTGCATTGCAACCCAGACTATGTGTTTTACAGCCCATTAGTGGACTCTTTATTATGTAGGCTTCAAATAAAGTCATTTATTATATTCAGTGAGAGGTTTGCTATCTTTCTGGAAGTCAAGAAAAAGTATCCCAGAAGTTTTGCCTCACGAAATGCTAAGTCACATCAAGCAAACCATACAACCTGCATTGGCATTGGCTGCTTCTAATATTTCGTGGCAGAGGCCAAATCGGTGCATACGACATTGAGCCTTATTGTTGTATTGAAATTTTTTAATTATGCAATAAAAAAGGCTGGTGTTTTGATTTTATGTTAAATGATTGAGACCTTTAAACATTCATTTCAAGATATTTGGTTTGCCCATAATTTGTTTTTTTTTTTTTTTTTTTTTTAATTTTCTCTATTAAATCTCTTAAAGAACTTTTATTATCTCTCTAACTACGACTATTTAACTTAGAGCGTCTTTATGCAAGTTTAATATTCTAATTCTTTGCCTTTTATTAACAATCAAAATGATACACCTGCTGCGACCTTTAAAATTCTTTACAGCAAAAGGATTACAAAGTTTCTTGCTTAAAAAAGCTTCTTGTTATTTTGTGTTACTAATCTTGTTTGTTGTAGTTTTATTTGGCTGTTGTTGCCTTATTAGGCAGTAGACAGCAGCCAAAACGACTACCTTGAAAGGGCTAAATCGAAAGTCTAAAAATAAGTTAAAGAAACAAGTAGGTCGGTCTTTTAATTGACATAAATAAACTAAGCTGGCCTTAAATTAAATTTAATTTAATTCAAAACTTTAATTTGTTTTTTCTTTTCTTTTATTTACAGTTTGTGGGCTGGGAAGAAGTGCCGCGTCCAAACACAAGAGCTGAAATTGTTCAAGCCATGAGAAGGATTCGGGTAAGTGTTTTTCTTTTTATCATTTTTGTTAAAATTTTAGTTGGTATTTTTGAAAGTGATTTAAGTCCACATTTTTAAAAGTATGAGTCAGTGGTAGTTTTAGGTAAATGGCGTCAATATCTTGCTAAAATTTTTGACCAAAAACGCCGCATTAAGCTGGAGTGAAAAAAACTTAAAAAAACAGGGGTTCATTTAGTCCAAAATTTTTTATAAAAATCAGTAACACTCTCATCCTAAAAAAAATTTAATTTTAAAATGTCTGAAGTCTTAAGTCTCTTCAGTTTTTCAGACGAAATTTCTAGACCAGTTACTGGGTTTTCGGAGGGAATTGTAAGGCGGATAACCCAGCAAAAGAAAGGTCGAGGTTGACTGTGAAGAATACCGGCTAGTGCTGCAGCATCCTGCTCTCGGTCTGCCAACAGCAGATCGATAATATATTTTTGCGTAAGGCACAATCCAAATGGAAAGACGAACGCAGAATCTGGCCTACGATGGAGAGTAATCGCTCCACGGGTTTTCTAGAAATCCAGGGGGATTATTGTGTATTTCAATTCGAAAAGAAAAGCCTTTCGGAAATCCAACAGAGTTGTATTAACAATTTTGAATGTAATTTTAAAATTGTTAATTTTTTTCGAATGTTCTGCATAATTGGTTTTTTTTCAAATTGAAAATTTTCTTCGAAAGCCTTTTCGATTCGAATCGAAATACATAATAGACCTGATTAAAACAGTGATATTTGGCAACGCTGGCCATATATTTTACATTTGCTTGTCGTATATTCGACTACGACAGCGACACTCGTAATTAGGCCTCATAAGACCCAGAGGACCCAATCAAGATATGTGGTGGGCAGTTTTGGTGATCAGAACGAATAAGAGGAGTAAACTGTAGAACACCTTCTCTGCCCTTTCCTGGCAGATCAGCGCAAGCTCTTTTTTTGGTAGCGCTACCTGCAGGGTGTTACTATTTTCCATATTTTTAAACAACACAAATGCACGAAGCTTCTTGGCTTGTCTGCAGAAAACACCCAAGGTCTAGGCAGAAATCGAAAGCTACCAATTAACCTATTGGGACATCTTTAGAAGTCGGCTTGATTTATGGCTTCATTAGAAGTAGTAGTTAATCTACTGATTCTTTCCCTAATAACTTCCTGCTTCCTTTCACTCTTCTGTCTCTATTGCTATTCGTCTTTTCTTTTATACAGGTATCACAAAGGGACCACGTCAGAGGACAGAAGTGAGCACCTCCTCCTAACCCACTGTGGTTAGATTAGCTTGCACTTGCAAAAGAAAAGGGCAAATAAATATTTTTTTTTTTTTTTTTAAATATTTTTCTTAATTAGAGCGCTTTAAGCAAAATAAGATTAATGACTTAAATTAAAATGAAGAAAATTAACTGACTTTTTAGAGGAATAAAAAATAGAAGAGGAAAACAAAAAACATTCACAAACCACATTAAAAAGAAATTTATGAGAATCTAATTAAATGTAATTGGAGGCTTCTTTCAAAAATAAATTTTCAAATGCTTAACAATCAAACAAACTAGTACACTAACCCAGCAAAAAATAGTGCTTGACTAGAAGTAATTTTATAAGGGATACAACGATGCATTAATCACTTACAACCAATCATTCATAAGGCATGATTTTTGTTAGCTATTAGCCATCTAGCAGCAAAAACTTTATTTGCCAAATAGTGCTTCTACTAAATAACAGCACTCGTACCAGTGATCTCTGGGACTTGAAACGGGTGTGTGTGATTTAATCAATGCACATAAAATCGTGTTACTTTTGCTACGTTTCTTTCAATTTCAATCATTCAAAATGAAGGTGCCCATAAAGTCCTGCACAACATTTGATGCATGATTAAAAACTGATTGTATTTATTAAAAAGCTACACAAGCATACTTTAAAGTAACACAGCACTACAAACATGTATAATATTTTATAATAAAAAGTGCTTGTAAGCCTTTTCAAGTATGCCTCTGCAGCAGCTTAGTATTTATTCAATGAATGCATCATTAATGAAGCATTTCATTGAATCATTAAAACGTTGGCATTAGTCTAGTGAAACCTTGTCATTAATTGAAAATTATTGAATTATTCTTTCAGTGGAGTGTCGATCCTTTTCATTTTTATAAAAATAAATTTCTTTGCTTTTCTTTTTCTTTCATATTTAAACTTACAAAACTGTTTCTTAATAAAGAAAATATTCTTTGAATTTTCTTTTATAAATTTTGTGAAAAAAATCAGAAAATCTTTTCTTAGAAAAATAGAATGAATATGATTTGCAGCAACACAAAGAGTTCAAAAGGTTTTTGCATTTGCTCTTATGAATAAAAACTGTTTGATAAAATATTATTTAAAAAGAAAAGAGTTGAAAGAAAATATATTTTTTTTGTGCGATGTGGGCCATACACATGCAGTCAAAGAATTTTTATTAGTCAATTTTAACAGTTATTTTAGGCCTATTATTCACAAGCTTGTGTATTTTTTTTCAAATTTCAAGTCTGAAAATTGCATTCAAGTTCAGCCAGTGCCAGACAAAAGATTATGATAGAAAGGAAATTGTTTCCCTTTTATACGCCATAAATTAAATACGACCTGACACTCATCTTCGAGGAACTAAGAAACAGGAAACCAAGTTACAAGTTGCTTTCTTTAAATTATACAGCAAACCCGACTCAGTAGGCTGAAGAGTAAATCTCAGGAAACTAATTAATGAATTGAGCTCTTTCCTTGAAGCTGAAGTAATCAAATCGATATTTTAATTCAAGAGTTGATACCAAGAATAGAAAAAAAAAAAGAATTTAAATGTCTTGCGAATACTTTTCAGAATACTTTCCTCACCTGTAATTAAGCCAGCATTCTAATTAAAGTAAAACATTTTCTTACAAGCAGAGTCGTTAAGTGTCATTACAATGATGAAACAACTGTTTTTCTCTCTCAATTTTACATAAGGAAATTGACAGTTTAATTAAACTGAATCAAATCAGCTTTAATTTCATTGTGTGTATTTTGAACCAGACACAAACTTACACAAACTTAAACTTGCAGTCATTTAGGAATAAAGAAATAAAGACAATTTCCATTTTCTCAAATTAATATGACATTCCATCCATTTGTCTGTGCTTGCAATAAATTTTCCAAACCAGAGATTAACTCTTGATTGCTTTTAATATGTCGATTTCATTTCACTTGGCTTCTCTACACAAACCCTCATTTCCTTATTAAATATCCTTTTGATTGCTGCTACCATATAGCCAACACAATATGCCTTAAGCTTCTTATTGTTGCTATTGTTTGTTTCAGTATTTCGATTAAAATGCTTTTCAAAATTCTTGTACCACAAGCAAAAGGCAACAATAGAAATTAAGAAAATAAACCAAATAAATACTCACTCTCATACTCACTCTCATACTCATACTCATACTCATACTCATACTCATACTCATACTCATACTCATACTCATACTCATACTCATACTCATACTCATACTCATACTCATACTCATACTCATACTCATACTCATACTCCTTCTCATACTCCTCTTCAAACTTGTAAAAAAATTGACAGACTGGGTATCACATTTGATTTGATTGCATTTAAAGTTTTTGTCTAGAACTAAAATAGTTTTCATTTAAATCTTGAGTCTTAAGAGATTAACTGGCTACAAAATGTACGACATTGAGTAATCACACGGTCTTAAATAATCATATTAAGTGAGTTTGAGGAAAATGTTTTAAAATAAAAAAAAGTTTTCATTATGAAACACATGATGCTACTTAAAAAAAAACATTAAAGCCATTTATGCCATCGCAATTTCTAAAAAATATATTTTTTTTTAATTTAAAAGAAAATTTTATAATTTACAATCAATTTATTGAAATTAGTGTTTGTTAAAAAGTGAGGATTTAATGAGCAATTGGAAACTTTTTTATAAATTCCAAAATGTTGTCATTAGGGCTTTCACTTTAGGCATGTTGAGCCCAATTATGAATATTCACAGGGAGATTTTTTCCCTGATAAAATTATCCAAGTCGGAGAATTTTTTATGAAACAAGAAAGAGAGAAAGGGATAGAGTGATGGATCAAGAGAGAGTGAATGAGAGAGAGATAGATAATTCTAACTCTAGAGAAACAAGTTTATACCCTTATCCTTTGTATCTCTCCTTCAGCATTCTCTTTAAAGATGGCATAAACATCAAGAAACTGTTGACTATATTTTATTTTGAAAGCTTTTTCAAAACTCAGATGCCTCGCTGCAGTCAATTGACATCAATTGATTTACACTTCAGTGGTCTCTTCATAACACAAAGTTGAGCTCAGCTATTGTTTTCTATAAGTAATAAAAATACTTAAAGTTCCTTTAAGCTGTCACAGTTGGTTTCTTATAGCCAGAAACTCAGATGTGGGAATGGTCGAAAAAAATTGCAAATATTCTATGAGGGCCCACTAAATATTTAGTTACTCAGGCTTTAACTTAGAAAAATTCCTGTTCTCAGATGTTGCGACTCTTTTTGAAGAAAGCAAATGGATTTTCCGACTTTATCTAAAACAGATTCTTAGCTGGAACAAAAACTCCAAGGGCCTGTTCAGCTAAATACGAACGAAAGGTTCGTTCGCATAATACACGAAAATTTGTTTTGGTTTTCAATACAATTCTGGGAACGAAACTATCGTTCGCATTTAGCTGAACAAGCACTAAGATTCTTTTCGGCACTAGAAGCTAAAAAATAAGACAAATAGAAGGCCTCTTATAGTCAAAAACTAACATTTACGGATCGTCTATATAAAGAGCAATTATTAAATACCCAGATTTCTACTCAGACAAAATCTTATCATTATGGGCAAAGATCGCACCGCCACCTTTAAGATCTATTGTGCCCCTTACAGTCAGAAACTCAGATTTGGAAGCACTAAATTAATATGAGATCGTTTAGAAAAAAAGCATTTATTCTATGAGAGCCTATTAAATTCTTATAATTCAACTCAGACAGTTTCTTCTCAGCAATAAAGACTTTAAAGTTCTTTTTAAGTTCCCAAAAACTTAGATGCAGGGATCGTATATAAATTAAGACAGCAAGAATTTTAAGACGACTTATTGGGCTCTTAGACTTATAAGCCTGGTAAATAAAGTGGTTTTTTTCATATTTCTCTTTGCATATATGCTGATACTTGCTTATATACAAGTATCACAAAGGAACCACGTCAGAGGTGAACCCAGCTTCTCTTTTTCTTATTTGGGCTTCCTGTATAGCCTAACCTAACCTAACTGCCAAACTTGACTTTGAGTTGATTTATAAGCAGTCGCTGGTAAGCTTTTCTATTGTTAAAACGCTGTTAATCATCTTCCTAGATCAGAATTTAGTGCTTTAATTAACAAGTTTAATTCTTTTTGCAAATCCATTCCCTAAGCGAGACATTTCAAAATAAGGCAGCACTTGGCTGATGCCCACAATATGCCAGATTTAGTATTTGCCATCAAAAGCCTGAGTGGCTTTCGCTGCTAATTTATGTCACCATAAAAAGTTGAAAAACTTTTTCAATTCTAATAAAAATCTACACACAAAGTTTTTCTTACACTTAAAAACTTTTTCTTTTTTTTTTAGAAAAATTTAAAAAAAAAAATGTTTTTTAACGATTTTTGATACTTTCGTTAGACTTAATAATAAAAAAAAGAGGAGAAGAGAGGCTTTTCTAAATAAATATTTGCCTTTCGTCTTTAAAAGTCATAATAGAAGTATAAAAATTTCATCATTTCAGCGTATTATCCTGTTTATTTGTACGCTTATCAGTGAATAACATTTTATGTGAGAAAGCAGCGATATGGCGATAAAATGGAAAAGAGAAAAAGTTTTGTTAAGTAGCACGACATCTGAGAATTATTTTTCTAAAATGTGTGCGACTTTATTTACATTTATTCAGTAAATGGTTTAGTATTTATTTTATTCTTTTTTCTTTTTTGCTGTTAAATATGATAAAGGATTTTTCCTTTCCTTTTTTTTTTCTCCATACAGATTTTCATTTTCTTTTGGCCTTTGTGTTGCCTTTTTCATTGTTTTAAGCAGCATAAAAAAACAAAAAGAGAAAATATTTTATGATTATGAAGAAAAGGAGTCACTTTGTGTAGAGTTAATGCTAACAACAGGCATTATTATCATATTTTGAAGGTTGCTTGAGGTTGTAAATATATAAAACATATACTCACTCACTGCTGTTTGTAAATAGCATATTTTTAGGTGGGATTATACTAAATATGAGCAGCATATTTTTGGGATTGGTTTGGGTAAATTATTAAAACTTAAAGTTTTCTTTACACAAGAAAAATGTTTTTATTAAAATTATCAAACACCCCACAATTGTGTTCATTAATTTTTATTATTTCGCTTAAATTCTTGTTTAACTTTTTACTTTTTATTTTCTTTAATTAAAAATAAAATTAAATTTTTTTTTTAACTTAAAAATTTCTTTATTAATGCCTTTTTGAAAAGTTAAAATGGTTTTGTGTTAATCAAATAATAAAAATCAAAAATGAAATTATAGAGACTGAGACTAAAACAGTTCTTCTGTTCTCTTGTGGGATTAATTTGGCCAGCGTTCAAGCAACCAAAAAAAACGGCTATTTAAATCAAACATCAAAAAAAACGAAACGCTACAAATGCAAACGTTTTGTTTTATTATGGGAAAAAACAAAACGAAACATTTGCATTTTGTTTTTGTTTCTTTGCGAACTCTGTTTTAAATAAAATCTAAACCAGCATGAATCTAATGGCGTTTTCTTTTCTAACAAAAAATGTTCCACGCATTCCGCCATCCAAGAATTTATTTAATAGTTCTATGGAATTTAATAGTTAAATTCAAAATGGCGTTGCTTTCTCAACAAGTTGCATGTAAAACAGGCAAGTGGGGTACTTGTTTTGCTTTAAATTTATAAATAAAGTTGAGGTAAAGCCCTTTTTTACAACTGTGTCAGCTACTTGCTTATAAAGGGTGTTTTTTATAGACGTATATAACTTTAATGTGCAATAAATCAACGATGGGTCATTCGATTGACATGAATTTTATTTATCCGAAAGATAATCTTGTGGCATTACATTTTAAATATGATTCCTGGCATATGACCGCCACGGCTGTCTCGGATGTAGTCCAATCTGGACGTCCAATTTTCGATGACTTTTTCCAACATTTGTGGCCGTATATCGGCAATAACACGGCGAATGTTGTCTTCCAAATGGTCAATCGTTTGTGGCTTATACGCATAGACCAATGACTTTACATAGCCCCCCAGAAAGTAGTCTAGCGGTGTTAAATCACAAGATCTTGGAGGCCAATTCACAGGTCCAAAACGTGAAATTAGGCGGTCACCAAACTTGTCTTTCAATAAATCGATTGTGGCACAAGCTGTGTGACATGTTGCGCCGTCTTGTTGGAACCACAGCTCCTGGACATCATGGTTGTTCAATTCAGGAATGAAAAAGTTAGTAATCATGGCTCTATACCGATCACCATTGACTGTAACGTTGTGGCCATCATCGGTTTTGAAGAAGTACGGACCAATGATTCCACCAGCCCATAAAGCGCACCAAACAGTCAGTTTTTCTGGATGTAACGGTGTTTCGACATACACTTGAGGATTAGCTTCACTCCAAATGCGGCAGTTTTGTTTGTTGACGTAGCCATTCAACCAGAAGTGAGCTTCATCGCTAAACAAAATTCGCTTATGAAAATCAGAAACAACGGCAATCTCGTTGGTTGCCCATTTCTTGCATTATTTGCAAGTGTTGTTCAGGCGTGAGTCTATTCATGATGAATTGCCAAGCCGAACTGAGAATAAATCACTTGACAGCTGTTAAATCGGTCGCCATCTTGAACAGTAATGCCAACTTAAAGTTCTATACGTCTATAAAAAACACCCTTTACAAAGAAGCCAAATAATTATATCCTGAAGAAGCTACGCAAGTTGGAGCGAAACATCGAAATAAAAATTAATTTATAAAATAAGAACTCAAGCTTAATAAAATAGCCATTTTAATTAAAAATAAAAAAAAAACGTTAAATAAACTAACAAAAAAAATTTGTGCCCAAAAATATTAAAACTAATGAAAATATGAAAAAAATTACTTGTGAAAAAGTCCACTATTTATGTCAACTGCTTGTCAGTGATGTTAATCTAATCAGATTTCTAAAAACGCTTTACCTGCGTTATATTTATAAAACGCTTACAGTCGTACCTAAATTGGTGTAGCCATATTTGGTATGAAGAGCAGCCAGAAGTATTGCAAGAACCACCAATTCATCCCGCAAAATGCACTGTTTAGTGGGGATGTTTAGTCAAAGACGACTAAGGCAGCAAAGTTACTGTGAATGGCGAGCACTACAGTGTGTTGATTCCAATTTTTTTCAAAACAAAAATGGAAGAGCTGGACTTGGCTGATATGGGGTTTCAGCTAAACGGAGCCACTTGACACACAGCAAGTGAAACAAAAGCTTAGTTGAGAAGCGAGTTCACTGAACAGTTTACTTCACATTTAAGGCCAGTCAATTGAACGCCTAGAACGATCAATTTAATGCCTTTTACTTATTTTTTTTTAAACTCATTGGACGCATTGGAAGTTAAAAGTGAAGAATTTATTCGTGATATGTTGGAGTCAGCGCATGAACCTTTTGAAGCATAGCCCCGGTCAACATTTACATAAAATCATCTTTAAACATTGAATTATATAGATCTTTTTATTGAATCAAATAAGGATATCCTACATTTTTCTAAATTGCATGTGTTTGTTTTAATCAAATCTGAAGGGTCTTAGAAAATCGGCCAAAATAATGAAAAACTGTATGAAGTGGTTTTACGATGGGCAGTGTAATCAAACAATCTTAATTCATTTTAATTCATGTTGACTAACAAAAATCTAAATCCATAATTTAATTTAATTTTTTGTTTTCCAATTACTCGCTTGTCTGTCTGTACTTGTTCCCCTAATTAAAGTCACTTCTTGGCTTTCATCTCTAGTTGTTTAAGTTATTTGCTTTTACTCATTGTTGTTGTTGTAGCTAAGAATTTATTAAGTAAATTTTTATTACAGCCAACAACTATGAAATGACAAAACATTTAAATGTCTAGTTAGTTAATGTTAATGAAAACAAAAACTACATAAAATAAGGCAGCACCAGTTGAAAAAGACCATCAAAGTAGTCTAGTGTGCAGTATTACACCGTTGCCTAAAGTAAACCATTTTTTATTAATTAAAAATAAAAGAAATCGAAAAAAAGAACTTCATAATTAAAATAACACACATCAATATGTAGCCCCAAAAGAAAACAATTCTACAGCGAAAATGAAGTGAAAAAATTTCACGAGTAAAAATTATTTACGATAAAGGCGACATGCTTTGAAGTAAATATTTTTTTCATGTTATCATTTTCAATTGAATTACTTAAAAAATGTATTTTACATGGGAGGGAAATATTATTTATGTATTGCGATCTTGTTAAACAAGCAGAGAGTTGGAAAGGGGCTCTCTAGGGCCTCTGATGTGTTTTTTTTTCTTCTAATATTTCGTACTGGAAACAGTGTAGATTCTGTAGCCATTTCAAAACACCTACATTTGTTAGCACTTATTAAATTCGTGATGAAATATCACACAAGTAGTATCATTTGCATGTCAAACTTTTTTCCATAATTGAATTTTTATGGCATTAATTTGTGGCATTGTGATGTTGTAAAAGGACTTTTTATATTTTCTCCTGTACGAGTAGGTGAAATTCTAAACTTGTCTTTTTTTGGCTTGATTTTTTTTTTGTTTTGTTTTAGAGCAAAACTTTTATTTTTTTTTGATGTATGAAATATTTTAATAGAATTTTATTGTTAGGAAAGCAAAGTGCAAAATTGTTTCGTGACAAAAAGAAAAAGTTATTAAATTTTTTCTTGGGACTTTTGTAATCATAAAAGCTAAATTGATGTCGAAATGTTTATAGTAAATAGAGAAATTCAAGTATTAAATAGAAGGGGGGCTTCTTTTATTTTTCATGAAAAATTAGTAAATGCGCCAAATATACCTTTCAATTGCTCATGTAAAGGGATTTCATTTGAATCATCACACTGCCAGGTCTACTCAAATTACTCATCTAAACGGGTTTTAGTAACGAAAGCGCATAAGCGTAAACAGTAAGTGGATGAAAGTAAATATTATTTTGTGTGTTTCACTTATAAATCAAACTAATTTTCTGTTTTTATATTTTTTTTTCTTGTCTACAGTAAGACTTTTCCTAGTGTTGTAAACTCAAAACTTAATAATTTTTATTTACTTTTGCTTGAAACTAAAATTAAAAATCAAAAGTTATGAAAACAGGTGCTTATAAGTTTTTAAAATTTTATTTTTTAAAAACTAATTTCATAAAGTTGTGCAAAGGGAGCAAGTAAAAGAATTTACACGAGAGTCCATAACATAAATTCTTACAGGCTGGCTGTGTAATCTAAAGTTTCAGGGTGGGCCAAAAGTCACGAAAAATAATGATAAAAAATTATTAAATTTTTCCAAACAAAATTAATTTTCTGTTTGTTTGTTCGCTATAAAATTTTTTTCTCTTCCAACAAATTTGTTTGAAATTTGACACATATAATCCCTATAATTCAAAAAAGGTCACCACATACTTTTAGAGCAGCCACTCCTATTTTTACGCCCACTTTTCATAACTATTTGTGCTTGTACTTATTTCAAGCCTGTAACTGTGCTTTGAAATATTTAATTTACCAATAACTAAATGGCGTCTTTGCTAAAGCAAGAGCCAGTTTTTAAAGTAGTGAATTTAAAATTGTTGCATACGCTCTCTATACTCTAAGCATACCGTCTCACCTAATACATAATCAGACTGGGCTAGACCGGGCAAAAACATCTACTTTTAAATAATAAAAAAATTTCTGTCTTTATGAAATACAAAATTAAATCGCATCATATGAAATTCTTTTTCTTTTTAATAAAAAACAATTTTCCAAGCAAAATAACAATAACACAGAACGACAAAAATAATTTCACAACAAATCGCACACTGAGAAAATTTTGTTCATTTAATAACATTCATTTCATATCGAATGCCGTAATTTGGTTCCAGAATTTTGTCATTAATCCAATAAAAATTTATTATTTTTTAATTAACAATATATTTTGTTAGATTAAAGAAAAAATTCATTGGTTTAATGAAATATTTTCATTAATTTAATTACAAAAATTTTATTAATTGAATAAAATAATTTCATTAATTTAATTAAAAAATTGCATGAATTGAATAAAATAATTTCATTAATTTAATTACAAAAATTTTATTAATTGAATAAAATAATTTCATTAATTTAATTACAAAAATTTTATTAATTGAATAAAATAATTTCATTAATTTAATTGCAAAAATTTTATTAATTGAATAAAATAATTTCATTAATTTAATTACAAAAATTTTATTAATTGAATAAAATAATTTCATTAATTTAATTAAAAAATTGCATTAATTGAATAAAATATTTTCATTAATTTAATTAAAAAATTTCATTAATTGAATAAAATAATTTCATTAATTTATTAAAAAAATTGCATGAATTGAATAAAATAATTTCATTAATTTAATTAAAAAATTGCATTAATTGAATGAAATAAATTCTTAATTTAATTAAAAAAATTGCATGAATTGAATAAAATAATTTCATTAATTTAATTTAAAAAATTTTATTAATTGAATAAAATAAATTCAATAATTTAACTATAAAATTTCATTAATTGAATGAAATAATTTCATAAATTTAATGAAATAAGAACATGAAATAATTTCATTATTTATTGAAAATATTTAATTAATTCACTTAATTTATGAAATATTTCATTAAATCCATAAAATAATTTTAATTAAATCATTTCATTATATTTATGAAACATTTATCTTTCAGTAAATTATGAATGTTTGAATACACTGCAAGAATAATTCATTACTTTTTACCTTTAACCAATAACAAAGTTGCACTAGACTAATGGCAACATTGTCTTAAATGCATGAATATTTCATTGAATTAATGAATAACTTTATTAATCTAATGACATTTTGTCGTTGATTGAAAAATAATGAAAATTTTTTCATTGAATTAAAGAGAACAAGATTTTTCAGTGTTCGTTACACTAAAATATTGAGATTTAAAACAAAGAAAAAAAAATGTTTAATTAATTTTGTGTCTCTTTTTGTTTTAATAAATAGAGAATTTAATTTTTATTCATTGTTTTTTCTCGTTTTTTTTTCTTTTCAGTACGAATGCAAAGTGCAAAACTTAAAAAAACGTAAAGTCACCATACACATCTCTGTCAATGGCGTAAGAGTGGTTTTAAAGAAGCGAAGAAGAAAAGTAAGTATAAAAAATTGGCTCCTTTTAAGCCTATTGTAATTGTTGTTGTTATAGTACAGAAGCATTCCCTGAAGCTTAAATTGTTTAATAGAAATGAAAAACATAAAAAATTTTTGAATTGAAACTTAAGCGACCCATACACGACAACAGCATGCAGGTTTTAACAAGCTACTGAGCTAAGAAGCTCGAATCATCCATAAAACAGTCTTTGAATTCTTAGGGTTAAATTCATAAAATAACATTTGCGTTTGTTAAGGGTTTATTAATCAAATTTTCTATTTAAAAATTAAACAAAAAAATTTTGTTATGAATTTGGCTGATAATGAATACTCGTACTGGCCACAGTAACCTGGTGACTAGTTGTCGCTCTGAAACTGATAAAATATTTATTTTTTAAGAAAAATTACGGCAGAAAGTAAATTATTATGGATCACACAAAAAACAAACAAACAAAAATTTAAGAAAAACAGGGCCCAAATCAATCGAATGAAAACTCAAGTAATTTTAGTGCTTTTGTAAATTTCGATACGATTTACTCGATATCGAATATGGTCATTTGGGTCCAGGCCCCAAATGAAAATTATAGAAATTTCAGTCTTGAATGCCTGAAATAATTTAAAATTTCGAATTAAAAATGTTGGTGTGCGACGATTGGATTGGATCAACAAATAATATTTAAGATAGTGCAGCCCAATTGCCAACTAATCCGAGACTCCTTACGAATCTCAGTAATTGTTTTAGGCTTAATTATACTTAGATCTTCTAGCACCACTGTACCACTGCCTAAGCAGCTTATGCTGCATCTTGCCAGAATATGTTCCTCTACTTGCTTAGAATATGTTCCTCTACTTGACAGAAACGGCAGGCGTTATTTTGTACCACATTGCCCGTCAGCAGCTCAACAAAGAGGTTGATGTCATTTCTGGCCTAATGCCCTCGAGTTTAATTAATCTGTTGGACTGCCGCATGCCCACTTTGGCTGTTCAGCAGTCCTGTAGACTTTGTTTTCTCATCAATGAGTAGCACAACTCAAGTGATTTCAAAGTTCACTGCACAAAATGGCTGTGGACCTAGAAAAGGGGCATTTGATTAATTTTAAGGCGTAGTTTGCTTATATTTACTCTTGGATAATTTTTCTCAACCAGCAAACTGGTAGCATCAGCAGAGAGTAACAGCACAAAACCAAACTGGATTATTCAATTGACTGCGTACATGCTGCTGTCGTGTATGGTCTGCTTTAATAAATCTTGTGAATTCTATTGAAGCTGATTAATGTTTCATTTTGTTTTGCTCAAATATACTTTTTTTAATCTTCTATTTTTTTTTTCTTTTTAGAAAAAGAACTGGTCAAATGATTGTGAGGAAATTGAATTATTAAATCATCCCGTTTATCGTATATTTTATGTATCTCATGACAGTAGTGATCTCAAAATATTTAGTTATATTGCAAGAGATGCCAGCACAGATACATTTAAATGTTCTGTTTTTAAAAGTCATAAAAAGGTAAGTGAATTTCTTTTTTTCATTTTTCTTTTGTTTTGTTTTCATGCCCCCTGCCAGACTCCATTCCTTAGGAAAATTTTAATTTTTTTTTCCCCTTCAAAGATAAAACACAATAATTTCTGTTTGAGTCGAATACTATTCTGTGTGTTTTCACTAAATTTAATTCAAATTGGCAAACTTCCAGTTGTTGTTTCATTTCTTTTTCACAGTGTGGCGTTGTATGGTTTGTACGTACTACATATGCCCGTCATAGTCTATGATTTTTCCATAAATTTATTTTTCTATGAATTTTATTTAATTACTGTTGTTGTTGTATAGTATTTGCAAATTCCCTCAAAAAAAAAAATATTTCTTATACTCTTCACTAAAAGTGTAAAGTGCAAAGTTGGTCATTTCATTTGCAATTTTTTTAACATTCGCTTACGATTTTTGCAAGATCCCAGATTCGTTTAAGCAACGTAATAACCAAACTATTAGAATAGTTACTCTGTGTTGCGATGCAAAGAAAAACGATACGAAATCGAATCTTTAATGTGTTTGATAGTTTCGTTTTTGCATTTGTCTGGTACAACCCCACTCTGCATGCGTAAGTGCAACGTCGTTTTATATCTTTGCGACAACCATAGAGCAAACCCAAAACTTTTAGCTTTCGCTTCGCAATACAGAGTAGCCAGTTTTAGCTGTCAGCAGTTTTCTACTAAATTACACAGGCCTACAAAATTAATTTTTTTTTTTTTGGGTAACTAATTTGAGTATTTATGGTGGTAAGCGGCAATCGCTATAACTTACTTTTTTCATTCTACATAGAACTCTCAAAAAAAGTGTCGTAACATACTTATTTTGCAATCACTCGGGCATCACCTCTTACAAAAATACATAAGGATTCGGTATAAATTAACCTTTAAATTATATTTCCATTTTTAACCAATCTGGTAGTTTTTGAAATAAAAAAAAAAAATTTGTAAAAAAAATTTTTTCAAGAAAATTTGAAAAAAAAAATTTCTTAAAAATATAATTTTTTTTTTTAATTTTGATATCTGCATTTAATACAAATAAAATGAAACATATTTTAATAAAATCGTTTTATAAATTCTGAGGTCTAAGCACCGTATTCGATATAGAGTGAAATTGTACGAAATTTTTCATTTTGCTATCATGGCCCTCGTTATCAAATAAAATGTATCGTAATTTGAAATGATAGCATTCGCTAACGAGTCTTCGATCGAGTATAATCTTCCAAAACTTTTTTAACGAACACACTTAGCAAAAAGTTAAATAAAAAAAAAATTTAAGTTTTATTTAGTTTTAGCTTAAACAAATTAGTTGTTACAATTTTTAATAAATTTTCATTTTTTAAATTTGAAGAAAAAAAAATGTCAGAAGAAGCAATTGTTAATTTATTTATCAAAAATTCTTTTTTCACAATTTTTGCCTAAGTTTATGCTACACTTCTTTTTTATTTACTAAAATTTGACAAACGTTTGTGTCTAAATCTTATACAATTTGAACAAAATTACAATCCGATAGATATCGTATAAAATGATTTGCTTACTGACACGTATCGAAGTTTTATTTGAAAGGATAGTCTGCTTGCTATTGAATGCGGCTATTAGACCCCTGAATTTATTATCATCTAGATGTTTTTACCGGGTCTCGGTAATTTACTACATGATTCGGTATGCTTAGAGTATAAAGAGCGTATGTAACAAACTTCAGAGAAATCCTTTTGCCAATAGAACTTTAGTCGTTAAAAAATCCATTCAAATAAAGTGGTTCATGCCTTTGCTAGCGTTTTTGGCAGAGGCTCTATTTAGTTACTGGTCAATAAAATAATTCAAAACATAATTTCAAGCTTAAATTTAGTAGCAGCACACATCTTTCTGAACAAGTGTGAGTGAAAATCGTTGAAAAGTGTAGGTAAAAATGGGCGCAGCTTATCCAAAAGTATGTGTTGGCCTTCCTTGGATTATAGGGAATTTGTATTTATAACGAAATAACAAACAGAAAATGAATTTAATTTATTTATTGGGTGGATGAAAAGTCACGCTAGCATGTAAAAATTTAATAATTTTTTTATCATTATTTTTCGTAAAAATTTTAACACGCATGCGTGACTTTTACACCACCCTGTAATTTTAGATTAAACAGCCAGCCTATGAAAATTCATGACTGGGGCTTTTGTAAGTTCTTTTACCTGCCCCTTTTGTAAAATTTTAGGAAACTATTTTTCATAAAATACAATTTTTTTGTCATGTCCTTCCATTGAAAAACTGATTTTATTTTTTTTAAATTGTACTCGTAGCTTTAAGCAAATTAAAAAAAAATAGCAGGTCTATACACTTAAATAAAATTCATTTTCTGTTTGCTTTTTCGCTATATAAATGTTGGTTTTAAAATGGATTTGTCTGAAACTTAACAAATATAATGTCTATATATACTTTGGGAAAAGTCACGTCCATTTGTAGGCCCACTTTAAAATGATTTTCACTCATTAAATGTTCATAACGATGTGAGCCTGAAACTATGCTTTGAACTATTTTATTTACCACTTTAGTGGCCGCCTCTTCTAAAGCATGAGTCACTTTATAAAGTAGTGAATGGGTGTATTTATTTGTTTGGATTTTTTAAAGATTAAAATTCAATTTCTTTTAAAATTTATACATACGCTAAGACATTACGACTCATGTAATGAACCGGACAAAAACATCTAGTAAATAAATACAATTTGTGACCATAAAAAATGCCTGCTCTATTCATTCCTTAACACTTCCTTATTAGTTTAATTTTTTTTCTTTTTTTTTTATTGCCAGCAAGAAATAAATTTCTTATTTTTCTTTTCCAGAAAACCAAGAACCCATTTGTGCAGATACATTTTGTTTTCTAGTTGCAATAAATACTAACTGACTGACTGAATTGAATATTTTTAATCAAGCAAAATTAAAAATTTTTTTTTTGTCTTTTTGTCCATCCATATAAAAATTTGAAACAGCAGCTGCTGTCTTCTTGTTACTGCAGTCATATTTTATGGTCATTGTGCTAATAAATTTTTGTTTCTTTTTAATTTCATGATTTTCCTTTAAATAGTGTTGAAAATAGAAAATTAATTTTTTTGTACAAAATTTCTTGCCACATAAACCATAATTCAGACACAAATAGGATTTGTTTTTTATATAGAAAACACACACATACACAAAAATACATTCATGTAAAAATTAGCAAGTGCATAAACTTATTTTTATTTTTTTTTTTGTTGGCTAGTGTGTAAAAAAGTAAATTAGAATTGAAAGAAATAAAAGCCATTGTTGTACAATTTAATTTAAAACTGTGTAATTTATCTTTGAAGACCAGCTGGTAAAGGGCGTGCCCGTAAGAGCACTTTTGTTTCAGATAATATAAAAAAAAAAAAGTTCATTAACAGCAATTTGCAATTTTGGTAGCGATAAGTTCTTATTATGAATTTAACTTTTTTTTACTTATGACGGTTATTAACGCAATTTTCTTTAATGAAAAAATATTTTCTTTTTTGTAATAAAAACAAAAAACCAACAAAGAATTACTATTTTGCTGTTGCTCTCCTTCCCAAACACTCAATTGCAATAAATTAAAAATTACTTTTTTTTTTCATTTAACTTTTGTATCATTTTCTCTTTCCATTTCTGCCATTTTGCAGCAAAATAATTTTATTTTGTGAACACTTTTTTTTTGTTTTTGTTTACAAAAGTTTACTGCAACATTTGTTTGTAATGAAAACAAAACAACAAAAGCAAAATTTAAATAAATAAATAAAATACTTAAGCTGATTTTTATTAATGCTTAAGAGAATTCATATAAAAACACAATCAAAAAAACTTTTTTGTCCCTCAAAGACGATAATGTTTTGCCAACTTCTGTTTAAAAAAAAAAAATTTGTTTTATTTTTATGTGGAGAAGCTTAAAAAATAAACATTTTGAGGGAAACAAAAACTAAACAAAGTGAGAGTGTGATATTACAAAAATGTGGAAAGGTGGTAAAGAGATACCGAACGACAGAGAGAGTGAGAAAGAGAGAGAGAGAATATAATAATTATTAGCTGTAACAGAAAACCACTAATTTTTTTTTTAGTAGAGATAAAAACTTTATTAAAACAGATTAAAAACAAAAATTATCGCAGTTTTCAAAAGTCAATGAAAAAAAAAATAAAAAAACAGTAAACAGGCCTGCAATAGCCTAGTATATTTGATACTCTGATTCAAACTAAGTACCTATTTTTTTAAACCTAAATAGAGTTCTCTCCAAATTTATATGGCGCCATTTAATTCTCAATAACTCTAGCTCTCTGATTAAACTTACAAAAATGCGTAAGGAACCGGATTAAAATAACCTTTAAATTGTGGAAGAACCAATTTTTAACCGGACTGGATATTTAACAAAGCTTTTTCAAGAAAACTGTTATAAATTTATTTTTAAAAAGTTTCTTTAAAATTTAAATAAAAATAAAATCTTAAAATTTTGTTTTTAACGTTAATACCTGCATGTGTTATAAAGAAAATGAGCCATATTTGATAAAAAGCCATTCAGAAGTTCTGAATTTATACTCAAATTAGTGGTAGCAGCTAAGATCTTGCTCCAAACCATAGAATTGTTTTTTTAACTAGTGCTTATTTCGTGAATGGTAACACTTAGCTCATGTCTGATTTGACAGATAATTAGTTTTATCCTTCCGCTGAAAGAATATGGTTGTGTTTTCGCTTCGCTAAGTGGGCCTGCGATCGACTTACAGAAGATGCTGATTATGCCAAAAAAATCATCTTTTCAGATGAAGCTCATTTTGAATTTGGCGGGTATGTAAACAAGCAAAATTGTGGCATTTGGGGCACAGAAAACCCCACGCACCCAAATTGAAAAGCCAACGCACCCAAAACGAGTCACAGTTTGGTGCGGATTTTGGTCCAGAGGCATAATTGGGCCATTTTTCTTCGAAAATGAGCAAGGAGTGGCCGTTACAGTCAATGGCGATCGTTATTGGGCCATGTTGAACGAATTTTTGTTCCCAAAAATTGAAGAGGAGGATATTGGCAACTTTTGGTTTCAAGAGGACGGGGCTACGTGTCACACAGACGAAGCTACATTCGATGTTTTATAGCATTTAAAAAAAAAAAGTTATTTGGCGGACCCTTTATTTTAAAATTTATTTGTTTGACCTTTTTCTTTTCAATTGAAATGGCTATTTTATTAAGCTTGAGGTCTTATTTTATAAATTTATTTTTATATCGATATTTCTCTCCCACTTGCGTAGCTTCTTCAGGTATAATTACAAATTTCATTTTATAATTATATCCTGAAGAAGCTACCAAATGAGAATTTTGGTCAAAATGTTTAAACAAGAAGTTGTTGCAATTACAACTTAACTGAGTTGAGTTGTGAACCATAATAGGGGCATTAGTCACCACAAAAAAACTTAATTTTGGAAAAGTCTTATGTGGTAAGTGGCCTTTAAGTTCTTTGAAAGCTTGTGCAAAATATTCTTTTCGGAACAAATAAACCTTAAATTCATACAAAAATTTAAGATATTTACCCTTTTTATCCAAAAAAAAATTAAAGTAGACTTTAAAGTCAACGTTATCGAAATTTTTCTTATAATTTTTTCCTAAATTTTACTGTAAAGTCTAGGTCAACTTTTTTTGGATAAGAGCATTAGTGTTTTGTAAGAAAAATATATTAAAAAAGTGCAAGAGCAACAACTTGTTACCTTTTGTAATTGTAGCCCAATTTAGAATTTTGTGCGCTGAGTAAACAACTTCAGTTGTGAGAGCCAAAATTACCAGTTAAGTTATGATAATAGCAAATCGCTGTTACAGCTTGAAATATTTTTAAAAGAACTAAATTTTGGTCTATATTATCGAATTCTGGTTGCGAGAATAATTGTTTTTGTTTATTTTATGGAAAAGAGTACCAAATTTGCATTTGAAAACACAATTTTAAGAGATATTCCAGGGAGTGTCGAAAAAAGCTTTTTTTTTTTTATAAAAAAAAAGCTTTAAGCAGGCACACAAGTACTGAGTGACTGGCTGTGTGTCTTTGTGGTGAGTGAAACTAAACGATTAGTTGCTTGCAGATCAGTATAATTAGTGCTACACGCCGTATAAGTTGTAACGATAAACACGAGCTGCAATAAAGACGCGTCTGAGGAAATTTAACAAAAAAAGTTTTTCTTTTTTGTAAAATTCTACTAAAAAAGCATTTTGAATAAAAAAACCAAAAATATTAAAAAAAAAATAAATGAAAGAAAAAAATGTGTAATAAAACAATAAATCTATAAAATTGTAAATATTTTTAAGCAAACACAAGCAAAATAAAATTAATTATAGAAAAAAAAATCAAAATAATTTTCTAATTTCTGTAGTGAGACTAGAGAATTTCAAATTTATGAGCAGTTTAATTCATTAAAATAAAATCTTTATTAATCGCTTAAGTCGACTTAAGAAAAATATTACCATTAGACAGACTAATGCCCTTATTACGGTTCACAACTCAATTTAGTTGAGTTGTAATTGCAACAATTGCTACTGGTGAATTGTCATTTTTGCCATCAGTAACAACACAAACAGGTGGCAATACCAAAATTACAACTTTAGCTGGGGCCAAATTACAGCATTCGAAATTTTCCATAAAATTGTATCGAAATTTCGATTGTAATCGAGTGGCGTAATTTGACCCGATATTTTTTTTTAAATTGTATCGAAATTCCAATTGTAATCGAGTGCCGCAATTTAGCCCCTGCTTTGCCTTGTGAACCACAATAAAATTTTTTTTTTATAGTGGTTTATAAGGATGGTGGGGCGATATATTACTCTCAACAAGAGGGCACTGAAATAATTTAAAAAAATACTTTTTGTTGCCGTTAAAGTTGTAGTCCTTATTATCACAAAATTCAAGCCAGCCAGATATTAAGCCTGATTATGAGTGTCGTTGTCGTGATATGTGGTAACGCCGGCCATATGTTTTATATGGACTTGTCGTGATAACGATACTCATAATAAGGTTGATTATTTTTATTACAAAAAAAAAAATAAATAAATAAAAATAAAAAATTAATTTAATTTAAAAAAAAGTGTCAACAAAATTAAAAAAAATTTTATTTCTTTTTATAAAATATTTTTCATGATGCTGCTCGATAAAATGCCATAGAAAAAAGTAAAAAGTTTTTATTTTGCGAAAAAGAAAAAAAATATTCCAAAACACCTGCACCCAAATGGCACAAAGAAAATAGAATTTTTAGCATGTTTTGTGTTTTTTTTTGTTAAATAAACACAACAAACAAAATCAATTTTTATAAAAAAAAAGAAAATAAAATACCTGAAAGATTAATCATTTTCAAAGGTGTCAATTAAATAAACTCAAAAAGAATATTCGCAACCAAGTACAAAGTGTCAGGTTGCCATAAACAAATTTTTTTAAGAAAAAATTAAAAAAAAAATGTTTTTTTAAGTGAAATGCTAAATACCATAAAAAACAAAAATAACAATCAACAAACACACAGATAAACATTTTTATTAAAAAAAATTAAAATTAAGAAAACATAAATGTTTTGTTTCTAATTTATCAATATTCGCCCAAACTAAATTTATGGATCTGCTCAGTTTGTATGACCTGTGTGGTCATGGGTATTTCGAAAAAATTAAAAATAAAAATAAAACATCACCTCTTAATTTAAATTTGTAGAACAAGAAACACATACAGGCACAAACAAATAAAAACTCTTACAACTTTGTTGCCAGCCAGCATTGCGAAAATCGTTTTTTTTTTTTAATCACCTTTATGAGTCCTATTCGAGCACTTTTTTTGATTAAAAAATGATTAAACATTTACATGTTCAGCAAAGCACTGATTTAAAAGTGTTTTAATTGGTTATCCAGAAAAGGGTCGAAAATTACTCTAAACACCCAAAGAAATAATGACACCATCCGTTGGCAAAATGATTACAAATTGAATGATTCATTAAATTAGATTAAAGGCCTATTTTTTGTTTTCAATTTTTTTTTTTTTTTTTTTTTACTGAAAGTAAACAAAAAAAAAATATTCAAAATATTTCTAAAAGGAATGTGTCAATAACGTTCAATTTGATTATTTAAAAAAAACTGTTTTCATTTTTAACTTAAAGCGCAAAAAATTAATAATATTTCAATTTTATTATTTTTAAATAATGAGGTGTCAAAAAAAGAAATTTTGAGCCCGTAATTACAAACAGCCAAGTGAATACCAAAAAAAATATCGCCTATAAAATCCTATAATTAAAAATGAAAATTTATTTTTATGCCCATTAACGATATTTTTTTTCTTTTTTTTAACTTTTTGTTGTTATTTGTACACAGCAAAAAAAAACATTTAAAAAAAAATATTTTCTCAGAAAAAAAGTATTTTCTTCCTGAAAAAACTAGACAAAATTGGAGCGAAATATTGTTGTATGAACTATAATTAAAAATGAAAATGTGTTTTTAGGCCCATTAACGATATTTTTTTACATGGAAAGAAGAAGCATTTAAGAAAAAATACTAGATAAAGCTAGATAAAGTTGGAGTGAAATTATGTTATATGAACTATTATTTTTTAAAGTGATATAAGTCCACTTTCATAAAAAAATATCGCCTATAAAATCCTATATAAAATGAAAATTTATTTTTATGCCCACTAACGATATTTTTTCTTTTTTTTTTTTACTTTTTGTTTTTATTTGTACACAGCAAAAAAAAAGCATTTACAAAAAAAATATTTTTTCAGAAAAAAAAAATAATACATTTAAAAATTATGAACTATTATTTATGAAAGTGGTATAAGTCCACTTTAAAAAAAAAATATAATTAAAAAAATTTTATAATTAAAAATGAAAATATATTTTTATGGAAAGAAGAAGCATTTAAGAAAAAAAAAATTTTGTCAGAAAAAAAATATACTTTTCTTCCTGAAAAAGCTACACAAAGTTGGAGCGCAATATTATTATTAAACTGTAATTTTTTAAAATGGTATAAGACCACTTTCAAAAAAAAATATCGCCTATAAAATTTTATAATTAAAAATTAAAATTTATTTTTAAACCCATTAACGATTTTTTTTCTAATTAATATAGTTGTTTTATTAAGCTTGAGGTCATATTTTATAAAATTATTTTTATATCGATAAATAAATAATAAAATAGCCATATTTTAATTAAAAAGAAAAAGGTCAAATAAAATTAACAAATACAAAAAAAAATTTGTTTTCTTTTTTGCATAGAAAGAAGAAGCATTTAAGAAAAAAAAAATATTTTGTAAGAACAAATAATTTTCTTCCGGAAAAAGCTACACAAAGTTGGAGCGCAATATTATTATTAAACTGTAATTTTTTAAAGTGGTACAAGTCCATTTTCAAAAAAAACAAAAAAAAAATAGTCAGAGGTAATTTTAGTTAGCTGATGTCTACATGTCAGAAAAAGTGGACTTGTACTGCTTTTAAAAATATAACAGCTCAATATAAATTAACAATTGCGATCCGACCTCAAGCTTAAAACACTAGCCCTTTTAATAAAAAAAAGAAAAAGGCCAAACAAGCCTGGAAACATTTTTTTTTAAGTTTAAATTTATTTTGCTTTTAAAAAAATTATTTAAAAAACAATTCACAAATGACACTGTCTAATTTATAATTATT
Source organism: Thelaira solivaga (assembly GCA_947397855.1). Taxonomy (NCBI): domain Eukaryota; kingdom Metazoa; phylum Arthropoda; class Insecta; order Diptera; family Tachinidae; genus Thelaira; species Thelaira solivaga. Next base: position 65,726,106 of record OX377613.1, read on the forward strand.
GTATGACCTTGAGTAAGCTTTCCTTTAAAAGTAAAAGTAAAACAACAAGAATCACCAACAATTGAATTTATACGTTAGTGTTTTGTAATCCTCCTGGCATTAATCAATTTGCCTGACAATAATTAATTCATTTTAATGTTTTCATTTCTTTCACAAAAAGTGATTAATGGCTGATTGTGAAATTTAACGAAAACTTTTCAGAAAAGACATTTCAAATAACCTACGCGTAGTACAATTAGCCCAAAGCTCACAATGTAAAATGTGTCTCAGTAAGAGTACACTTTTTAAATTTAGTGTGGTTTAATTTCTGTGCAAGTGGCAACGCTTAAATTTGACAGCTGTCACATAGGCTTAAAGCGATTATTAAAACTAGAGCGTTTTACAAAAAAAAAAAAAAACAACGGCTTATAATTAAGATAGAGCAAAGTGAAGTCACTGCCAAATTTTCGAAAAAGTCATTTTTTTGATGAAGCTATTTTCCATTTAAATTTGGGGTTCAGGGTGTCTTAACACAATCCATGACTAACAAATATACCCACAACGAGCAAGTTTCTGGTGTTTATTTTGGTCAGGTTTTACTTTTTTGAAGTTGAGGCCGAAATCATCTAGGTAACTGTGAACGGTATTCCTTACAGGAACGTAATAACAAAGTTTTTATGGCCTTAACTGGATGTAGACGACATGTGGTTTCAGCTAGAGGTCTTCACTTATAACACAGCGTGTGAAACAATAGATTTATTGCAGCAACGACCTCCAGCACAAATTATCTCAAGCAATTCTAATGTTAACTGGCCACCAATGTCGTGCAATTTAATGTGTTTTCGTGAAAGAACTCTTGAGCTCAAATTCAAAAGCCAACATTGTTATCGCTCTAGATATGCTTCTGCTTTTGCTTTAAGTATCATTTTCTTATAAATAATGCTGGCAAGGTTTTTCTTATTAATTTAATTTCGTTAAAAACGTGATAGCTGCTTTGAGAGTTTCACCTTAAGAAAACGTTTTGGTTGGTTTACGTAGCACCTGCAACAATCGATTTATTGCAGCAACGATTTTCAAAACAAATTGTCTCCAGAACTCTCTCAAAAATAGGTGTTTTTATTTTAGAATTAAAAAGTGCACTCTTCCTGAGACACCCTTTAAATAAATTATTATGATCCTGATTTTTTTCAAACCTTTTATTAATTTCGTTCATGTCAAAGTAAATTTCTTCAAAAACTGACCTCGAGCTTGTAGAAATTTATTTTGAAATTAAAAAAATTGTAATGCGACCTTAAGCTGGAATAAATTCATTTTTTTTTTCAATTAAATTTATCGCATTTTTCTTTAAAATTTAGTTTGTGTAAAGATTTTTATTTTCACTAGAGTTCGAATAGTTTTTTTCAAACAAAATTTACGCATTTAAGCCTTTAATTGTTAAAAATGTTGTTGTAGCGACACCCAAACAAAACTTGTTTTTCTTTCGCCATTAAAAACAAGTCACTGGCTTGTTATCGTTTTCGTTTTCGTTAAAAACAGTGGGCCTGCTTGACTGTGTAAATCTAATTCACCAGAATTGATTTTAGTAAAACAAACCAAAAAAAAAATTGAAAATAATCTCACACTGACAGACATAATTGATGACTTCGAACAGCGGTCGCTTGTTCATTTTGTTTTACAGGCACATTCAAGGTAAAATTAAAGCAGAAATAATATTAAAAAAAAAGCTGACGGATATAGAAATAGAAATTTAATTGGGGTCAAAGTAAAGAAAATTCTATTTTCTTTTCTTTTCTTGTAATTTATCATCAAGTTTACATGAGGGCAGGGCGTCTTACAGTCTCATACTGTAAATGATACAAAATATCAACATATCGGCTTTTTACAGCAATTTATGAAAATTTTTTTACAAGGAAACAACCTTACCAGATGCCAAAAAATAATTAAAAAGGTTTCCCCTTAAAATGCCTAAACGTTAAAAAAAAAACTTTTGAATAATTTTTAATAGAAATTTTGAATGCAAGCTAGTAAGAGCTAAAATACCATCGCAATCTGTAAGATCTATTTTGTAGGAAAATGCTATTAGTTGGCAGCTTTTTCCTGGCCGCTACTTCAAAGGAGAAAGAAACAAAAATTTATAACCACAACTAGAAAAGAAAGTAATGGGCATTGAGTACAGAAAAAGAAAGAGCAAACAGAAGGGGAACAGACAGGGCAATTTTAATTGCGCAACTCTCGAGTCTATAGCAGAAAGAGGAAAGAAAAATGTGTGCAATTTCCTTTCCTATCTCTCTCTCCTCTAAGCTCAAGAGTTGCGCAACTAAAATTGCCTTGTTTTTGCCCCGTTATACTTCTTACAGTCCAACTTAAATTAGAGTGGTAAGAATTGTTTTGAACGCCCTCCATAAATAAGAGCATTGGCGTTGCGCATTCTCTACAGTAGTATGAATCAGTTTGCTTAATAAAACCCACTAACTGTTACTTTGTCAGGTCTGCAAAGTAACGGCATGTAATGACCTTTTAATTCACAACTTCCTGAAAACTTCAATGTATTATTTGCTGCAAGTAGTGGCTACAGCGGAATGAATGTTAAAGAACATTTTACTTCTTTGCTGGTCGATTAGGAATTTTAACGACTTAAACTACTTGCCGTTTTATTTTACAAGTTTTAGGCTCGAGATTTTGTTGTTTTTTTTTCAACAATTCTGCTTGCTCTTCTCTTGTTTCTTCAAATCTAATCCTTTTAATGGTTTTCAATTTTTCCTCTTTTCTGTTTTTTGTAGTGGTTTGACTGATATCTTTTGACAATTTTTCGTTTTTTAACTGTAACATCAGAAAATCCACATGACACTACCTTGATTTTCTTCCCTCAGTCCAAATCAATGGATTCAGTCCAAATTCCAGCAACTCACAGATAGAAAAATTACTACAGTTTTCAGTCATTCCGACAAAAGTTTGTAACCGAACATTAATTTTTTTTTTTAGTAGTTTGATCTTCCTGTTTAGTAGAGACACTTTAAACTGCAGGGTGTCTCAGTAAGAGTGCACTTTTTCATTTCATGCTGCAATAAATTGATTGTTTCACACGCTGTGTTCGAGTTGGTGTCGTCTTGCTAAAACCACATGTCGTCCACATCAAAGCGGTCCAATTAAGGCCAAAAAAAACTGCGTTATCATGTTCTTGTAATGAATACCGTTTACAGACACCTTAATTTCGGCTTCATCTTACAAAAATAAGGCCTTACCGAAATTCGCACCAGATAGTTGCTCGTTATGGTTGCATTTCTGTCTCATGGATTGCATAAGGATTTTCTAAGCTCCCATATTCGACAATTTAGATGGAAATAAGCTTCATCAAGCAGATGACTTTTTTTTAAAAAAAAATTAATTTTGATTTCACTTTGTTGCAGCACCCATTAAACGAATTCCATACTTAATCGGAATATATTGTCTGTACAATCCAATAAAAAAATCACAACTCGCTCAAAAAATAAACACAGTCTGGGACATCCTTTATATAAATAAAAATTTTGTTCGCAAAAAGGGAGTGAATTCAGTTTTACCCTTACAAATGTGTAGTCGCCCAAAAAATTTTTTAAGATTGAGTTTGAGCTTCTTTGGACGAGTGTCCATGTTTCATTTTCAGTTGTTTTGTTCTACCTCTATCTCTTTTTTTTTTTTGGTGTTTCAGCTGCATTTATTTCTGGGTGCTTGATTATTCCAAATTCTTTAAGCATTTGGTCATTGAGTTGCTTAAGATGTTTTGCAGTTTATTAATTTTTGTTTCTCTTAACTATTTAAAATTGATAAATTTTTTGATGCAAATGATGCATGTGGCAACCTCGCATACCCATTTGCTTCACCTCTCTCTACCGTCTTCCTTCATTTTTATTTTCACTCAATTTTATAGTAAAATAAAGTATGTTTGTACGCATGCTTTATGCTTTCTTGTTTATGCTACACATGGGAGTGAGACAAATGAATGCACTTATCGTGTAAAACAAATATTTTCTTATAAAATGAATCATTTTTGTAATTCTGTGAATGAAATGTTTTCATTCCTTCTGACGTAAAAACATAAAGTGTTGTAACGTTGAGGACTTGTAAACATAGATGCCAACATGTTTTGAAACAACAGCAGCGGCTCTCGTTCCTTAAAAAAACACTGAAAGGAGTTGTTTTTTAAAAACCTTAAATTCCTATAAACCAATGTGAGCTCTTTACTGTGACTGTGCTGTGAGCGATTTAAATAATATTTTTTTTATAAAAGCGAAAACTGGTAGAGAAAGTTAAAAGAAGAAGATAGAGAGAGACAGAGAAAGGGGCTTACATTGGTTTTTTTTGTGTGGTCTCTTGTTGGAGGTTAAAATGGGAAGGCGACAAATAACAGCGAAAAATAGTGGAGAAGATTAAAAGAGTGAGCATAAGAGTCGTCAAGACCTAAACGAATTGCTACTTTCCAGGGCTACAACAAGTGGCGCTGTCTGTCGCTGGAGTTCATGCTGATCTCTTAGTACTGGGCAGGGAAGAGCAGGTGTGCTAAAGTTTTCTTCTTTTGTTCGTTTGAACAACTTCTGCAGTAGTCACTTGATGCCAAGACACAGAGTGGGTCTAGGGCACTTTATAAATCTGTGGTCTTGGCGAGTGGGTGGTTTAAAATGGAATCTCGCCATTTTATTTTAAGAACTTGAGGCCGCCAGGCAAACCAATTATTCTCCCTTTTTTAAATAAGAAAGTTTTGTTAAAGACGAATTCAGGTCGTGAATGCCTGAAAAATATTGATTTATTTTTAGTAATTTTTTTTTTCTTTCTTTTATCCTTAAAGAGTTTTTCTTTAAAAATAAGAAAAAATTTATTTTTGTTGCTTTAATTACCAAGTCTAGTGTAATTAGTTTGGGTGTATGTGTGCCCCTGTGTTTTATTTTGTTTATTTTTATTATTATTTTCAAGACATTTTCAACATCACACAGAGAAAGAGTTTCATGCTTTTATTTACTGAGCATTTAACCGTGCGGTTAATTTTGTCCAGTAAATATTTGGTTTGAGGTTTTGGCTTCAGTTATCGTGCATGCGGGACATGTCGCTTTTTTTCTTTCTTGTTTAATGTTCTTGGCATTACAAAATACAGTGGGCGGTAAACAAACACATGGCCTGCATAAAATTCAATTATATTTTTCAATATTACGAGTACATGAATGGGATTTTGTGTGATTGATGCCGACTGATACCCTTCACTTATTCTCTACCATCAATCATTTACTTTAATTGTAAAACAAACAAACAAATATTAACTTTTCTACAATATTTTACAAAAAAGAAAAAAAAAAATTAAAAAAATCAATTAAAACAAAAATTTTATTCAATTTGAAAATTTGTGCAGAAGTTTTATTTATGTTTGTGAAAATTCAGGTGAATGATTTTGTTAAATTTTACATTTCAATTGTCAATTTTTATATTAAAAAAAATTTAAATAAATTTTTAGTTGTTGCTTATGTGTGCATTATTTCCATAACACAAGCAATCAAGTTGCCTAGTAAAGTATAGGGTGTCATAGTAAGAGTGCACTTTATAAATTTAATGTCACTAATGACATAAAGCGCAACAAATAGTAATTTTCTGTAGACTTAATGCTGTTTCGTCAAAAACTGGTGAATTATCATCACTCCCACTGTAGTAATTCAGCTTATTTACATACCCACTGAACCAAAAAAAGACTTGATCGGAGGAAAGTACATGAGTAATTTGTCGAACAGAACCATTATTTTGATAAAAAATTTTTTTAAGAATTCTTGCATGCTGGCGCAATCAAGTGACTGTGTCAGCTGATTGACCATGTATTGGCTTGTGGTGTGATTCTACCAGTTGCTGGTGAAAAATCAAAATGAGTTTGATATTTTTGTGATTGCACCAGCATGCTGGTATCGTGTGTTGTAAATTAACTCATTTAACATGATAATGAGCGCGCGGGAAAATTGGTTTTGGGAAAAATTCCTAGATTTATATGAATCGATGCCGTGCCTATGGCAAATAAAAAGCGAAAATTATTGCAATCGTGATCCAAAAAATAAATGCTAGAAAAATTAAATAAAAGAAAAAGTTGTTAATAAAAATAGTTGTTTTCTGCCCAAACTGTATCGTCATTCATTTCGACCTCGTTTAGAAACGATTAACAAAAAAATTAAGATTACACCAGCAATCTGTTGTCGTGTATGGAGAAGTCTATCCATAATGAAATGTTAAAACAAACTGACTATCAGCTGTTAAAAGGGTTGTCAAATAAAGCAGTGTGGCCCTCTCTAAAAATACTCATTTTTTAACAGCTTTCAGAAAAGTCTTTTAAAAAATTTTATTTAATGCTTCCGCGTTGTCTAGTAAATAGCAACAACAACAACCAAAAAACCTCTTTTTTTATCCTTTTAACTTGTGGGCAGAGCACATGCCATTAAAACATCAATAATTTGCACAACTTTTACAAAATGCTTTCTAGAAACCAAAAAAAAGAAGAAAAAAAACAGCACTTTTTGCGGTAAAGTTGCATTAAAAATTTCTTTTGGCAAAACACTCATACCCGTACATGCACGCAAAGCAAAATAAACAAAAGAAAAGAAATTAAAAACAAAAAACGGGATAAAACAGAAATAATTTTTTTTAAATTTATTGCTCTCTAAGCAGCAATTAAGCGAGCAACAACAAATTTTATTGCAGCATAAACGTTTTCACATAAAAAAAAAAAAAAAAAAAAAAACTTTGAAACCAAAATGTTTAAATTTCACTCAACAAATGACTGCGAAAAAAACATTCAAGTGGAAAAGGTACACTTGTGCTAAACAGAAAAAAAGGTTTATCTGTCTGTCATAGACAACACAAATCAAGCTGATTTTTTGTAAGAGTTTTACACGGCAAGACTTTGAAATAATCTACTGAAGATCTAGAGTAGCGTTTGTTGTAAGGCCTGTATAGATATGCTTTCCCTTTTATTACCTATTGTACTAAGTAAACAATTTTGCTAAAATTTTCGATGAGAATATCACGGAAAATAATGCCTTTTGCACATCAACATAAATTGCAATTAGGCACGAATAAAGATTATTTTTTTTTATTTGTGAGCTTATTTGACCTGTTCCTTTTTAATTGAAACGGCTAGTTTATTAAGCTTGATGTCGTTTTATAAAAATAATTTATTTTTTTATTTTTACATCGATATTTCACTTCAACTTTGCATAGCTTTTTCAGGTTATAATAATAATTTAATTTTTTTTTTAGTGAGAAGAGCTTATCAAAGTAGTAGCATATGAGTGATAAGCTTCTTAATTGGGGGGGGGGGGGGGGGGGGGGGGGTAGTATATATTTTTTTTTAAGAATTGGCATTCGCAAGTGCATATATTTTTCTCTATAATTTTTTTTAAAGAAACAAAAAATCAACTTTGTATAACAAACAACATAAATCAAGCCGAAGACTATTTTTTTTTTTTTTTTTTTTTTTTTTTTTTTTTTTTTTTTTTGTGAGCAACGGCTTTAACTATGGCCCCTATTAGCTTTCATAACTTTTATAAGATTTTGATCGTGTTTGAAAAACTAGAATTGTTCTTCCCATGTAAATATTTTATTTTTTTTTTTAATAGTTAGTTTTATTTGACCTTTTTAATTAAAATAGCTATTTTGTTAAGCTTGAGGTCTTATTTTTCAAAAATTTATTTTTATATCGATATTTCGTTCCAATTTTTGTAGCTTCTTCAGGATATAATTATAAATTAATCAAATAATTTAATAATTTTTTTTTTTTTTTTTTTTTTTTTTGCAACAGCTATATTTCCTATTACTGTTCCCAACTTTTTTGGCTTTTGGTACTATTTGAAAAATCGGAATAATGACATTTCTTAACTAATTATTTTTTTATTTTCCATAAAAATTTTTTTTTTTTTTTTTTAAGAAAATGCCATCTTGTGAATTAAAAAATTTTATATTTTTAGTTTTCATTACGTAAGTTAAAGGCAATTGAAAACGTTACTAAATACATTAAAATGATGCCAATAAATAAACAAATCATGTATAATTTGCTCGACTACAATTTGCATACAAAAAAAAAAAAAAAAAAAAAAAAAAAAAAAAAAAAAAAAAAAAAAAAAAATGCAATAAAAACTTAAAAATTTTATCATAAAAATTATTGTAGAAAAAAAACTAATCAGTTTCAATTTTCCAAATATTTTTTTGGGGCTGTTTGTGTCTATTTGGCGTGTTTTTTTTATTTTTTTTAATAACTAAATAAAATTTGTTTATTTAGTTGTACTAAATTTTCAACACACATAAATCTTGGCAAACGATTTTGTATAATTTTTTTTTGGTTTTAATAATTTGAAAATAATTTCAGCGATGTTTTTCCATATAGTTTTCTGTATGTAAAAATAGCGATGTAGAAACTTAAAAATTACATAAAGTTAAAAAAAGAAACCAAAATTATATTGAAAATTAAAACAAATCAAACATTTCATATTCAATCATAAATTCAAAAAAAAAATCCGCACAGGTTCATTGTACACTAAAGAAGAAAGGTCGTGTAGTTTATTTAAAAATAGCAGCAGAAAAAAATTTATAAATAAAAAAAAACTATAACACTGTGTGACAAAAAAAAAAATACCTGAAAGTGATACTATTTTTTGGCAGGTGTTGCCAAATACCCCCAAAATCTTGAATTACAATTAAAAAACTTATAAGCCAGGGGATTTCGATAGAAAACATTAAGGTCGTTTGAATGATATTCAATTATTTAAGTGAACTATGCGTTTTCTCTAACAAAAAAAAAATTTATTTTTAAATTTTTTAATCATTTTTCAACTTTTCATACGTTTTTACTCAGTATTTTATATAGGAACCGTACAATTTTGGAATTTATTTAAAATAACAAAAATCCGTTAAAAATTTACTGAGTTATTAAACTTTTTATTAAAACAAAATGTTTTCAGAAATAAAATTTTTTAACATTTCACTCAAAAATGTTTGCTTGGCATTTTTTTGTTTTAAGTCGGTACTATCAATATCCAGCTCAAGTGACCAGCAATATTCTAAAGTCAGTTTTAGTTTAATTTTTGCAACCATTTTTTCCCAGGTTCTCTGGGAAGAAGTCCAAATGTGAATGCAGGAAATGAATTTTTATAAACATATTGCAGCCCATTTCAACAGCGACTTAGTCGTCGCTTCTGTGATTAGCAAGAAAATGATCACATAGTGCAACAAAACTCTGACATGCGCGTTTTTCAACTCGCATAAAGTTTTTATCTCTCATAATTTTGCGAATTTGAGTTCCAATAAAAATACACAAGATTCATCAGAACAGATAAACAAGATAAAAGAGTATTAGATTTGGAAAGAGAGACACATAAATGCCTCCATTGTTCACTTGGTATGGTGTAGGCAATGAGAAGGCAGATGAACTCGCAAGAAAAGGGGCGGGTAATAGATTTATTGGCCCAGAACCATTCTGCGGGCTGTCTTGAAGCTCTATTAAGCTCATTTTTAGGGAGTTTTGGAAAGAGAATCGCAACAATACTGGCTGCAAACAGAAGGTATCAGGGTAGCGAAAATATTCATGCCATTCCGATCTCGGAAGAGAATAAAGGAATTCGCATAGTCAGGGGACATTGCAGAGTATTGAAACACTTGGCCAATATGCAGATCAGTCAAAATGACCTCTGCAGACTATGTAACGAAGATGAGGAGACAGCAGAACATATAATGTGTCACTTGAATGGTCTTATTTGAAACTGTTTTCGCTACTTTGAACAACATTACCTACAACCCTCGTACGTAGCGGACAAATCACCCAAAGAAGTTTTTGAATTCTTAATGAATACTAGACTCTGGGAGGATTTGTAACTTGAGAGCAGTGTCACAATAGGTCTATTTTGGCCGCATTGACCTGGTGATTTGTTCCCGCTGCTCCTTTTATTTTGGCTTCACTTATTTACGGGAACATTGATTTAAAATGGCAAAAAGCTTCCCGGCTTACATCAATTTTTTTTTATTTTTAATGCCATGAATAAAAAAAGGTGCATGTGTTTTGGAAATGAAATTTTTTTGCTGTTTCTGTACTACAAACGTTCAAGTTATTTCAAAATTTTGTATGAAAAATACTCGGCAAAAATTGTGTTTCTCACAGAAATTTTCTAGAGGGCTTTTTTTGTTAGTGCTACCAAAACAGCACATAAATTTAAAATGTTTGAAATAGTTGAATGAAAAAGCTTATTAAAAATTGGGTAAACAAATTTTATTGACTGATAATTTTTTCAAAGCGAAATAAAAATTGCAAATAAAAAAAATAAATTAAAAATGAAAGAGTGTCTGTTTGTGTGTTTGCTTGAAAGTGGTTTAAAAGTATAAAAAAAATTTGTTTATGAGGCTGTCAAAAATGAAACAGAAATTAATTTTTAATTAATCAGCGCATTGACAAGTGAATCACAGCAGACGAAATTCACTTCAGCTTAAATGTGCTGAATTTCACCTTCAAAGAAAATTGACCTTAAATGAAATGAGATTCACTTTGTTCTTAAATAAACTTTAAGCAACAAGTTAAAAAAAAAAAAAAAAGATACAAGTGCCGCTCACGACAAATATTGAAAACAAATGCTTGCGCCTGAAAGTTTTTTAGTTTCATTTTTAAAAGCTCTTGAACTAGAAATGTTTAGACCTTGAACTAAAACAAAAAACAATAAATAGAGGAAAAACCATCATTTTGAGCAGATTGTAAATAAATTCAGTGACATGATGAAGCATGACAACATAACGAAATCATTGGCCATTTCCTCTGCAAAAGATAATGCAAAAAGAGGTTTATGGAAGATGAGAGGAAATACAACTGAAACTTTCTCACCCAAAAGTCCCATAACCAAGGCCTTTGAATTTTTGCCCTGGACACGCAATAAAAGAGCAGTCAGTGAAAAGCCCAACCGATCAGCCACCAACACCACCACAACCACTGTTGCTGTGGGCAATAAAACTCAAACGTGCCAAGATAAAACACAGCGCAGTCATGATGGCAGCTTAGTATGCGATATAGTAAATGAAAACCTAAATAAAGATAAAAGAATCCTTAAAAAATCCAATATACGCAAGGCTAGGCAAGTCACGAGTCGTAATAAAAGTCTGGATGTCAATGAACTCATCAATTGTGTTGAAAAGGAACTTGCCTCTGCAAAGGATGGGGATGGCAAACAAAAGAGTCATCGTTTTCTTGATGACACTTTTATTGAAAACTTATTAAGAGCTAAGGAATTGCAAAAGAAAGAGCTGGAAGACGAACTCAATACCGAAGATGAATATTTCTATGAACAGCAGCAGAAGTTGGCCCAACTGTGCAAGCACAGTGATGCCTTGAAAAATGCCAGCGGCAATAGTATTTTGCCCAAACACATACTCTTCAATGATGAGAATACCGTGTATTTCATCAAGAAGGAAATGCCTGTCAATAAAACGCTTAAAAACTGTGATAGGGAGCGTGAAAATGTTTTAAAAGCCCGTCTCAAATTTAAAAAGCTTTCAAATGATAATTTCCTTACAAATCAAGATGCAAAATCTTTAGTTTTAAACAAAAGTCCCGCTCTGACACATGGCAGACAGCAGAGCCCTGCCAAGCGCAGCATCTTGCAGAAACAAATTACTAGTCCTGAATTTACATGCTTAAAAGCCCATTGTAGTCCAGATGGTTTACGTAAACGTTCACCTTCTGCCGGACGTTATCAACCACCTACACACTATTCACCCAACTGTCAAAGACGCAATTCTTTCACTGATACCACTGGTTATGATCGGAATTCAAGTGTTTTATATGATCATGGCAATTCAAGTACCAGTAGCATGGGCAGTGGTGCCAGCTCTAATGCCGGCATATTAAACGATAGTTCTAGGTCTCATAAACCACGTAAAAAATTGTCCTTTCGCGAACCGGTGGTGGCCGGTAAACGTCTACCGCATGCTCAAGCTGCTGAAACCGGAAATGTAAGCTCGATTGGTTTAAATGTCTCAAAGAGTAGCAGCATTAACACCCATAATTCAAACTGTGATGATTTAGTAGTAAGTAGGCGTACCATTTCCGCAAATGAATCCCTGCAAACAGAGGAAGATTTAAAACAGGTGAGAGAAGCAGATTTTTTTTTAATTAAATGAAAAACATAAGTTTTTCAAACAATTTTGATTAAAAGACACCACGCGCAGATTATGTTTGGTTTTTTTGGGGAAGGATATTTTGAATTGTTATTGTTGTATAAAAATCTAAATTTATGGCTTAATCGCATGACTCAAATCGTTGCATTCTTTCAACATAATTTTGTTTAAACATCAGAAATAACTGCCAAAAAATATTTAATCAAAATTCTTATACTAAGCAAAGCGTCAAACCCTTGTTCGAGAATTATTCGTTGTTCAAAGACCAACGAAAATTTCTCTAGTACTCCTATAATACAAATTTAAAACTCGATATGCAATAGCCGGCAAAAGTTGGTCATAACAAAGCCTTATGTCTATGTTCATTTTAATATTCATATCATGTTTATGTTTATAATTGTAAAATTTTCTGATCTACGTTCATCTTGATGTCCATTTCTATGTCAATGTTGATGTCCATGCTCATGTTCTTATTAATTTTTAAGCCTACGTTCATTTTCATGCTTATGTTCATGCTAATGCTCATGCCCATGTCAGTGTTCCTGTTCATGTCCATGTCAGTGTTCATATTCTTGTTTTTTATTTTTCATTTTCAAATCTTCAACTTCATGTTCATGCCAATGTTGCAACTCTGCTTTCATCTGCATGTTCATGTCCATGTGTATAGTCAATTTTGTTTCCATTTTGAAGCCTATTTTTATCTTCATCTTAATGTCCTTGGCAAAGTTCAGTTTTAAGAATTTTTTTTGATATTCATGTCAATTTTCATACTGATATCAATGTTCATGTTCATGTTAATGTTCATGATTATATTTTAGTTTTTATCTTTTAATGTTCGTGTTGGTGTTTTTATCCTTTTTTAAGGCTATTTTTATCTTCATATTCATGTTCACATTCATGTATATGGTTTTAACTCTTTTTTCAACTTTTAATGCCCATGTCAATGTTCATGTTTATTTGTAGTTTCAAGTTTGTTTTTATTTTTATGTTCATGTCCATGCTCATGGTCGTACCCATTTTCAGGTCTAATTTCAATTTCCTTTCCATATCTACATATGTATATTAATTGATAAGTCAATGTTCATGTTCATGTTTATGTTCATGTCCATGTCAGTGTTTATGTTCATGTTAATTTGAATTTTCAGCTCTAAGTTTATACATATATTTATGTCCATTTTAATGTTCACATTTATGTGCATGTCAGTATTCATGTTACTCTCCTTATTTATTTTCGGCCTATGTCTATGTTAGTGTTCATGTTTATATCCATATATATGTGCATGTTCGTACTGCTGCTGTGGCTAAAAGTCACGTTTTTGTAACACGTGTAATATTTTATAACAAAAAGTGCTTGTAAGCCATTTCAAGTATGCTTGTGCAGCCCTTTACTTCGTAACCATTTTCAGGTCTGTCTTAAACTTAATTTTTATTTCCATTTTAATCTCTATGTTACTTTTGTTTATGTTTAACATTTTTAAAACTGCATACACCCATTTCAGTGCAGCAACTATTCTGGAAGTTTTGCCAAATATTGTTTTATTTTCAAACTAAATAAATTACCTAATTTTTAATTTTTTAATTAAAAAAAACAAATTATATTTTTAAAATTGTTTTTTTTTGTGTTTTTGTTTTTCGTTTACAGTCTCAGGCGATGCGCATTGTACGTACAGTAGGACAGGCTTTCGAAGTATGTCACAAATTTAATATACACAAAAATTCTCTAGATAATAACGAGGAGCGTTCTGATATCTCATCATCCGAATTATTGGATATTGAAACTAGATCAGATCAACAGTTGAGTGATGATGAAGGACACAATAAAAAAGGTAAGTGAAATAATTACCCCCCCCCCCCCCTCCCTTAATTATAGTCTTCAAGATTATTTGTGGTTGGGGGCTATTAAATCTGTCTGCTAAATGTCAGCACAACAGGAGACTATTATTGCTGTCGCGTTTACTGCATATAATTTCGAATTAATAAATAAATAAATAAAAACATTTACAACTTAAGAAATCCATTTACGCCATTTTTACAAACAAACAATATAGAGACTTGCACGTTTAGCAATGTAATGATTTCCGGTCATTAAAAAGTTTTTAGTGGACGAAAATAAAATTTTATTTCTGCAAATCAACTGGCTTGTGAGCCACAGGTGAATTTTTTTTTATTGTAACTGCAATAAACCAAGACTATTAAGTAGATACTAAAAAAAAAAAAAAAAAAAAAAAAAAAAACAAATGCTACATTCTAAATTTAGACACTTTGTTGCATTAGAAAAAGTTTTTTTTTTTTTTTTTTTTTTTTTTTTAACAAAGTAAGTGTAAGTGTGATCTGTCTGAATATTTTGCGCCACGCAGCTTGAAGTTTACTCTATTGATGTTGTAGATAGTTTTTTCCCGCTTTTGCTTAACTTTAAATAAAAATTATTTTTTATGAGATTTTTATATTCTGAAGCCAAATCGTGGCAACTTCTATTGAAATTTTCTAATTTGTTCATACAAAAAAAATAATTTTTGATGGTTTTCTTTTGATAGCGAATGCGACGATTTGAGGCCAGTTTTTATTTATTTTTTTTTTTTATTTTTTTACAGCGAATAATTTGAATATTAATCAAAATATTAATCTTTATTTGTGCTTAATTCCAGAAATTGTGTTGGTTTTAAAATTTATTCTTTTACTCATGATATTCTCATGAGTTATTTATTCAGTACAATAAATACATAAATTTTAATAAATTTTAAAACCAACACAATTTCTGGAATTAAGCACAAATAAAGATTAATATTTTGTTAAACTTTTAAATTTCAAATAGAAATTATTACAAATTAAAAATAATTTTTTTTTTGTTTTTTACATCATTCAGTTGCAAAATTTTTTTTTAATTCAAGATAAAATTTTATAAAAAAAATTTATTTATAAAAGTAATTCTCCTTCTTTCTGGCCTTACTTGGGTCTTCTGGTGTGGTCAGAGAAATTCCCGTCTTGCCAGAAATCTGGAATCCGAACTCCCTATGTAGAAATGGTATTGGAGCGACCTAGTCAATGAGCTTGGGGATCTTGTTCCAAGTACCAATTATGCCCAAAAGTCCCCATGATCTAATGGTCCCATTTCTCAGCTGTCGATCAACTCGCAATCAAATTAGCATAGTGAAGACTGCCTTACTGCCATGAATCTAAGAACTTTTTTAACTCAGAATCTGTCGTGCTTAGTGCTTTCCAGAAAACAAAATGAGCTGGATCACCATCTTGAATAACCAGTAAACATTTCGGGGGCTTAAGCCCCATTTCGTCCCTATGGCTTTTATGTAAACATATATCGCCGCATTTGCTTATATCTACTAGCTACACTAGGCAACATGATGAAAAATTTATCTTAAATTTTTTTCTAAAAGCTTGGGTCGTTTAATTGCAAAATTTTGTGGTAGATGACTCCATGCTAAGGCGTTTTATTATTAAAGAACTCGTTATTTCATAAAGAAGCATCAAGAAGTTTCAAAATTTATTAAAGACACAGAGCGTACAAAAGTACAAGAAAATTTGTTTTTATTTTCAATACAATCATTCGAAAGAAGTTTTCGTTCGCATTTAGCTGAACAGGCCTTAACATTTTTATGAATTAAAATTTTTGATATTTAATTTTTTTTTTTATCTTCTTGTAAAGCTTAGTTAATTACAACGACTAAATTGTAGAAATAAAATTTAAAAAAAAAATTATGGAATTTACGAAATTGATGAGCGTTTTATGAATGTCATAAAATCATGTTTAACAAACACACAAAAAAAGCTCATTAAAAAAATCATGATGAACATCAAAATGTAATAGTCGAAGGAACAGTGGTTCATCAACTTTAAAAATTGGATTTTGTAAGAAACGGAATCTGCGCTAAACACAAATCGATGCTGAGACTACCAGTTACTTCAACAACTACTAATCTATTACAATACGATAGCTGGGGATGTTTTTGATTATTACAAAAAGTCTTACTGATCTAAAAATTTTTCTTCATATTCCAACTGATGTTTGATATTTTTTTGTAACTCTTTTGAGAAATTTCTCTTGGCTACATCAACAGGCAACCAATACAGTCGCCTAAAAAATTTGTATCGAACACATTGAAATTGTAAAATATTTTTGCTTTCATTAGCAAACATAAAAATTTTAAAAATACTCAAAAAAACTCAAAGAAAGACAGCATTTTTCGTAGTTTTACATTGAAAAAAAAATTTTTTTTAATTTATTTTTGTTTTCAGTACAAAAATTACGATAAGAAATATCATTCGCTTGTAAAAAAAATAGACCGTGAGTCAGACTATTGAAACCGGTGTGTGTGATGTATTCAACGCACAAAAATTCGTGCACAACGTTTGATTAAATCACGTTCCAGGCACCATTAAAAACGGATTGTTTTTCTAAACTGTTCGATACGATTGAATTTAACAAGCAAAATGCAAAATCACAAATGGGCAAAAAGCCATTAAATCAATAATCACACATATTTAGGTAAACTACTGAGTAGTAAAATAGGGGTAGGGTTTTTTTTTTTGAATTGTTGAATGGTTTTAAATAGGGCATATACGTTAATCCAGGTGTTTGAATTTTGCTTTTTAGATTCAATCGTGTCAAATAGCATAAAACATAATTAATTACTTCCTAATTGTGACTTAAATATGATTTAATCAAATGCTTTTTAATGATTTTTACTCAAATTATTCATTTGTGTCGTTTAATCATGCACAATCGAATATTTGATTTAATATGTTGATTTAATATATTTTTCAATATTTGTATTTTGCTGTTTAGATTCAATCATGTCAAATAGCATAAAACATAATTAATTAGTTCCTAATTGTGACTAGAATATAATTTAATGAAATTTTTTTCAATATTTTTACTCAAATTATTGGTTTGTGTGATTTAATAATGCACAATCAAATATGTGTGATCGTTGATTTAATCGTTTTTTCAATGTTTGTATTTTGGTTTTTAGACTTAATCAATCAGTTCCCAAACGTGCCTTGAATATGATTTAATCAAATGTTGTAAAAGATTTTGAATCAAATCATTCGTTAGTGTGGCTTGATTGATTATACATAAAAATGTTTAATCAGGCATAATCAACTAAAAATTAGATTTTTGCTGTTACTTTTCTGCAGTCTATGTTTTTCATACAAATTTTCTTCATGAGTGGAAAACAAAAATCCTCCAAATTTTTGTATTTGAAAAAACCAACAATGATTTTGTGAATTTTTTTTTTTTAATATTAATTCTGTTTTGAAGAGAAATAGGGAATTTTCTTTACAATAAGACCCATGCAACGGCCGGCAGCTTTAAAGTCTCCTTTATTCACATATTTTTGGTATTTGAATTTTTTTATTTTTGTTTTATTCAAAGGCCCTAAAAGATTTTCCGGGTGCTATAAAACGGCCTTTACTCGCTATTTTTTATTACTGTTGCTGGCAGTTCAATTCTAAAAATTATTTTCCCATAAAAACTTAATTATTCCGATTATAAACAATTTTTATTTTATGATTAAAGAGAAAAATATAAAAATGTTGACCTACTTTTTGGCTTCTCAAAAAAAAAAAACCAGCCATTTGCTTGCAGAATTTATGATAAACGCTTTAGTACCTTTAATGAGTTTAAATTTTGTTTTTGTTTTTGTTTTTATGAACAGCAGAAAATAAAATGATTTTCGATCACTGTGAGCCCGAGACATGTGATGACTAAAGATTAACACATGAAATCAAATCAAAAATAAATTAGAAAATTTACATTGGAAATTGTTACTTTGCGACCAGCAAACACACACACACAGAGATACCCACAATGCGTAGTAGTTTATCTTTTTCTTTCTTTGCGTTTGGTCGGGTGTCTGCTAATGAAAATAACTTGTTTATGTAGCACATTTATGGCTGTATAGTTGACAGTTGACAACATCAAAACATAATTTTATTTATTTAATGTCATTTACGTTATTTATTGAACACATTCACGCACATTCGTACGTGTTACTAACGTCACATAAATAATTACCGTTTATAGCAAACGAACGACTTGGGCTTTTTCAACTTAAAAAAAAATGGGTAACAAGTTTCCTTGATCTATCGTTGTTGTTACTCGTAATATATTTTGTCCCATCAGCTTACTTGACTGGCTGTGAACGTATAATTTACACTGAAATTGAAATTATAGCTCATACGCTCACGGCAGCTTTATGAGCCTCGTCTAGAAAATTTGTATGAAAAACATTCAATATATTTTTTAACACTTTTTATATTAAATGGAAACATGTACAGGGAGCACCTTAATATCGTAGAGTAAATTTATATAGGGTGTCTCAGTAAGAGTATAATTTTTTTTATTTTTAAATAAAAACACGTAATTTTTGAGAAAGTTGTGATTTTTGTAAAGGAATGTAAAGAAGACATGTTCCGATTAAGTGTTGATAGAAAACTAATATTTTCCTGAAATGTTCAATGACTTTTTCACAGAAATGTGGTTGTTACTCAGCGATAATGCGTTGGATTTGGGATTTGAGCTAAGGAATTGTTTGTGGTTAATGCGTATAAACCTGAGCTTTCACAAAACCCTAAAGAAAAATATTGCACGCCGTTACATGGGATGCTCTTGGTGGCCAGTTGACATTAGACTTGCTTGAGACAATTTGTTTTATAAATTGCTGCTGCAATAAATTAATTGTTCCAGTTTTTGTGTAGCAGATGGAGCCCTCTTGCTAAAACCACAGAGCAGTTGAAGCCTCCAGAACTCTGTTATCATGTTCCCCCTCATCTTCAAAAAAATAAAGTCTGACCCAAATTCACACCAGACGGTTGGTAATTTTGGCTGCATTTTGTTCTCAAGAATTGTAAGAGAATTTTCTGAGATCCAAATTGGAAAATTTTGTTTATTCAGAAAGCCATTCAAATGAAAACATATTTTTTTTTTGAGCAAAAATTAGCATTGACTTCACTTTAATCATTTAAAATTATAACTTATTGTTTTTTATTTGTAAAGCCCTCTATTTTTAATAATCGGAATAAACATATGTGACAGCTGTCAAATTTCAGAGTTGCCACTTGCACAAAAACCAAATGACACTAAATTTAAAAAGTGCACTTTTACTGAGACGCTCATTACGTCACCAAAATTTAGTTGCTTTGATTTTAAATCAATTAAAAAAATCACTTGCAAAGAATTTTATTTCGATGAATGTAGTCGCTTCCCAACAATCTATAATAAATCTAGATTTCACTTAGGATTACAAAACTAAATGTGAAGCAATAAGAAACGAAGTTGCCAATTGATTAATTTTATTTTGAAAAATTAACACAAAATTTTTTAATAATAAAAAAAAAATTAATTTTTGTAAAACAAATTTTTTGGGCTTTATTTGAATTTGTTCTTACAAATTTTAAATTTTATTTATAAAACTTAATTTAATTTACTCTTTAGAAGCTTGTGATAGTTCATCCCTGAAAGTCACATCACCAATTGTTGAAATTTAGAAAAATTTTAATTAATTTCAGACACTTCTTTGCTGAAGTGAAATCATTTTCAGAAAAACTACTTTTGCCTCATGGGCAGCAACTTTGGGTTACTGTATGTTTGTGGGCACTGGGTTTTTTTTTTTTTTGTATGGAGTTAGTTTGTGAAAATAGTGGCCAAAAATTTATGTCCCACTGTTAATTTTAATTTTTTTTTTTAAATTTCTAGGTTGGCAGTATACCGTCTTATCTGTGTCTTCAATTTTGGTTGTTTGTTTTAAAGACTCTGCTAGTATTTTTTAATTAAAAATTATTGTTACGCTTTTTTTATTTCTAATTCCCAGAATCTTATTTTGTTTAATACAGAAAAATATATTTTACACAGCCTCCTCGCAGGCTATTTGTAAGAGAAGTACAGGGGAGAGCTCGAAGAATGTTTTGTATAGAAATGTGAGTTATAATGAAGATTATAAAACAATTTGTTTATTTTTAATAATTATTTAAAATATTTAAAAGAAATATATTTTTTTGGGGAACAAGGCTATTGACGTCACTGGTTTTTTTTTTTTTTTGCTTCCAAAACACCGAAATAAAAATTAAACTGACAACGTAAGAAATTAAGAAATATTTAAAACTAAACGCTAGAGATGTGCGTGAGTGGAAAATATATTTTTCTTTTGTTTTGACTCACACAATAGAGCACCTCTTGTGGTAGAACTTTACATTTTGTTTTATTTTATTGGCAGACAAATCTTGAATACCTTTAGGTTTTTGGTTTTTTTGCAACAAAAACTCATATATTTTATTTTGGAAAGTCAAACATAATGAAAAGGGCATGGTGTGGACCCGGGGATCTAAAAGAAAAATTGACCATGCCCATTTTACTCCTAATTTTTTAATTTATATAAAATCATAAATAATCCCAAACGTCTTTATTTTAAATTCATAAATATTTTTCATAATTGTAAAAGCGAAATTGCTGTAATTCGTTTACTTAGCTTAGTGAGCTGTTCCTGTAACACGAGCAATCAATTCGTCGATAAAATTTGTACGGGAAACATTCAACTTTTACAAAAAAAAAAATTCTAGACGAAGTGATTGGTTGGCTTACAAAAACAACACACACACACAACTACATAAATAAATTAATTTTTTTTACTTGTTGGTTTAATTAAATCAATTAATGAAAAACCAAAAAAAAAAATATTTTTTTCTGTTAAAAAAAATGGGCAAAATTTGCTTTACGTTGTCATATTTGATTTACATTTTTTTTTTGTTGTGGGTGTAAATTAAAAAAAATAATAATTAATTTGCTGTTTTTATAACACAAGCGATCAACTCGTCTAAAAAACTTGTAAGAGAAACACTAAATATTTTTCATATAAAATTTCCAGACGACTTGAACGCACATGAGTTTTAGAAAAACAAAAATTAAATTAAATAAATTAAACATTGACACATGTTGCTGACAATTTTTTTTTTTTAAATTTTATGTAAAACATAAAAATTTAAAAACAAAACGAACATTTTTAATTTTATTGTTGCCATAGTCTTCATTACTGTCAGCCTCTACATCAACCACAACAAACAAATTTGCTTTTTACTACAGATTAGACAACGAGTGATATATTTCTTTTTTGGGGTCTTGTTAAATGTCGATTAAAAGAAACATCTGGACTGCATAAGGGGGCGATAAAGCTAAAAAAATTTATGATATAAAAGAGTTAAAATTAATACAGGCCAACTTTGATTGTGCTTTGCAACAAATGGGAAAAAAATTTTTTCTGATGAGCTAAGACGACCATAGCGCTGTCAGTTTTTAGAGTTCTTGAGAAAAACTTTAAAAATTTTTTTCTATATTTTTTTAGTTGTGAAATTTTCAATCTTTAAAAATTCACAAGAAATAGAAAACTCCGGTTTTATTATTTAATTTTAAATGAAAATAAATTGAACCGTAAAACATCAAAGTCCATTGGCTTTATACCCATTCAAATCTCATATTTTACAAGACAAAACTTATTCACACACGGATAAAACAAATTCGGCTGTGCTGTCAATTGAATAATTCAGTTGGCATAATCGATTGTTTTAGTTGTGACAAAAGAATTTTGATGCTGCAACCAAAACTATTTGTATGAAAAACATTCAATATTTTTTTTTAACATTATATTAAATGGAATCATGTACAGGGAGCACCTTAATATCGTAGAGTAAATTTATATAGGGTGTCTCAGTAAGAGTATAATTTTTTTATTTTTAAATAAAAACACGTAATTTTTGAGAAAGTTGTGATTTTTGTAAAGGAATGTAAAGAAGACATGTTCCGATTAAGTGTTGATAGAAAACTAATATTTTCCTGAAATGTTCAATGACTTTTTCACAGAAATGTGGTTGTTACTCAGCGATAATGCGTTGGATTTGCACTGCAATGTTATCATATCGCGATAGGGAATATCATTCACGCTAATTGCTTGACCGCCCTTACAAATGTTTTGACATTTTCTACAGATCGGCTTGCTGAAATTTGCTTACAATTCTCCTGATTGTGGGCGATTATAAGCAGACCAAAAAAATCACAAGTACACGAAATTTATTTTCGTAAAAGAGGCTTCAACAATCTTAATGCGCTGCTCTCCATAGTTGAATTTGTCAAACTATCAAATTAAGTTGGGCTAAAAACTTGACTAAAAATAAACCTCGTGCTTTATGATTGCACCACCTTTTATTTTTGTTGTTATTTTTTTTTTTTTTTTTGTAAGTTTGAACTTCTATCAGGCTTTAAGAAACACCAGTTTAAAAATTTTATTTTAATATTTTCTTTGTATTTTACTTTTCAGCTCATACACCAGAATTAAATTTGCCACAGCGTCCCACCCATTTGGAGTTAGTGCAGCCCACAAATCTGAATAAACCTGTTGGTTTTATGGTAAGTCGAGAATAAGTTTTATTTATTTTTTATTGTTACAATTACTGGCTGGATCAAATCAGACTAAAATCCAGTTTAAGTGTTTGCTGAAGCAAACATTTCCCTACTGTGGACTGATGAGGCCTTTTAACAAAAATTAAGAGTTTTATATTAAAACTGGCACATAATTTATTGAGAATTTGTTTTAAAGCAAATTCTCTACACGTTCTTCGAACAAGATTTAATCAAAAGTTGTGCACGATTTTTTGTACGTTGAATAAATCAGACACACCGGTTTCAGCTCAAGGATTAATTTGTATTTATTTAGAGTTGGCAAAAATGCAGTGTGTAAAGCATTGTATCGGCAAATCAAATACAGTGTACGAAGGCAACGATGAACGAAAGCCACAACTCACCGTGCAGTTTACAAAATGAAAGATGAACGAAAAAAGACTAGTTCATTTAAATGAATTGAAAAATCTGAACGATTCAGAGCAATGAACAATAATGCCCAAGTCTAGTGCTGAAGTTTTCACTTTCGTATAAAATATTCAGAATACAGAATACAGAACAAAGAGAAAGAAATTTTACTTTTTCCGGTTACCGCCAGACCACAATTTAGGTATCAAAATTAAAAAAAAAAAATTAACACCCGTGATCTGACCCGTGATTCCTTTCCGCTGCTTATACTAATTCCAGCACGAGAATATCTTAACTTTTGCTCAAACATCTGAATGTATTGGAAAGTATCAGAGACATTTACAACTTTTGCTTTAGGTTCTTAGAGTACACCGTGGGCAATTTGCTTTAGTTTTATTCACTCTCTTGTATGTTTAAAATTTTTAACCACCTTCCCTGTTTATAGACAAAAATATTTTATTAAAATTTTTTTAAATTTTAATTTTTTTTTTTTGATTTGCTACCTGGGGAGTTGCAGCATGTGTGCTGGATTAAAATAAACAAAAAATAATTCAGTTATTCCCAAATTTGTTAATATTTTTTTCTATTTTAAATTCATTTTCCATAAATAATTTTTTCATTTCATTTTATTATATTTTAAAGTTTAAAAAACATCTTTTTGTATTTTTCACGTCAACCACCAACAACAAACGTAAATAATTAACCAAAAAATTGATTTAATTAGTTTTAGCTTAAAGACGCACGAAATCCAAAGAAATGAAAATACCAGGTGCCAAAAAAAAAAACCAAAGAAAGAAATGGAAAAGAAAAGAAATCGTTATTATTTATTAAAATGAAATAAATTCTTGTTGTGTAAAAAACTAAATTATTTGGAAATGAAATTGAAAATTATGATAGCAAATTCAGACAAGAAAGTGTTAATCTCATTCTTGTTTATAGAAAAAGAAAAGTAGACAGCCACGTGCATGAGTAAAATGCTAACAATTCAAGCAGCTTAATTAAAAAAAATATAACAAAATTTTGCTTTTGCCTCTTTAAAAAATAAATAGTTTAAATCATGCACACGCTCATGTTTACAAAACCGCCGTCTCGGAAATATTTTGTGTTGCTGGGAAAACTAAAAATTTCTAGTAATTGTTTTTGAAAAAAATCAATCAATCAAAAGCGGCACTGTTGGCAGCGAAAAAAGACAATTCACTCTCTTCGTCTCAACGGCGCCCCATTTATCCTCAAATCTGTATATAAGATACGGTGTATCTGATTTATTCAACACACAAAATATCGTATGCAATATTTGATTAAATCGTGTTCGAGGCACGATTGCAGTGTTATGTTATTCGACAAGATTGAATCTTAAAATCAATATACAAACATGCAAAAGCACAAATGTGCAAATATACAACTACGTAGTGAAATAAGGGTGTTTTATTTTTATTTCTGTTGGTGTATTTGTATTGAAATATGGCTTTGAATTATTGAATGGTTTCCATCAAGGCATTTACATGCTAAGTCCTCTGTTTAAATGTTACTTTTTAGATTCAAGAACAGCATAAAAAACAATAAGTTTAAAACGTGCCGCGAACAT